>OX465581.1:102153501-103353501 GCA_950022655.1 Alentia gelatinosa
GAGGGAAATCAACGTGATGCCGTTCTTAAAATAATGCACTGCTCCGTCTACGAGTTTCGGGATTTCCAGATACTCCCAAAGACATATTCCTTGTATCAAAGGAAAAATTCCCTGCTGGGGGCCAGTAGTATACTCATTTCACTGGACTTTAAACATCATGGATAGTAGCCAACGTCTACTGCTGACTTATATTTCTCTTCAGTGTGAATCAAATCCGTACACTTTCCCCATGTCTCCCTGCAAACCTCCAGCTCTGTTTATTCTCGAGTGAGAATTAGAATTCCTCGGACATTACACACTGAATTATACGTCAAGCAGAGGAAACAACTTGACCATATTTGGGCAGCTGATAACGAATGTGATAAAATTAGCGGCATTCTTCTTGACGTGATACCTTGTGAGTATCACGAATATTTATCCACTTCAAACGCTAATATATCAGGTGGCAATTGATAACCTTTTACTCTCAGAAAATTTCAGCTCTCAACCTTTGGTATAGTAACGGGAAACAGTAAAGCAAGCGTCTATGAGACCGTGATGATCACATTTATCTGATCTATATCATATTATATCGCAATGGTGTAGTTGATTATAGCAATTCAAAACACAGTCAATAATTTCATCATGGGTCCTACAGAATTGTCGAAGCTGAATATTATATCAGTAGTTTAAAATGCGATTTACGGTGTATGTAAATGCCTTTAACCTTCAATAAGGCGCGTATATGGGCACCTGACTTTCGTTCTTAGTGTAAAGGGAGAGATTGACAACACTATCGTGACAGTGACAAGAGATAAATTGGCTTAGATAAGATCGTCTTACGGGCCAGGTATAGCTCTCTAATAGCAGACAGACATATCTCAGTGTTTTGACAAAGCACATTGATAGTTCCATTGCCATAATAATATTCGACCATAGGTCAAGTAGACAAACACCATGTTTATATTTCCTGCCACATCCTCAGCCGTTACAATGTTGTGATGAACCAGCGTACGAGCTTTTACTTCAGCAAATAAATTGAAAAATACAAACGAGAATGAGGGAGGGGGGGGGAGGGGGGAGGGAGGGGGGAGGGGGGAGGGAGGGAGGGAGAGGAGGGAGGGAGGGAGGGAGGGAGGGAGGAGGGAGGGAGGGAGGGAGGGAGGGAGGGAGGGAGGGAGGGAGGGAGGGAGGGAGGGAGGGAGGGAGGGAGGGAGGGAGGGAGGGAGGGAGGGAGGGAGGGATAGGGAAGGGCCTGCATTGATTGGATATTTTAAGCCCTACTCTTCTGAGAACTCAGCAGGTCATGGCTCAATGCACACATATATTTAGCTACCTGAGGGCAATTTCATTTTGCAATCAACAATTCTCTGAGTACATAGGAAACGTTTTCAGATAGCTTCATGGTGATAGCTTCATGGATGAGTGCACACAGACCTGCCTGCATGCTCCCTAGCCATGTGGGGGACAAAACTTTGTTTCTATATACACCAATAAAGTAGGTCAAGCCAATATCTGGTGGTAAATGATATTACAAATAATTTCACAAACCAATATCATTTGACTGGGTCTTGACTGATTCCTACAACAAAGTTATGAACCATTTTGACTTCTATTTGTGTGTAAATATCCTGGATAGACCATCCACTCATACACCTGCTGCCCCCCCCCCCCCCCCTCACATTGTGAGATTTAGAAGAAATACACGAATAGCACATCAAATATGTATTTTACCTAAATAATGACACTTCCTAGTGTGTAAGCAACTGTCAGTGCCACTTATGGAGATGGTAAATGTTACACTAATGCTCACTATAAATCAATATTGAGTAAACATCCGTTTGAGCATGCCCATTTCACTGAACCCCCCCCCCCCCCCACTTTCAACAAATACTTGAATATCTCTGTAAATATAGAATCTACTTAGAAAATTCCACTTCCTAGCACCTACTGTTTTTTATTCTCTTTCAAATGAGACATATCATATTATGATTCAACCAGTTTAAGTGGTAGAAATATGTCCATAAAGGAGTTCTTAAAAAGGGACCTGTGACTATCAAAGTCCCCCCCAAACTGAATTCAGTTTTTTTTTAAATCCATTCCAAAATACTAAATTTTAAAAACTGTGAGGCATTATACCACCATAAAACCTTCTGTCCAAAACAGAAATCATATTCCTATCTGTACTTAATGAGCTATAAAAAGCAAAAATATGGTCAGGTCACCTAATGACTTTACAAGCATGTGTACTACAGTAGGCTATAGCCATAACCTAAAGACCAACCGTCCACGTGCTAATAATGGTTTCAGGATATATCAAGTCTGAGGAAACTGGAAGCCCATAGATTGTTATATATTATGCAGTTTATGCACTGGTGAGTCTATTATCTTGACAAAAGAGTATATGGAGAGAGATAAAGAAAACCAGAGGAACTGAAAAGATAAAAATAACAATAGATCGGCCCAGAAGGGAACTGTATAGACAGAGCCCCTTATATAGGGGTAGTATGTAACACTGGAACAAACTAACATTAGATTGTCAACAAATTTAAAAGAAAGAACTGTTTAAAATGATCGTGAAAGAAGGAGTCTTAACGGGTAATGTAGTATAACAGATATATAACTCATGCTTGTTTCAATAAATGCACAATACTGCTGAAATTTGAGCTATATCTGCCCCACTACTGAGTCTTTTATCATGACTGTAAATGAAAAACACTGCATATGCGGTGACTTTATAGTCAATAAATGGTTTTTTTTTTTAAGCTGGTGCCCCGGTGCAAACAAAACGTCTATTTAGATGTGGCAGGGAGGGGCGTCCACTTATATAACTATCAACTGACTAGTGGAGAAGTATCGACTTTATAATAGCCGCCACCTACCAAGCATGGTAAACACGTGTGTATGGTATCATTTCCTCAAATACATTGGAATTCATTGGCATGAATGAGGCTTCATTAACATTATCTTTGTTTTGCACAAGGAAAAAGAATATCATATACTGAAAATAGAAATGTGGATATCCGTGGAAACATAGAAAGCTGTTATCTGTGTAATAAAAGATGAGGTCGCCTATAACTTACAATGACGACACACCAAGCAAAATTAATTATATCGCGGGTTCTTTATTATATTTATGTACGAAACCTGTCCTGGACACTGCCACTGAATTGGTATATCTATAATTTGTAAAAGATTTAAGTGCTTACTTGTCTGTGTACGTCAGGCTGTCCGAAATCCCCGCGTGCCTCCCACAGCACGACTCCTTCTTTGTCTTCTTCGTAGAACCGTACCTCAATGTCGTCTGCAAAAACAATAGCGAGAAAACATTAAGTTTCAGTTTTACAATATCCTTGAGTTATTCACAATACGCCACACTGCTTTCATTTCATGATCATACATGTAACACATCTATCTTGTAGGCATCCGATGGCTGCTGGTTTTGGTAATGCGTACAACATATTAATCAAACAATCAACACAAGGAAGTTCCAATACTCAGTTAATCTCAACACTTATCTACCATTTGTTCAGATTTATATTGATAGGATGATCTGAATGGGCAAACGAACTGGCGACGTACATTATCCTTATCCAGCAGACTGACTGCGATCTATAAACGGTCCTGCTGGCCAAGCATCTCCGGACTGCGGACCTGGGACCACTTGCAGACTGCCCATAATAATTCTCCATAGAAATTTTTAAAAAGTTCAATAACTTTTGAAGATATCGTAAAACAGTTTTCACATCTATTATCACCCTTGTGTCCTTTGCACTTCTGTACATAATGGGTGCGTATTACACAGGGGAATACATGTCAACACCAACTATGCGGCCAGATGACCGGTTATAGTCAGCTTTATTGCGGCAAGTGACAAGAATGCAGCCGGGTCAGGTCTGCCATTTCCCACGTGCAAAAACATGACCGATTTCCATCAGAGTACCTTAAGTCAGGTTTGTCTAATATGCCCATCGATCAAATTGAAGCAGAACTGATAAAATGACTGACATAACCAGTGTTGATTGGTGGTGAATATGACTTATAGGCTATATCTTAACAAGGTAACCTATTTCTATATTGCCAAGAATTGTTTAGATTCTAACAATAACAGAACTCGGCCTGGGGCCTTGTTCCGTAAAAAGCAACAATTCCCCATCTTGTTGTGTAGCATGTACAGCATGGTCAGGTCGTTCTCTATAATAATTTTTGCAGACATCCATTTCTTCTCAAATATCATTATCTTAGACTGAGCAGGGACATAAGAGTTAGTTTATAGTGTCAAGGGGAAGTGAGGAAAGTGACAATGACTACACTAAGTGTGACGACAGAGGTACCTACCTTTGTTGACCTTATCACAGAGAAGGAACACGTCTTCACCTCCCTGCACAGACCCGGCTTGTCTACTGATGCGGCAGATAACTAAGTCAGTCACGGTTTCTGAGGAAAATGCAAATTCCAGTGTGTTTAGTGTGGACTCAAATATCCATGAAAACCTTCAGCAGAGAGAAAAGGACATCATAGTGGGAAACGTTGTATGTCCCATTCCGCCAACCCTCGCCGTCCCAATCCATTCCCTTCTCTCTTTTATTTCTCCCACCCACCTTTTACACATACAGTAATACCCCGCTTAAGGGGTCACCCCCCGTTCCAAGCAAAATGTCCCCTTAAGTGGGGTTACACTAAACTATATAAAGATTTCTGTTCCGAGCAAATTGTCCCTTTAAGCGTTGTGTCCCCTTAAGTGATGTGTCCCAGAAGGAGGGTTTTACTGTACATGTATATGGGTCTCACGAGAAGTTAATCAAAAGGGATAGGATTTATAACACGATGCAACAGCTGAACACCTTATTGATGTTACCTTGAATGTCGTTTATTTTTAAAAAAAACTGTAACCATAAGCATGGTTTATTACGTGCTCTGACAATGTAAAAATAATTGTGGAGTTGCTCCACCATGAATAACCACGTAGGGGGTAGTGACAGTGTGAACAAAATAAAAAAGGATAAAATGAAATGGTCTATCTAACTATGAAAATCTGGAGACGTGACAGGTGTAGTTCTTTTTGCAGCTACCACATTATAATGAGCTGTCACTTGCTTGACAACCGACGTCTTTGCATAACAAATTTTAACAGTTAGCATGAAAAAAAATCGAACAGTTAGAGTTTATTCGATTGTATCTTACTTCTGTCGTAGATGCACTGGGATACCACAGGTCGCACTATACGGGTGAACTTTCCGGTTGGATCTGGCAAGAACACTTGGAAACAGAGCCTAACGACGCTCAGGTCAAAAGACGCAGCTTCGAAGTCAAACCCAGCTGCAAGTTCAAAAGAAATATTTCATAATTATCATGGCTTTCGTATTCAGTACTATTCGAATAACAATTTTGTATAAATCACCAGAAACTAAAATTTGCTAGATAATGCTAAGCTTAATCCTTGCAGACACTTTTTGATTTAATTATTCTCCGTTCACAAGTACCAAACATGGAAAAGCAATTCAGATCTAGAATTATCCAGTTATATCACTTACAAAACAGGTCACTCAGCATAATAAAGTATACAGATTTCGAAAGACTTAGTGCTCTGATTTGATCATTGTAATTCTGTTTGGTACATGATAACCAATGGCAACTGAAACCGCATAAACCATAATATTTAAGTTCAATGTCCAAGGACATGATGTGAGTTAAAGAACCAAAGCAAATTCATTTAATTACTTTAAAATAGTCGAAATATTAATATAATAGAATGTTTATTCTCACTCACTTTGAAAGGGATCGACTCTCAGGTTACGTCTCTCCTCTAATGCGGGCAGCACACTCTTTTTCTTGGCACATTGTATGCCTAAATTCGGGAACCTACCAAAATTCGATAGAAAACTTTCGTTAGGATTAATCATTATGCACAAAAAAGACTTTACAAATCTGGTGTGTCAGAATACGATTACTTACACTTAAGGTGCGATGCGATCGTAGCAAGCCAAAAAGGCAATGAACGCCGTGCGAGGGTGATAAAACGAGCGGCGCTCGTCGCATCGCCCTCAATCGCACCAGTTGGGCCAGCCTTGCATGCATGTGCGATTGTGTGCGATCCGACGGATCCGTCGCATCGCACATCTTGAAATGTTCAGATTTGTGATGGATTCGTCACACAAGCATTTATTGCCTCCCCTTGTACTTATCTATAACCTTTCTCTCTAGAATAACCCAGTCAATTATTAGCACCCTTGTCAGCCTCTACCTAAGTGACATGCCTCAGGAGGTGTGAAAGCTGTGAAAACGGCAGGTTGTGGCTGTTGCTGTAGATCTGACACCTTTAGAATGCTAGAACCTGTCACATGCATCTCCATTTCTGACCTGCTTTGAACTTTTATATATGTTTACAGAGCTTATATTTGTTGACTGGGATGAAGTTCAATATAAATACCCAAAAAAAGACCAGAAATAAACAAGTCTGGATATCAGAGCCCAGACATTCCTGGTTCTAGAAATTTGAACTCCATATAAATACAAGTTGTAAAAAAGATAACACTCTGAACAGAGGTGGAATTTGAAGCACTGCGATGATCTCATCGCATCAGTTGGACATACCCATTTTTTTCCCTGCGATTGGGTGCGATGGATCCGTCGCACGTGGGGCTAAAAATACCGTCGGCCGGCCGTTCATGGCCCCATAAAACATGTGTGACGATCGCGTCGCTTCAGTGGGGCCGGGCCTTATCTGCACTATTATGATGTTAGGTAGCATTTACTTAGGTCCACTATCATGTGGAATACTTTAACTCAGTATGAAAAGTAAAACCCTTTGTTGTTTTTTTTGTCACGACGTGGACATGTCCCAGTTGAAATTTCAACAAACTAAATTATATGTCATAGTTTGTATATCCTGGTCGGGGTTTTCGATTCGCAGCAACTTAGAGTCTGAAGGTCTTTGTTGTCTTTTTTTTGTCACGACGTGGACATGCCCCAGTTGAAATTTCAACCAACTAAATTATATGTCATAGTTTGTATATCCTGGTCGGGGTTTTCGATTCGCAGCAACTTAGAGTCTGAAGGTCTTTCACGACATCCTTCTTGATACGTAACAGGTTAGCAGGGCACTATTTTGATAGAATAAATGGAAAACTTACGTTGCGACTGCCTGCTTCTTTAACTTCACCGTACAAACGCCCTTCTTGCAATCTTTTCCAACAAGGCTATGAGGGTGTGGACGGGGTTGGTTGTCTTTTGTTACAGTTGAGACAACAACAATAGCATCGCTAGCGTTGCTGTTCTGAATCTATAAAGGGAAGTATAATCTTAGTTGAATCTAATAGCGTGAAGAACAACTCCAAAATTGAATCTAGGTTACTGGTTCACATGAGGAATGGTGAGAGGTTCTCCTAAGATATAATCGTTATGCACTTCATATACATATAGCTTACAAAAATGTATATGTTTTTGAATTAGCATAACATATGGAGACATGGTCAGTGTGAGTGAATGGAATCTGTTTCAAGTTGTTTTGTTAGGAAATATTCATTGAGTTTGAGGAATTCGGTGAAGATTTCGGACCAAAACAAGAAAAAACAAGATGTAATTCAGTCACACTCACAATGTCTCGTTATTATCATCATTATCATTTATTATTATCATCATCACTATTCTCAATACTATCATTAAAAACGCCATTTTACAACACACTAAATAGCAGAATGACATTGGTCACGTGGTACGGAGGGATGTTTGAATGTTATTTCGTCACTCGAAGACGAACGGAATTTGTCCTCCTGGTCAGTAAATGTAAGACATTCGCCTTTATGTATATAATAAATGTATCTCCCTCGTTATCAGAGACCTTGGTGTCATACCTCCCCACTCGGATATAATAAAAAATACAGTACTTTTAACATATCACTGTTGGCTCTACATTCGATACAACTTGCTTACCTGGATCTTGGGGTAGGTGCGATTCTCAGGCGTGCTGCTTTCTCCTGGAATGCTGCCCGCCGCCCGGCCCTCACATTCATACCTGAAACGAAGGCCGCGTGCTCGAGGCTGCTCCAGGATCACCACAGACGGCTCCATTGGACTTGGCATCCCCATTATCATATCTGTGATGTAGAATTGTGAAAATACTGTGTAATGGTGTGTCTTGGATATGAGCAATAGCAATTCCACTTTTACTTTGAGGAATATTTTGATTATGAACATACACATGTACATACACACTTGAGGATACTATCTGATTGTGAATAATTTAGCTTATATAAACAGGCTTTAGTTATGCGGGACATGTGTGCTAATCAGTGAATTTGTTTATAAAGGGTCCTATAGTTTCCTACAGAATGCCTCACTAGCTGGCTGCTATTTCTGAATGTAGATCCCACATAGCTTGATGAATTATATGATGAATTATTGTTAGTGTTATGCTAATACATTTTTTCGATCACTTAGAGAATACATTTGAGTTATATTAATCCTCCAGTAAAGTATGTGATCGCAATCAACAAAGTGGCTGAGGATCTCAGTTCTAATACTGACTGGTTATAATGGTCTGGCTATACAACGTTTTGTTAACTGGGCCGAGATTTTGTCTAACAGAAAATAAAGAAATCAACAAATATTCAAAAATATATCCATTATGCCCCTCTACTGTAAGTAAAAAAAAACATGAAGCGCACACAAATTATGATAAGTATCAAGTATCCAGTTTCCCTACAGCTGGGTTTCCTATGGTATCTTTTTGGTTAAGGATTTAAAGTTTTGTAATCGGGTGTTTCTCTGACTATGGGCAATTGTGAGTTCCATAATAATCCGCCCTTATAATGCACCGAGGAATTTTAGCATTGGTCTACACACCACTGACACAAGTGCAGTATCGTATACACTCTGGCTTGTCTAGGGTTTCTAGAAACATTCAATCCTTTTGGTATTCGCCTATTCGTGAAATTGAGAAAGTGGGATCTTCTATCACATAGTGGTGCATCAGGTCTTACATGAATTTCTCTATTGAAGGTTAACGTTTCCTTCTACGGAGACAAATCCTTAAGCACCTAAGGATAAACTCATCTCCTGCTTGTAGAGATTCAATATGAAGAAGACGTCCATGTGTGAATTGGCATAGATATATAAGAGATAGGCCTAGGTAATAAGCGCTTCTGCGATCCTATGTGAAAGGGGATTTACTTACCTATTACTTGGTCTCCATGTCCGTCATGACCTAAAAAATGTTGAAGAAATATACGTGAAGTTTATATTTTACATTTTACATTACCGACATACCAGACAGACCTACCATCATAACCATGATTATAGTGCACTTGTTCTGCATTAATTACTAGAATGCTTATTGGTCGAATATAACCACTGGAGAATAACAAATCGCAGAATCCGTGACCAAAATTAATCCTAACCCAAAGACTATTAAAGATCAAAATTACTTAACAACATGTGACACCGACATATATAAACTCACATTACACTGGATAGTTAAGAATAAATGCATTCTGTGTTTATGAAGCCCATACTTAAGCTCACTTGTGCCTAATCTTTTAGAGGTAAAAGACCCGCGATGGGAAATAATGGAGAGCAAATAATCAATGGCTACATGCTCTTGACAGTTTGGGCCCTTCAATCTAAAGTTGCTTGTAATCGCGTCATAACAGTGTCCATATAATCAATCTCATGATTACATTTTGGGTAAACGGTGAGGGAGTCACTGGTAATGATGTAAAAGTCTGAAGGGACTCAGTTCGTAGAGCATCTTGTCCTCGACTGGTATGCCTGTCAATAGTAGCAGGGATGGATGTAAACATGGTTGCCCACTCGCCTCTGAGGTGGATGGACGCAACCCCCACCTGAACAAAATTTCACAAACGTAAGCTTTGAGACTAAAACAATAGCTTCACTTCATGTAAACACCTAGAAGAATACTTATGTGAGAGTCTTATTAAGTACTGGTAAACCCTACCTTGTGTATTGTTCGGGAGGGCCATAGCTAAACTGTTCAGCTTGGAGTGGACGAAATCAACCGCAGGAGAGTGGTGACTTCTGGGTTTTCCCCAACGTGTGACGCATACTTCTATTTTTAGACGCAATCTGGAAGGGAAATCCCCCGAGCCTATAGCCTGTAGTGCGGCCACCACTCACCAGACGGCGTGTACACGGTTCAAGGTGGCGTGCCCTGTGCGCCCAAGCGGTCGTGAAAAAGACTACCGAGCTTACTGCTTTCAGAACCCTTTCACTGTTTCAGAGCCATCTTGAGGAAAAATAACTGAGCCATTATGCGATGCAGTGGTGGCCTCGTTTGGAAGACTCTTTTCTCAAAGTAGGGTGAAGCCTATTCTACCTATATCTATGCCTATATAGAGTGAATTAGAATTTCGGGGCTGCGGTATTGTTGAGGTAATTCGAGTTTGTGTTTTGCAAAATCTAAACATGAACTTTAACCTTATCACAATATCAGGGACATACCCAGGGGTGAGAGTGGGGGTGGCACAGGGAACACGTAGGTGCCCGCACGCCCCCCTGAATGATGCAGTGAATAGGTAATTATCCGAATACTTACCTTGGTAGAAGTGTGAAGGAGAACTGTGCAATAAAAATTGATATTTTCACTATCTCAGAATCATGGCTGACATTAAATGATAACCTAAATTCCTATGCAATGCCAGGGTACCATATTTGCAGACATAATAGAGCCTGGAAGGAACACCCTACAGACCTGATCCGTGACTGCAAAGAAAGGGGAGGAATATTAACGTTAATAAGAAATGACATTAGATATGATGATCAAAAATATTATGAACTTAACACCAGCACTAACTATATAGAAGTATTGAAATACACAAACCTATGATGAAACCAATGATATTAATAAATGTGTATGCCACCCTGAGGTAATAAACAAAACTTTATTGATCACTTACCAACGATAACAGAAGAACTACTAAGGTACAATAAACGAGAAATATTTATAATTGGTGATATTAATATAGACGTACACAGACAAAATGAATACTATGCTAAAGAAATAATTAATACTTTCCAGTCTATGGGTTTAAAGCAAATAATAAATGAGATAACCTGATACTCTGATGCAAACACAACAATAGACCTAATCTTCACAAATTCGGATTTTATTAAAAACTATAGAACACTTGACAATAATCATAGTGATCATCAAATCTGTAAATCGCAAGAAATCGGCGGACATTTCAATTAAGCGAACTTTCATAGGTCGGAGCTACAAAAATCACAATAATGATAAAATGACAAACTACATGGATGAATGTGACTGGGACAATTTTGAACAATATGATAATGCTGAGGGGCCATCCATAAAGTACGTACGCAGAATTTCTGAAATTTTGGAACCCCCCCCCCCCCCCCCCCACCCCCTCTCCCAATCTTGTACGCAATAGAACAAAGAGGGACCATACGCAGATTTTCCTAAATTTCTTACCTCCCCACCCCCACTCGATGCGTAGGCCTACGTACTTTATGGATGGCCCCTGAGGATAGATGGAATTTTCTACCAAAGAAACTTATTACATTGTACATACTTAGACAAATGCTGTCCGAAATCTGAATTTACTGTTAAATCTAAAAATGATCATTGGATGGACGGCGACATGGCACTTCTTATCAAAGACAAAAATAGAATGTGGACAAGAGCTAAGCGTACAAAGAAACCGGAAGATATATATAATGCAAAAATTGCAAGAAACTGTTAATTAAAGAATTAAGGAAGCGAGACAAATCTACATACTAGATCAAATAGAAAATAATAGAGCTGACCATAAAGAATTCTGGAAACATATCAAATCAATTATTCCAGGCACATATATTAAAGAAAACCAGAAGATGGAATTAGAAGATGATGATCACAAGAAGAATTAGCAGATTATGTACGGTAAACAGATATTTTGTAAATATAGGAAGAAAATTGTCAGAAAATAAATATACCCGATGGAAAAACTATGATAACCCCTGTGATACTGCCATGGAGGATATTGTAACTACAGAAAATGAAGTTACCCAACTCCTGAAAGATTCAAATACTAAAAAACCCTCAGGTTTTGACTGTATTCCTACATATATTATGCGTGATGTTTTATTGTACAACATACAACGTTTTACTAATATTTGTAATTTGATTTTTACTACCGCTCTTATTTCGAATACTTGGAAAAAATCGATAGTGACGCCCATACCGAAAGGATGTAATCGGAAACTCTGCACAAACCTGAGACCCATGGATATCAGTACAATATCAAGCGAAAATATTAGAAAAAATTATTTAAAAAAATCAAACTATTTATACATCTAAATCATAACAATAAACTAGTATCTGTGCAAGGAGGTTTCAGGAAAGGTTTCTCAACAATTAAAACGGTAGCCCAGTTCACAGATGATGTACTAAGAAATGTAAATGTTGGCAAAGTAACTGGTGCAGTCTTTATTGACTTTAGCAAGGCTTTTGACACCGTAGACCACTCCATTCTCCTAAATAAGTTACAAAATTATGGAATCAAAGGGAAAAGTTTAGACCTTTTTACTAATTATTTGGAAAACAGACAATAAATTACTAAAATCAACAATACCAAATCGGACGAGGACATGGTGGTCTGCGGTGTCCCCCAAGGTTCAAACCTTGGGCCAACTTTATTTCTATTTTATGTGAATGACATTGTAGACTGTATTAAAGGAGTTGAGATACTGTTATATGCAGACGACACCGTATCATATGTACATGGGAATAATAATGAAGCAGTTAGAACAAAGCTACAAGAAGGCCTTCATCAATTTGCCACTTGGTGTGATATTGATAAGTTTAAAACCATAAATGTATCTAAGACCAAGTGCATGATTTTTGGCTCATTGGCTTGTTGCAAGAAAATTGATCTTATCTTTAAAGCTTGATGGTAAGACTATACAAAGAGTTTCCTCATATAAATATGTAGACATCTGTTTAGAACCATCTCTCTCCTACAATATACATATCTCACAAACCTTGAACAAAATCACCTTTAGAACATACCAATTAGCAAAAATGCGCCCTTTCTTAAATACAAACGCAGCATTACAAATTTTAAAGTCAACAATTTTACCTCATTTCGGCTAGAGCGATATACTATTTTCAAATTGTTCGAATATTCTATTAAATAAACTGCAAATTGCCCAAAACAAAGCTCTAAGAATTTGTCTAAAGACTGGTACTCGATCCAATGTACACCAAATTCATGCAAAGGTACCTTACTTACTAGATAGAAGAACTGCTCACGTCTTGAACTTTATGTATCACCGAACATCAATTGATAAGTATCTTGATAAGAGAAATCTTTTAACTCGTCAGTTTGATACACCAGTGCTCAGGGTTCTAACTCCCAACACAAATTATGAAACCCCAAATACCTTTAGTTTTGACACTGTTAACTCGTTAACACTCTTTTTTGAAACACTCCTGCAAATTGAGCAAAACCACTATCAGAGGTATGTTTGGTGGCCATCTTGAAAAATGGCCACCATATTGAATTTTTTTCAATGCTAGCATTTTCATCAAAGAAAGTGACAGATTCTACAAAGAACTTTCCTACCAGATTTCTTGTTTATATTATAATGTTTATTATATACCTGTGCCAGTATGTTACACAAATACCAACCTCTGCTAGGGTATTGGTATTAAATATATACCGGCACAGTATGTGGTATAAAATGACGTACCACCCTACTTTGAATACAAATTCTGATTGGCTGAAAAAAATTGCATTGACCTACTTATGAAATGCTGGCAGTGACTTGCAGCACTCCGCTAATTTATGTGTGCAAAGGATCACAGGAGTTGAAGGGAAAAAAAGAGTAAAAAATGTGCTTAGAGCATATTCTGTGCTTGACTTTCACTAAGATGTCAACAGATATACCAGCACACTTTGAATCCAGCTTGGACAGCAGATTTCCTTCTGTAATTCATCAAATACTTATACTTGAAGGTATATAATAAAATAAAAATGTATTACCTTACTGGTACATACTCATATACCTTGTTTCTTTTGATAAAAATATTCCACTCGCTCTGCGAGCTCGTGGAATATTTTTATCAAAAGAAACGCGGTATATGAGTATGTACCAGTAAGGTATATACATTTTATCTTAGTATTATGGTTTTGGGGCAAAACCACATAACTTAGGTCTGATTGGTGGCCATCTTGAAAACTGGTGGCCATATTGAATTTGTTTTCGTGGCTAGCACTTTTTTTCTAAAAAAAGTGACCCACAATGAACACCCATGCCAAATTTCATGCTTTTATCATAAAAAAGCATGATGGTGTGCCTAAGCCACTCCACTAATACCCTGTGCTCCACTTGAGATTGAGTGCAACAAATCCATCGTAGTTAGAGTGCACGATAAAACAGGGTCAACCAGTGTTTATAGGCCCATTGTCAAAACTAAAGGTTTTTGGGGTTTCATAATTTTGCATCTTGACTGATGGGTAACATCTGACTGTGAGTGTTAGTACTATGCTTGAATCACTGTAAGTCTCCTGCTGCTAACGTAGACAGTCCCAGCAGGAAACCTGACTATGACTAAATTACTTCAGCAGCACTTAATCTTGGCTAATACCAGTATAGGCTAGTAGAGTTCAGCTCAGACAGTTTGACAATGGCAGAACAATGTGAAAGATATTTTAACTCCACTTAGCTGACAGTTGTAGATCTATGAGGTTCCTGTTCAGATGATTGGCTCCTCAGATTCCTAAGCACTTCTATTCCCACTTGATCATCATCCCACTTCAGACACCATGTGAAATTATTGTATTATTACATTTGCTTTGCAGCGAAGAAAGATGAGGCCAGACACCATCATGTTGTTGAGAGTAGGCTGTATTAGTTTTGGTTTTGGTTTCACAAGCCTATAAAGGGCCCATGTGGCAGAGACATCTACCACCAATTCTAACCGATCCAATCGATGATAATAATCGGGAACAATGATATCAAGAGACGTCACGAGTTTGAGTTTATTCATGTCATGCATTTAGTTGGCTCTGCAATCTCACTAGTTGAAGACAAGTGAGATTACGGAGCCAACACAATGAAGACATGTGAGATTACGGAGCCAACAAAATGAATGACATAAATAAACTCAAACGAGTGGCATCTAGATTTTATCCTACCCCGTTTCCATGATTTTGAATATTAGAAAGTAGTGATGTAAACAACACTTTATGTCACACCCTTGACATAAATGAATCCCATGTTAAGCCTATGGCATTTTTTATTAGGGTGGGATAATGTCACTGTATACCCTCATATATTGATATGGTAATTCCTTCTGATTACACCTCTTCCCTTCATAACTTTATAAGACGACCTAAAGGTATGACAACACAAAATGAACAATAAAATTACAATCCCCCACCTCCACAAATGAAATCCCACGATATGCCCCTGCAGGACGGTTGAGGAGCAGTCATTTAGGGGCAGTATGTGGAGGGGCAGTATGGTAGAGGGGCAGTATAGTGGAGGGGAGTATGGTGGAGGGGTAGTATGGTTGAGGGCCAGTATGGTGGAAGGGCAGTATTGTAGAGGGACAGTATGGTAAAGAGGCAGTATGGTAAAGGGGCAGTATTGTGGAGGGGTAGTATTCGGGAGTGGCAGTATGGTGGAGGGGTAGTATGGTAGAGGGACAGTATTGTAGAGGGGCAGTATGGTGGAGGGGCAGTAGGATGGAGGGGCAGTATGGTGGAGGGACAATATTTTATTATCCACCTAATACAAAGTGTCCATGGAAAACACATAGGGAGTTTGTATGGACATAAACGGCGCATACGGATATGTTGTATGCTCAGGCTGGCGCATACGGAAAAATAGTGAGTACAGGAAGATAATGCATAATTTAAATGAACTGATATCGACTTGCCCAGAAAAGGTGGATAATAAATAAAAATAGACTTGTTTCAGATAAAAGCGGTTGTATGCTCCTCAGAGTTGACTCTATGCAATATCCTCGCTCACGCTCAGATATTACTACGCATCAACTCCTCGGAGCATACGGCCGTTTGTATCTGAAACCAGTCAATATTGTGTATGTAGAGGGGCAGTATGGTGGAAGGGCACTATGGTAGAGAGACAGTATTGCAGAGGGGCAGTATGGTGGGAGGGGGGGGGGCAGTATGGTGGAAGGGCAGTATGGTGGAGGGGAAGTATGGTGGAGGGACAGTATTGTAGAGGGGCATATTGGTAGAGGGGAAGTATGGTGGAGGGGAAGTATGGTGGAGAGGCAGTATGGTGGAGGGGCAACATGATTCAGGTGCATTTTTGGTGAGAGGTAGTATGGTTAAGGGATAGTATCGTGAGGAGCAGGATGGTCAAGGGGTGGTATGGGTAAGAGGCAGTATAGTTAGGAGCAGTATAGTTGAACAACAGTATATATTATAGTATAATTGAATACTTGGGATATTTCAGTGAGTATACATATTTAATTATTTGCATTGATTTATTTTGGATTGGGGTGCCTGGTCACGCTGTAAGACCACATTTTCATATGGTATGAGAAAGTATGGTTCAGGGCCAGTATATTGATGGATGTAAGGATAGTATGGTGGAGGGGCAATATCATGAGGGGCAGTATGGTTGAGGAGCAATGTTGTGAGGGGGAGCATGGTTAAGGGGTGGTATGGTTGAGAGGTAGTATAGTTTAATGCAGTGTAAATAAACAAAACAAAAAAGTATAGTTGAAAGACATTATATTTGAAGGGTAGTATGGTTTAGCAGCATAAAGGTTGAGGGACAGCATAATGAGAGGCAGTATGTTTGAGGGACAGTATGGTTTAGGAGTAGTATAGATGAGGGGCAGTATGGTTTACTGGCAGTATGGTTGAGGGGTGGTAAGTTTGAGAGGCAGTATGGTTTACTGGGTAAATTTTTTTCTCTCTCGTGTGTGTTACGTGATCTGGCGGGATCTGTGAACGCTTTCGGTCGGAAAAAATATAGTTTACTGGCAGTATGGATGAGGGGCAGTATGGTTAGGGGTAGTATGGTGAAGAGGCTGTACGGTGGCAGGGCAATATGATCTAGGGGCAGTATGATTAGGGGGCAATATGATTTAGAGGCATTATGGTTAGGGGGCAGTGTGGTTGAAGGGCAGTAAGGTGAGGGAAAGTATGGTTCAGGGCCAGTATGGTGAGGGCAGTAAGGTTGACTGGCAGTACGGGTGTGGGGCAGTATGGTTCAGGGACAGAATGGGTGAGAAGCAGTATGATTGAGGGGCAGTACAGTTGACAGGAAGTATGGTTAAGGGGCAGTATGGGTGAGGGACAGTATGGGTGAGGGGCTATATGGTGGAGGGACAATGTTATTTAGGGGCAGTATGGTTAAATGTTGATATTCTATCTGCTCCTTGTTTGTACATGGTAGCTAACCATAGCATACCGCACCGCACAACACCATCTCTTTTTACACCATCTCATACTACAGGTGCCACTTCACATTACATCATGTTATAATATACCACACTACACCATTTCATATTACAACACATTACACTAGAGGGAAACTATGTTCCGGTGGGAATAAGTCAAAGTTACGAGGTAAGGCTGGGAAAAATTACTGCCCAAGGCCTTGGCCGCGGGCAGTAATTTTTCCAAGCCTTACCGAGTAACTTTGACTTATTTCCACCGGTACGTGGTTTCCCTATTCCTATATACCTTCAATTGTCGGCTAATATCGATAAAAACAGAACGTCTCTGAACGTCAACCTAGGCAGTAAACATCAACCTGGGCAGTAAACGTCAACCTGGGCGGTAATTTCAACCTGGGCAGTAAACAAAAGTTATTCCACCCCCAGCAGCGTTAAGTAATCATAGGTTGTTCGCTCATAGGTATATAGGAATATCTCAAACTTAACCATCTCATACTATACCACACTGCACCATCTCACATTACACCACATTACACCACCTTATAATACACCACACCACACCATCTCATACTATGCCACACTGCAATACCTCATATTACACCACACTACACCATCTCATAATAGACCACACATGCACTACATTGTCTCATATTATACTGCACTACACATAATGCACCCCCCATCTCATTACACCAACTCATACTAAATATTACAACATCTCACATTACACCATACTACACCAGGTCACACTACACCATATAACACTAATCATGTCACACTACATTACACTAGTCACTCTACCATCCTATAATACACCACACTACTTCATATTACACCACACTACACCATGTCACACTATACCATACTAAATCATCTCATAATACACCACACTACACTATCTCATACTACATCACACTACACCACCTCACATTACACCATGAGACACTACACCACACTGCACCCTGTCACTCTAAACCACTCTACCCCTGTCAATATATATTACACTAAAACATGTCACGCTACACCACACTATACCATGTCATTCTTACCACACTGCACCACCTCACATTATACCATGCACCATTTGATATTACATCACCTGACATTACTGAACTGTCAAATGAAATACTGGTAGTTTACATAATTTCCAGGCAATGACATTCATAATACAAACAATACTTTTACACAATAAAACATTAGGAATATGATAGCACTTTACTTCCTTTCCTAATTCACTTCAAAAGCTTTGGAAAACGTATTTGTTGCCAACTACTTGCATTAAAAACCAGGATTTTGCACTGTGTGTTGTTTTGGTTTGACACCACTGAATGTGCTCCCTCTGCTCCCGGGAGTGTGTGGTGAGTCAGTGACAGTATCTAGGTCACCCCACTCTCCACCCTGATTTCCTTACTTACCCTACCCACTGAAAGTAGGCTAAAGCTCCTAAGGCAGGAGAGTGACTTAAGCTCGGCGAGATTAGCAGAGAAACGGTCACTACTTGACTGTCCCTTTAACATCTAAAATCCAACGGCTTCCACAGGCTCTCATGAGAGGCTCTCGCACTGGACCCTGCCAATCCTTCCAGGTCGCGTTCGGTGTATAGCCCCCCTTTCTAAAGCAAAACACTGGTGAAAGCTTGCATAATCTATGAAATCCATGGACTTCTGGGTGCTTCACCACCCAACCCAAGTAGAGTTTTTGCTTGTGAACCCAACAGATCGTTCCAGGTTGTCTCAGGTGTGTACCCCCACCCTGCCTTAAAATATCCTTGGAACAGCTATTACCATCTATAAAATCTAAGCACTTCCTCAGGCTTCACCTTCTGGAAAACAGAGGGGTTTAGGCATACTCTACCTCTATGTCAACTGTGTCTAACACCCCCCACCCCCCAAACCCCACTCCCTGTGACAGACTCCTCAGTACAGCTTGTTACCTACCATATCTAAAACTATGATTCTGGTAGGATCCGCTTGGAGTTTCTCCCACACATAGGGACAGAGTGAACCAGACCTAGGCTTGGAGACTGAAGGCCCACGAGAGTGAGAATCTCATGAAGAGACTAACTTGAAGCTTTTATTCTTTTTTGTAGTTCTGAACTTGGCTGTCCTTCTCATCTCGTGATTTATGTCTAGCCATGCCGAAAACGGAATTTAATGTGGTTTTCTAATCTCATTACCATGACAATCAACTCTGAGATTTGACCTGTGTCATGGCAAATAATAGCCCATTCAGAACTATGCTGGATCCCCAGGTATCCGCTAAGGGGCTCGGCGCATGCTTGCGAATCCTACACGTTTATCGATGAAGTCGCTAGTATTATCTATATACTCCAAATGCTTCTGGGGACCCCCGCTTGGATGGATCCAACAGAAGCTTTGCTACTGTACCATTGGCAATATTTCCAGATAGCCTTAGGTATGTAACCCCCCCCCCCCCCCCCCCATCACACACAAACACCTCCCTCAGACAAAATCCTGGAAACAGCTTATTTAACATATAAATTCCAAGTACCCATGCCATTCGTCCAGGGTGGGACCCTCCCCCACTTCACCGAAACAAAATCACCGGTACTCCCTTAGAAAGGGACAGACAGACTCCTTTACACTTTTGACAGACAGAGAAATATAGGCTTTTGTTAGTTGGATAGATAGACAAAGAAAGACAGACACATAATGGTTAATAGACGCCTTGAGCCCAGGATGATTTGAGTCTTGGACGCCTTGAGCTTTTTTTGTAGGCCTTGAGTCTACCTTGTGGACGCCTTGAGCCTACCTATTTTGGAGGCCTTGAGTCTCTAGGTGTAACAACTTTGAAAAGTGCATGAAAACTGGTTTATAGTCATATATACCCAACCCTAACCCTGACCCAACCCTGTTCTAACCCTAACCCGTCAGTCGGAACTAAAATAGGTGGAGGCTCAAGGCGTCCAGCGAGTGGGCTCAAGGCGTCTACGTTTTCGCGCTGACAGGAGGCTCAAATGATAAAAGGCTCAAGGTGTCCAATTCTCTTTTGTTTCGAGGGGGCACACCTTGGCCAATTGGCAGGGGGTCCAGGAGGCAAAGCCCCCGGGAGCACTTGGAATTCATATATCATACACGCTTTAGGCCTATAATTATAATAATACCAACCTTTTAGGGAGGAAGGATTGTTACACACCTGCGGCTATCTGACTATATTGTCAGGGATCCAGTAGCAAAGCCCCCTGTCCAGGGGGCTAAGTCTTTAGAATATATTTGGATTTTTATAGATTATAAATAGACAATAATCACATATAATATAATGTCCATGATTCTAACTTATATTTAAAGTCGTCCTCGTTGTTCACTACAGTATATCATGTAGCGCTCATTATCTATGGCAGGGCGGATCCTGACCTTTTCAACCGGAACGAAAGATATTATAGTAATCGCCTGGGGGAGGGGCTTTCATTTTTGACATTTGCCTTAGAGGGGGGGGGGGGGGGGAGGAGGAAAGATTTCTGTTTTTGTTGGTCGTTTACCTAACAATTCAAACATAGGCCTATAATCGGTTATCAATCGTAAACTTAATATAAATCTGACTATGGCAGTGCAAAAGTATTTTACACAGAAACGCAGTCTAGGAGAACAATGAATTCCACATATCCCCTTGCGGCCTCGTTGCGTCTTAAAATGTCTTCGAAACAAAAATATAGCCTGCTGGTCAGCTGTATATGTTACACTTGGAGCGCCACGACAATGTGGACGACAATGGCAGATTATCAAACCATTACGCAACCACCATATGGACATTTAATCCTAATGTCAGTCCAAACACATATACACTCTATTACATCACTATCTTACACCCACGCTAATGAGTATTGGGTAGAAAGATAGGCGTGTCATGAGAGAATCAGAATGTTTACACACACATTACTATATCCTCACAGCAGTGGGCTAAGTCTAATGAGCATTGATTAGTCATTATCATAGCCGAGATAGCCTAAATAGGGTATGCATGTTCAAACAATATATCGAGAAAAAGATGCTTTGGCTTGAGCATTCTATTTTTAAAGTGCGTGTGTGTGAGAGGGATGGGGGGGGGGGGGTTGGTGGTGGTGGTAAATGATGTTAGCAGTACATAAAGTAGCAATACGCATGTCACTACATGCATACGATAACCCGCCCATGCACTACCTCGCATCTATTTGCATATGCATGCTAGCAAATACCCACCCACGCGTGCGTGAACTAGTTGTATGCAGAGGGGAAGGAGACTCATTCAGTTATTCAAGTTTATCATGTGAAGCACAGTACTTAGATTGCAACCGAGCACAGGGAAATGTCCAATCCAGTTACATTTTATATCTATAGAATCCTCTTATGTTTGTTAAGCAAGGATTTACAATAACCCTACGTCGAAAGTATCCTATAAATAGATGCACATGGGTTTCACTATAACTAGAAACCTTACCATTTTTAGGTATACACATCACTGTTAACCCATTTATATTATGATTACCTTTAATGCCATGACCCATAAAACCACAACATAAATCTAATACCCTCGGAGACCCACCCATGTAAATATTTTATAGATATCCCTTCAGAGCCTCCCTTCCAGGCATCTCAGAGGAGGCGCAGTCTAAAAATAGCCCCGGTTTGTTGTGGTTCACACGCGGCCACGTTACAAGCGCCGTAACTGGGGTGGGGTCGTGTGGCTGGAGTGTGGACGGTCAGTTAGCTTGTGTCGACCCCCAGTCCCTCCCATTGTTTCTACAGCAGTCACAACTGTGGCTATCGCAACCTGCGGGTAAGATAACGGTGGATGCTGTGGCAAACAACTCGGTCACAGAGCACGGTTGAGCCTTCGTGCAGTCAGGCTAAATGCGGGATCGGAGCTGCAAGTCAAAGCTGGCCATCATTTTCCTTCGGATGTAGGACGAGTTGCAACTGTGTGCACTTTGACTCACCAGGCCCGAACAGGCCTGCCTTCACAGAGATCTCTCCAGTAGTAGGAAACCATTTAGATCTAGGTAAGCCTTCTTTATAACATCTACCATCTCCATGTTTTCTATGGACTACTTTTAAAATTGCAAGCCTGATGTGAGAGCATAATCCACGATAAAACCTGCAGGTGTTTGCATATTCCGTACGCGAAAGTGAATATGTACACAACCCAAAACATTGCGTCTGCCCCGCCCCCACCCTATTCTAGCGATGTAGGGGTTCGCGGCCACTGTGGACATGGCGAATCAATGCATAGATATAGTGTAACTTGGTCCATAGGCTATACCAATGACGTCGGCCACTCAGTACACATGCATGCACACAGCTGACCGGGGTTCGCTAACCGCAATGACCGCCACTGGAGCCCACTGTTGACCAAACGTGCAGTGAAGGCCCAACCATACCCAAATCTACAGCGCATTAATCTCATCATACATGTGTATATTATATCATCATTCATGTGAATGCTATCATTGGCCAAAGGTCATTGAATCCCTGGGTCACTATCCGTATTGGCATTGCTATGTGCTCTTTATAATATTACTCTGATACTAGACTTGCAAACTCCTGGCTAAGACACTTATGTTATTCACAGAATGGCTCGTGTAGTTAGCAATGTGAATATGATCAGCTCAATGAAAAATGAATCTGAATAATTGCGTGCAATCATTTCCTTCACCAAGGCCATAAAACCACTCCACCACACGAGCGTATACATTAATTAATCAATATTGTTATAGGCCAAGAGCACGTCAATGTAAAATCAAGGTGTTCCACATACATATGCACACATAATTCATATAGCGTATGCAATATAAATGCCCATCCATCATCATATATGAATAACATGTGTATACAAATGGTTAAGCGTAATTTTATGCGCACAGATGAATGTATAGTCGCAAAATTGTAGTAATTAATAAACCGTAATTAGACCTAATTTACTTCTTTGGCTTCCAATGAAGGAGACATCCAGTGAATAAGACCGTCTAACTGGGGACCTCTGCCGGCTATATTCACCGGTAATAGAGCCTCTCGTCTATTTTAAGTAATACGCAATGGTTTTGTAGCCAAACAAAACATTTGTTAACTATTTCAATTCATGTATGTAATACCATGGGGTATACTAAAATCAATGGTATTCTATACATGTACAGTTATACCATATAATGTGTGCATATACCATGTACTCGTTATTACTTTGTTACTCTCGGTAACAGAGGTGTATGTTACCTGCTCACGCAGATGTCACCTAAGCTTTTTTTGGCGCCAGTAAAAAAAATAAATCTCAGTACACGGGTCTAAACTGAGACATTCAAAGATACCGTACATATTCAGGTATCTGCTGATCCTGTTGTTTTACCCTCATATATTATATATTTAGATTTAAGAGAATCGTTATTATCAGAATTTACCTATTTTAGTTCCGAATCGCGGGTTAGGGTTAGAATAGGGTTGGGTCAGGGTACTTCTTTTAGCTCCGCTTGCGAGGGGTGACCGCATACACGAGGTTAAAATAAACATCTAATAGAAGCAACCTTTCCGGGCAAAGGTCTCCGTTAACGCGGGATGACCGCTTACGCGGGGTGTCCGTTAGGCGGGGTTCTACTGTATATTACTTTATTATCCATCGTATACAAAGCCCCCATTGAAAGTGTATGGGGACTCAGTAAACCATGACCCATTAAATAAAACCTGTCAGATACCATAACTGTGGTATACGGATTCAAACCTGTGGTATACGGCCTCAAAACCATGGTATACGGGGAAAATAGTCCCTTTGCGCTATAGAGCAAAGAAATAGTCCTTATCGTTGTACCTTTTAATATGGCAATAACTGGGTTTAATTCATTGGAGAAGATGGATAATAAATACAACAAACGATGGTTTTGCGGACAGGCGGCTCTGTAAACCACTCGAGGTAGTAATACACTCACTAGCGCTCGTGTATTACTACGCGTCAACCTCTCGTGGTTTACGGCCGCCTGTCTACAAAACCCTCGATTATTGTCTATATAAACCAGATGAAGTGCACTTTACAAAGTTTTTACACATAGAAGCTCAATGCCTCCAAAAGGGGTAGGTTTAAGGCGCCCACAGGGTAGGCTCAAGGCGTCCACCGGGTATGCTCAAGGCGTCCACAAAAAGGCTCAAGCCAAGGCGACCAGGGATCAAATCGTCCTAGGCTCATAGCGTCTATAAACCACACGAAATTAAAATTACGCGTTAAAAGAAGTATTCTGAGACTCTCTTAGCTATATGCCCCTCTTTATAAAACATACTCTTTATCATTATCTACATCTCCAGATCGGCACGGTGAGATTACGTCATGGCAGACGCCAGTAACCAAACAGACGCCGCGCCTCTCCAGCCAGTGGTGCCCTCTCCCGGGCTGTCAACAGCACTGGACAACAACTTCCTGCAGGACCTCGGGGAAACGCTGGACCTGCCGGCCGACACGGCGCCCACTACGCCGGCCAAGACCCCGCGCCGCCTCGCGGACACGGACGACGACCAGAGCCCCGAGAGACACATCTCCCCATTCTGCTTCGTCGAGAGCATCCGCCAGCTGCACTCAGTCGAGGACATCGAGCATGTCCGCCAGCAGCTGGGGTCGCGGCCGGGTGCCGAGGGGGCGTACAGCCGGGCGGACGCGCTCAAATACGCCGTGCTCTACGGTCACAGCACCTACTCGGCATGGTTACTGCGGGAACACGCGCCCGAGGCGCTGGCCGCCCCGGTGTGTTGCCCGCTGCTGCTCACCGCCGTGCGGCTCGACAGGGCCGACGTGGTGGAGCAGCTCTGTCGCCTGTCACGCCAGGTGAAGCAAGCCGTACCTTACGTCGACAGGTAAATACAAGGCCTATTTCTCATAACCCCTCACTAAGATTATTATTAAGAATGCATTTTACCCGGGTGTCTTAATTGAAGACGTAGTATTTTCTAGAAGGCAGTAACCTTTGACCCATTTAAGGATTTACCTTTGCCCACAGCGCGAATAGTTAGTTGTATATATAACGCATTTGGTAGCACCATGCGGACATACTAAAGGTCCGGCCCTACTGGTGCAATGTAAACGTCGCATGTATTATGGGATCATCCAGGCCCCACCAATTATATTTTATAACCCGAACTGTGATGAATCAATGGCATGATAACTCTGGGTAATATATCCCACTGATGCGATTTAAATACCCCTTGGCTGGCTTGAGGGTTTCGTTTCAGTTTACCATGTTTATATTTTTTGTTCATACATTTTTAATTGATAGTAAAATATTACATAATGATTTGGGCAAGCCGGAAACAGAGGTACACATGGGGTTAAATTCATAATTCTTATGTTCTTATGAAACGCCGACAGCCACGGCCACACCATGCCGTTGTCACTGTTTGCTTTACAACCACACCTCCCGAGACTTGACACATGGATCCAATGGAGGCTGCCAAGAGTGCTAATTATTTACTGTCAATAGAGTAAAGTAGAGGAGAGGGTTTTCTATCAAAATTACCACCCCTCGCACATTACGGGCATTCATGATGTGCGATGTGACAAATTCCTCTCACCGCTTTTATCACCGTGCGAGTCGCATCATACCAGTGGACTAACTCAGCATACGTATTCTTCAGTAGAGAAACACAGTGTATCTGTCATTATATGATCCTCTTGCAGTCGGGGTTGTGCCTCAATGGAGAGTCGGCGGACTGCACTACACGTAGCGGCCGAGATGAGCTCCATCACCATCGCCACTACGCTACTACGTTACGGCGCCGACCATACGGCCCGGGACCAGTTCGGCATGACCCCGCTAGACCGCCTCCTGCATACCCTACCCGGACCCCACATCAACTTCAACACCGTCCGCCTCGCCTGGGAGCTTATCCGCTGCCTGCCCGCCCTGCAGGTGCGCACCTTGCACGCATGGACCAAACTCTCCTCCAGGAACTCTTCCTGGGAGGCGAGACTACACCCGGATTGCAGGCACCTCAAGCCGGGGCCCTTCTCACTGATGCAGATCACGCGGACACAGATCCGGAAGATGGTCGGCTACCCACGCCTCCCGGACGGTATCCAGCAACTGCCCATCCCACCCGTTATGCAAAAATTCTTGGTTTTAGATTGGTAACGCGAATGCATGTTAGGGTTTTGTTTTGACGTTAAGTAATGCCTATAGAGTATATTTGAGTGTGTGTAAGTGGCTGGTTCATCTTTATTTTATTATATTTGCCCTCATCTTGTTGTTACGTAAATCATAACGAACGTGGAAGACGTGAGTTGTGACTATGTTGTGTGATGTTTATGTAAGGGATCGCGAGTGGCTGTTTTTAAATGTCGCGTTTGGTTGAAAAATGACGGGTTTTTCTTGAAACGAAACTGTGATAAATCCTGAGAAAATAACCTTTCTCCCCCAAGGCTACTGGTGTATTATTCATATACATGTTCACATACATGAATACGGATGTTTCACGTGCATCGGCCTTTACAAATGTATAAAGCAGCTATAAAATACGGGTACACATCTTGTATGGTTGGAAGTTTTACGTTTACAACCGATATTTACAATGGGTATTTTTATACAACACAGCTAGTGCTTTTTAAAATCATTTACTCAACAATGATATATGCATATAAAAATTTACCAAATATGTATAGATTTATTTAAGGTAAACTCAGTGACGTCTGTATAAAATCATACTTTTCATACACTTGAAGCACAGTTCATCTTGACATCTCATATATGAAACATATGGATCACAGTGATCGACGTCAGATATATCAGCAGTATTGACTTCGTAAGGCAGCATTGCCGTTGCAATATAACCAATTTATAGTCTTAGAACATATGCCATTATAATGCTATACAAAATGTGAAGATTCATATACATATACATGTAATAGATATACCCGTTTGAACAATAAATAACTCGGCGATTACACAGGGAACCAACATTTTTTTCCTTCAAATATTCAACGTCTCATGCACTACGCATTTTATTCTTGTATATATATGTTATTTTACTTCATGTAAGTAATGTTTCTTGACCTTTTTTCAACGTAGCTAGTATCTTTAGTATTTTTACTTTACTTTAGCACTGATCTTTAGATAGAAACATGTCGCATCTCTTGACGAAGGGATTATAGAAAATATCAATAAAAAACATATATAAATCAACAGCGCATCATGTTACCTTCTTCAGTACGAGATTCACACAGTATGATATCAGTTTCACCAAGTCTTAAACATCTCATTTAGATATTGACGCTCTTTGAGTGACATCTTACTTTAATATATCACCGACAAAATGTATACGAATGCAAAGAGAGATCTTGCGCTAGAAAAATATATAAATATAATACAGCGGAACGGATCATTACAAAACAAAGTAATCGGAGATTCATTTGGGAATGTAGAGCACTGTACATATAAAGATAAATTTAGGTAGTACGGACATGATACAAGAGTACAGATGGAGAGTATGGGAAATGTATGTAAATATCCTTTTTATGATGGAATGGTCAGAGTATATATATATGAACGGTCGGCGACAAGATATACTGCCACCAATCATAGGTTTTTCCTAGTGAAACATAGCAACTGGAAGACATTATTGCAGTTTTCCCTATGAACAACTGGGTAAAGATCGCAGACTGTATTCACACGGGAATGTAGAAAAGTAGTCCCTGCAGGGGCTCAATCTGCACGGCCGGCATGTGCAGTACCCGATCTGGGTCCTCCCCGGTCGTCTCGAACATGAAGAAGCCGAGCGTGGACGTGGACGACCAGTCACGCACCACTGCACGTTGCCCGAGGTTCATCGCGTAGAAAAAGGTGTCGCGTTTGGAATAAAAGCGGCGCAGGAAGACGACGTCCCGATCGACGTCGATGAACTCCAGCCCGATCACTTTCACGCCGTTCTTCTTCTGCCGCCCGTCCGAGTCGGCCCGCAGCGTGGGCTCCCGCTCGTGCAGGTCGATCACCTTGCGCAGCTGGGCGATGTTACGCACGTCCAGCTTGCTCCCCTTTTGGAAAGGCTTGGGCACCTCGCCGGAGCCGGGATTGGTCCAGCCGATGGGACGGAGCCGCGTGCCTGTGTACGTCGTGTCCAATGGGTCCTAGAGAAATATCAAAGGGTATGATCGTCAGTTAAGAAATACGGTAGAGCCACGCGTAAGCGGCCACCCTCCGTTTTGGCCCAAAGTGTCCGCTTACGCGGAGTTCACGCTTACACGGGGTCAAAATAAACATCTAACAGAAGGATCTCTTCAGGGCAAGGGTGTTCGTTAACGCGGGGTGTCCGTTAGGCGGGGTTCTTCTGTAGTAGATTATAGACTCTTCCCAGACGTCACGAGAACAGATATTCAGGGGTGCCAGCCAGGGCAGTGAAGACAAAATTGGAAAACCTCTACACCCTCTTTACCAGCTTTCCCTCCCATCGTAGACTTCCCGACCTCCTCATTGGTGCATGTTACTTGTCCGGACGCTCTCCACTTACGCGGTAGAGCCCTCTGGTGGGCTGAGTGTAAGGTTCAGTAGATTCCGGATAGTAACCGGTGGCTGTAGACCATAGAGCATACACGAGGACGGGTTCCAGGGATGGGGGTTTCATAATATGACATATCGAGGCATATCAGTATATAAACATAAGAATTGTAAGCATATGAACACTTCATACAATGTTGGCACCTGCAGCCATACACATCATTGCTTTTCCAGTTTCAGTTTGTAATCTGTTCAAGCCAAGAGGAAATAAAACAGTCACATACTGCATAATGTCACAAATCCGATATTCTTCAACAAGAATACATATATACATTTACTGTATACACTTATTTCGGTTAAACTAGTTAGTTATTCTGTCGTTCACTCATGTAAAACATTATATTACAGGAAGAAAAGGGACAAAAATACTTAAATGATAGGACTGGATTCTGTGTGCAGCGTCTTACGTTTAGTACTTTCAGTAGGCAAGTAGGGGTGAATTTAATCAGATCTGACTTTTGAATATTTGTTTGCAAGTAATTAATCGCAATCGTTCATTATTAAACAAATCCTACCTTTCCAATCTCCTGCCCGGCGTGAAGGGCGGGTGTACCGGGCAAGGTAAGGAGGAACGTCTCTAGTGCCGGTAGAAGACTCTGGTCCACTCTACCTGTAAAGGGTCCCAAATGGAGCGACACCCACGTGTTGGGCCAGGTTTGCCATGTCTCAATGGCTGAGTTAACTTGAGCCTGTTAAAGTAAATATCAAAGTAACATTACCCTTTTTCATTTGAAACTCCTATATTAGTATACATCTATTTCCATATTATATATGCAATAATTTTTGCTCTAATTGAGATACTGGAAATGTATTTTCCAAGCTCTTCTTCAAGGATCCGGTTGATATCATTATCATTATCTCTCTTTTTTTTGTATCTAACCAGGTGGATTGGCAGCCCATCTAAGGAATGGTATCGATAGTAATGTGAAATGTTGTGGTGGTGTCTTATCTAGCCTGCTTAATCTGCAAAAGTTCTAAATGAACGCTTCAGAATTAGTGATTGTACGCGGTGAAATTTTGTATATGTATATCAAAAGGTTCTTACCACGAGAGAATACGTGAGATTTCTTGGTGTCAGCAGAAGAGGCTCACTGACAAGGTTGACAAAGTTAAGAATGGGACCAAGCATCTTAGGAGAACTGCTCTGGACCTTCCTCAAGTAGGCACCTTCCAGCATCATAACCCGGGGACCTAACTGGGTGCGATAACCGTCGAGGAGTCTATGCCAACCATGCAGGTAGCCATGCATGGCACCAAACTGAAGGTCGGTCTCAGTCAGATAAAAATTCTCCAGGCCACGGAAGAAGAATCCATCTACGCCGAGTTTAAGCCACAACTTCATCTCAGCTTCCATCTCTTTGGCCACCTGTGTCGATATTAGAGACAATTCGCGTATATTTAGTAAAACATTGATAATTGGTAATATACCTTCTAGATTTAGACAACGCTACCTCAATGTAACGGTCGAGTTCAAATGAAAACAACACGGAGAATTAAAGTGCTCAAGCGTCAATCGCGATATATTGTAACAATAATCATGTACAATAAATATCCATCAGCAGTCTAACAATCCTAACTGATCTACATTACCATACGGGAAATGTAGAGTGTACTGAGCCCCAGTGACCTCGCTCAGAGAGCTGCTACACCAGAGTGTCCCGACTGAACCGCGCTCGTCGTATTTATACGACGTCATTGTGACGTCATTGATACGACGTCATTGAATAGACACACGGCGCTCCCCACTTTGCCAAGGATGGAGGTAGTTGGGAGTCTAACTCAGAGAACCTAAGTGGCGGTGGACGTCATAGGATTCCACCGACCTCCTCCGCCCCCAGTTCCCGCTCCCGACTCTCTGACCTGGTACCGCGGCCAACCTGCCCGCCACACTACATATGTGTGAGTATCGATCTTTTTTACTCTGATAACTTATTTTCTTTTTAATTGGTAATTCTAAATTCTGTTTAGAATCCTTTTATTTGATATGTGCATGAGGGATTACACTACATTCAAACTTATCATACCATCTGTTAATATTTCATCATTGAAGGTGTTTTAGAGATAGAAATTAATTAAGAGAGAAAAACGCACAAATATACTTAATTTCCTACTGATGATTATTGAATATTACAGCAGACACTCTTTTAGTGACCTAACAGTAACAAAGAATGTGAAACTCGACTCACCCTACTGTTGTCCCAGTTAACCACAGGTCGTTCGGAATTGTTCATATGTTTGTAGTACTGGTTTCGAAGTGGGTCCATCGTCCACAAGGACCTTTCTCTACCAGGCTGTTAAGGGCAATACAGAAACTGAACATGTATGATCGCAAAACAAAAATATGATAAACAAGTACGAAAAAAAGACAATTGAATTTGTTTGATGTGTAAGACTTTCTTTTGTAATTTAAAAATTCTTCATGCGACTATGGTATTTTCGGTGTGGATTAGAATGAGCTTCAGAATCTGATAGATAAAAAAACTTCATATAAACTTCTAATATGTGTCTAGAACAAATGAAGAAACTAAATGATATTAAAGAGACAAAATCTAATCTCACTTTTATTTTTGCATTGGCTTGCCATAGAGGTGTTTTGGACACGTCTTAATAAAACAAAATCTAATTCCATGCCAATCAAAATAGACCTATTGTGATATGTTAACCAGAAATGCACGTAGAAATACAAGAGAAGAAACCATAGGTACTAACATTGGATGCCCACACATAGAAGTCTTTGTATGCGTTTCCGCCCCTTCTGCTCTGTCTTCGACTTTCCTGAAACCACGGATGCGCGTCCGATGTCCACGTCGGTGAGAACTCGAGCATGAGGCGCATGTCGGCGGCGTGAAGCGTGTCTGCCAGCGCCTACAGACCATAATAACCATCCAAGCTGTTCAGTTAGTATAATCCAAGGTACCAAACACGGCCATATCCACGCCCAACTCCCCAGTTATTTGATTTTCTTCATCTAGTTATTTGATCAACCAACATATCTTTAGATTATAAACAACCTAACCGATATCATGGACAGTGTATTCTCTATAGCTATATTGTGGTAACTGTAATGCAATGGATATATATCATGGGACTGAAATGTTTTTAAGATTTTGAAATCGGGGGATATATTTCATGAATTTTTTAGTCTCTTACACTATCTCAGATTTCCCAGTTTAAACAATTCATGAAAACTATCCCCTGACTTTAAAATCTTAAGATCTGTTTAGTGTCATGATATATATCCACTACATTATGGTTGTTACAGGCCTTTCCAGAACACTTTGAATTGTAGCTCTATCTTTATTCTAAGTGGTTTGAAATAAATATGATGTGAAACATTTTGTCACTGGGGCACCATATAGAAAATCTCAGACCATGTGCCAGGGTGATAAGATCATAAAAAGTATCCAGAGATTTGAACGTCTAAAAAATGTGGCTCTATCTTTCTTCAAAATTGTCTAAAATAATGTGAAACCTTTTGTCACTGGGGCGCCAAATTACCAATCTCAGATAGTGTCTGACACTAAAGAAAACCATGAAGAATATTGGCAGATTTGAACATTTTAAAAACTCAACAGCCTTATCATATATGTATCCATTGTATTACAATTATTACAGGCCTATCTTGAACACTTTGAATTGTGTTTCTATCTTTATTCTTATGAAACTCTTTGTCATTGCAGACCCACATTATCTCAGAGTGCCCCAGAGTAAAAAGATCATAGAAATTTGTACCTGATTTTAAAAACTTTTAAATAACAAATCCTTGTACTCTATTCACCAATCGTTACATATTTTAATCATCTTTCAGAAATACTAAGAATAAAGATAGAAATACAATTGGAAATTGTTACAGAAAGGCCTGTTATAACTATTATGCATTGGGTATAAATCTTAAAGCAGCACCATCTGATCAAATCGCGGAACTACACATAAAAGGGTGGCGCCACTAATGGAGTGTCTATGTACTAAAGTGTGACAAACATCGGTTCGCGGCAGCTTCCAGTCCATTGAATTGTATGTCCATGCCGATGTTCATATATATGATATATACATGTACGTATATTTTCAGGTAGGTCTGTGTATTATGTAAAAAAACATATTTTAGGGCAATTAAAAGAATATGTATACTGTATTTTTCTAAGGGAAAAAAAAGGAAAACCCAAAATCTGGCATACCTGTATAGGTATCTTACACGTTGGTTATGTCATGAATAGATTACAGCAACAATTAGAATGGTCTTATGTTTCCTAGTTTGACTTCTACATGAAATACACAAAATTGAACTTTTATACCTGCACATCATCATTAGTCCCAAGACGTCTGTCTACGTCTCTAAAGCTGATCAATTCTTCGTAGCCGGGCGTTATCGTGGCTAGAAAGTGGTTCAGACACACCACCTTAACGTTTAGGTGCTTTAGGTAGTCCACACGTTCCTGAAAAAGATGGTTATCTCTAAATCAGTCCGTCACATTTCTAAGAAAAATAATTATAAAACCAGCTGGAGATATAGAGGCTATACACTCATCTCTCTCTATACGTACAATTAACGTCTTGTTTCATAGTAAATGCTGTCGAGATTGATTTCCTATAATATGAGCTCTTTAGGAAGTAATCTATGCCATAAGTAAAAATGTTCTGAAGTACATACATACTGAACTAGAATACCAGTACGTTTCGAAGCAATGAAACATTTACTCACGCGAATTCCTCTTATGTCGCCGATACCATTACGGTCTGTGTTATAGAATTCGGGTACGTTAATGTGGTAGATGACAGAACCTTGCCACCATTCAAGATTCAGAGTGCAAGCTGCCTGAGCTTGGAAAGCCAACCCGATTACTGCAGCCATAAGACCAATAATGAGAGCAAGGAGGACACCAAGACAGCTGAACCGTATAACCTGCCAGTTCCATTCTTCAAAGTAGTACCTGAAAATAAAACAGCATTTTGATACCATCGAGATCACGTATTCTATTATACACTCTCATGCACACTAAAAACTGTACAAAGACCCCGATCAGAAACCTTAATGAGAGCGTTATCATATGGTGGTAAACAAAACTTTGGAACAAGCTCCCCAAAGATGTCCAGGTATTGCATACTAAGCAAACGTTTAAAACACAACTTAAGAATCTAATAAAAATAATATACCCATTAACTTTCATAACTAGAGCATAACACGAACCATCCCATCCATCACTTGGTGGTATGTTCCACTACGATACATGTATATTGTTTTTCTTCGTGTCGTCCTGTTATCAATCAGATGTTATATCTGTAATACAAGCGAGATTGTCACGAACAAATCAGTTGAGGATGCATGCAATGGAATTATTTCTCCGACCAGGATTTATCAGATTCTTTCTAGGAAAGAAAATAAGTACCATGATACACACAATGGAAGTCTAAATCGTTAAAGAGACTAAAATTATAATATCTGTAGAACTGGGTCATTTTTATTAAAGATTACAGAGGATTAAAAGTCTGAAGAAATATTTTGCCGGTTAAATGGGTTTTATGATCGACCGCACTGTATATTTGTAAAAGCGGGTCAATTTCCAATAAAAAGAATATTTTGATAGGAGATGCATTTGTGCGTGGTTGTCACCTATGTTCTCAAATCAAAGAAAATATATTCATTAATAAAAAGATTCTACACGACTTTTTCTTGGAACAGATATTTTGCCTCTACTAGTTGTTTAAAGAGAGCGGGAACGCTCAGATACGCTGCTTACAGTAGGTCAAAGACCTCGTTCTACGAATAAAATTAATTATTACATTTTCCGTAAATCTGCATAGAAACCATGTTTAAGTGAAGGTCTACATTCCGCCAATATTTCAAACTGTCCTATATAGTGTATCTAACAAGATGCCGTACAGAATAAATGCAGTATTCGCGGAAGCAGAATGTAAGTATTTAAAATCTATACATGGGTATATGATAAATTGCCATATCTTAAACTTGGAACAGCTTCATCTCGCTTGATTGAAGACCATACCGTTGGATGATCTTTATTAAAACGCCTCTCTTTGTCCGTTTATGGAGAAGTAATATGACAATTGTGCAAACATACAAGTCCGTGGGCGTGGTCAAACCAACCTACGGGTGTAACTGTGTTATACCATATAAAGCACAATTGAATTATGGATGGATGCACCAACAAGCAGAACATAACTTACTTTTCACTGACAAGATAATTCCCTGAGTTTGTCTGATTGAGCGTGATTTGGGATGTTCTGGTGGATGATGTGCCCTTGGGTGGACCAAAGCCCTGGTGAGGATCGCCGATGACAAAGAGCCCAGAGGTACCGACCTTGGATCCTATTTGGTAGGACTCACCGCCCAGGGTGACGCTGCTAACCGTACTGCCCTGAGAATAGCGGGACACGTCAAGGTCGACGCCACGTGGGTCTGCCACGACGTGTGACATTCTGGATCGACGATAATGGAATTTGATAACATTGTTAGAGTGGCACAGAAAGTACAGTTAGAAGCAGAACACTGATGAACTCCAACCCCGAATACACCCTCCTTAATAACGTACATATTAATTGCAGCAGGAACCATCACATCACAGCACAGTTATAGTTTTTCTCCATAGGTCATGAAGAAATATGAAAAAAGAGTAGAAGAAATAAATTTAAAAAAAGATGGTTTCATGAACAGGCTACTTTATAAACCACTAAAGTTTGACATCGTAATACACTTTCTATTCATATGTGTCAAACTCTTGTGATTTACAGTATATTATCCACAAAACCATTGATTCTTGTCGCTTTCTCTAATATCCCAAATGTAATTTAATGTGAAACACCAGTTGTGCTGTTGGGTGTTGGTGTGGGTGGGTTGATGGCTGTTGGTTGTTTTAAGTATTGGTATGTGTGTTGGTGAGCATGGGTGTTTCTTTAGGAGGAGATGCTAGTGGGTTTTGGTGTAGCTAGGTGTGAATGTTGACAGGTGTTGGTGTCATTTGATATGAGCGTTTGGTGTGTGCGTGTTGGTGTGGGGCTTGATTTGAAGTAGTCTTTAGTTGGGAGCATTCTGTTCCTTCGTTTGAGTATTTGTTCAGTCTGGATCCTTGTTAGCTTTGTTAGGTACATTGGTCTTTCCTGTCTTTTTCCATTCGGTTCTGTCAGTGATGAGTTTTGTTTTCCATCGCTGCCTTTGTTTGTTTGATCCACATGTCGTTCAGTGTTAGTTTTAACCGCTGTTTCCTTCACTTGTATAGGTATACTTTGCTATATATAACAATGCTTAAGGGCTGGTTCCACCCACATGATGGATTTGCCATGGAATGTCTTGGTGTGTCTTACAGTGTCATGATATGTCGTACCTCCTACGTCGCAAAACATAGCCACGCGATGTTGTATGTTTATTTTGGTGCTCCACCACCGCGATAGCTATGCGATTATAAAAACCTAGCCCGATTTAGAAAGACAATCAAATTTTGTCTAATCTCGCTACATCTTGTAGGTCGATGGAATCAGCACTTTAAGGGGGCTCTTGGCTCGGAACAATGGGTGGCCCCTGAAGCGGGGTTTTAAGTGGTGATTTCACTAACTCACAAAATCTAGCGGGATTAGCCATGATTTGGGTGTATTGCTAAATCAGGCTAGGTTTGAATAGTCATGTGCCTATTTGTCGGGATATGTCTTGAGGTGTCGTGGTGGTGGATCACCAAAACATGTATATACCTGACACCATACGGCTACATTTTGCGAGGTACGACATATCGCGACACTGTTATATGTTACAAAATATACCAAGATATATCAGGAAAAATCCATCGTGTTGGTGGAATCAGCCCTTTACTCTATAAGTAGGCTGGAAAGTACAAACATAGATCTCAATACTGATAGCAATATTATATTATTAGCATGGTACTGATCCAGGAAGAACATCTAGGTGTAGGTGTCAGTGTTTGGGTTGGTATTTGTGTGGGTGTTAGTTCTGGTAGGTATTGATAGGTATGGGGGTACCAGGTTGTTCCGGCCCCTAGGCGCGTCCGGCCCCCGGCCGTGTTGGCCTGTCCGGCCAGTCGGCGGGTCCGGCCTCGGCGCATCCGGCCCCAAACACATTTCGGGTGATAACTACGTTAATAATGGTCGTAAAAATACGAAATAAAAAACTGAGGATAGGTTTCAATATTTCAACTTTTTAGTGTTATCCTAAAAGTTAAGTACCGGTAGTGCATTTGGTAGATTCTGTGCCTAAAAGCAACAAACACACACATATATTTCATCAAACACTTTTATTTACAACAATACATATATAGACTTGTATTAATATTACCGGTACACTTGTAGACATATTACACTAATGCATAAATATTGCACTAAATGCTTACAATTCACCAATATATATACACTTATCAATGCATATATCACAAGGATACATAGATTTCAATCAGGGTGCCAACAGATATTTCATTTTGAAATTCCCTGTATTTTCCCTGTGTTTTCCCTGTCCCCTCCCCCCCCCCCCCCCCATGTATTTGTAGGCTTTTTGAAGACTATTTGTATCAGCTTGTAACCTTCATTGCAGGTACTATTAGGCCCTATTGGGGACTGAAAACTAGTTATTTTTGACTTGATAAAAATATTCATAAGGCCACTTAAAAAAAAAAACTTGTTTCTCATCACCGCGCGCGTCAGCAAAAACGTTTTTAGAAGATTTTTTTTTTTTTTTTTTTTTTTCAGAGACGAGATAAAAATTTGATAGAAATCATGAAAAATATGAGTATTTGGTATCAAATTAAAGCTCCTGATGTAAGGAATGCATTCAATGTGGTTATATGGTTGGCAAAAGTGTTGCATCAAGTGGTGTCAGGTAACCAATTAAGGGGGGCATCCACCAACCACGACAAGGCTACAACAATGGCTTTCCTACAAGGTCCACGACAGCTCTACGATTGGAAGCCTTGTCGTAGCCTTGTCGTGGTTGGTGGACCCCAGTTCCCGACAAGAGGCTACAACAAGGCCACGACAGGCTGCGACATGAAGCTTGTTGGGGGCCTTCCTACAAGGCTACGACAATATCGAACATATTCGATTTTTGCTACGACTAGACCTTTTTCGTGGAGTGTTGTGGATTCCTCGATATCACTGTTGTAGTGTGTCGGAACCATGGGCACCTTTTTAATGGCAACCAGCAACGTCTACGACACGCCAGGACACCGCTGTCCCGACCCTGCTCTTCTCACGACAAGGCTGCGACCAGGCTGCGATTGGAACTTTCATGTCGGCACTTGTCGTAGCCTTGTCGTGGTTGGTGGACGACCCCCTTTAGAGTAAAACCCCGCTCCTGGGACACCCCACACGCTCTCGACACACCATGACACTGCTGTGTTGGTGGACCCCAGTTCCCAACAAGAGGCTACGACAAGGCCACGACAGGGTGTGACATGAAGCTTGTCGGTGGCCTTCCGACAAGGCTACGACAATAGCCAACATGTTCAATTTATGCCACGACTGGACCTTTGTCGTGGAGTGTTGTGAATTCCTCTATATCACTGTCGTAGTGTGTCGGAACCATGGGCCCCTTTTTTACGGCAACCAGCAACGTCTACGATACGCCCGCCATGCTGTCCCGACACTGCTCTTCTCACGACAAGGCTGCGACAAGGCTGCGATTGGAACTTTCATGTCAGCACTTGTCGTAGCCTTGTCGTGGTTGGTGGACGACCCCCTTTAGAGTAAAACCCCACTCCTGGGACACCCCACACGCTCTCAACACACCATGACACTGCTGTGTTGGTGGACCCCAGTTCCCGACAAGAGGCTACAACAAGGCCATGACAGGCTGCGACATGAAGCTTGTTGGGGGCCTTCCCACAAGGCTACGACAATATCGAACATATTCGATTTTTGCTACGACTAGACCTTTTTCGTGGAGTGTTGTGGATTCCTCGATATCACTGTTGTAGTGTGTCGGAACCATGGGCACCTTTTTAATGGCAACCAGCAACGTCTACGACACGCCAGGACACCGCTGTCCCGACCCTGCTCTTCTCACGACAAGGCTGCGACCAGGCTGCGATTGGAACTTTCATGTCGGCACTTGTCGTAGCCTTGTCGTGGTTGGTGGACGACCCCCTTTAGAGTAAAACCCCGCTCCTGGGACACCCCACACGCTCTCAACACGCCATGACACTGCTGTGTTGGTGGACCCCAGTTCCCAACAAGAGGCTACGACAAGGCCACGACAGGGTGTGACATGAAGCTTGTCGGTGGCCTTCCGACAAGGCTACGACAATAGCCAACATGTTCAATTTATGCCACGACTGGACCTTTGTCGTGGAGTGTTGTGGATTCCTCGATATCACTGTCGTAGTGTGTCGGAACCATGGGCCCCTTTTTTACGGCAACCAGCAACGTCTACAACACGCCCGCCATGCTGTCCCGACACTGCTCTTCTCACGACAAGGCTGCGACAAGGCTGCGATTGGAACTTTCTTGTCAGCACTTGTCGTAGCCTTGTCGTGGTTGGTGGACGCCCCCCTTTAGAGTAAAACCCCACTCCTGGGACACCCCACATGCTCCCGACACGCCATGACACTGCTGTGTTGGTGGACCCCAGTTCCCAACAAGAGGCTACAACAAGGCCACGACAGGGTGTGACATGAAGCTTGTCGGTGGCCTTCCGACAAGGCTACGACAATAGCCAACATGTTCAATTTATGCCACGACTGGACCTTTGTCGTGGAGTGTTGTGAATTCCTCGATATCACTGTCGTAGTGTGTCGGAACCATGGGCCCCTTTTTTACGGCAACCAGCAACGTCTACAACACGCCCGCCATGCTGTCCCGACACTGCTCTTCTCACAACAAGGCTGTGACAAGGCTGCGATTGGAACTTTCATGTCAGCACTTGTCGTAGCCTTGTCGTGGTTGGTGGACGACCCCCTTTAGAGTAAAACCCCACTCCTGGGACACCCCACACGCTCCTGACACGCCATGACACTCCCCGACAAAGGTCCAGTTGTAGGAAAAATTGAACATGTTCGATTTTGTCATAGCCTTGTCGGAAGGCCCCCGACAAGCTTCCCAGTCACAGCCTGTCATGGCCTTGTCATAGACTCTTGTCGGGAACTGGGGTCCACCAACCACAACAAGTCCACCAATCGTAGGCCTGTCGTGGACCTTGTCGGAATGCCATTGTCGTAGCCTTGTCGTGGTTGGTGGACGCCCGCCTTTAGCCCTTGTCGGAAGCCTGCCTCCACTAGTGCAGCATGCTAAGATAGCCTGAAACGGTCCGACACACTCCAACATGTCGGAAGCCTCCGACAGTCAGGTAGGTAGGTGTCTGTGTGGTTATATCAGTGTCTCTATGCCAGAGTATGGCCTGTATGAAGTAGCCTAACCATCGGGGGAACCATCCCGCTTAAGGGGACAGTTGTCAAAATAATTGAAAAGATGTGCGGAAAAAATATGTAGGAATTTATCTCACCCGTCACATTGACTATTGGGCTAACATCTGTGACATAATCTCCCATTACACACAGTAAAATGAGAGAGATATTAGAAACTTACAGTGAGACTGCAAGATATGACCTAAATAAGTGTCTGAAGTCCATATAATTACACTACAAAAGTCATCTCTGACCCAGCAAAAAAAAAAAAAAAAAAAAAAAAAAAAAGCGCCCTCGTCATATTTTTCATGGCTTGGTGATGAGAAACAATTTTTTTTTTTTGAGTGGCCTAACTTAGGCTGTATGAAATATACAGATTTGCAAAAGGTGCCATCTAGACATGTCACGGAACTAGATCTAGTTCCCAGTAGCGGAAACTTCCCCAAGCCCCATCGGTGTGGATATTGGTGGGTGTGGGTGTAAATATGAACACCCATAACCTTCCTCCCCACCAAACTGGTCTCTAACCAACAGGCAGACAGAGCCTCTCGGACTTAGCCAACGCTAGACCTGACCAAATTTCGGTTTATAACCCACCACCTGCAGGCAGGTGAAAATAATTCAAATGTTGTAGATCTAGATATAGATAATAGCAGCCCAAGAGGCTCTGAGAGTCTGACTGTCTGTCTAGCGGTGTCCGCAAGGCAGTAAAATTTTCTAAGACTAGATAATAATTGTCTAGATATATTCGTCATACATCAGTAGTGTCGGTTAGTATCTAGATCTAGGATTAGCCATTGTAACCAGCCCTGTCCACAACAGGAATGAATGGAGTTGAGGGGTGAACGGCCGGATAGTGTCATGGCCAATGGGCACATCTGACATTCCACCATCTCTCATTTACGTGCACCACCACCACGCACGGCCCATATGAGGCCACACTGTCACAACTTACCTGTTGAATGCAGGGTCTGTTGAATGGTAGATCTTGGGAAGGACTCACTGGGAGTGGGAGTGGGAGTGGGAGAAGTCTCAGTGTCTTAGGCTTAAAGATCAGGGCTTATCGACGGCCTTTTTACCAGTATCTAAACCTTAATGTTGATATCACTTCTCATTAACAGACAAAATGCATTGGTGTTTGTGAAATACACTGAAAATGTATTTTCTTACTTGGTTCGTCGTCTTGCGTTGGTCCGCTTGACTTGTTTTCAGTGCTTGTTTTGAATTTGAGCAGCATCTATTATCGCTCACCAGATGAACTGCTTCCGGTCTGATGTGAAAGTGCCCGGATGTTGTGTACAGAAACCAAGTCCAAGATGGCTAAGGCAAGGTTCCTCGATGAACTTGTCAACTTTCTCGGAGATCCCATATTTCAAATACCCGTCCGGAGTTTTATGGACGAAAATTGTCTGAGTAAGTGACATTCTTCTATGTTGTCGTAGGCTTTGTAATCTACACGATTTCTGTGATCACTTGTACTAGTAACTCACTAACTGCCACAGTGCGACGGTCTGTGGCTATGTCGGGTCGCCTGAGTCAAGCACTCAAGGCAAGCTGTGCAGCTCAGCGATAGCCGATAACCATAGCCTAGGTCTGTGTCACCTGTCAAAATGGTAGACTCTGTGGTGTTATTATAGATTAGCTTATGGCGTCTTCACATCTAGAGGAGCCACATTAAAACAGTTCGTTTTGACACGTCATTCAACTGAAACATGACATACTGAACATTGCATCTGGAAATGGAATTCCAATTTTTGCTTCCAAGTTCCAGTTGCAGAGAAAATCAATGAATCATCTGCCCTCGGAATCTCTTATCAGTCACATCTATAATGGTCTTTTTAAAAAGATTTCATACACTTCATATATCTTAACTTAAAATGGAAGTTTAAAAAAACCCATCTACACTAGAAAAGGTAACATATGACATGCCGAGTACCGGTACTACGGTAGTCGGTGGTACCTCCACATACCGGGTCCGATAGTGATACTATTATCATTCATGCCATCATGGTCTATGGGGCTGTCTATAAGGCATAACTGATATCGCACTAGTTTAGTACATTTTAGAAGCCCCGTATCCCCTGTCACACTTTGTCACACCTTTTTAACGACACCCCTCCCCCAAATATGAAGGCAAATTTTCTGACTCCCCCTCCCCCATTTCTTTCCTCCCCCATTTCCTTACTAATGATGCCCCCATGGGATTCCCCAGCCATGGGCGAATGATGCCAAATGGCATCATTTTACACTTAGCAAGTTAGACTTGTAATTATTGAAATATTATAACGCTGTTTTTACACCAAATATGTATTAATATATAACCATTATGATCATTGCCAGAAATGAAAATGTTGCCATAGTAACTCAGTAACACAAATTCATGTTAATTTTACGTAGAGGTTAAGAGTGTGTTCCACAGACTGACCCGTCTGCGGACCGGTCACACCAAACTGACACATGGGCATCTCCTAAGAGGTGAAGTAGCACCTGTGTGCCAGACATGCAACACTCCGCTGAGTGTAAAACATCTCATGCTATGCTGTCAGGCCACCAAAGAGAACAGGAAGAAATTCCTTAAGAATGTGCCAACAATGCGCAGTGTTTTCCATAACACTGGCAAGAAAGAAATTCGTGACTTCCTCAGGGAATGTAAGATTTTCGATAAGATATGATTGAGAAAAGTAAGATGCCTGGATTAACCAGGCAGCATAACTTGTTCTCCCAAAAGGATATGCAAATTTGAGTAAAGTAAACCAAAGTTAGTCTAATTGAACAAATTGGACATCAAACTACCCAAGCAAACAAACCAACAAACCACAGGGCTGGTGGTATGAGTGGTGCCCTATAGTTATAGCTTATAACTAATGTAAGTTAATATGGTTGTTCCACCAAGCAGGCACCAGCCCTGACTGGGGGCCATACAGGGGTCGCCAGCAGATTCGGCGACGGCCGGCTCGGTGGAAGAGCATGGAAGGTGCCCCTTGTGGCACTGGGCCCTAGGCCGGCAGTGCCAGTTCCTCGTTTCAAGTAGAATATACTGCCACCGGATGCCAATAAGAAAAACCCTGCTCTTCCACCGAGCAGGCCGGTGTAAAGTTTATGAGATGACATCCACACAAAATCATTCAAGGCTGACTGGAAAGGATTGCTGGCAAAAGCTGACTAAATACATCTTGCAGGCAGGAATACACGGCTGCTCGTTAGATTTGACCTGCGAGCCGAGACAGAAAATTCAGACAGTGTCGGTAGTTTGGCCAGAATTTCAGGACCCGAGTGTGCTAAACAGGTTCATTACATGAAAACTCATCTTTATTTACCTTCGGTATTCTGATAACTGTTATTCAGCAGAAAAATTTAAGAGCTCTCAACAATACATGCAAATCCCCATGTGGTGGATATAGCCTAGTTCTGTGGACTCACGTTGGACACATCCCCTATCGAATGAACAAGGAACTCCCTTAGTACTTATGACCAACGTTCACTAGACTGCATGGTGGTAGCATCACCTCGGCTGACCAACCGTCTTGCTGGAAGCGCTCCCTGGGTGCCAGCCAGGTGCTGTAAGGCCCCCGTGTGGTCGTTGGCCAGTTCTGGGAATTGCACATTTGCAGCTGGCCAATCGCCTGGCAACGGCTTAAACCACTGATTGAGCGGGTGGAGCAGCGGCCTTTATAATAGTAAAACTGGGTGAGTTTTAATCTTGGCCACCGTATGTCACGACTGGAGTTTGGCATAGTGACTTCATGAGGCGAAGCCACATGAAGTCCGGAACCAAAACTCCAGGAGTGGAATGCGGTGGTCACAATTAGAACAAATCAGGTTTTGATTTTATCCTACCCTGTCTCTTCGATTTTGGAATATTATGTGATAATAATTCTGTATGCCACTAGTAGCATATAAAGCTCTATATGCCAGTCAGCGGAAACTCAATTTTAAGCCTATGGCATTTTATATTAAGGGTAGGATAAAGTGTATGAACCCAGCAGCCTGGTGGATGCTGGCTGGTAACTGGCCAGTAACCAGTGAAACCTACTTATTAGGATGAGAAGGAAAATATTCCCAATCACTGGGCGATGGGCAGGATCCATTCTTAATTAACAAAATAATTATGAGACATTATTTACCGTCCTCATTACATCTTTGACAAAGCTAATGACACTTTTAATTCAGAGGGATATATTACATGACACAGAGCTCACCATTTTCTTAATTACTGAAAAAACTATTACTATCAATAGAAATAGCTAGCTTTTCAGCTCTAAATCGTACAGAAATAAAGCTGGCTATCTGCCACCCATGGATTAGTTACTCTCATAGGTCAGTTCGGATTACTCAGATATTGCTTGCACAGACTGAGTTATATACACAAACGATCAAGGCAGGAGTTTCAATAAAAGCTTCAATAAAACAAGAACAACACCCGCATCACATTGGCAAACAGGGGGAGAGATAATGATGTGGGGACCTGGCCCATTCAACCGGAGTCGTTATGTTTCTACATATGTGCAAAAATCTGTGATATAAGAGGTGATGCGTGGTCTGTCACACAACTGCCCCCTACCCCACCCCCTGTCATTTTTAAGCTGTGAGCCACTGAAGAGCCATCTACCTCTGGTGTTGACCCAGCTAATGAAAAAGTACATCACTATTCCATTACAGGATTCAAAGTCACCATCAGGAGGGATTACTCAAGTTGGTTTATCTTCAGATAGCCAATATCTGACTTAATGTGCCAAACAACCACTTATTCATCCAGGCTGTTGGGTAAAGCTGGTGTTCCATATTGGGCTGGCAGTGAATCCCAACACCATTGGATGTCTGCCAAATATGGTTATAGTGCACAAACCCAAGTTTAAAGATTGATGCTACATGGAGGGCATGTGGGCTTATAAACATCTGCCATGCCGCCGCCATATATGATGCTCTTTTGAGGTCGTGGAGTCAGCTCAATGAAACACATACTTAACCAGCTTGGGTCTGCAACAAGTACTCATTCGTCTATCCATCTAAATCCTGTTTATCTTTTTAATAGAGTCTCATTCGTGCCAATGAAACAGTATTTTGACACCACCTTGTTTTGGACAATATCTCAGGTCTCTCTAAGGCAGCAGATTCCATAATTACTGTATTTCTTGGAATGAAAATCTCCAAATGATCAATCAATAGGGATGGATGATGCTTTATAGGAAGGAATGTTTCGATTTTGATTTGGTCACAGCGAGGTTCAATTGTATTTGAGTGTGTTTGTATAAAGATGGTTAAATGATTGTGGTTTTCTTCCTTGCATTTGTTACTTTGTAAATGATATGGTTTCTTATTATTTTTAAGCATTCGATCCAGAGGTTGGCCCCACAGATGACCACAAAGAAATACATAAAAACTACAATCAGTTGGTAAGCATTCTCATAGTTGTTTATGTGATTATAAACATAACTATGATAGGGATAATGTAGAAAGATTCACTACAAACGCCTAGCGTAAATATGCCTACCACCAGATTATAAATACTCATTTCGATTTAAATCCAGACAGTACGATGCATACGTAGCCCATTAAAACCTCAGCAACAATAGGTCACATTCATACTTTCGAATATGAGAATTTCACTAAATCGATCAGAAGAATAAGCTTGTCAGTTGTATAATATTAAGAGTTCCAATTCCAGTTTTGGAACCATGAAGAGTTAATTATATTCGAGGAAACGATCCAACAGAGCTCTCAAAGATTCATTACAGTAGATGTTACTGCCTGTTTAATGTGTTGATGAATTGGGAGATTAAGCACTTCTAAAACACGAATGATTGTTTAAATGTTCGTGTAGTCATTGAAAAAAGGATAGTACATGTATACAGATATCCTTATTGGATTCTGTGCTACCACTGGCAGTGAATATCAGCGACTTCTATACCGCATACTCCAGTTTAGCCTAGACTGGTTGCCTGTGAGAGCTCAGTATAGTGTGGAGACGTTGTCTGGCTGTACCTCAGCTAGGGATCAAAAGATAGCGTTTCCGACCTCTGTCAGATATCGATCTCTTCATCCTCCCTTCATCGTACCGCTGCCCGTCTCCCACATCTCTATGAACCATTTTCATAAAGGATACAGTAATCCACCCTTTATCAAACTCATGCCTCCTGTGAAAAAGAATATTTCATTTCCTTACAGTAAAAAAAGTGTTTTCTTTTTCCAGAGAAAGAAATCTTATATAGACCTTTAATACCTTTAATTGTAATATTGATAGTACAATAGATAGGTACCTCAAATATATTCATAGATAATTACAGGGTTAGATTACAAGGAGCTTGCCATCCCTAGCGTCAACTGAATGTGGTGGTTGGCGCCAGGTGGTAACTCTAGCTGCTGACACTTGATATGTATGTATCGATGTAACGTCATTAGCGACACTGATCACATAACCAGTAGTATTAACCGTCAGAATTTATATTCTGGGCATTCAGTGGTCTTTTGATATTTGATAGGACAAGTTCTATTATATTAATAAGTTAACACTATATATCACTCTGAAAATTAAGGTTTGGCTACTACAACATAACTTGGTGCCTATGAAGATGCTCTATATCATTTTCAAAACTGCAATAGATAATTCACTGACAAGATTTGCAGCTAGACTGATGTATTCACCTAATTGTTGATTAAGTAGGGTTAATATGGAATGGCAATACATGGCTAAGCCAGTCTGCTTATCGCTGACGCTACCATGTGAATGACGATTTCATGCAAAGTCGGCTTTGCTGTCATTCGTTTAGTGACATGATGTCACAGTGTCAACAGCGCTATGGGACTGACGATCTGAGTCGAGTTACTTTAGAGTTGAGCAAGTTGTCAACAAATTAGAGTAACTCAGGTTTTCTGTATAGAGTTTAAACAGATAACACGGTTTCAACAAGTGTCTCTTCAGGCGTCAAGTTAAGAGGTGCTACCAAAGGCATATCCTAATTGGCCAGGCCATATTAAAAAAAATAGCATATATTGTTGGTGGATTTCCATTTCTCCAGTGGAAAGGTGGGATATAAAGCGAAAAGTGGAACTCGCATTGTGTGTGTGTTCAAGAGGGGATGGTAGCATTGAAACGGTTAAAGTCCATGGGGGAGACTAACCGCTTACACGGTTGTAAAAATCTTTTGAAGTGGCTAGGTAAGCTGTAGGCTCCACATAGTCTATCACATTCAGGGCCAAGGGGGGGGGGGGGGGGTGTAAGTGCTGGGTCCAAACGAATCTAATTAGATATCTTAAATATTTGGATTTCTCGCCTTGCCGTTATGCATGGGTGAAGTCCAAAATGTGTCCACATCTTGTCAACCTTGGTGACCTTTGCTGTTGAAATAGTTGGTCACCTTGAACCCAAGATTGTTCTTAGAAATATTATTTAAAAAAATGTCCCTGGAATTGATGCTTCAGACAACTTTATTTTGGCCTACATATTGTATCTTGCAACATCTGCAAGTGATGCTGTAAATTAGGTTGGAGCTTTAGCAGCTCACGTTGAATTTTCAGTTGTAGGTCCTCCCACTGGCAGTGCAAAGGACCATGTTTCTGTTTGTAGTTTTGAGCAATAGTGACAATTTCTAGTGTAGCAGCCTGTATGTATTCGGTTGATACCGATGGGAGGCATGAATAGATAACTACATGTCTGTATAGTGTGGATCATCGCTTATTAATAGAAATAATACGTTCTTACTTTGGTCCAATGACTCAAGTCGTATTTTGGGGTGTTTTATGTGGTTCTCCTTTACCACTTACTGGGAAGTTGTGAAGGAAATCCCCCAAGCCTCAGATATATTAGTGACAACAACATTGATTGATGATAAAACTTGTTAATCTTAATTTCCACACACGTTTTTACAGGTTTTTTTAAAAATCATTATTATGTATTGATCAAAGCAACAGTTCTGCGTTTAGCAGGTCTTCCACTGAGGCAAGTTATACCTATCCAAGATAAAATTTTCGAATTACCAGCCTCATGTAATCTAGTCAGACTGCATTAAGATGTACCGTACCATGCACGCTCGTATACATAGACATATGTACTTGTATCAGGGCTATTTATCGAGGAGCGTACTGAAATCGATAGTCCTTGCACGTTGCCATCGTCTCAATTGGAATATCAACACCAGTAGAGAATTAGCCCCAGGTGGCGAATAGGACAATACAGGCGGAGCTCGTGGAACAGTTGTGAAAGCGATGAGCACGCACAGCAGCATGCAGTATGGCTAATTTGGTGATGATGGCTAATTTGGTGATGATGAATTGTTTGCATGGACAGTTCCCGCTTTATTAGCGGTAGAACACTAGTTGATGAAGGACAACCATACATTTATCTATATTATCTTATACCTATGGCTGTATGACTACATATTCTTCCTGCTGGTACCCATGACGTATATATGGCGGTACGTAACACTGTGACGTACAGGTTATGATATCACGTGACTAACTCAGGGATGCCAGTTTTCCATGTTTCCATGGAAAATCATGTTTTCATTTTCAGGATAAATACATGTTTTCTTTTTGTAATATTAAGCTAACAACTACTAAGAAGTCAGTCAGATCACAGCTGAACCTCCCCAAAGACCCATGCAAATATAAAAAGTTTACCCTATACCTCCTCTCTCCCTACTGACTGAACAGTGGACCTCCCCACAGTCCCTCAGCCTCACCCCGCTGCCCAGAGGGGCACGTTTTCCAGGTTTGCCCATGCCACATGGAGCAGCAGACATGGATGTGCCATGGAAGCAGTCCATGGTTCTGATTGGTCAAAATTCCCCAGCTGGCCGGTTTCTGCCTGTGTACCCGGGTAACCAGCGTACCGCGCGTGCGGGTCATTTCCCAATGGGGGGAAACCAAGGCTGTAAACGTAGCTGGACAATCGCGGCATAAAAGGTTTTTTTTAAAGGGGTACTCTATGGTGAAAGGGTGGTGGTGGACCTGTTTTCAGGAAAATTCTCTATTTTGAAATTATTTTTTTTAATTAACATATTATCTCTATCTTCATTGGGTTTATGTTCTTTATCAACATGCCAACATCCCAATTGATTCAGATGATAGGAATTCCTTTTTTCCATGGTTAACAAATTTTCCATGTTTTTTTTGGACCCCAACTGGCATCCCTGCTAACTAGAATTTCGCCATTTTTAGGTATATAATGATAACAAAACAGGCTGACAGCCTTCAGCATCAGAATGTATCTAATCAGTAATGTTACCGCATATTTTGTAGATAAGAAGACAGTAAGCCAATTTCTGTATAGTACGAATAGTGATTCAGTCAGACCAAATACTTTGCGGGACCTTCAGGCTACTGATAGTTTTATAATTGATACATAAAAGAAACCCATTGCTCCATTTCTCATATATTGCATCGATTGTAGCCTCATAAAAGATGAACCAATATGAACCATTCATGTCACACAATAATTAAGATAATTCATATTCACCTATATAGGATTCGTGAAATGGCCAAGTAATAGAGCTATTTATGTATGTATTTTGAGATGCATTCTTGTATCATGTATGCCCAAATATGATCTAATGAACCAGTATTTATGTAAAAATTAATATTTTACAAATGCTGTTCAACATATTCCATTATTGGCATATTTCTCCAGAAAAAACAAAGTATTCAGTCTTGGATAGTTGAACTTTAAGATTAGTGTGGCTAATGTAATTGCTCGTTGTTATCAAACTAGAAATTGTGTTTCAAATGCAAATGGGTGAAGACCAACGACATATGGATTATAGGTTTCCAATAATGATCAATAATGTAAATGACGAGGCTAGGTCCGTCCCCTCAATTCAATGCTACCGTGAGTGACAGTTTTAGAACTGTACCCGATCGCCAATAACATAAAACACTGTCAGACATGCCATCACTGAATGATGTTACCTCTTCTCTCCCGGGAGTTACTATGGCAAAGCATAGGTACAGTAGCTAATAAACAACTAGAACGTGTTTACTGTATTTGACACAACTAGATTGTGTAATTAGAAAAACATAGTAGAGTATGTTTTATTAGCAGGTATGAAATCAAGGTTCTACCGAAATAGCCTCATCAAACACTTAAACAGATATTCAATAAAGAAGTTCTAAAAGTGTGAGGAGTTTTAGTTCTCCAAAGTACTTTAGACTTTCCTCTCCATATGTATCTCTCAAGCCTGTTTTGATCTGAACGTAGTTCATTACATACAAACGTCTCTTTCTATGTTTTTTGTATCGATCACTTAGCTTCATCTTCATATCTTGGCAGAGCTTTCTTTAAGGCTTTGGTTAAGTCAATAGACAAGACCGTTAAGCCATGCTAAGGAGCTAAGGTGGATAACTACATATCATGTTGTTATCATTCTAAAAAAGGCAATTAATAGTGGAATTATTGCATGTTTAGAGTGATAGTATGACATATTTGACTTGGTTCCGTATTGCTTGGTCCCGATAGATTTAACGCTGGATGTTGTGGTGACAGAGATCAGCGGCAATACACAAAATAGAACCGTGAGACGGACAAATGACTAGATTATCAACTCGATTTGCTATAGTTAATGCGTGTATGGTACACCACAATGAAGGAGACTATACTATTTTCTACAGAATGCTCGTGTACTATACAAAGGCTTAATGTACTACACAGAGGCTCAAACACTATGATAACACAGCTATGCAGGTTACTTGTATCTTATATAATTTGCTTTATTTGATAGGTTCTTCTAACACATATCTCTGGATCTTTTTCGCAGGTGAACCAACTGCTTCAGGCCTTTTGCACTGACGCTGGCGTTACGGTTGAGGAAGTCATAAAGGCCTTTGATACGATGTGCACACAGAACAAAGAATTGAAAGAGTACTTTGAGGTAAAATTTGATAGTATTTTCTCTCTATTGTTTGAAATCTCTGTGTCGAAACGATGTTTATAAATTTATGGTTTTCCAGCGTCTTTATAAGAGCTGAAGTATTAAGGCAAAATCAATGTATGGGTCATGTACTGAGAAAATGGATAAAATGCAAATGTAGTGAAACAGTGACATAATTGTTGGCATTGAAAAAACTTTTTTTGTTGAATAATTTCTGTGAGTAAAATTTATAAAATATAATACTGGATTTATGATAGACCACAAGGTGTGTCTTGTTTCACCTTTACACCTTTTGCAAATAAGCTCAGTTAAAATTGATCAAAGGCCTAACGTGTGTCATGCGTGCACAATTCGTTAACTTAATTGTTACTGACCAAATCCTGATGAGAGGAAAAGAGAAATTAAGACTATCCTTTGTCTTGTTCTCAATGAACATACATATCTGACAGATGTTGATGTCAACTCTAACATTGGTACGCTTGTCAAGAGAATGTTCACTAATTTGTTTACACTATCGGATACCGCTACTGGGTAGCAACATATCTATATATGCCATATGTCAACTAGTATACCGCACGTGGTAATCACCCAACACTTACAGGAGCCTCATCTTGTTTTTTCTTTTTTTCCTCAACTTACAGTCTAGAATAATTGCACTGCTATAAACTACTGTTTCAACACAGTTTCACAAACTTTCAAAGCTAAAAACTTGCGTGCAGAAAACGAAGATGAACAATAATAGTTTCATACCGGCCCATTGTCTTGCCGATCCCTGTTTCAGAAAGATAAAAGAGTATAAAAATATATATATATATATCTCTGTGTGTATCTACCACCCACAGGTACTGTATGACCAGGTTATGGCCAGCACAGACTTTAACATCTTCTTCGGGGCGATGGCGAAACGCAACATCATCATCCAGCAGCAGGTGCTGGTGATGATCCTCGCGGCCACTGGCTCCATGCCGTCCTCCTTCTCCCTCGACGAGCAGGCCAAGAAGGGCGGCGGGAACCCAGAAGCTGTACTCTGCTCCACAGCAGCCGACAAACAGGAGGAGGAGCTGCTCAAACAGGTCATGAAGTAAGTCGAGGCGTACATGTAGTTAGCGATATGTAGTCTTTGTAGTCGTGGTGCCATTTATGATACTGCTACAGTATTGTGTTTCATAGTCGTCGATATTTGCTACAATTTAGTGCTTATGTAGACTTGTTGTATATCGCAGCACATTGTGTGTAATATGTCCATATTCAGTTGTGACTCAATTCATTTGTAGATAAAACCCCACTATGCAATTACTGTAAAGTATTCTATATGTTCGAGATAATTTTTTTAGAGCAGAGGCTATGGCTTTGGACCTCTGTTTTTTCCTAACTTCAACCTCTTTTGATGAAATACAGATAATTATATTTTGAATTTTACTTATGTTATATTGTATTCGTTGAAACTGATTGCTGGTATGCGTTTACGTATTTTGGACGAAAGGATTCAGTAAGTAATTGAGTGTCGCATAATAAGAACACTGGCAACATAATATATATTGCAAGACCTGCATTGAGCACACAGTCATTGGTATAACTCAGCATGAAAAATCACACATAAATACTTTTCCTCTGTCTCGGCCCCTATCAGAATATTATTTGCATGACGAAGTGAGGCGTTGTGAAGTTGATCATAGGCTACAATGAGAAACGAAACAATGCTAGATATGGAATTACCGGAATTTTATGTGTATTACAAAGGGCTCATTTCAAAATGTCCCTGATCAGTGGCTGAAATCCAAATTTGAATTTCACCTTTTCATGGTTAGCTGAATGGTGTTTTGAAGGAGGGATTGCTAATCAAAATTATCGTATCTTCTCTTGCCCCTCCTCCCCCTCCCGCACACACCATTATGTATTATTTCTGCAGCACTTCAACCTCAGAAGATCTTTTTATATTCATTCACCCTTTCGTTAAATGGACCTTGTCATTTAGATAACATGAGTAGCACTACGTATACGAGAAAAATGTAAAAAGCAGTTGTATTTATGCAAAATCATTGAGGCAACGAATCGAAGATAACGATTACCATTAGGTCGTTCTTCCCATAGAAAATACATTAGAATATATTTATTAATATTCCTTTTTATCATATGCTTGGGTTTCTCGTAAAATTTTAGTAAATATCATCCAGTTTTCTTTAGCAAATGTCATATACTAGAGGTACTGGTTGAATACTCTGTTGGAATCATCTCCTTATATCGAAAATTGTCTTTCAAGGGGTCCGGGGAAGTTAATTGAACACTTTAATTTTGCTTAACCACTAACCTGAAATGCAATTGGAATACACTGTCTTCGTTGTTAACATGCTATGATCAGAATTTATATGATGCTGTACATGTTCCTTTAATGACTAACACAACGTATCATCCAGAACAATTGGCGTGCACATGAATATTCCTTACCTGGAAAATGACACTGTCTTTTGTATGTTTTTGTTTTTTACAAAAGTCTTTTGTATATTATGCATCTTATTCTAGAGGTGTATGTGATTTCTCCATATATTGGGCTTTTCTTAAAGCATACTACATATTTTTTCACTTGCACGAATGATGTGCCATTTTACAGAAGGGTGTGTGAACGATACAAACCTCTTTTTTAAGACTCAGGACTTTCGGCTATGCATATCAACTCTTTCCTAGGCCACGATTTTTCTAGGTACTTCCAGGAATGCAGACCTCCCAATGAAACCTTAAACCTATAAAAAAACAACTATATTTCGATTATTGAGCCTTTATTTATTTTTTTAATCACCTATATAACCTATAAAAACCTATATTTTTCACTGCCATGTAGATTGATGCTTACAGGAAATTCTAGAAGTTAACTTGACACAATGTCAGATTGTCAAATGATGAGAAATACACATTATCAGTGTATTTAAAGCCTATAAGACATCGACCGGACGGCTGTGGCCTATTCTACCTTTGCCCAACGGATCTATCGGGTCTGTGACAATCTGTGTCAATCGAGTCAATGTATACACTTCACAGACTCAATTTTATTACCTTTCCCAACACGCCGGTCATTTCTGCCATGTCAGATATGACTGACTCTCACTGACCTTAAGATTTTGATATACGCACTTCACAGATAGTTCCCAATTCTGTAGTCTGTTTATGAATCACGATAATTTGTATCCACCTATTCTAGATAAAAGTATTCCTTTTTTTACAGATTTGTAGGGTTAACTAGAGCGGTTATAGATCTGAAACCCATTTTCTGATATCTTAAATGTAACAAAAGTTATCAAACTTTGCATTATTTGCCTATATACATGTAGACATATCACCTGGTCCGGGAGCCCGGCGGGGCATGGCACCCGGTCGCTCTCTTTGATCTCAATCGGGAAGATGTCTTACAGGTATAAGACATCAACATTTTATTTCCGACTCTCCCCGAGCCGATGGTCTGGATGAATCGGGAACAGAAGGTGATGTCTTATAGGCTTAAAACTTTTTGAGAATCAACAGTTTATATGACTTCTTGCCAGTCTGGCTTTCCTGTTGGAAACTTAGCACGCACATGTACTTGCTGAGTATAACCTGATGAACCAGACATCCTGATGTTCTGCAAATTAGTACAAGGTACATTTTTTTTAAATCAAGAACTCAAAATTAGTGATTCACTATATTTTGACTCCATCATGCTGATTATGTTAACCCTAAAAACCTATAGAAGCCTATGTTTTTGGCCTGTAAAAACCTATATTTTGATGTTCCAAACCTAAAGCAGGGTACGGGGAGGCCTGGGAATGACGAATTATTGCCTGCTGATAAAATGTTCGGAGTTTTCTCCCACCACCCCCACCTTCCAAAGCGAAAATATTTCTTGCAATAAGTACACGCGTGTATTTCAATTTCAATAATCACACTTTTTAAACTTGCTATACGAAATATCTGCATAAAGTTACTACACCATTTTAATGGAACACGCAAATCACCTACAATTTTTCCACTGTTCGCGTTACATTGGAATCAAATCAGATGTACTTATGTTAATTTCAAGTTAACACATTTAATTGGATGTTAGTCAACTTCGTCTTTTGGATTGAACTTTTGTTTTGAATGAAGGCACTTACGATAAATAGTTCGTATCTAAAACCTATCACAGGAATTGAAGAATCATTTAGAGTAACCATATCCATGTAGCTGAAACAGTACTTGCAGATGGACATGATAGAAATATATTGATACTCCTAAAAACTCCCTCTAACGTTGACAGTGCCTTGGTTTTTGATTTTAGAAATCCGATAAATTAATATTGCGATGCTGGCATATCCTTACGTCCCCTTAAATTCCTTATGTTTATTGAAAAACTCATTTTTTCAATAAGATATCTTTTGTTTCTGCTTACGAGCTTTACCATATATTTCAGCATTATATACGTGGACAATGTATAAGTTATATAGGATACTGACGGGGCATAATACTAATTAAGCTCATGCCACCATTTCATTTCTGATTTGCTTTGTTACAAGTAACTGAGTGATCAATATGCGGACCCCCCGCCAATAAAAAAAAAAGTTGGACACCTAATGGGACACCAACCAATGTGAAAGCTGTTGGCTATAAATGATCAACATGACTGGTTTCAGGGCTTCTGAAGATGAACATAGAAAACAACGGGACTTGGAGAGGCAGGAGAAAGAGCAGCTTAAAAAGACCCTGGAGCTCTCCAAGGCTGAGGCTCAGGCCCTGCACTCGGAGCGCAAGCAGATTGAGCAGGTGAGAGACTGATTCTTTATTGGGCATGTTTTCCTGTGAGAAGCCAGCAGATGTCTGTGTTTGTCATGTGAGAGGCAAGCAGCTGCCTGTGTTTGTCATGTGAGAGGCAAGCAGCTGCTTCTCCTGTGATAGCCATGTATTCATGTAAGAGACAAGCAGGTGCCTATGTGATAGTCATGTATACATCATGTGAGAGGCATGCAGAAAATTGTCTGCCTTGATTTCAACCAAATCTGCCTGAATCTGATGAAACCATATTGTCCCTCACCAAACCTATGGTGACAACTAGAATCTCCAACAAATACTTGGGGACAATACCTTAGATTTAACGTAGGCAGGCATACAGGCGAACTCGCGACGTACAATGTACTACCATTCTTCATGAGATGAGATCACAGACATTATAACTTTAAAAAAAATTCTAATCTATTATATTGTCACCATCTGATATTACATTAGTTCTTCCTATTAGCGAAATAAGTACCACATATACATATGCATTGTTCCTTTGTTGTTTCGTCTATACTTAAGTTGATACCTCTGTGAATCTGTGATGAAACAAGAACTATCCATCCAACTAACCCCCTCCTGTCCCCCACAGACACACAATTTAATTTATATGTAGGTATTATACCTGAAATTAATTGTTTTAAGACGTTACTCTTTTTTTATCAACAAACTTTAATGACTTACAATCTTCGCCTCGCATTTGGCGTTCTTTCGTGCAGCAGTCAACAAATTTACATAGGACATGAACAAACCTGACACACGACAAATACACACAGAAAAGTTTCCAACCCTCCTCCGAAGATGAAAGCTGTAAATTCATGTTATTATTTCCTATATATAAACATCTTTTCCTTGTTTAAAACAAGCAAGTTATTGATTGATCCGCGTTCATACCATGAACGGTGCAATGTCCATGTTCGCACCAATAAAACAGTAGTTTGAACCTCCCCACAGACCGTCTGCCTTCTCTAAGGCAGTGGAGTGTCTCGCAGTGATCATCTACTGTTGATATGACGACGCTTAATATGTCCACCTCCCACTAGATGAAGAAAACGGACAATTCAAAGTGATGTTTGTGTCTTACAGTGTTTAGATGATATGGCATCACGGCTCACCATTGGAAACCTTCCACCACAGGAGTCCCCTAAACTAGCTGAGAAAGTACTTAAATACTCTGTTACTGCTTATAGAGGAATTACGTGCTCTTTTTATCCTGCTGCTTTGGGGCGATGGTTATATTTTGCATATGTCGTAATTAATTCCTGTGCAGAAGGTTAAGATTTTCTGACCATATATAGTAGTATAGCAAAACAGTTTACAATTGGTATTAGCCGAGACAGTGTAATATGTAGAAATGGTCGTATAGAAGTGCGCTTCAGCTTTACTTTGGTACTCCCACCGAGAGGAAACAGATACAAATGTGTACAGAAATCGTCACTAACAAGATTGTTTTTAATATTAACATCGCCTTTACAATTTTTACTAAACAGCATGGCCTATGTGTTCATGTGCGATTATAATATGCAGTGTACATTGGCGAGCTTGACCCTTTTTTGTTAGATATTTTTGTCGATCTCATTTGCGTTTACTTTATCATGTGTATAGTGTCTAATTCTATTTTTGCTTCCGCTCGTATGTGTCGTCGTTTCCACCATACATTGTAATTTGTATAGACATTTATCATTGGTTCTGCAATTAACTTAGACGTTTTCTGTACACTTGATAAGATAACATAAATGTAATGAAAAATTCAATTGGCAATGAAGAATGGATTGGGGGTCAATCATATCGTGACTGGTATTCTTAAGAAAGTTCTCTTAATCTAATCTATTTTGTTTACCTTGGGCAGTGGAACACAATCTATCGAATGATATATTGGGTCATAACACAGCTGGAACCAAGTCTAATATATTGTTATGATATTTCCTTGAGTCCATACAGAATAACATCTCGGCAGAGAAATCCACCAAGATAATCTCTGACGTTCTCATGTATATATCCAAATTAATAACTCATAGGGCTATATGTCATTTTTTATTCTGTACATATATATAGTTAATCTCTGGGATCGTATCATGCATTCCAAATTATAGCTGTACAATAAGCAGAAGAGGTGATCCAGCTCGAGTACTTCTATTTCTCTTCATTACGTTGGACAAATTCAACTTCTTTAGTACATAAAATTTGAGAGTTGTATATACCATGCCTCGTATTTATATCAGGCTTCATTTATATTTCCCAAACAAGATATTTAATTCAGTTTTGCTTAGTATTTAACTCATTCAGTCCTGAAGATGCCTGGAAATATTGCCATGTAGGACCTGAAGATGCCTTCAGGCATTGCTGTGTAGGGCCTGAAGATATTTCCATACATTTTTGATGTGTTGTTTCAAATAAAAAAATATTCATCGATTTTCATGACTTTTTCTTTATATATATTTAGAAAACAATATCATGAGATTATGGGACGAGGCTTAAACACCTCCACTGCGGCCGACGCTACCTTAAAAAAAAAGAAAAAAACAATATCATTTTAATTTACTCTGGGATAGAATATTATAACTAAGGAAACGTTAGGTTCCATGGTTTTACTTGTACAATGTGTGACACCAGTGCATATATATGTTTCCAGAACTCTTGGAGGTTGCTTGAAAATTATACTTAGGACGGCTGCGTGATGCTCGGGTGCAGGACTGGATGGGTTAAATGTCCTGATGTCACAACTTATATCCGACGATGCTTTGATCGGAGTTTTAAATTATTGGATCAAGATTAGATTTTTTTCATTTCTGAGGTCACTTATTTAGTGTTCGTTTGCCTTTTTCTGTATTCAGAAACTTGAAAAGATGACGTTGGAAGCGCCGCCCCCTCCTCCTCCTGTGCATGCCCCTGTGGCTTCCTCATCCAGATCAAAGAAAGAACCTAGCCGTGGACCGGTGAAGGTAATTCCGTCCACCTTATACGGGCTTCCCCACAGAAGTTAATGCTGGTGGTTGTTGATTAGGGCAAATCCCTCTGATATCATGATTTATTCTCCCTGGAAAATAATATTGAGTGTGTTTTGTACGCATTATAGTCTGGGTTCAAGTGGATATGAAGGCGTTAGTGGATTTGAAAACTGTTACCTGAAATTTTGATTTCCATTATTTTCTATAGCAAATTAATAAAGAGAATCTCCAATCCGGCATATCAGCAGTATTGTCCGCTGATTTGAAAACCAGTTTTTGTCTTGAGCCCCGAATTTTGTCCTTCCACTTTGATTATTCAGTGTTATTTCAACCATTTATAACGCCATTTCTTACTGTAGTAGCACTAGTTATGATTGAAGCAATTTCAGAAAAAAACTACGTGCGTTGTATAACCTATGGTTTGATCGATTTTCCTCTCTAGGCAACACATCCTGGTTCGGCCCCGGCCCCAGCCCCGGCCCCAGCCCCGGCCCCGACCTCGGCCAAGCCTGTCTCTGGCAGTGAGGCGGCTAACGCTTGGCTTAACTCGGCTCAAGAGGAGGCCGCCAAGACCTCAGCCGCACACGCCGCTGTCGCTGTAAGTCCATGTCGATGTATTTCTTTCTATTCATTCAATGCCCAAGGGAACTTAGAGCCATGGATGGATCTAATCGACCACCTTGTGTATGCAGCTCTCTTTAAAAAAAATGCTAACCAGGCAGTCTCATGCAGAAAACACTATGGTTATAGAGTACCGAAAACAAACCATGTCTCGTAAGGTAGATATGTTAGGAAGGAGTTTATTTAAACACGGATTTGGGTGACCTATATAGGTCCGTGATTTAATGTTATATGCCGAGATATAATTACTTTATCTCTTGAGTGTTCTCTATTCTCTGTTTTATCAATTTAACATGTCTCAAAAATTGGGAATTACATCACACTGTCGATTTGAGGTCTGGTTTTTGTTGGTGTTTCTCTTCAATACCTCAGTTATCATGTATCAAAAGACGTCCAATTTTTGTCTCTTGACAAATATTGTAATATATATCTCTTGAATGTTTCCAGGGCGCATACGATTTAGTTCAGGTATATTTATCGTTTGACCTAGGTTGCGTTTCATTTTTGGTATTTACGTTAATAGTTCAGGCGAATAAATCCCTGGTCTCCTAAGGCACAAACGTAGTAGCCCAGGATTCCCTTCAGCGCTTGAAATAAGTACGTCGGGTAGTTACCTTTTCGCGTGCAAAGACCTTTCCTGTGATCTCATGTGTAAATATGTTGTTTGGTATGGTGAAGAGATCTTTTGTCCGTTAGAAATACTGTTTTATGCGTAATAACATTCTTACAGTACTCTACGTTCAAAGTAAATCAGTTCTTGAGACTCAGTTGAATGTGTGACATATCTAAATTGTGCCACATAAACTTGTATATTCTTGATGGACGTGAGCTATCTTTTATGTAATCATGGGATGTTGTCTACCTATCTAAAACAAAATCTGACTTTTGTTATGTACAGAAAAATATGGCCAAATTGTCTCCTGAAGAAATTCAGCAGAGACAACAGTTCCTGGCCGCACAGCGTGACAAGTTAATGGCGATGAAGAAGCAGAAACGGGAGGACCAGTTACAAGATGCCGTCAAGCAGCAGCCACAGCGGCCTGCTTCAGCTCGCGCCGCCCGCAGCGCCATGGGCGGCGCGGTCACGGCGCCCAAAGAGGACGACGAGCGGGCCATGGCAATGCGCCGCGCCATCGCCGAGAAAATCAAACAAGAAGTTATCAGAAAGTAGATCCGATCAATAATGGTGTCAGTACACTTTGTTTGACTTGTTATATTGTTCCATGGACTGTGGTGCACTCTCTGTGGTGCACTCTAGTTGGTCTAACCACCAATCTGTTTCTACATGATATTTTCATCATAGTGTACACGAAATAAGGCAAAGAAGACTCGCACCCCAGCAGTGTAATACTTGAGCAAATACAGTGGAAGTATATCGCACCTTTTGTTTATGGAATCAGAGGAAGGCACATTTATGCAATAGTAGAGTAGTCATGTTGTCTGTTGGTGAAAGGATCTATAAAGCAAAACACTCGACAGCAGCACTCACAAATGCAGTCGGTCGTGATGTGTGTGCAACAGACCATTGTTCTTTTCTGCAATTGCTTTACCGTACTCACCATTTTACGTGTACAAACATTTTCAGTAATGTCTATTCGTAACCTGCGCACTGTGTGTAAGAGTGGAACTTAGCGAATAGAACTGAACTTAGTGGTAAAACGGACGTTTGAATTGCCACGTTAATTATGCAATATGAGACAACATAGGTGTCGTATATCATACGATCGTTGACTCTTGAAAAAGCATTTATAATGGTACATGTTACTGTTAGTGAAATCAGAACAGTAAACATTAAATCTACTCTGACAGGTAGAGCATATTATGAACATTCCAGGTTTTGTACCATAAAATAATACACTCTTACCTTTTACTCAATACCGTCCGTTCGCCTATAAGCTCTATATACTATATGTGATCATTGACATTTTAAAGTATCTTTTACCTAAAATGCAGTGCCTTGGGTACAGTTGCGTATTTTAACTTAGGATGGTTATGACTTAAATGCTTATAGAATTACAGAAAACGGTAGTTAGAAGTATTTAACCTTCAAAGAAGAGTTAAGTCCGTCCAGAACATAGAGCTACTCATTTTTCCAGGAGCCTTGGCAGAAGTAACCCAATTGGAGCTAGTGTCCATGGGCACAGTTGTTACTTTAGACTACCGAGTTTAGCACCTAGATATGATTCACTGATCGAGTCCAAGCTATCTGTGTTTTCTGGCTTCCACTCAGGTTGGCTTGAGCCTTGCAGATTTTGAAATCTAAATGTAATTTAGCTATGCGAGAAATGTATCTGACCAGCGGGTAACAGATGTCATGTGACAACTTGAAATTTGTATACATTCCCCAATGGATGTTTTGATTAGCTTTCCTTGTTGTCACTCAGTCGCACAGTGAGTTTTACTGGTGAGACCCATCTTAGTGATAATTTATAATATAACTGCATACGTTATTATTTACACCTCATGTTGCCTAATATATGATCAGTTTTGAAGTTATTACTTATGCACCACGTTTTCTAATACAGGATGTTTCAGGGGTTTCCTTTCACAGAAGATATCACATTAACATATCTCAGAAATCGCCAGTGAATAAATACCTGATGATTGCTAAAGTTGAACTTAAAAATTACAGATTTGTTTCTGAATATATTCCAGAAGTGTTACGTTTGATTACTTTCGTCATTTATTCCATTTTCCCCAGGGATCCTAACAAAGATGTGATATGCAATGCTTAATTTCTTAGTACAGATCTGTCACAGGAATGTATCTCCATATCACCTCGTTACAATAGTTCCTGTATTTCATACTTGAATTTACACATTCCATGAGATTACCCCTTATAACTATCTATATTATTGTACTAGTCATTCCTCTACAACAAAGCATCCGTCCATTTTAAACCTGTCCATGCGAATCAATGTTGATTGGGAGTTGTGTGATATTGTCAATTGGATGTGAAAGTTTACCATTGCTATAACTGCATGTTTGAATAAATATCACGATTTGTGGATCAGCTTTTGTCGTTTCATCTTTCTTGATAATACTATTTGCTTGAACATTTTGTTCATAAAGAAATGCAGCATAGGACCACTCATCATATCAACCCAAAAAAAGGCAAGATTTAACTATTCCGCATATCCTTCTGAAATGTCAAAGTGTACAGGAGAATAGAAGGAAGTCCTTTATAGATAGTAGCGACATGAGAAGGTTATTGACCCTATTCTAAAGAGAGATGTAATCAGCTTTTTGAAAGAGATCTCTTTGATTTTTTTAAATATATTTGAAAATAATTGATTAAAATGAGACTACAAAGGTGAAAAGCTTAAAGCTTTGTTGATCCCTATATTTCCTCAGGGTCCCCTGGGACGTTTAACCACAAAGTATGTCTACTCTACGTTAAAAAAATTGTGTTAGACACTTGTAGAAGGAGTCATCAGTGGCCTGTCTAACCGCTCACCCTTCATCGTTATTTAAAAGAAGATGAAACTTCTGTGGATCTTGAAAGATGGCCCATCTAAAATGCAAAACTAAAGATTTTTATACTAAAATTCATAAACAGAACGAAACATTATGTACAGCTATTCACTTTCTGGTATAACATCTTCCTGGTAATGCTGTACACAAGCAAAAGTGTAAGGTTTGGTGCTGGTAGGGAGATGGTCTGTAGATTCACCCTACTGTGAGACAGTTCTTCGAGTTGTTTTTCTAAAGGTTATACATTAAGAGTGTGGTGACGCTAGACAATTAAAGGTATTTAGCACTTTTCATAATTGGTAAATCCAGCCAATTATGTAGTGATTCGCCCTCCCCGTGTTTTTTTATTAGAGCTGCTCTGTTGCATTACGCCGTTTGGCATTAAATGGTTCGACTTGCGCCGCCATATAGCATATGAAGCTATCATAGCCAAAGAAATTCCTTCCCGATTTCACTTCTTGTCCCTCACCCTTCCTCCCTCACCCTTCCCTTCCCTTCCTTCCTTCCTCCCACCACTCCTTCTTCTCTTCCTTTTTCAATCCCATAACCTTCCAAATCTTTACTCCTACCGTTCCCAATCTTCAATCCTTTTTTTCAATTCTCTCTTACCTCACCCCTTATCATCTCCTTTCTTTCTCTTTCTCCTTCCCTTACCCTTCTTCCCTCTCGCTCTCCTGCATTTCTTTCTTCCCTCCTTCCTCACCAGCTCAACTGGTTCCACCTCACTGTCCTGGTTTGACCAAACTGGTCTAGTCCAAACTAGTTTGACCCAACTGGTCCAATCAGGCCTGACCAGCCAGTCCAACTCAACTGATGCCGTCTGGCCTGATCTGCCTAATGAACCTTGTCTGACTTACCGAACTTACCTCATTATAATTTCTTGGTTGCCCGTTTGGGTTATGGTGTTGTATCAAGTCCTTAAGTCAATACTCAAATATGTTGACAAAATAATAAATCCCATTTAACTCTCAACTCTGGTCAGAAATTCATTAGGGATATGTTAAAATACTGAAATGTCATGGACCTTCTCCCCCTAAGCCGCAAACCCGGCTCATTCCTGAACCTCATTGAGGGCCTATGAGCCTTCCCAACCATCTTGCACGTTTTTTGTTTGTAATTTGCTTACAGATTTGGTAGACAGTCACACCAACAGGCATGGTGTATGTACTTTTATAAACAAGTGTGTTCGGGGAGTATTGTTGGGACAAAGTGTGGTTCTTAATCTCTCTGAGGGATACTTCTGAAAAGAGTATTGTTGGGACAAAGTGTGGTTCTTAATCTCTCTGAGGGATACTTCTGTAACATTATTTAACACAGGTAATGTGAGGTTATATCTCCATCCATTGTCAGCATAATTTGCACATTATTTTCAACAATTAACTCAACAAACTATTCTTAAAATCAGTGATCAATCAATATTTTAGATAATCCCCAATGTCATAATTTCACAATAATCGTGCACGTTAAAATCGATCTGATTAAAAGCTCATCGGAGTGAGTCTTGTCTGGGGATAGTATATAATGCCATACGCCATATTTCATAGTTCCAGTTTTATTCTATAAATAAATGTACAGATTTGTCAACTTCCCTTAATGTGTTTGTCCCAGTGTGAATTTTTAGTAGCTCTAACAACATACACAGCCCACTCATTCGCGACATGCAATGCTGCCAAATCATTATTCTGAACTGATGAGAATTTACAATTCAGAAGCGGTTCAATCAAGGTAATTAGAAACTGCAAAGCGGTATACTGCACTTTGGAAAAAGACCTCTAACTGTTTACTTTTTACATGTGTATCTTTGGCAACAAATAATGTTAGATAGTACATATTCTCTTAGAGTGTGGTTCGCTCTGTTGTCTTTGCACTGGTCCCATTGAGGTCGTTGGTAATGAGAAAAGTTTTGGTTCAATCATTATGCCATATTATTTTTTCCCGGAAACTGTTGCCAGTTGGTCTATGATATCAGACATCCATTTCAATATCTAAAACTGTATAGATGTATATTAGTTGCCATATGACTACATAGAACATATCCATTCGTTTTATCTTTCGCAATTCACAAAATCATAATTATGGCGGTCATGCCATTGGAAAATGCTCAAGTAATACACTATTTAAACATACACAATATTGACAATATTAATCCTACTTGAACCTGCATGTGTACAGTAGATGGCAAGTTATATACAAGAAAGATAGATCAACAAGTAGCAGCCATGTGCAGCAATAGCTGCATTTGTATTACTTTTCCTGAAATATTGTCCGGTAAATTATTCCTGTAAATTTAATGAATAACATTAATGTATTTCTAGGTGCTAGATTTCCAGTTTCTCACAAACTAAGAGCATATTTTTGGAAGATGATGTATATGTTTACCGCGATATGAATCGCATTTTTTACATTTCTTACTGATAGGGTGAAGATTGTCTCCTTTTTCTCCTCGATAAATATACCAGTCATCAACAGTTGTCACTTCTATTCAATATCACACACAGGAAGATACTTTCATAGATCAACAGAAGTCACAGCAAGTAGTTCTGATACATAACCAATTCTACTGTCACAACAGCACTGATCAATATCTACAAAATGATGATGATAAATATTGATGAAAATATGTAAAATTTCAACCAATGAAGGATGAATGAAATGGTAATGTAAAGTTTCTCCGGTCAGTCGATATCTTCATCATATTCGTTCCCATATGCATAATCTTCTGCACCTATAAAACAAATAAAAAAAGGTTTAGGTCAACAGTAAGAAATGTATTTCAGGATATAACTTTTTATTACATTACTATTCTATAATGACTGGTTCTGTGGATACCACGCTTGCTTCAGTGTACCTCCCCGACGGGGCAGATTGCAAACGAACTATCTACAACAGTTTCTGTTTTTCTTTTCGTTTTTTTCCTCTCTATTTTACGTGTGTTGTTACATGTGTAAATGATATTTTATCCAAGTCCCTTGTTGGCTGGGACTACATGGCGACATACAGTATTAGCATTGGCCACTCACCAGAGTGTCCCATCAACTGGGCTGCACTCATCTGCTCCTCTTCTTCGTATTCTTCTTCCTCGTACTCTTCCTCATCTACAAAGTAAAAAATGTCAGTCTGTCATAATGACAATTATCCACAACATTCATTCATCCCAAAAAAAATTTCTATCAACGATCCAGTCACTTCTTCACCGAGAGCTGACAGAACCGTTCGAATAATATTAACCTCTTTAATATTGACATAATTTACACACTCCCACTGTCTGTAAAGATGAAATGAACCCCCCCCCCCCCCCCCGGTGTTTCTGACAATAACCCTGTCTGACCCCATCTCAACTCAGAAATGAAAGACATGTTTAGTCACCTGCCACACCATGTGACAGGGCCGCTTCTTTGGTTTCTAGATTTCCTTGATATACCTATCATTTAAATCTAAAAACATCAGTGCAGCCTGAAGATTCCCTAGGATGAAACCGCTGTGGTTGTCATGCCCACACCCTGACAACATCCGACATGCCCAATTTGTGACTCACAAACCGTGATGTCAACAACTTGACACTAAGCAAATCACCACGATTCCGCTACTGTCACTATGGACGTCACAATCGAACGGTTCCGATGACGTAGCCGATAACAGACATCGAGCTCATTCAAGCGGTAGCTGCCATAGAGAAAACACTTAGCCTCGTCCTAAAAACATTCATTCATCCACTTCACAGATCAAACGCAGACAGCAATTCTCCCCGTCTAACGATTTCTTTTGCGTGTAATTACTGTAGAATGAAATCATTCAGTTTATGTACCTCATCATGTAATTGGTCGTAGACTATTTCGATAATAGACGTATATATACTGATTTATCATAAACTTTGCAGTTCTTTTAAATTTTTTTTTTTTTTTTTTTTTTTTTTGATGACCTTTATTGTATTCAATGTTCAATACACTGTTTTTCGATCGGGGTTTGTATATGTCTTCTTATTACAGAGTTACACATTTACACATCATCGACAAGCTGGTTTACAGCTGATATTTAAAGAAAACGTGGCGAAGTATACAGAGCGAGCTACCGCATCGAAGTGAGGAGCAGATCGTCTGCTCCCGGTATCTATAGTCAGACCACTCACTACCTTGACCTTAACTACGGAGCAGTTTGTATAGTGGCAGACAGTTCGTTGACCGTGTGACGTCATATATGACAACAAATATGGTTTACAGATGATAAGTTAAAATTACTCACCCGGTGCATACATGATCGGCCCTGACTCGATGATTACTTCGGTTAATTTCGGTTTCTTATCAGGTGGCTGGAATGAAGAAAAATACAAATATCAGTCTCTATCGTTGATAATGTTGACTCGAGACCTTTTCTAGTAGGCCTTGGTTCACTTCAGATACCCACCATCTGGCCATAAAACATAAATATCATATCGTAATGATTACCACATCACTCTGACAGTCTAGAGAAATGGTTGTACAGTTCTTTAGTGGATATCCCAGGGGAGTCCATTCTGCCTGCCAGAGGTACCTCCGACGATTGGCGAAGGCAAGGGCTTCGAGAAGGCGCTAGAGTAAGTCACTGTAATGACCCGTGTGCTTACCAGGTGGCGTTTTGCACCTATCCTCTCAGTGGGTTCCTATATAAGTCTCTTGGAGGTCAACTCATAGAACGCATTAGTGGTGACTCTGGATTCCCCTCCAACACGTGCGTTTGTTTGTTTGTTGTTTGTTTGGGTAGTTTAACGTCCAATTTGTTCAATTAAACTTACTTTGGATTTGACCGAATCTATGAGATGAATGTAGATAGAAATCCCACCCCTACACATTTACCGAGGTGAGAATTCATTAACTTTCCACACCACATAGACATAGTATGAGAAGGATTGGCCTTTGATATTGCAGTAAATCTACCACTGCTGGGAGTGAAAGAGAAAAGCTTGTGGGGATTAAAAAGAAAACGGCCCCTCTATTTCTATAGGAGTTCTGGCCTTATTCAGAATGTTGTTATATTTTTTGGTGAGACCTAGATATTTGAAAATTTGATGGAGTCAAAAGAAACCTAAAGACATTTCTCAAGATTATAACACCCCCCCCCCCCCCCCATCCCCCCCGGCGCCTTACTGGGGAAAGTCCAACCACCACGGACCATGGGACTATGGGAGTTCTGACCTTATTCAGTATCATGTTTAGATATTATTTTAGGGGAACACATCATTTTTTGTATTCAACAAATCACAAAAGTAAGATATATTCGATGTTATCATCCCTAGTCTAGTAGGGATCTGACAGCAGTTTGTTTGTCATCACAGCACCGGGGAATACCCATTTGGCAAGGTATAGAATGACGTCACACTAATGCGGTCTCATGCCTCTGGGCTCGAATCCCCTCCACCAGTCCCTGACTGATCACTACCCTCCGTGGCATGGAATGGAGCCAGTGTTTACAGATATTGTAACGGATCACACCGGAGGGTGCCTTACTAATATTATTGTATATCGATGTCCTCAGTCATCATTACGGTATTATTAATGAGAAAAAGATGGTTTATAGCCTATTGAAAGTCATTTCCGACAGGAAGACATGTGCAAAACACTTGAAATAAATGAGACATATGATGAGAAAAGGAAAGAACATTAATAAAAAAATTATTCAGAACGTCCATGTGTTGGCTGCACTGTGCCAATGAATTAATATATGTATTTCAATCATTTTGGATGTATAGAAAGTAAGTGTATCATTTTCTTTGTCTATAATCTAAGCCCGCTTTCACTGTTATCTTTTACTTACTAGAGGATAACATGAAAAATAGTGCGGAACAGCACAATCAAGTCACTTACTTCTTCAGTTTTTATTGTAGGCTTAACATCTGGCATGGTCTGCCGTCGGAACCTAGGACAAAAATAATCAATGCTGAGAAACTATTTGGTACGATCATTCTTATCTATATTAACTTACTTACTGAGGCAAGCAATTTGTTTTCGTCAGGCAGAAATGGTCAGGACCGAGATACAGATTTCAGCGTTTACACCATTGCCCGTGCAAAATACCTTAGATATGATATGTGCATGCCATAAATCAAGAGAATAATAACCTTTCACCAAAGAAATTATATAAGAGACTCTGAGAGGTTCGGTTGTTCCTTGGATGAACTTTCAAACCGACTCCTCCTACCATCACAAAACTTCACGCCATAACTTTTAACATAATAACTGCAACCCTCCAATTCCAAACTCATATTAAGTGACTATACCTGTTGTTTTTTTAAAAAATCATTTGCTTATTTGCGAAATAGATCAATATGTCTACCAAACTCTTTCATTTTGAGACACATCTCCTTCGCCCCCCCCCCCCCCCCCCCCACACACACACTAACCTTTTGTCTAGCCCTCGCAGACTGACTGGCGTGGCCTCAATGGGGCCTGAATTGAGGATGGCTGTTGCCTCTTCCAGTTTAATATTGGGCGTGGGCTTTGTCTCTGTCTTATTAAGGTCTCGCAGTACATCGTAGTTTATTTTTGAGGATATTTTCCGCTCCTGTAACATCTTCTCGATGGCCTCGCCTGCAGAGTTAGCCTCGCGATTCCCCTTCTTCCGTGCCTTTTTTCTCTGAATAGAGAAATAGAAAATTTCAATCTAGAGGAGCAGCACTTTTAAAAAAGGTATAACTTTACGTGCCAACGCTCTGGATTATTTGAGATACTGATTGAGCTGTCATACTACACCAAACTCAAGATACCTCCCACATAAGTTTGTAAAGTTTTGGCAGGTGTGAAAATGGATATTTTTTTATTGGATTCGGTGATTTGGACTTAACGTGGCATATTCTAAACACAAAGAAACTTGCCTTTTTAGCATCGGGTTTTATTATACCGGCTTCTCTGTCTTGTGCCTCCTTTTCTTCTTTTTCTAAAAAGGCAGACAACGGAGAGTAAGCAACATTTGGTTGATGAAAACTAAAGGTTCATTTATCAAAACTCTCTGAACATAATCTGGATTGGTGACTGGTTTGTGGTCAATTCTCTTACATCTTTCTAAAAAGATATTTGGTTAAAATGTTATATATAAGTGCGGGAATTAGAAGGACATATTTTGGAATGAGGGATAAGAATGAACAGCTATCCAGAGCGACTCTATGTACGACAATTTATAACTCCTTCCCATGTTATCTCAAAGATATTTTATGAACCCCATTCAATAGTAAATGGGTCGGCTCCGTTTTTAATGCTAATGCAGTATAGCGTGACTACTGATTGATGAGACTGCGATATTCCTTGATTACTTATAACTGAGAAATGTCACAACTTACCTTTAAGTTCACGAAGGTAGTCTGCATTTGATATGTGCCATATACTAGTTTTCACTTTCACTTCATCTTCAGATAATATGTACTGCATGAATTAAGAAAAAATACCATGAGAGACAATCTTTCTGGAAGGTAAAGTGAATTTGGAATTCGTCGTAAAATCCATAGTTAAGGCCAAGATTATTATAGGTGCCATACATTAATTTTCACATTTGCTTCATCTGCAGATAATATATTCTGTATGAATAAAAAAATACCATAATAGACAATCTTTCTTAAAGTAGAGTGAACTTGAAATTTGTAGTATAATCCATAGTTAAGGTCAAGATTAACGAAATATGACAATAATTTTATGCTCATATTGTACGAAAAAATATTGTTTATATAAAAACAAATATGAATAACAAACATACCAAGTCCAATTCTTCGTCGTCTATTCCCTCCATATCAAGTTCCCCTGTTTCTGAGTCGCCATCTGTGATATAGAATACAATATCAATTATGCTGCATGTAAACAACTCGGCCGTATCTATTTCTATTTGATTAAATGAATACCACGATTCCGACATTTTCCAAACAAGTAAAGTAAGGTTCTCTTCTCTGTTATTGACACATAATATCAAGCTAAACAATATTGACACTAAATTTGGTATGAGGACATCACACACAGACAAGATCTCCATATCTATATGTTAATAAGAGTAAATCATATCGGTAATGTCGTTATATTATAATATATACATTTCAGGATGTTAGATCATACATTAGATGGAGGAAGTACTATGTATACGTATCTGGAACCTCACCCCTTTACGACTTCAGAACATAGATGCACTTACCTTCGGCTCTACTGACTTTCATGCACTCCTCTATAGACTCTGTAAGCCCTAGACTGGCCGCTGTTGGCCGAGGGCCGAGCCCCTCACGGGCCGGGGGTGGCATTAAGAGGAGATCCAGTTCTTGTTGCTCAAGCTGCTCAACATCCGGGTCACGCTCCTCTACCTTTTGCCCTTTGGGTGATACTGACGCGTGCGTCGGATCGACATCCTCCGAACCTTCTGTGTTCTCCTTGTCTGAGCTTGTCTTCTGTACGTCACTCAGAGCTCCCTTAAGCGACTCCTTTTTTATGAAACTGGCCGCCATTTGCTCCAAATCTTCCTCCAGATCTACCTCCGAGGGTGCGCTTGAGCATACACTGGAGGAGTCTGCCAAGAATACCAGCTACGTCAGTTACAATTTACAGGTATTATGGAAAGTTTAGTACATCCAAACCATGTACAAATTTCTACGGATTGGAATGATGTGAAAACTAAGAAAATATGAAAAATATATTGACAAATCATAATCCGTTTAAAACGACAGAAAAAAAGTCACAAAGACGACGGTTTCCGTACCTGGATCTTTCTTTTTTCGTTGCTTTTTGACTAAGGCCTCGTCCAATATCCGGTCGATTTCGCTCTGAAGTTCTGAGATTTCGGAAGTCAGTGCTTGGAGCTGGCCTGTTTCCTCAAGCTACAATGAGAAATGACAAGATTCCTTTACTTCTACAATTAGGATTTTCTAACAAATGTCGCAGTGTAAATCGTTACAGATAGCCTTCCCCTACTATCGCTATTTTTGTTGTTAGCATCTAACTCAAGGACATTATTGAAAAAGATGAACTGAATACTTCCAATTAACTATGGAAATGGTGTATTTGATCTTTTTGTACGTTATGTTCAACAATGTTCAAGACATCTGATACTAAAACTATCAGTATGATGCTTTCCTAACAAAAGGAACCATGACGCTCGTATGTAAAGTCCATCTGAACTTCTATTTGTACTATCGTGTTTATCGATATTAACTACTACAATAAGATGTTGGTACACAAACCTGTGTGAGCTTGGCTTTGCGTTTCCCTTCAGTGAAACAGGGAGGATCCATCTCCTCCTCTAAGTCAATCTTCTGGAATTCGTCGATCGTCAATGAACTAGACGGCGTCTGACTGAACTCTGCCAATCTGGTTTTTTTAAGATATACAAAACATTCACGGAGTCTAAGAACTATCTCCTGATTAAGTGGTGTATATTTTCTTTTTGTTTTAGTAATCAAATAAATAAAACTGTAAACGAATGCCACATTAAGGAAGTTGGCTTAAGAAAAGTGGTTCAAGAATTCCACGTGGTGTAGATAATTAATAGAATTCACAATTTGGTCATGATCATGATACCATTTACCAGCTTCAATACAGATTGAGAACCCGTAAAATGGGGTTTCCCCAATTTACATGTGAAAGATTTACCTTTTCCGAATTGTACCCTCTCCTATCTTGACAACCTTGATGAGATCGCGGATACTCCTGTTGAAATCGTGAATACGAGAGGCTACCAACAAAGCTGAAATAGAAAAACATACATGTGCCTGAAGGCAACTGTTTTCGTACAACAATTTCCCTCTACATTTTTATATAGTTTCACGGGAGCGCAAGAGGCTCAGCATTGCCGTTCTGCCTCTCGGACCCAAATGAGTTTTAAGCCTTTACAATCATTGCATAAACAAAACATACGGCGGATATATAACGCCAACAGGAGAGAGATATAACACTGCGGTTCGATTGGGAAACGAACACGGTTCGTAGGCAGCAGCACCCAGTGTCTTGCTAACTGACATGCTATGATATTGGAATGGATCAAAATGTATATCAGATTCGTTGTTAAGTCCCGTCTAACTCTAGAACACTGTACAAACGGATGTCCACTCCATAGTTTTAACAATGAACCCTTTATTCCCTATCACTATCATTAATGCTTAAAGATTGGATAAACAGCAGAAAAGAGAGGGCAGGAGACAGACATGGAGGCATGAAGTGAGATATGCACTTCACAAGAAGAGAGAGGTATAGATTGGCTGGTGCATTGCATTTACAGGAAATATAATCTATGATTTACACGAGGATGACTGAAATGCAGGACACACAGCAGCACGACTCGAACCAAGGAACTCGTGATTCTAAGGCCAGCGTGCTACCGACGATCCCACAGCCATGGAGGTATAGGACACTATATTGATAAAGGGACTCAGGGTTGGGGTAGGACTTGGAGGGACTGTACGATTTTGTAGAGACACCTCTCAGGTCTAAATAAATAATTGGATAGTTTCCAATTCCTTTTAACTCCAGTTCATCTTTGATATGCTAGACATTAAAAATAGAATAAACAAAACAAACCCCCCCCCCCCCCAAAAAAAGAAGGGGAAACCACAAATGACCGGAAAGCTGATTTTTATACATAGGTAGGTTAAACGATATACAAAGATAGGGGCATACAGGGACGGAGGCCCCGTGTTCAGCTGTTAATGGATGGAGGCTTATGAACAACAAATAAGAAGGCAAGGAGGAAGGCAGAGATGTAAGTAATATGAGGCCATTCAGAGAGTGGAAGATATAACATGAAGTAAGGTAATCTAGTATGTATCATGGCTAATAAGAAAGAAACCAACAGTTCTTTCAGCTTACCGGCACCACAGAGTCCTGACGGTCGCCGTCCCTGTGCCATCCAGTCCCGCTTCATGCGCGACACCAGCCGCAGCGCCGTCATGGACACCTCGTGAGTCTTGTCACCGAATTCCAACTTGTGAGCGAATCGATGTATGTAGAGACAAGGGTCTGTAAGTTGAGACCAGTCTTATAATAGTCGGCTAATTATATCAATGCAGCCAATGTGGAACTACTAAATTGGTAGTGAGACTTCAGTCGTAAAAGACATTAAAATTCAGATGATATTGTTAACTATTGTGACTATTGCTATTCATTTACATGAAATTGTTTAGCATATCGTGTCAATAAATACAGGAACGAACCTACGGATTCACAATGCGTCATGTCACCTCATTTGATGGGATATTTAACATTATATAATTTTTCAGCTAATTTCTATAGAACCTTTAAACCTTGATCCACAGTATACAGACTCATTTTCGAATCTAAATTGGCATTCTTTAACATTTCCTTTTTATTACTTAGCCTATGGCTGAAGGAATTTAGACTGTTATTTTAATCGGTCTATATATTCGTGTTTAGATGAAAGATGTCCAGTTGATGAATTCCCTTGTGTTCCGTCGATCTATAGTAGACTATTTAGAATCAGATACGTTTGATATTGAATGCTTAAACAGTTATATGGTCATGTGTTTATTTATTCATTTATATTTCAACTACACTATCCAATAAGAACTGGGTAACATTTATGTAGTGACTGCTCTGTGGCCTTGTCATTCATGCTAACAGCCCCCTAGTGGAATGTACTCGAACTATCCTGAGATACCAAAAGGACCCGCTAGATGGCACGTCTGATGCCTTGGAACCCTGGGTAATGAGAACAAAAACAACTATGGCTTCCTGTATGTTGATGGCCATGTCATTGACAGACCCCTAGACATTTCGATACTTTGCATATTCATTACAGGATACAATTAAAGGGTTCGTATCTCATGTTCTCTACCATATATGATATATGTATATGGCAAGGTAAATAGTATTGGAAATGTGTCATAGCAAGTTTGACTCCATATCCGTGAATCAGTTGTACGGTCATTTTTAGAGTGGTCTCAGTTGTTCCCAACATGACCATAATTTGAAGCTGCGAAGTGGAACAGGGTGAAGCACTGATGGAAAACGCGTGACAAAGGCAAAACTTCAGTTGACAACGACACAAACTAATTATCACTACTATGATAGCTGTGGCTGGCATTTCAAGTTGAGGATATATCTATGACTGTGTGCATTGCTGTTAAAACTTGGACCAAACTGGTTACTGGACCAGTGTCTGTGATCTTATATTCAGAAATATAGGTTCCTCGCACTAAAAAACTTTTTTGTAGCCTAAAAATGCTTTATATGGCTATTGAATATTGCAATGACAACCAAATGATTCTGTCCATATTATCCCGAAACCTAGTATCTAGAATGAAGAATATATGGGATTTGATATTTGTTTCTTTATGCATAGGTGATCCAGGATGCAGATAGAAGAGGAGATGAATCAGGAGGTTCCGGTGGAGGCCTTCAGCCGTAAACTGGGAATCACAGGGGCTTCTGCACAGAACCCCACGGTTACCAGAGGTTCCAAAGCACCTCTCACTTCACCACCAACTCCAACTACCACATCTGTCTTCCACTCGTCCCTGAACAGTACCCACATCTCCACACCACTCGGCACCCCAACCGAGCGCGCAGTGAAATCCCTAACAGGCAACCCTCAAGTCCCAAGTCTTGATAATAACTGGCAGGCCAACAAATCATCTGTCCGTGAGCGCAATGCGGTTATGTTTAACAATGAACTTATGTCCGATGTACATTTTGTTGTTAAACAAGGGCCGAGCACTGTACGACTACCAGCTCACAAATACATCTTAGCGACGGGAAGCTCCGTCTTCTATGCTATGTTCTATGGACAATTGGCTGATAGTGACACAGATATAAAAATCCCAGACGTTGAACCTGCAGCTTTTCTGAATTTACTCAAGTAAGTATCCCTTTTAGTCATAATTTTAGTCTGTGATATGAAAGAAAGAATACCTACTTTTAATTCATGTAAAGAATATACAAGAATTAGAAAAACGCTCTTATCAACTTTGCAAAAGATATCTACTAACCGAGGAGTAGTGACAGATGTCATATGGATTTGAGACGTAAATATATTTTGGTGAAAAGCATAGGAATGCTATGATATGATAACCATAAAAATGAAAAAAAAAAAAAAAAAAAAAATGTCAATAAAAGTACATTAACCTTGTCTTTCTAAAGGTATCTCTACTGTGACGAAATCGACCTGGAGGCTGACACGGTGCTAGCTACACTATATGCTGCCAAGAAGTACATTGTCCCTTACCTAGCCCGGCAGTGTGTTTGCTACCTTGAGACCAGCCTCAGTGCGCGCAATGCCTGTGTTTTACTCTCCCAGAGCAGACTCTTTGAGGAAAGCGAGCTGATGCAACGATGCTGGGAAGTGATCGATGCCCAGGCAGAAGAGGCCCTATGCTCCGAGGGTTTCTGTGACATAGATTTTTACACACTGGAGTCGGTTCTGGCCCGGGAGACGCTCAACGCTAAAGAAGTGTCGGTCTTTGCAGCTGCCGTGCGCTGGGCCGACGCAGAGATCACCCGACAAGACATTGACGCCAACCCCGAAAACCGAAGGCAGGTGCTGCGTAACGCTCTCTACCTGATCCGAATTCCCACCATGAAACTGGATGAGTTCGCAGATGGTGCGGCCCAGTCGGAAATCCTCACTCTCCAGGAAACAACAGATATATTCCTATATTTCACGGCAAAGAATAAGCCAACACTCCCCTTCCCTACAGTCCCACGCCTGGGCTTAAAGCCCCGGGTGTGTCACCGTTTCCAGAGTTCGGCTTATCGAAGCAATCAATGGCGATACCGTGGACGTTGTGACAGTATTCAGTTTTCTGTTGATCAGCGCATTTTTATCGCAGGTTTTGGGCTGTACGGCTCAAGCAACGGCGCAGCAGAATACAGAATTAAAGTAGAGTTAAAGCGTAACGGAAATATCCTGGGACAAAACCACACTAAATTCTTCTCTGATGGTTCGAGCAATACGTTCCCTGTTTACTTCGAGAATCCGATACAGGTAGAACCTGACACATTCTACACAGCAAGCGCCACCCTCGACGGGCCTGAACTGAGTTTCTTTGGTCAAGAAGGGATGGCTGAGGTCAGCATTGGCAAAGTGACATTCCAGTTCCAGTGTTCAACAGATAGCACCAATGGCACTGGGGTTCAAGGTGGTCAAATCCCTGAACTTATCTTTTATTGCTGACTGGGCATTATGGCAGTCATTGGGATACTGACTGCCATTTGGTCTGTCTTAAATGCCTGATAATATTGTTATAAGTTGTAAGAGTAACCCGCGTCAATGGTTCCAAGTTATGACGACTCAGTTTATGATGTACATGTATCGAAAACAAGTTTTGTTAGTATATGTAAAGTATATGATGCCATTCTATTTACTTTTGAAATGGTCCGCTTGGCTGATCTGTTTACGGTACATTTTATGTATATATTGTATCGCTGTTGTATTTTTTTCTTTTTGCTCTTTTGGGTCCCAAACATCTATTTCATTCACGCAATACAGGAAGTCACTCATTATTTATGCCTTCGTATTTTAGAAGTCTTCACCAGTAACGTGCACCGTATGAAAATATATACTCTCACTAAAATTTGAAATACACTTTTTGAAAATATCGTTTTCAAACTTTATTCACTTAGAAAATTATGTGCTTACACACTACATTTCTGTATAATCTTTTTATTTAGTAGTGTCGTGTTTCAAGGACAGAGCCTCGTCTTATTGCCCTGTATAATATTCTAAATCATGTGTATGTCATTGATAGCTTACATGAATTATAGCTATGTAAACTTGTAATACCAGTGTACATTAAGATCTATTGCCAATCCAGGTCAAATAGATCACAAACAAATCTATAGTTGTAAAACAAGACATGTAGAGATCTTTTTCTATGAGAGAAGATTCATCTCTCTATGTTATTACAGAACCAAAGTCCCTTTCACCAATGATTTGCAGCTCTGGATATGTAGGGGTAATGCATGGTAGTACGCATAAGAGTGTAGGCTTGCATTGTTAATTTTGAATGTAGCATTATTACATCCCTGTTCAGAGGAATAAACATTAAGACATTATTTTTTTCTACTCATTTAAAGCGCACCAAGCTGTGATGCTTTTCATCATTTTAATAGTAACTCCTGAATTTCTAAACCAACAATGCGAAGTTTTAAGTTTAATGCAAAGACAAATGCAGTTTGCTGGTACAAATTGTTGGTTGTTTGCTTAGCAATGGGATTGTATTACAACTCAACTAATTGTTACTGTGCTTATTTGTTCAAATTTTAGCTAGGAAATAAATATTGCTGGCCATGGAACTACCTTGTTTAAATCTATTCCACCCTATCATATATATTCAGCATACTGAAACAACTTGCCTACGACATATACACTTACTAAAGTTCGCTCATCTGAAAAATCATTGACGCTACAGGTTCAACTGGGATAGACTGATATACTCACACCAAAACATGAATCTAGGTGAGCTTGAACGTCACAAAAACCGTAAGCATTAGAACTGGAAGAAATAGGTTCTCTACTGTTACAAATGAATATTTGACTTACCTAGTGCTGGAATATTTATGCACAATTCCCTGGAAAGCTGAAGGTATGTACGCCCTAACAGATACACGTTAACCTAGTGAGAAATAAATGATACTGTTTAAGAACCTACAGAAATACACGAGTAAATTCTAATTTCAAATACATTATTTCTATTGAGTGAAATTTTGTATATATCGTAAAGACCATATATAAAATTCAAGGAAAATATGAGAATTTATTTTACCTGCAAGATATCGCCGAAGTCCAGCAGCATATCTTTGGTGAATTAAGGAAAACAAATTAACAAGGAATGATCCAATGTGCGGCCAGCTGTGAGTCGTATTGTCAATATTGTCACTTAAAAGTTACTAGTATTTAGTTAAGTAGCTTTTATTGAACTTTGCAGTAAGTAAACCATGAGCTGAGTACGACTCCAGGATAAATAAACGTTTCAAAAAAAGTTTAAATGTTTAGGTCTGAAAATACAGAGCTGACCGCGCTGTAAAATGGTTATAGATAAAAATCTTTAGAGAATGATCTCACCCATAGGGTAGATAAATCACCCGAGGTAACTTCTTTGACAATACTGATGAATAATTCATGACCTAACGAGTCAAAGGAACTACATTATGCCATTAAAAACCAAGTGTAGTGGTACACTATCGAATGTGATCTTTATCAACTCCATGACGCTTCCCTTCCCCTTGGCCTAGATTAGCTCTCTTTCAGGTACATTAATGGGCAATATGAGATGGAATTTTAATATTTGATACCACCAAAAATAAGTTATAGTTAACGTAATGGTTTGTGTTGTCCAGATAAAACATAGCATGGAAATACAATCACCCAAAAACCTAGATTATAAAAAATGTGAATATAAGGATACGTGGTGTCCCCTCTGTCCGGCACACCAAGTAGAGACATGCAGCGATCACGTGGGTAGTTTTTCGCCCCCTTGTTAGTCGCCGGTTAACCGCCATTTTGAAGAAATTGTATGCAGTGTCGAGACAGTGTTGGTTCAGACGGAGCTGCAAGCCAAGCTGTTGAATGCGACGTTTACCTGAAAGAGGTGCATGTATCGATTGTATTCAAGTCTCTATATCAGAATATAGAGTAAAGTCCGTGGTGTAAATCAGATATGTATTCACTATTCTATTTAAGTATCAACTATACACCATGTGGAAATTTCATATTCACCCTCCTTGGCGTGCTTACCGTTCTGCAGTGTAATTTCTCTAGACTCTTTTCCAAAGCCGTGATGGAATCCTCCTCCCATGATGTGTGCTTTTCCACCTGAGAAAGCAAAATGTAAACAAGGATGAAGAGATTGTCCAATTGAATCATTATTACTTAATCGGCAGTTGTTCAGTGAAATAATCTAATAATACATCTATGTGTGCAGGCCTATATAACTTAATTATAATTCTAGTCAGTTCTTGTGAACGCAATTAGCTATAGGACGTCGTAGGTACAGTAGGGTTTATATACCTTATATCATAATATGATATCATGTTTAACATACCTTCGGATGATACAAATTGTCCAATGACCGATGCCCCTCCCATGGCATTTTCGGCGAACTGCACCTCGGAGACGATGATATTGTCCTCGAGCACAGATCCACAGCTCGTACATACTGCATCGCCCCGAGCCGTGTCTATATCGATATCACTGCACCCACAGTGGGTGCAAACTCGACTGGACATCTTGGGAGACTGGAGGCTATTACAAAGATTCAAATAAAATGAGACTCAGCATGTTGATCACTTACTTATATGTAAGCCATGTATACATTTTGGCAGCAATATTGATATTTGTGTTTGTTATCTGTATTACCAGTCCCTTCAATCTACGTTTATTTGTGAGTATGCCAATAGTGGTTATTCTGTGAGTTTAAGAAATAAATGTAACTACGATAATCCCTTGTTGATAAGACCAAATGATGGCGGTTAATCCAAACTCTTGTCGCCGCTCCCATCCCACTTCCATCACCCGAAGTTACTTCTAAGTAAAAGTATACAGCTGGGGACGTCCAAGCATTGATTTCTCGGGACACATACCTAAAATGTGAACTGTTTTAATATTTCATCAATTAGAAAATACCTGTCAATAGTCTGGTTACCATCTCATGGTTTCCTACAGAGGTGCCTTCAACCTTCTCAACATACGCTGAAAGTGCACTCCTCACTGTTTTCACAGTAATTAAACCCTTCTTATGTAAGAAAGTGCAAAAACCTATTATCTCAAAAACCGAAGGGTTCTTCGGTTCATTCTTGTTTACTACACAAAATAACTCCACCGTTTTTAAAAGCAACATCATACTATTTTTGGCTGAATCCCTCCATTTGTTTGTGTGTTTAGTTTAATGTCCAATTTTGTCCAATTAGACTTACTTTGGGTTTGACCGAATCAATGAGATGAATTTAGGTAGAAATCTCACCCCTACACATTTACATAGGTGAGTGTTCTTTTACTTCCCACACCACATAGACATGGTATGAGAAGGATTGGCCTTTGATATAGCATTAAATCTATCACTGCTGGGGTGAAGGAGATTAGTGGCTGCAGTGGGACTCCAATCAACAAAGTCTGACAACCTTTGGATTGCAGGTCCAGTGCTGTTTACCACTGAGCTAACTTCCCACCCTGGTCGCTTTTGTTATGCTTGCGTGCAAGCATATCCGGTCTGCACCATGAGGAGGAGGCGACCAAGAGGATGAACAGATTGGTAATTAATGTCCACCCCAGCAGACCTCTGTAACTGCATATATAGAGCAGGCTCTTAGCTGATGGTGCTGTCTAGATCACCCATGCAAGAAGGTGAAGGGGCCACACTGAGAAATTCAGTGTCAGGAGAAATGGCTTGACTAAGATGTCTTTTGCCCTGTTCGTCCTCGGTTTCTGAAGGACTTTGAAGCTCTATTATTCTATTTAAATGAGAAAGCATCAATTATCTGTGCTACCAGATCTGGGTACCAACTATAGTACTTAGAAAGATTGTTTTTAGGTCGTGACACAAATAGATCTATATGACAGTGGTCCAATTGATCTACTACATAGTCAAAAGCCTCTGTGGGTAATTCCCATTCAGCCTTAGACTCTGTGCAAGATTCCTCGTCTGCTTCTACATTCTCTTCGCCTGGGATTGAGCCCCTATTATCCATGAATTTTGATTCACATGTTTCTCAAACATTATTTGTGAATTCATCACATCCTACACTCTCTGAACTACCCTTATGATTCAAATAGGCCACTGTCGCTGTGTTGTCCAACAGACACCTAATTGTAGTGTCATTCAGTGACTCTGCAAAGCATTTCAGTCCAAAGGCCACTGCAATGGTTTCTTTAACATTAATATGTAACTCCTGTTTGTCTAATGACTAGTATACTTTTGTCGTTTCACCATCATCCCAGACTGCTCCCTAGTCTATGTTGAAAGCGGCTGTTGTTAAAATGAATTTGGGTGATTGTTTCTTAATTGGATGTTTTTTTATCCACCAGGAAATATCTTAAATTAAAAAAAACAAACGTCATTGATTCTGTCATACAGGAAAGTTCTTCCACTGCGATAACTGCGAACTTTATGTGAACCTTAAAAGACTAGATGTTATGTTGTCATAACAATATCTAGGGTTAGATCTAGATGTAAGTTTAAATTTTGAAAAACAGTGTGAAAAGATTCAATCACAAGTCATTCATTTTCGGAAAACTGTTTTTTTCTGTTGGGCAACACCTGACATAGCAGCTACAATATTTTGCTGTGCCTCGGATGCCACCTTGTTGAATATTTGATTCAACTTTGGCTCGTGTGGCAAAAGTACATTGGGCAGTTGAGGAAAACGGCCCTACTTTTCCTTGATGGTGCCTTTTTGTAATGGCGGCCCGACTACATGGGGCAATGCCCTAACAATGTCTGTAACCTTGGGGTCAGTCTTCTCATTGACACTGGTGATATCACACAGGCCCTCATGATAATTGTCAGGATGTTTTAGTTCATCCTCTTCTTTCTCAGATATTTGGTCACAATCTAACACTTCCTCCAAGCAGAGTCTGAGTCGCTTTGACAAGCAGACTTACGCGACTTTGTCACTGATGCCGCTGGAGATGGGTTCAAGGCAGCCTGTTACTTCTTCCTCTCATCCAGTAGAACTGCAAACCGGTCCATTTGTCCAGCAGACAGACCGTGAACCATCCTTTCAGGTTGGCTGACCACCACAACCAACTCCTCTTCCTTATCAGATGGAGATTCGGTTTCTCAACATTGGAGTTGGGCTGGCCACACTTGCTCCTTGTGCTCCCCCCCCCCCCCCCCCCCCCCCCCACTGCCGATCTGCCCAGTTGGAATTGCAGCTTGTGTTGATTTAGTAGAGTTTGTCGATGCAGAGACCATGTTACTACCTTCTCATGACACCTGGTTATATACCCATTTTGGCAGGAACTGGGGAAGTAAGTGAATGCTTTTGAATTATCTCATGGGTTGTTCTGCGTGATAGGGGGCGCTGATGCCTGTCTTTTTTCCTGTCACTGTTTGAAAATGGAACATTCCTATTGGTGATGTGACACTTTCTGACTTCTTCAGAGTGGGAACTGTCTATTCTGAGGGATGGAGGGTTACTTGGTTGTGAAGTTGTTGCGTACCCTCCCTTGAGATTTCTTTGCATTCTTCTACACCAGGAGACTGTACTGTGCTTTTCAATGGTGGTTTAGGGTCGGAACTGTGGTTGAAACTGATTCTTTGAGGTTCACAATCCACATCTATTTAGTTTCTGTCTCTTTCACACGGTTTTATTGATCAATTCAACTCTTCAAGCCTACTAGACAAACACAAACTTTTTGGTGATTGGTTCCAGTTATTAGAGATATAACTTTGAATAATTTTTCCTATTTTCCTCATAACGTGCTGGTTTCGCACATACCTGATAAATGTCAGTCTCCAGAGTGTTACGTTTTTTTAAAAAATATTTTTGGGCGTAGCTTTTGTTTTGATTCACCCATAACTCTTGTCGACCTCGTCGCCTTTATGGTGGTGGAGGTTGAAGTTTATGAGGACTTAGTCATAGGTACCTTTTTTTATTCCCACTAGCGACTTCGTCGAGTCGGAGTTAAAGGGGAAAATGTAGAAAAATGAAATATCGGACTGCCGTTAGCAGGATTTGAACATCCTAAACTCGCATTCCCAGGCGAAAGCTCTGCTGACTGCTCCACAAAGCCAGATGCTCTCCTGGGGCCAAATACTTAGGCTGGGGGGGAAGGGCTACCAGCGAAAGTTGAGATCTCATTGGTTTCTCACGAGAAAAGTAGATAAGAAAACTACAATACTAAACATTGATTTCGACATGGCTCGAAATGAATCAGAGGAGAAGAAGTTTGTTTGAGTATAGTCCTATAAAAAAAAGAAGAACAGGTTCGAGTTTTTCACTACACAGGAATCTCATTCTCGTGGCTCTTCAGCCTCCAGGCCTAGATCTGGTTCACTTTGTCTCTATGTGCGGGGGACACTCCAAGCGGATTCTACCAGAATCATAGTTTTTTAGATATAGTAGGTAATAATGTGCTCCAGGGATTTTATTTTGATCTGTCACTTAAGTCTGTCCTATGTATTGCATTTTGCATCGTCTGCAGTATATCCTATATACCATGCTGGTGCTCTTGCCTAACACCTTGGCTTTTGCAGTGTGTAGTGCCTTTATTTATCCCCCCACCCGCCTTTGTTGATCATATTGCCTGGGACGGTAGTCTCTCAGATTCTTTGGTCGTTTGTTGCACTGGACTAGTTTAGACTATGTGTTTGATTTACCGAGTATGTCCTAGTTTGTTTTTTTTCTTCTTTGGTAAGTTGTTTTCCGTTTGTCCTGTAGGGAGAGACTAAGAAGACTTCTTCCTCTTTGTTTGGTCCCCCTTGACCTGGAAGCACGAGGGTCGAAGCCAACACTGTTATATCACAGAACCCAGTCTGTCAAGACACAAAACCTGCTCAGCTTTATAGACAAAGTGCTAATGTGTATGGGGAAAGCGTTGAATTATTTCACGATTCGTAAATCCTCCTTTCAGAATCTAAATTCGAACTGAAGGCAAATGACTGCTTAATGGTTTTACCGAAAGTTGCCACTGCTGGTACTTTGCGAGTGCTACATCGGGTCGCTACATCTCTGTTGATATCTGACTGACCAGTAACTAGAAGTAGACTGACCCTGGCACATATCATGTACTGACGAGGAATTGTTGTTCTTATGAGTATAGACACTAGACATTGATAACTCTACCCTTCTACTGGCTTGGACTAGCCCGGCGAGTCCCAGGCAGTGGCTAGTATTCAATGTCAGGGTATGTAGACGTTAGGGCCCACCACCCGAAAGCCGGGACGTTAGGGCCCACTCATCGGGACGTTAGGGCCCACCTAGAACCAACCTGGGGCCCATCTATCATAAGATCGATAAAAGAATCTTTAAACCAGATAATTTCCGCAATGCTACACAGAAAGTGTAACACGGGCATTTTTGATAGAATACCGTATATAACCAGATGATGATAGATGAAAGACATTTGTTATAATCACTGTGTTTTTGTCTTGTAAATGAAATGTACTGATCAGTGTGCGGTTTGAATTAAGCCTATAGTCCCAATATTAGCAGAGTCATTGAACATTAACCAATTCTGCAAAATAAGGTGGGCCCTACAGCTATTTATGCTATTTCTCCCTCCCGGCACCACAGGTGTGACCACGGCATCGTGGTGCGGCCGAGGCGCGACTGAAGCTTTCACACCCCCGGTGTAGGGTGGGCCCTGACGTCCCGACTTTCAGGTAGTGGGCCCTAACGTCCTGCAATCCATGTCAGTCTTCCCTTCACTTGGTTGCATTCACTACAGACCTGGACTAAACTTGAAGCTCGTACTTTCACAGAAAGGGCCATTGGGTGTTAACGTAATGTTACTTTGCTTCTCATTTTACGACAGTATCTATGTTTGCAGATCACTGCAGTAATGTTACCCAAGAATTGTTCGATTGTAAATGATAACAAAAGCAAGGCAAATATTCACATAGGATTTGTAATTATTCAAAATCTTTTAAAAATTGTAGGTATAATAAAAACAAACCAGAACTATTTTCTGTGAAAAAATTATTTCAAAATGGCCATGACTTTAGAATATGCGGTTAGATCATTAAGCTTTGTAACCAGAATGCTTTGGACAATACGCTTTACAAATAGGAGGCTACGGTTCGTTTTCGGGAGATGGCACAGTGACCACATTGGACATTGCGCTTTATTTCCCGAGGTTTACATATATATGCCTGAGTATGATAATTGGATTGTACCTGATAATGGCATCTCTAAGCAAAAGAAAAAGAAATCTTGGTTATAACACAGACTTGGATATACTGTAAAACCCCCCTCAAAGGCACGCCTTCTATTCCGAGCAGGGTGTGTCCTTAAGCTGTCTGTCTACAGTTTTCAGTCTGTCTATAGTAAGGTATTATAGAGGAAACCTGTAAAAGTTTAGGGTTAGAACTTGTGTCCCATCAAGTTTGAATCACATAGTAATTCACAAGACGAAGCCTCGTGAATTATATAGGGAGCCAAAGTGAACCCGCTAAAACCACAGATACCCACTTACAAAACACCATTTCTGGTGGCCAGTAAGAACGAGGCTTAGAGCAAAACCTATGGGGGTTTGAGGCTAGACTTTTGTTTTTGGTCTTGTTTGTTACTTTTGAAGTGTAGTTTACTACTATCATCTCTACATAACTCTGTTTCGAAACTACGATGGCAGTAGTTCAGTTTAGCAAAAATATGGATCTAAAAGATTGGAGAATGAGACATATAATCTCGAACCTACATAGTCAAAGTACTGAGCGCCTATATCCAGAAATGGTATTTTGTGACCGGCTATCTGTGGTTGTAGCGGGCTCACTTTGGCTCCCTATAGCAATTCAAATGAGATGGGATCAAGCTCTGACCCTGAACTTGAATAGGTTTCTGAATTAATCTCACCCTTCACATTGACTAATGGGCTAACCTTTGGGACATAATCCCCCACTGAATACTTTTTTCTAAATACTCACTGGGTGTTGGATACAAGTTCCCAATGTTAAGTCTATGGGGAAAAAGTTCTAGGGGTGAGATAAACCTCTATAGATGAAGAAAACATCTGTTATTGAATAAAAGGTTGATCAAATAACCAATTCTAAGCAAATACCTGGAAAAGAAATACAGCATAAAGAGATATATAAATACAAATGAATGGTAAGGAAAAATTACACACACTTCAATGAAGAGTTTAAAAGTCCCAGATAGGCATCGAGGGTGGACACCCCCCACCCCACCATTCATGTCTCCTTAACTGTCTCCTTAAGTGGGGTGTCCCCATTAAATGGGGTTACCCCTTAATCGGGGTTCGAATAAGCTCTTAATAGAGGGGGAAATTTCGGTTTCAAGCAAACTGCCCCCTTAACTTGCGGGGTTTTACTGAAGGACAGTTGTTATAACTTAAATGTAAGCAGTATATTGTCATATTTGTATACATAAACCTTAGCTTAGCCAAATCGATTCTAATCCCTATTACTTAACCCAACCCTCACCCTATCACTTTAAAGGTACCCGAACCGTCGCCGTTGATATTTAGCAAGTGTCGGTCCGTTACCACCTGGAAACCGAAGCGTGCCGACCACGAAGCGTTTCCGTCCAGATACCCCTTGATTAAAACCATAAAAGGAAACAATGCCCTCGCCCCGCTCCATGTATTCTCAATGTGCATCGTTTTCTTATTATTTTGTATTTTGTGCCAGTAACCATTTGAGGCCGTAAAAGCCGAGAGGCGAAAAAGACTGGTATTCACAGGTAGGGCGCTGATGACGTTTCATATAAATATTATGACTATAGTACGCTCCATAGTCCCAAACTAAATATTAAGCATAAATGAAAAAATGGTGTTTTATACTTACCACCTAATCAATCAGTTCAATAGTAGGTACAGTATTCACCCCTGATCTCCTGTACAGGGCCGGGTACACTGACTTGACTAGCTCAATAGTTGTGTTCCTTCGTTTCATCACTTTAGACTTAGTGTAGACCGTAGCGATTGTAGCGCTAGCACTAAGTTACAGTTACAAGGTGTCACTGCATTCTTTTCTGTTCATACAGCTGTCATCGTCCATATGATAGGAGAATTACGGTCAAAATGAAAAAGTCATATATTTCATTCACATGCTTTCTCTCAAATTTGTATACACATGGTCAACTCAGCCAAAGGGTGCTCCAACAACTTATGGACGATAACACGGGTCTACCATGCAACGGAAAGACTGAACCGGAAATTGAATCTTTGGTGGCGCCCCCTATCCAATAAGTTCACATTTAACGATGGCAGCAGGTGGCAGCAGTAGGTATTCCGGTTTTTGTCTTGAAAAGTAATTTTCCGGAAAGGTGATTTCAAAATGTTATAGAACACAAATCTAACTTAGAAAATAGGGGGTCACCGTGCTAGTTTTAGATTTGGAGGTAGATATTGTAATAACATTATATTATATTATATAAAAATTCTTAAAAACGTTAGTTTTTACATGCTACTATAGTGTGGTGAGCCTTCCGGAGGGGCGCCTCCGGTCCGGAGGCGCCTCCGGAGTTCCGGAGGGTTCGGAGGGGTTCCGGAGTGTTGCCTCGGTGACACCCCGCGGGCCCACCAGGGGTCGCCCTGGTCCCGGAAGTGACGTCGGGGGACATCCGGCCGACTTATTATATAAGTCTCCGGATGCCCTCCGGACGGCAGTCCGTCGTGAGACTGGGCCCGAACCACCTCCGGAAGGCTCCCTGCGAACCTCCTGTCTGGCACCCTCCACGGTTACTTACCTGGTCGGAGTACCTGAGAGTTCCCCCCTAAGTGGGTGATTACGTTGGTTACATATTACGCTTAACGTGCCGGAGGTACGTACCTGTCAAGCTTGTCTACCAGCCTCCGTTGAGAGTGCCTGTGAATAAACTATTGAACTGTACCTGTGCGTGTCCTAGTCGTTCTGTACTACATTGGTGGCAGCGGTGGGATTCTTTAATCAGTAAGGAGATGAACCCAACACAGAATGACTCCGGAGCCGCCTCCCTCCTAAGCGAGGGAGGAGCTGGGACAGGTGAGGGGCCTACCCTGCAGGAGACGCCGGGCACGCCTCAAAGTCATCGATCGGAGACCTCCGAAGGACCGGAGGGTCCGGAGAGTCCGGAGAGGCCGGAGGGGCGTCTTTCTTCCCTAGGGACGACCCCGCCTGCGGGGGAAGGAAAAGGGGGAACGGCTTGGCAGCCTCCTCCGGGCCTGTTCCCGGGGCTGGCCTGGGGACCGCGCGCCGGGATAGCCTCGTGGCCATGGATGCTGGCGCCGGAGGCTCGGGTGGCGGAAGCTGCCCCCGGCGTGCCCGAGGCTACCCGGGCGGCGTGGGCCCCGGGATCTAGGTTCACCAGCCCTGGGGGCCGGGTGAGGGAATGCGTGGATCGTGATATCTCCTGGAGGAGACGGGACTTAGAGAAAACCACGGGCGGAGTACTGGTAGGCGACGGGGTAAAAGCCGAGCTAGAGGGGGAATCGGGAGAGGCCGGACCGGAGGCCCCCGTTCGGCGCAGGAACCCCTATGTCGCCTCGCCCCCGCCGGAAGTAAAACCGCTACCCACAACCTTTTGGGCGCCCACCGTAACGGAAGGTCTAGCGTCGAAGGAAGGGCGCGACCCAGTGAGCGGGGGAGGCGACGGCACAGCGGCCAAGAAGGCCACTAAGCCCGTGGTAATGCCAGCTAAATTTGACGGGGCGTCCGACTTGGATGAATACCTGGCTCACTTTGACCTGTGCGCCAAGGTCAACGGGTGGCCTGCCCCGGAGGCCGGAATGTTTCTGGGACTCTCCCTGACCGGAGTGGCCCGACGATTGTTGGCGGGAGTCCGGCCAGATACCGAGGCCGGCTACCTTCGACTCCGGAGCGCACTCCAACAAAGGTTCGCCCCTCGTAACCAGACGGAAAGTTACAAGGCGGCCCTGCGTGTACGAAGCAGACAGGCCGGGGAGAGCCTACAAAGTCTGGCAGAGGAGGTCTGGAGGATGATACGGCTCGCCTACCCGGAGGCGGATGGCCAGACCCTAGACTCCATGGGGCGGGACAGGTTCCTCGATGCCATCGGGGACACGCAATTAAAACACTGGGTTTACCAAAGTAAGCCCCGGACACTGGAGGAGGCAGTCACCACGGCGGTAGAAGCCGAAGCCTACCTGTCAGTAGAGAGGGAAAACCCGGCACGGATTCGGGCGGCCGGACGGAGCATGGCGGAAGAATTGGAAACTGTTAACCGTAAACTGGCGGAACTAACATCTGCGGTACAACAACCACAGATACAGCAGCCCTCAGAACGAAGGTGTTTTCTATGTCACCAGGTAGGGCATTTCAAACGGGATTGTCCTCAACGAGGCCGGAGAGAGAGGAGTCCCAGGACCCCGGAACCGGCGGAAAACTAGAAGCGACCCCGGCTGCCGGTCGGGCAGGGGTCGCTCCGCAGACGGATCAGAGGCCGAAGTCAGGATTGATACGCGGGCAGCAGGAGGCGCAAGGGTCAGGGCTCGTGGTAACCGGGACAATATGGGGACAGACCATACAGCTGCTGGTGGACACTGGGGCTGGAATTAATATCCTATCTCAGAACTGGTGGAGGAAGCACCAGCAACCGGGGGAGGTGACTGCGTCCACGCAGCCCATCTACTGCGCGGACGGAAGGCCATTAGCGCTGGAAGGGAAGTTGCAAGTTCCGCTCCGACTAGGGGAAAGGGAGGTGACGATTGAAATGGCGTTAGCGGATGTAGACTCGGATGCCATTCTAGGAGCTGGATTCCTTCGGTCCCACGGGGTCTCCGTGGACCTGCGCCAGGGGCATCTGGAGTGGCCAGAGTCGCGAGAGCGATGTAGGGTAGTCTGCCGCCACACTACTCAGATCCGGGGGCAAGGAGAAGTGATAGTAGATGGAGAGGTGATAGGGGCCTGGAGAGACGGAGAGGCCGCTCTACTGGAGCCCCAGGCTACCAGTAACAACCCTTTTCGAGTAGGGAGGGCGGTATTCTTTCCTGAGGATGGACAGGTACCCATCAGGGTCTTGAACCCCGGGGCTGACACGCTGTCGGTATATCAAGGAACCACGTTGGGGCATGTGGAGGCCTTGGCCCCCGAAAGGGGCCCACCAGAGGCGGGTCAACAGTGCCGCCGACTCACCACGCTACCACCCGAGGTACTGGCGGAGCTGTTGACCGGAGTGGCCCTAGAAGATCAGGCCCCACTGACCACGGTCTTACAACGCCATGTGAATGCGTTCCAGCGAGACGGACAGGACATGGGACGAACGGACTTAGTGCAGCACTCTATCCCCACGGGGGAAGCCAGGCCGGTCAAGCAGCCGCCTCGGCGGTTAGCTCCCCATCGAAGGGACGCAGTGACCCAGCAGGTCCAGGACATGCTACGACAAGGCGTGATTGAGCCGGCCGAGAGCCCCTGGGCCTCCCCGGTCGTGCTGGTACGGAAGAAAGACGGTACCGCTAGGTTCTGTGTGGACTATCGTCGGGTGAACGCATGCACGGTCAAAGATGCATACCCCCTTCCCCGAATCGATGACTCCCTGGATTCAATGGCGGGGGCCCAATGGTTCAGCACCCTGGACCTGGCCTCTGGATATTGGCAGGTGGAGGTAGCGGCCGATGATCGAGCCAAGACCGCGTTCACAACACATCATGGGCTGTATCAGTTCCGCGTGATGCCTTTCGGATTGTGTAACGCACCAGGGACCTTCGAGAGATTGATGGAACTGGCTCTGAGGGGCCTGCAGTGGCAAACATGCCTGGTGTATTTGGACGACGTGATCGTGTTCGCACCGACAAGGGAGGAACACCTTGGCCGCCTGGACGAGGTCCTTCGGCGCCTGGAGGACGCCGGACTAAAATTGAAGGCTAAGAAGTGTCACCTGTTGCGTAGACAGGTGGAATTCTTGGGCCATGTCGTGTCGGGGGCCGGTATTGCCACCGACCCACAGAAAGTAGCCGCTGTGCGGGACTGGCCCGAGCCAGGGGATGTGCACGAAGTTCGCAGTTTCCTCGGGTTGGCCGGTTATTACAGGTCGTTCGTACCCAACTTCGCGACAGTGGCCAAGCCCCTAACTGCACTATCTGAGAAGGCGAAGGGCCCGTTTAAGTTCTCATCCGAGTGCCGAGAGGCGTTTCGAGCTCTCCGGGCGGCCCTCATCGACGCCCCAGTGCTGGCCTATCCTCAGGAGGACGGGGACCTGATCTTGGACACGGACGCTAGCGATGTCGGGTTGGGCGCGGTACTGTCCCAGCACTCGGAGGGGCGCGAACGGGTATTAGCGTATGCTAGCCGTACCCTAAACCGGGCCGAGCGGAACTATTGTGTCACCCGGAGGGAGTTCCTCGCCGTTATCTTTGGCCTTAAAAGATTCCGTCACTACTTAGTGGGCCGGCCTATCCGTATCAGGACAGACCATGCCGCCTTAAAGTGGGTCACCCAGTTTAAGGAACCGGAGGGGCAAGTAGCCCGATGGGTACAGGTTTTGGACACGTACGATTTTAAGATCGAGCACCGGCCGGGCAAGCAACACGGAAATGCGGACGGGTTGTCTAGGCGACCCTGTGGCCAGTGCGGTTGGGAGGCAGGGGGTTTCTGTCGACGCATTACCACCAGGCGACGGGCGGTAGTGGCTGGCGGCCCCCAGGGCCGCCCTCGGCCGGAGCAGCCACGAGGGCGGGGCTGGGGCCCGGCTCAGCAAGAAGACCCCGTCTTGCAGCAATTGATTGAGGGGATAAGGGCCGGTCGCCCCCCCCCCTTGGTGGAGGCGGACTCCCGCGAGGTCCGGGCCTGGAAGTCCCAGTTCGATCGCCTTCAACTGTGCGAGGGAGTTTTGGGCCGGCCCTGGGTGGAACCAGGGGGCGATACCCAGTTCCAGGTAGCGGTGCCTGTTGGGGACCGGCGGATGGTCCTCCATGAGCTTCACGGGTCCCACCTGTCGGGGCACTTCGGGACCGCGCGGACACTACGACGCTGTCAGGCTGCATATTATTGGCCTGGTTATAGGGCTGACGTGATAGACTGGTGTGCCTCGTGCCCCGCGTGTCTCCGGAGTAAGGACCCTCCACGGAAGCGCCGAGCCCCGATGGGACACGTTGGGGCCGGAGCCCCATTGGAGAGGGTGGCCCTGGACGTGATGGGCCCCCTGCCGGTCACGGAACGGGGCAACCGGTATATAGTGGTGATCGCGGATTATTTTACGCGGTGGTCGGAGGCGTTCGCGGTCCCCACTCAGGAGGCGGTAGTTATCGCCCGGGTGCTAGTATCGGAGTTTATTTGTCGGTATGGCTACCCGTTGGTGATTCACTCCGATCAGGGGCGGAATTTTGAGAGTAAGGTGTTTCAGGAGACCCTCCGCATACTGGGTATCACCAAGACCCGGACCTGCCCGTTTAACCCCCGGAGTGATGGGCTGGTGGAACGGATGAATCGGACCATCAAGGCCCTCCTGACCACGGTGGTGGACGAATCACAGGGGGACTGGGACCTCCATCTACCTCTGGTGATGGCAGCTTATCGGAGTTCGGTCCAGCGGTCCACGGACCAGACTCCGAATGCCCTGATGCTGGGTAGGGAGGTGGCCGGCCCCCTCGCAGTCTTATACCCGGAGTCTGACCCTCTCTCGGAGGATGAATATGTGGCCAGGCTACAGCGGCGGCTGGCACGGAGTCACGAATACGCGCGAGCCCATTCACTCGGATGCGTGCGGAGGCAGGCTCGTAGCTACGACGCCCGGGTAGCGGGTTCTCAGTTTGCCGAGGGGAGTGAAGTATATTTCTTTCACCCCCTCCGTAAACCAGGGCGGTGCCCGAAGATTCAGCAGTTCTGGACGGGCCCCTGGACAGTGATCACGCGCATCGGAGGGGTAGTATATCAGATTCGACAGGGGCGAAAAACGAGGATTGTGCATGGGGATCTGCTGAAGCCTGGCCCACGTCGGCCTCCGGACACCGTCGCCCCTGAATCTGCTCCCCCCGTAGGGGATCGCGTACGACGGCTGGCCCTGGGAGGGGGGCCAGGGGGGCTTCCCCCCCGCCCTTACGTGGGGCCGGCCGTCGGGGAGGCCGGTGTTCCACCGGCCACGGAGGGGGGAAGTGACTGCCGGCCCCCTCCCGGGGTCGATCTGGGGAGGGGGCGCCGCTCGGTCGGCCCCCAGGACTGTCCGCGCCCCTTAACGGGAGAGCAAGGCCTGCGGAGGCGGACAACACGGTGCCGTGCGATGCTACTGGGGGGGGCCTCCGGTGGCGGGAACAGCCGTGCTCTGCTCGGCTCTGGGGCCCAGGCAGCCGTTATTGGTCGTAGGGGGGCCGCTACTTGCCGGCGGCCATTACTGAAGACCGGCGGAGGGCTGAGGGGAGTGCCATTAACGCGTATCGGAGGCTGGAGAGGGCACAAGCGACTTAACAGAGCTTCTGCTCTCCACGCGACGCATCCGTCACAGGCCAGGGGGAGTAAGGGGGAACAGCCGGTCCGGAGCCTGTTCCCGGCACGACGCGCGCTGATTTGGTCAGGCGGGGGGGCCTCCGTAGAGCAGAACAGCCGCCACTTTCGTTCGAATCAAGGTGGTCGTCTGCACCAGGGAGAGCCTTGTGGCTTGCGAACCACGGTGTTACCCCCTGGGGATCAACGAGACGAAGTGCGGAGGCCTATCGGAGAGGTTAACCACCGTCACACGGAGAGGTTCGGCCGTAGGCACTCAGGGAAGGGTGGTCATGTTCGAGGAGGGAGGAGGCGGGAACAGCAGCGCTGCAGCTGGTTCCCGACGATTGGGCGCGTCACGGACCGGAGAGGGGTGGGCACCAGCGAATGTTTACATTCTGCTGGCAGTCCATCCACGATGCGGAGTGAGATAGCTAGGGTGATACGAGAGAGTGGAGGGGATGAGGGCCACGCCCTCGAAAGGGCCAAGTCAGCCAGGAGGGAGATGCTGGAGACCACCAGGGTAAGTGGGCGGTCGGATGCTGCTAAAAAGATTCGCAATCGGAGGCGTAACGAGAGGCGCTGGAGAGGGGGGGACCGGTGGGGGGGCTCTCGCCCTCGCTTCGGGGCAGCCCGTAGGGAAGCCACTGAGCGAGAGCGAGGTTACCCTCGTCATCGCGCTGCATTGCGCACGTCACCCCGGAGGAAGCCAGTCTCTCCAGGCACGCGTAACAGAGACGAGCTATCCAGGCAGCTATTTGGTACGCCATCGTCACCCTCCGACTGCGAGATGGGGAAGGATAGTAAAAGTTACACCTGTGCTCAATGTGAGATGACATTTTCGCGACGTGATAACATGCGGAGGCACCAGCGTTGCCACTCCGCCCGCACTACTCCAGGGTGGTCGTGTCCTGCGGAGGGATGTCGCCAAGTGTATGCGAAAGATAGAAAGCACGACCTGCAGATCCATCTGAGGGGGAAGCACCCAGAGCACCGGTGGCATACCCACCCGGCGGACATCCCCTCGCCACGGATGGTTACCCTGGAGGCCGGTGGTAGGGTGAAGAGCAAGGACCCCCCGGCGAGGAGCAAGGACCCCCCTTCATCGGTGGAGTCATCTCTAGGGACCCCCGGAGTGGTGCTGGGTGAGGACGAGGAACTGGTGGAAGCCGCGAGGAACCTAGAGGCGCTGTGCACCGAGGAGCCCCAGGCAGGGACGAGTGTCCGGCGTTCCCCCCGGGTCGCCGCACGCTCCGGAGAGTCCAGCCGCGCCAGGTCAGACCTCCCCCGACCCAAGATGAAGAAAGCCAGGACTGAGCGCCACCCGGCCAGCCCCACCCGGATCGTCCAGGCCAAAGACCTACCGGGGACGGAGGAGGACCCCCTCCAGGGCCCCTCCTGGGCAGGAGGTGACGGGCCGGAGGAAGTGGGCCCCCTCCTCCCCGAGCTTGCTGTTGTTACGGCCTTGAACTTTGATAAATCTGTGGTGATGCCGCCAGGAACCCCGGTGCCCCTGTTGGGCACACTCCGGGAGGATGGGGAGCTGTTCCTCCAGGCGTCCCCGGAGGGCCCCCAGGCCTTCCAGCGGGCGGGCCTCCGACAAGCCAACGTGGACCGGCCCCCGAGTCGGGCCAGCTCGCCGCCGGCAGCCAGCCGCACGGGTCAGGCGACCCAGCCGGGCAGCCGACCGGAGCCGCCTGCGGAGACAGCTCCCCTACGGAAGGGTAAGGGCAAGAGCAAGGGGAAGAAGTCAGCCGCCACTCCCCCTTCAACGCCGCCGCCACCACCGCCGCCGCCTGGCCCGGAGGCCGCGAGGGGGCCGACGCAGCCGCCACCCCCGCCTGGTCCGGAGCCGACACAGCCGCCCCCCCCGCCTGGCCCGGAGGCCGCGAGGGGGCCAACCCAGCCAGCCACCCACCGCTGTGATGGGTACCCGGAAGGACCGGTGTGGGTGCCGTGGGCCCCGGGCCCCAATCCTGACCGCCTGGGCCGCTGGTCCACGTACCTCCAGGCCCCCGAGTTGGGCGCGGGCTACACCGCAGTCGGAGGCCACCGCGATTCCAGAGTAGAAATCGTGGGCGACGGCCTCTACAGGATGGTCACTACGACGGCGACGATCTACCGGAAGATGCCTCCTCCGGTGAGTACACACATTTTCCCTGATAGTTGACAGTTAGCCATGAACGCAGTCGATTTGCCTCTCGCAATTATGTGTTGGTTGATCTGTTGTGTCACTCGAGTAATCGGAGGGTGTTGGTTTCTCCTAGGCGACGGGAGGGCAGTGACGGGGGACTGGGCCGGACCAGAGGCGGAACTCCCGGAGGGCGGTGGGCCAGGCCGCCGGGTTAGTCGCAGAGGCCGGTGGACAGACGGGGACCGGAGTCAGGAGCTGCCGTTGCAGTACCAGGCGGTACCAGAGGACCGGGAGAGTCAAGCTCGTGACGGCGCGGGGAGGACGACGTCGCCAGGGAACCCCCCTAACAGCGAGAGAATAGCCGACCCAGCGCGACGAGCGGAGGATAGGGTCTCTCCGGACCCAGGGACCGCTGGGACACCGTTGTGTTACGTTGAACTTTTGGGCCTGAGGCCAGCGAGTGTTGTTATTAGTATACAGGTTAATCACGTGGACGTTGATGTTTGGGGGGGGGTTGTTTACCAAAGGGGTAGGTTTCGAGTCAACTTTTTCGAGTCAATTTTTCTGGTTTCAGAGCGGATGGGTGTCAGTCGGGGGGGGAGAGTGTGGTGAGCCTTCCGGAGGGGCGCCTCCGGTCCGGAGGCGCCTCCGGAGTTCCGGAGGGTTCGGAGGGGTTCCGGAGTGTTGCCTCGGTGACACCCCGCGGGCCCACCAGGGGTCGCCCTGGTCCCGGAAGTGACGTCGGGGGACATCCGGCCGACTTATTATATAAGTCTCCGGATGCCCTCCGGACGGCAGTCCGTCGTGAGACTGGGCCCGAACCACCTCCGGAAGGCTCCCTGCGAACCTCCTGTCTGGCACCCTCCACGGTTACTTACCTGGTCGGAGTACCTGAGAGTTCCCCCCTAAGTGGGTGATTACGTTGGTTACATATTACGCTTAACGTGCCGGAGGTACGTACCTGTCAAGCTTGTCTACCAGCCTCCGTTGAGAGTGCCTGTGAATAAACTATTGAACTGTACCTGTGCGTGTCCTAGTCGTTCTGTACTACAATATCTACCCGATATACCGCGAAACCATAATGATTAATAATGGAGACTAAACATTTTTGACTTGATATATTATACAACAATTCTCAAAACTTAGGCGGTGTAAAAGATATAGATTTGCAAAAGGTACCATGTAAAACAAGAGATTATGGGCTTTACTTATAGATATACATTTTGAATGTATTGAGATAATTTATCTGTTTTCATTTTTGACTATTTTCTTGGAACCATATTAAAAGTTAGGCAAAATGTTTCACTTCTGGAATATGAGTGAAGATTCCATAGAATTCTATATGGAAGCAAAATCAATCAAGTTTAATCAATCAGTTTAATCAAGTAGATATTTATTTTATAATCATTTTCATACCTTAACTTTTGTTGTACCGGTACTCATTGTAGAAGTCAAAATGGACTGAACATTTTGTTATCAACATAGAAAAGTAGCAAGAAACTTATGTTTTAAAGCTGTCATGGTAGGCAGAAAATGGAGAGGAAATGCTTGTTGGGAAATGATGCAATATTTTGATATTGTGATTTCAGAGAATGTTTTCCCTTTATTTATTATTTACAAACAAATGCTAATGAGATATGCAGCAGAAGGCAATCTAAAATATTTGTTCAGGAAACACTATTTGAATCAAGATATGTGCTAGCAGTAGATCTATGGACTTTGTCGCTAGAGTATGAACAAGCTATTTTGTGAAAATAGGCTGCCCTACACGCTGCTTCCCTTATCATCTGTTAGAGAACTGGGAGTTCTTTTGATGCTGGGCCAGCCTCTCAGACAAGCTCCTTGGGATCTGGTCTTCGGCCAGCCGAAAATGATGGGTTTTTCTTTACCGAGCTGTTCCACCAATGTTCAACCTATTCTAGTTGCCCTATGACCACACAGCCCCTATACACCAAGACCCGGCGCTGGCTAGGAGCTATGCTGAGAGTGTCTACCAGAGGCCCCCCTAAAGTGGTGCCGTCAGGTGGATGCTAGGTGCATTAACATGGTAAGCAATTTCCCCGTTCATTCGATAGGGGGCGCCTCAAATGCTCTTCCATACACTGTGCAGCTCAGTTTGTGCAGCCATGTTGGATTTGTATGGGAAGTTTGAGAGCTCGTCAATTACTGTACTGAATCCTGCAGTTAAAGGAATAACATTTGAAGGTAAATGAAGATAAGGCTTGATGTTATGAATGTGTATAGCATGCTCTGGTCCTAAAATTCTGCCCAAACTACCAGTACTGAAACTGTCAGAATTTTCTGTCTCTGCTTTCGGGTTTAGCACATTGCGGGTGTTGTCTGGGGTCTCTGGCTGCAGTGTTGGTGGCATGCTGTCAATGCAGGGGGCCGTTTCACTAGTAGGGGGGTTAAAGCGAGAGGTAGGACTGCAACAGTGCCAGCAACAGTGATACCAACAGTGTCAGGCCCAAATTCGCGTTTCATCAGTGGTCTCACTGTTGAGGTGGCACCAACTCTCACTGTTAGCATAGTTTATGGCATAGTGCAATGAATGAGCACAGGGTCTCGCTATCGATACGGATGTGCTATCAAACCTCACTGTGTGTATATAGAGGATTTCCCGTGCTTTCCCTAGGAAATAAGCTATGGAATTTTAACACGAGTAAGGGGTACATATATCCTATAATCGTACCAAATATGAAGAAGAACGGCCGTACCGTTCTGAAGATATCGGCGTTTGAATTTGAAACATCGGGCTATCAATCGGATATCGCACAAGCACTCTCTCTCGCAGTCGATGTCAAGGTCGCCGCATAAATTAGATCACGTGATCGTAGGGGTACACTGGCCACCAGAGCAGTATTTGCTATGACAAAATTCAAATACCGATATCTTCGGAACGGTGAGACCGATTTTCTTCATATTTGGTACGGTTATAGGTTGTATGTATACTTTACTCATGTTAAAATTTCATTGCCTAACTCCTACGAAAACATGCCAACCTCTGACATAAACTAAACTCTAAACCCAACAGCGACATGGTCTGCCCTGTCTCTAATAGTGCCTCAACAGTGATAGGTACAGTACGTGAGACCTAATTGTGTAGTGAAATGTACTCTCTCACTGTTGGTCTCACTCCTTACCTGACTCGTGTTCACGCTTGACTGCACATTCTCATGAAACGCAAACTATCACTGTGTTCTCACTATGGCAGCTTACCCTCCTAGTGAAACGGCCCCCTGGTTTTTAAGTCTGATTGAACAAAGTAGATGTTAAACTATCCAAACAAATAGTTGCGGTGGTTTCCATACCTCTCATCAAACATATTGGCTGGCTGTACAGTTTCAGTAGGCAAAAACTGACAAATCAGTTTTTGCCGGCTGGAACAAGTCCCGCTAGGAGGGCAAGAATATGTAGACTGGATGGGATGCCGACTAGTTCAGCTGGCCAGTGGCCTAGAGTACCTGCAAACACTCAACAACCTCTAGGCGATGTGCCAGTGAACTCCAACAAATTCGGAAATTCTTTCGCGGTAAGAAACTAAAAAAATCTGATGTTAAGCTGTGGTGTATTCTGGTGCTCACATACATGTCTGTGGGGAATTGCTATGTGATGTGGAATATAAGGGTCAAAAGAAGGAACTACCGATCCTAGTTGTGAACTGTGTGAATCGACCAATTTTGTTTGGCCGAAACTGGATCGAAGCAAACAAATTGGATTGGAATGACATTTTTGGAATCGAGAGTAAGGAAAAGACACTCAACGATATTCTCGGTGAACACGAGGATATTTTCCATGATAGCTACGAGGGCATTTCAGGATTCAAGGCGCATATCAAGGTCAAAGACAATGTCACACCTCATTTTGCCAAAGCAAAACCAGTGCCTTACTCCTTATATGATCAGGTCAATGCAGAACTTGATTAACTTGAAAAGAACAAGGTTATAACACCCATGAATGTATTGAAGATGAAAAATATGCTTTACCTACTGTTCAAGATCTAATGTCTTTTCTTACAGGTGGTGAAATCTTTACTAAACTTGACTTGTCGCATGCATACGCTCAACTTGATCTAGATGATGAGAGTAGAAAATTGATATCTATTAATACTCATCGTGGTGTCTATGGTTATACTAAGTTAGCATATGGTGCTAAGCCTGCTTCTAAGATTTTTCAATCCACCATGAACAGGATCTTATATGGTATTGATGGTGTTATTTGTTTTCAGGATGATATATTGATCTGTGCAAAAGATGAAAAAGAGCATCTTGAACTTTTAGAGAAAGTTCTGAATAGACTAGCCAAGTACAATGTAAAACTCAAAAGAGAAAAATGTGAGTTCTTGAAAGAAAGTGTTGATTACTTGGGTTATCGTATTGATGCTAATGGTGTACATCCATTACAGGACAAGGTCACAGCTATCAAAGAAGCTCCCGCTCCAACAAATATAAGTGAATTAAAATTGTTCTTGGGTATGGTACAGTATCATTCTAAGTTCATTCCACAGATGTCTACTGTAGTTGCACCATTGAACAGATTACTTCGTAATGAGGTCAAATGTAGCTTGGGTAAGTCTGAGCAAGAATCGTTTGATTTGTTGAAATCGAGATTGAGCAGCGATGCATTACTTGCGCATTACGATGTAAAGAAACCGCTCAAATTGGCTTGCGATGCATCTAGTTATGGTGTTGGTGCAGTTATAAGTCATATTTATGAAGATGGTACTGAGCGACCTATTGCATATGCATCTCATACTCTAACTTCATCCGAACGTAATTATGCTCAAATAGAAAAGGAAGCCTTATCTATTATATTTGGTGTTAAAAAATTTCACCAATATCTGTATGGTAGAAAATTCACTCTGGAAACTGACCATAAGCCACTTTTGACAATTTTAGGTCCCAAAAATGCTATACCAACTTTAGCAGCTGCCTGTATGCAGCGTTGGGCGATAGTTTTGTCTACATATGATTATGATATCAAATATTGTAGATCAAGTGACCATTCTAATGCAGATTGTTTGTCAAGGTTACCACATGAAAATTTGAAGGTGGGTAGAGAAAATAAGATATACTGTATCAATTTTGTTGATACTCTTCCTGTAAAGGCTGATATTATAGCGAAAGAAACCAAAACCGATTCAATACTGAAGATTGTTTATGATTATGCTGCAAATGGTTGGCCTGAAAATATCAATCGCGAATAGTTGAAACCATACTTTATACGAAGATCCGAAATATCCATTGAAAACGGATGTCTATTGTGGGGAATTCATGTAATAAATCCAACTAGTCTGTGTACAGGTATAATGGATGAATTGCATACAGAGCATCCTGGTATTTGTGCTATGAAGCGTATAGCGAGGTCATATGTTTGGTGGACTGGTATTGATAAGGATCTAGAAAGTGCTGTGTACCGCTGTAGTATTTGTCAGGATAGCCGTGCTCTTCCCGCAATCTCTCCATTGTATTCATGGAAATGGCCGAGGTGTCCATTTCAAAGGATTCATATTGACTTTTTTGAGAAGGAAAATATGTATTTTCTTATTATGATTGATGCACATTCTAAGTGGATTGAAGTTGTTCCTATGCGAAGCACAACTGCTGAAAGAACTATTGACAAATTAAGGTTGATATTTGCTAGACATGGTTTACCCGAAAAATTAGTGTCGGACAACAGTCCTCAATTTGTCTCATCAATGTTTTCTACATTTTGTGATAAAAATTGTATAAAGCATACTCTCTCTCCACCATATCATGCAGCGACGAACGGAGCTGCAGAGAGATCTGTAAGACTGATAAAAGACATGTTGAACAAGCATATTCTTGAGAATCAAAAGTTGTCATTAAAACATCGACTAGCGAATATTCTGTTCAAATATCGTACGACACCTCATACTACTACTGATAAGACTCCGTCTGAATTGTTGTATAAGCGTCAGTTACGAACAAGGTTCAGTTTAGTGAAACCGAATCTAGCTGAACATGTTGAAAAGAAACAAGAGCAACAGAAGTTATATCATGGTAGAATCAGAGAAAGGCATTTCGATGTAGGAGATAAAGTTTGTGTCAAATACAATACGAAAGGTCTAAAGAAACGTTCAGATCGCTGGGTTAGAGGTAAGATAGTGAAAGTATGTGGTCCGCGTAATTATGTTGTACAAATCGGACAGGCTACTCGTTTTGTGCACATTGATCATATATTGGCTGATCATGTTCAAGATAATATTCCAGAATATGATCCATCTGAGTTTGTATCTACTAATATAGATGTAATACCTACTGGTATACCGCCTGTTATGGACACTGATAACGGTATAAGTGAACCACCTCAACCTGTTGAAGATGTACCTGAGTCACCCAATGTCCGTCTACAAACTCCCATTCATGCAGAAACTCCGATACCGAGATCTCCATGTCCTCATATTGAATCACCTGGAATGGCAACTCCACCTCCACGTAGAAGTACTAGGGTTAAGAAACCAATTGTCAAAATGGACTTGTAAATTGGTAAATGTCATATACATTATTGTATTATGTACTTGGTAGCTTAAGGGGGAAGGAATGTAGTATTCCTACTGTACACTAGGCGGCGCCACCGTTACCCACTACGTGAGACACGTTTATGAGCGATAATATACTACTTTGGTGAAAGCTAAGCTAGTGAGATCAGTCTACTGTCCATAGTCCAACTCTCACCATTTAAAGATATTACAAATTTAAGATAAATAACTTTACTATATGAAAAGTTGCTTTTCATATAGGAAAACCCATGCCAATTCCCTCAAACTTTCACAGAATATAGTAGATGCACAACACATTTAAGTTTCAAAAATTCATGTCACCATGCCTGTTTTGAAAGAGTTTAAGAAAGCCTGTTTTCCAGTACATTTCCTAAATAAATCAAGTTGATGTAATTGGACTATTTTACTTATTTGGATTAGACAAATTGGACAAAACGTTAGCTTGACTCAATTGGCATTAGAATAAATCCTAAGGAACCACGTTTGACCTGATAATAAACAATATCTAAAAATCACCAGGTGGCACCACTGAATTGTAGTGTATACCTTTAATAAAGTGATAGTGGAGCTTATCTTTATGGTTATTTTCTTCATAATACACACAAAGAAATAGAGACCACGAAAATGATCTTTGAGAGTACAGGATGGCGCCCAGTGGATTGTTGGAAGAGACTTGTATCTGGATTGCAAAAATATGTTCCTGGCAATTAATCTGATAATAAACAGTTCATTTGGCTGTACATGATCAATTCATTTATTTGTTTATAAACTTATAAGTCCAAGTGAAGACTCAAGGCACTCCCACAAGGATCTGAATGAGAAACCATAATTTGTCCGATATCTACTAATAGAATAGGTTTCTCCAAGGTGCAACTGAGGCCACATCCTGCGATGGGGAGGAAAGGTGCACATCGGTTCCTGGCCAGAGGCTTTCCCGTAGCTCTTAGTCTGAGTTTTCAATAAAGTAGGTATGAATCTATTTGGTACAAATGCCAAATATTGGAGGAAAGTACAGCAGAAGGGTCACAACGGTTTCCTCGATTAGATGTTTGAATTAACCTCGCGCAAGGGTTCACCTCATGTAAGGGGGCACTCTTGTTTGGAATGAAGGGTGCTCCCTAAGGTAAGGTACACTGCACGAAAACCCCTATTTTACATATGTATGCATCCAGCATATATATATGTATCATTTCGCGTATACAAGGTAGTCCTATTTTCCGTCGTCTATATCTATAGACGTATACAAGCGTCCATGTTGCAGTAATATATACGTCATATATACGCCTGATTCTGTTGTATTTACGCCACTAACCAATAACTCTGATCTCTGCAACTAGGTGACACCACTGTTGTTTAATCTTAATGGCAATCTTATTTGCCATTAGTCATTAAGTCCTTGGTATATGAAAAATCCAATGTTATCTTATCAATTCTTATTATAAAATCGTTCTAAAACCCTATTAATTATCTTTTCATTAAATACATATAATAAACCCAGCATTTTTGGGTTTTTTAAACATTTTTTTAACTAGATTTTACTTTCAAAAGACCACTCTTCTGTAGTGTTCTTGATGTAAGCCTTTATAATGCTTTGAGAGGTTGAGATTATAGACATTGGGTCTGGCTTCACTGAGCCAACAGTGAATGGTCAGAAATTGAAAAGGGGAGGGAGGGTACAGGATGGCAGGGGCAGGGCGGTCGTGAACCTTATTTTTTATTTGTTTATTTCAATTTCTCCTACAAAGGGAGTACTTCCAATTGAGTAACATCCAAAAATCCTGTGTACAATCGATTTTGAGTACAAGTGCAAGTGTATGAAGTAAAGAGGAAATGATTTATATATATACTGATACATGAACACTTAGAATCAATAAGTTCAGGTAGTTTGTCATGACTACCTCACGGCCAGTTCATGACAAACCACTAGATTAAACTCTCTGCCTATTTTATTCACTGTTCTTCATTATGTAGTGTCTTTAATATCCGCTTAAAGTCTTCGATTTTGGGTGCACGTTGAAGCTCCGGTGCTAACATAGTCGCATACCCCTATGCTAGGGGCTCCTTTCATACTTACTGGCTTTGTGCCCCTTTTTTTTCTTAAATTTAACCTTTATGTACAGAACTTCTAGTATTACTAACAATATTTTCGTTATCCTTCGAGGGTTTGATGAAGGTGGGGTGGATTAGGGGGGGGGGGGGGGGTGAGTGGCGATGGCGAGGTGTGGGGGGTGAGTGGCGATGACGAGGTGTGGGGGGGTGGGTGGTAAGGGTGAGGTGTGAAAGCATGACTTCACCTGGATGCCTACCTGGGACTGTGAAACTGTTAATTGAACTGGGTTGGATGCTAAATATTCATCAATTCATTTTATTTATCTATTTATTTCATATCTACTTTTAAAAATCAATTTTGTATTCAGGTTTTATGTATATGCTTAGAATTGGTTATTCAATAAACCTTCTATCTAATAGCCGACGTTTCCTTAATTTATATAGATATATTTTATCAACAGACTGAAAACCCCGCTTAAGGAGACAGTTGGCTCGGAACGGAGGGTGACCCCTTAAGCGGGGTTTTACTGTATATGAAAAAAGTCGGGGTTTTCGCGCAGTGGTAATACAATATAAAAACAATTCCGTTACAGGTCATACGGTCACAGTACGTCTAACAGGCTGTGTATTTTAGAGATTTGTGAATTTTAAATATCCCCTAATTATGGAATTTGATAATTCCATTTACGTCTTTTTTCTTAAGCCCCTGGTTTAGGGCAATCCCAAGATAATAGAAGGAAGATCTTAAAGAATTTCACTTCCCTGCTGGATGTCAAGTTTTTGTAGTCAAGATAGCATGGCAGACAACACAGGTTTTTCTCATTGTATTTATTACAAACTATTCTTCCCATAATATGGGATTGGTACACGGTTTGCCGTATTCATGATGTGACAGGTAGTACCTCGAGATATTTCATATTTATCTGTGATTCTAAGTCTTTTGCATAGCATACTGTAACATAAATAGGCACACTTCATCATAAAGAATGTTTCTACCTATACCTGTAGAATTTACTGAGGAAATTGATAAAACTCAACTGACTCTCCAAAAGTTAACAACCAATGGGTCGGATACATATTAAGGTTTAAGTTGTCTACATTATATGACCACGTCTCAATACTCTTCCATAATTTCTGCATTGTATTACATTTCAAAAAGAAAAAATCTGTGTGATCTAACTCACCACAAATTACACCTTTCTCAATGAATAACCTTTATTTGGAACAAGTACATATTGTTCGGAACAATGGGGGATTGGCAATGCAATATTGGGATTTAGTGCATCGGGTGTGTTGTAAATCATCCCAGAAAGATTAAGCCAAGTTTTTTTTGTCTGAAAGCAATATGTGGACGCTCTGTTTTCCATTTCTTGTGAACAGTAGGTTTTATAAGGGCTTCAGATAATAGAAAAAAGTATATCATTGTACAAGGAGCATTCATAACATTGGCTGTGTTAAGAGTATTGTACATTGAAGGCAACACAGTCAGTAGGTGATAAAGTCATGTTTTGGGGCAATGTCTCTTTGTGTTAGGCATTAAATAATTAGAGTTTGATTTGATGCAGTCATAAGGGATTCGATGCAGGTCTAGGATATTCACATATAGCACAAGGTCATCGCAAATTGGATCCAGACACGGAATCGGAAAGTTAGCCACTGATGGATCATTTCCAGAACACAGTACCTTTAAACTGTGTACACACTGTCGCTGATTCACCGCGATAGACCCCCTAAAATACAAAGATTAGATATACCTGACAATATGGCCAACAAATTTCTTTATATTTGGATCGGGAAGTCGATCATAAGGCCTATCGGTGTGTATCGGGAGCGCGGTGGGCGCACGGTTTCAATTTGTACCATAGTGCTTTTAATGAGATCAGCTATCTCATTGAAAGTACTCAACAGGCACATGATCAGTTATATTTTGTGGTTTTATTTATCAAGAAGTGTTTATTGACAGAAAACTATTCACTCTTTGCTAGTGATCTTGACCACAGTTTGTAGATTTTACCATATACATTCGATACATGACAAGACATGGCCACTCATTCGCAAAAAAATCGTTGAACTTGTTATATCCATTAGCCTCGTTGAAGAGATCTATATAGACCTGTATACAATGCTCACTATAACTATATCAATAACCAAAGATACAGTCCTAGAATGGCATGTCGAATTTGTGAGCAAAATTGTGGGAGATATTTTACACAAAGACATGAATATAAGACAACATATTTAGAATATTTTAAAAATTACTATTATTACTACCTTAGCACTTGTACTGCAATTCACTGTTTTATAATTATAGGTCTGTTGTCAATTTAGATTTCTTCAAACAATTTCATATGCTTATCCAACATAATGTCATATCTTATATATACATAAACAGGAATCAAATGTCTATAGTTAGCAATCACAGCTGTAAATGAAATGAAATATCATATCATTACCAAGAATGAAATCTTGTAAACTGTACTGGGAGGTGTTTTTCGGTTGTGAGAATCGTTAATAGTGACCGATTAACGACTGTTAAGAGGGCATCAAATTCCATAGAGATAGGGTCACATCAATAGCGACAATTCTGAGTAGCCGAGAGATCTTGGTCACTGTTTTGCATTCCAGTCAGGATCATTTGGTGACGATTTAGTCCGAGTGATCTCCAAAACTATATATATGTCATACCTTTATCCCAGATTTCATTATTTTCTCGAGAGTAATATATATGTGATGTACGTTTTTGTTTTTGAATGGGTCTTGTTACTGTCGAAATAGCCTGTAGTGTAGTCAACTGTTACCTGGTGGTATGTACAATTCAATGATAGAAACTATCATGTTTTCATACATTTACAGTGAACAGATCATAATCAGTGATCAATTCAACATTGCTCATTTCAGCTCAACAGTGGTTGGGTCTATGGAATACATTGCAATGACAGTCACTAAAACGATCTCCCAACCAGTCACTCTTTTTCCATGATCACTAAAAAAGTGTTTTTGTTTTTTTATTGTAAATTTTGCAACATACAATACTCTCTATAAAAATTAGGCGTTTTCCCATAAATTTGTCGAAACTATATACAAGTAAACAATAGACATATCAATCACAGCACGACATAGAAAAAGATAATATGATAGAGTACAGGAATGTGTTGCTGTCTGAAAAATACCTCCCTGGTTTAAATGAAAAACAATTAGCAATTAAAAAAACAACAGATGGAACGGTAACAATTTTTCTTTTGAATTTGTTAGCTGAATAAAACAATGATGCATGAATAACATGTAACCCACAGGAAGAACAGTATTCTTTAACAGATATGATTAAAAACAAATAGTTGTAATGTATCCACAGTGGACCATAGTAAAATCAGACTCGATGCTTGCACCCATAGCCACCATTAGTACGAGCACATATGGAGTGACAGATGATCCTGAAGACTATCAATAAAAGTAAACCCCTCTACACATTTCTTACAGCTGGAATAATTCTGACCAGTATGGATGACCCTATGTTCCTTTAAATCTTTGGAGTCTCTGAACACTTCATAACACGTTGAACATTGGTAGCCATTCTCTTCAGTATGGTTTATCATGTAAGTTTCTAGATTGGATGGATAACTGAATCCGATACCATTATAAGAATATAAGTAAGGATTTTCTCCTGTATGGATCAACTTATGTCTCTTTAGATCAGATAATTGACTGAATCTCTTACTACAAACAAAACATCTGTGTGGGTTTTCTCCTGTATGGGTTAGCATATGTTTCTTAAGAATATATAAATAAATGAATCCCTTACTGCAAACAGAACATTTGTGGGGTTTTTCTCCTGTATGAGTAAACATGTGTTCTTTTAGGTAGGCTAGATGACGGAATCTTTTACTACAAACAGAACATTCATGTGGTTTTTCTTCTCTATGGATCAGCATGTGTTTTTTTAGATCAGATAACTGACTGAATACCTTACCACAAACAGAACAGTCATGAGGTTCTACTCCTGTATGGTTAAACATGTGTTTCCTTAGACTGGATACATGAATGAATCCCTGACCACAAATAGAACATGTTTGAGGTTTTTCCTCTGTATGGGTCAACATGTGTTTCTTTAGACAAGTTATATAAATGAATCCTTTACTACATTTCGAACATTTGTGAGGTTTTTCTCCTGTATGAGTAAACATGTGTTCCTTCAGATAAGATTGATTACCAAATTCTTTACAACATAAAGAACATTTGTAAGGTTTCTTTCCTGCATGGCTCAACATATGTTTCTTTAGATCAGATTTATGAGGTTTTTCGCCTGTATGGGTCAACATGTGTTTCTTTAGCATGAATGAATAAATGAATCGCTTACTACAAACAGGACATTCGTGAGGTTTTTCTCCTGCATGAGTAAACATATGTGTCTTTAGATAGGATAGATGACCAAATCCTTTACAACATACAGGACATTTGTGTGGCCGTTCATCTGTGTGGGTCAACATGTGTTTCTTTAGATCAGAAAACTGATGACACCCTTTACCACAAACAGTACATATGTGGGGTGTTTCTCCTGTATGGAACAACATGTGCTTCTTTAGACTGAATACATGAATGAATCCTTTATTGCAAATAGAACATTTGTATGGTTTCTGTCCTGTATGGGTCAACGTGTGCTGCTTTAAACTGTATAACACATTGAATGCCTTACCACAAACAGAACATTTATAAGGTCTTTCACCTGTATGGGTCATCATATGTGTCTTAAGATTGTGTGATGCACTAAATTTCTTATTGCAAAGAGAACATTTGTGAGGTTTTTCTCCTGTATGAGTCAACATGTGTTTATTTAGATTGGATGGCCGACTGAATCCTTTATCACAAATAGAACATTTGTGAGGTTTCTCCCCTGAATGGGTCAACATGTGCTGCTTCAGACTGTTTGATACACCGAACCTCTTTTGACAAACAGAACATTCGTGGGGTCTTTCACCTGTATGGGTCAACTTGTGTTTCCTTAGACTGGATAAAAGTAAGTATCCTTTTCCACAAAAACAATATTTAAGAGCCTTTTCACGTGCATCAGTGGAAATGTCTTTCTTGGGATGGGATGTCGGACTAAATTCCTCACTAGAGACAGAACTGTCGTGAGGGTTTTCATCTGTATGGGTCAACATATGTTTCTTTAGACTGGATGAATCCATGAATCCCTCAAAGCAAACAGAACATGTATATTCTTTTTCTCCTATATAGGTCGACATGTCTTTCTTCAGATTGCATGAATATATCTCTTACAACAAACAAAACACATATAGGGCTTTTCCTTTACAGTACAATTCAATCAGTGTATCATTTATTATGATTACTCTTGAAATTTTCTTGAGCAAAATACTGGGTGTTTGACGAGCAAGGTCACAAATCCATGTTTGCCCACATATTCAACATATAGAGTTGATTTTCGCCAGTACTAGGCTAACCTTACGAAGGCAAACTTTGCTTGTTTATCCTGGAAGAAAGAAATAAACATAGATTAGATAACAACGTATCTAAAAGACTATAAATTGGAGCTGCTACAGAACAGGACAAGCTGGATGCAAGCTTATATCTATAATTATCATTTCACGATATAAATCGATGATATTTTCTAACAAATCTATATGGGAACTATTACTGGAACATGACACACTATGTGTACTTTATTCATAAGGCCTATTTGACGCAATGTAGATAGGAATTCTTGAAAGAATGAAGTCGTTTATTTGACCTGACCATCTATGTTTGTAGGTGTGAGGATATTAGTGTATGAGTGTAAGGCATGCGAGTGTATAGTAGTATGATCGTCATTTCTTTCTTTCTCTTTTTTTAAAGATTAATGTTTATTCTGGAGGTAATTTAGGCTCAAGTAGTGCCTATTTCTACAGTGTTCCAGGTATGTATGTATGATTTAAAGGATTTTAGGATGTATAATTGTGTTTTATATCTATGTAATCAATGCTAACTGAGAACAGAAATGACAGAAATTTGAATATCTTCTTCACTTCCAAACAGGTTATCGAGGACCTTCTTCCTAAATTACTGAGACTCACGGGTTAAAAAATAGAAGAGTACAAGGAGTTAAAAAAAACAGGTCAAAATAGCTTTTTCAGTATACAACTGGCATAATCCTCAAAAGTCATCCATCTTATACCAGCAAATAATTACCCTGTCACTTACTTATTACCGTATTATCATATTCTACTAGCGACTTCGTCGAGTCCGAGTACGAAAAATATAGAAAATGAAATAACGGACTGCCGATAGCGGGGTGCGAACACCCGACGTCCGCATCCCCAAAATTCCCCAGCCGGAGGCGCTGCTGACTGCTCCACAAAGGTAGGTGTTATTAAGGGTCCCAATACTTAGGCTATCGGTGGGTGGGTGGAATCAGCGGAGTTTTGAAAGGGTTACCAGCGAAAGTTGAGATCTCATTTGTTTTTTCACGAGAAAAGTAGATTAGAAAACTACAATACGAAACTTTGATTTCGGCATGGCTTGAAATGAATCATAAGAGAAAAAGTTTGTCTGGGTATTGAAATACAAAAAAAGAGTAGCAGTTTACAGTTTAGTACTGCACGAGAATCTCACTCTCGGGCATTCAATCTCCAGGCCTAGGTCGGGTTCACTATGTCTCTATGTACGGGAGCAACTTCAAGCGGATTCGACGGAATTCTACCGTTTTAAATATAGTAGGTAACTATGTAATTACGAATTTTGTATTAGGAGCCTACGCAACTCTTGGATGTGGATCCCACCCTAATAATGGTAGAAGATCCTACTTAAAGGCGAGGAATCGACGCTTCCCGACCCTGAGTTCTAGCTAAAGCGGCAGGAGGTGAACCATGTACAACCGTTGCAAGGTGGGCCGGGTTGGCCCCGAGTGCACCATTTTTGGCCGATAACCCACATATAGAGATTATTGCTGAGTGATTTGACATTTATTTACGGAACAAGGCCCTTGGGTGAGTTTCGAGAGTCATAGCAAATCCCTTCTAGTTTTGCAGCATTTTCAAGCATAGTGCATCGTGCTATATTCATTGTATACCTGGAATTAATGATAATTGGAACTTCACTGCTATCGGTATTTCTGCACAAAAATAACCGGCGCCCCCTGCCAACGAGGGATCTTGTGCAAAAGTAAATTATCTTTCTTGGATTAATCGTTGATTATCCGCTATTTTTGCAATAGCGTTAATTGGGCACTGCTATAGAACCCCCAGATTAATCATATATACACCTATTATTTTGGAGTGCCTAAGATCCCAGATTTATCTCATCCCTGGTATTTTTTCTCCATAGAACCAACATTGGGAACTCTTATCCAACGCCAACTGAATACTTAGAAAAAATAACTCAATGGAGAATCATGTCGTAAATGTTAGCCCATTAGTTTCCTAACCTATCCCATTTGAATCACTATGTAATTCACGCAGCTTCATATTTTGAATTACTACGTGATTCAAACTCAATGGGATACAGGCTCTGACCAAAAACTGAGGCAATTAAAAAAGAGAGGAAATTATGGCTCCAGGCTGCAGCAATCACATTTTACAAAACAATTCATATGCTATCGAGAAAAAGATTTGTGGACCCCCCTTTATATATGGTCCCATGGTAAAAGTATTTTGAAATATCCAAATAACGTATTTAACGTAATAATACAAAACACATTCAAATGTCTTGTGATGAATTATTAGCAGTCTCTAAAGTTGCAAACCTCCTTATTTAACTATCGTGACTAAAGCTTAACAACCTAAGATACCTTCCACAAATGGTCTGACAATGGTGTGGTTACTAACATTTAACCCAGATTTAACATTTAACATTTTTCATTAAACTGTCAGTAGATTTGAAGTGCCTCACTTGTTGTGTTGACTCAGCAGGGCCACTTGATACTTTTTCTGCTGACTTCCAGATATTTCTTCTGGTTGTTGCAAAGATTCTTCAAAATTCTGCCCTCTGACCAGACCAGGGATGCCCAAAATCTGGAGTAAAATATGAACAAAAAGAGAACACATGTTAATTTAAAACAGAAATAAAGATTATGTCTATCTGTTTTAGCAACATTTGAACGGTCTCCGTGCAAATCCTATACTTTTACTTCAGCCACGTGCTGAGATGCGACCGCTTCGCTGGATTTGGGTGTTTTTCAGTTGTGACGATCACTAATGATCACAGGTGTAATGATCGCCCAAACAGTCACAATGGGAGACCGTTTGATACGTGTCATACAGGTCTAATTGGTGGCTGTAACTTATTTTTTCAGATGCTAAAACTTACTCAAATATTTTGAGCGAAGGGTACTCATAACCTGGCATACCTATATCTTAAATTACAAGTTTCTTGTAGTCATTATGACTGTGAGAAATATATGACTGAATATATGAAAAATACAAGCACTGTACCACTCAACCAGCTTGTGTATAACCTACTGCAATACTCAATATTATTTGATTTAATTCAATTTTATTTTATCTAATTCAAGCTCATTCTATATTAAAGAATAACAACAACACCCATTCAAAAAATAAAACATGTCTCACTCATGGAATACTCAATGGAAAATTATGAAATTTTAGGATTGGGTAAAGTGGACATTATCTGCTGTAAATAGGGTTCAATTTGAATAAGTATTAATGTCTCTGATCAATAACTTCCGATAGCAGAATCTTGTACCTGGCAGGTAATGATCGCTATTGATCTCAGACAGTGACCGCTTTAGAGGTGATCGCCTCTGGCACTCTGCGACCGAAAAACACCCGTGGATTGCAATGTCATCCATTATTAGAAGGCCATTTAAAACAAGAAAATTTAGTAAACCTCTCCGTGTAGTTATATGATAGCATGCATATACTATACTAGTGTTGACGGTTAGAAGTAAAAAATAGTTTTCATATCGGAAGATAATTGCATATACTGAATATGAAAATGTAGATTTCCACGTAAAGGTAGAAAGCTGCCATCTCTGTACAACTCAATTTCTTTCATTCTTGGATTCTTTGAAATTGCAAAATGCACGTAAATTGTGTGCTTCTTGGGAGTGGGTTAATCATTGACATTCAAGGGTGAGCACGGAGCAATGTATTATTTTCCAACTGCTTGTAATCATAAGTAGAAGACACCTCCTGTCTAATGGAACATTTCCAAGTTATGTTAATTTAAACATAAAGTATGAGGGGTATTTAGCCTGGAGCTGAACCTTTATCAAAAAGTCTTCACTTGGGATTTGCTTTTGAAAACCTAGGAGAATGTGGAACAAACTACTGATCAACCATGTATCCCTGACCATCCCAAGATGGAAGCAGTTAACAAGATGTAAATAAATAGAGTAACCTTGTGTTATTTTGGTGTAAAATTTCGTCTTTAGAGTTGGGTTTTCTCCCGTCAACTCTTTGCGAGTTTGTCGGGGAGACGTCAATCTCTGCGGAATTTTCTTTTTAACTTTATGTTATTATCATGACGATTTGTAAGATAATTGACCAGTATGTTAAGCGTTTGTACGTCCACAAACTGGACTTAACGAGAAGGTGATGAGCTGGAGCCTGTGGGATATCGGTGATTGTTTACCGAACAGATCCCTCCAGGATGAATTAAAAAACAAAAGATAAACACCACCATGGCAGTGTTTGCAAGATTGTGGGGCTGAGGTTCGGGGGGAGGGGTTCATATCACTATTTTCTTGTCATAGTTAATATTGTATTGGAAGAGCGAATGTCAAATAGAAAATAATAAAGTCGTCTTTTCAACAACAACAAAAATGTTCTCATGAAGTCCTACGCCGCATCCTATTCTTTGAGATCATGTATACCACCTTATATGGTCAAACCCAACATGTTCTTGTTTTATATTTACCTTTCTCAAACTGTGATATAGTGTGTGTCACATCTGGCCGTCTTGGAGTTAAAAGACGTGAGTAACCATACGACGGTGACCCTCGCCTGCTTATCCTGAGAAGAGAGGAAACATAGATTACATAACAACAATCTCTACATGATACAATTGTCTGAAACTGCTATAGGACATGATAAGGCGTGTGCAACCTCTCATTTGAAATACATTCATGTCTATGTTCAGAATTTCTGTTAATCATCATTATGAATTAATGACAGATCTTTGTTAGAAAATATTATAGCAAATTCATGGGAACTATTACTGGAACATATCTGGTGATATATTAGACACTTAGGTATTGTCATAACCTTTGGAGTACTTGACTCACTTCGTGAGCTGTTTTGCTGCATGGCTTGGTCTAGTTTCAGTACTTATGGAGCTTATTTGAAACGCATACAAATCATATGACCCAGGATTATCGTGTAAAAGGGTAGAGTAGTGTCAGGATATATGAGTTTGCTCATGTGCAGGTGTGTCAACAAGTAGACCCACACACATTTCAACAAGTTAACTTTGGTCAGGTTTAATTGTTTTGAATTACCATGGACTACATAATGAACTACGGGATATGTGAAATGCAATTAAAACTTGTAAAATGTATAAAACTTGTGATTGAATAAAAAAAAATCTTTTCTGTGGAAAATATGATAGTAGTGTCAGTGCCGTGGCCTATTGATTTGGAAAGCAGATACTTTCTTCGATTAAAACATAAATGACTTGGTATCCACACATCAAAATACTGTGGAACAGAAGATAATAAGGCAAGGTATATAGATTTCCTCCAGATACATAATTATGTGCGTATTACTATTGTACTTGGTGGGACTGTAACAGGGGTCTGTTGAATAACTTATGCCTAATTGAGTACAGGGTACAAGGAGACCATTTGCAATGGTCATCGTCTAATAATATTCAAGCTCGTTCGGAAGATAGTCTTAGCCGACGGAACGTCGTTCACAAGTGTTAAATAAAGTTGACCCACATCATCTCAGGGCGTACAGCAAAAGGGTATGAAGTCAAGATACTAAATCATTCAACAGGCCCCTAGTGTCACACTCACAGGACACAACACACAGTGTATGATGTGCCAATATCTTACAGTTTTTGCACAAACAGAATATTATTCCTGTTTAAACTCAAAATTACCGATGCCGTAGTTTGGTGTCCCTTGAAGGTGCTATAGAGATTGCTATGAGCAGACTAGAACTACTGATCACATTACACTGCGTAAAATAAGGCTGGAAATTGTTACCATCGGATGTCCAGAAATTACCAAGAGGGGAATAAATCTCCGGTCTACTGAATAAATTAGGTTGATAACGTCATGAAATCTACAAAAGATCATATGATAGTGGAGGATGCAAGGTGATTACCAGACCAGAAGAGGCGAGATCATTGTATGTAACTGGGTGTTCTGTGTACTTTTTTCACAACTGTTTTTTTTTTGTTTTTACATTTTCTTTTCCATTATATAATAGTAAACCAATAAAGCGGGTTAGGTGATTTCACCATTTTCTATAAGCTCCCTCACACATACAAAATAGAAGTACAGAGCAGCATATCATTTACATCTCCTACATTATGATCAATCATATGATAACAATAATACTACAAAACCCTTCTTTTTTTTAAATAAATAATTATGTTCTTATGTGGGAGGTACTATCATATGCTGTATAGTTTATGTTCTATACGAAAACATGGTTCCTATCTTTGCACAGAAAAAATATGCGGAATGATCGTCAAGCAGAGATCGAGACACCGAAGGCAGAGAGATATCTGCTTGATGATTTTACCAAATTGATATCTCTGTCTAATAGGATGTAACCATTATGGCACTTTGATTCTTTAATGTTGAAATAATTTTCAAAGGCTTCACGTTTCAACAGATCAAATCTGGCATTAGGTACTTCCAGAGATGCATATTGACAAAATGGAGACTGAATCGACATCTCTTTAAGCTGAGATCAAAATGGTCGTCTCATATCTGATAATAGCCATGGGCGATATAAGGTCCCATATCTACCTACTGATCCATATAATTTATTTGATTCTCTGAAGATTTCGAAGTTGGGCCATTGCTATTGGAGTCAATGACTGACTGCTGAGAATTATGGATATTAACCCTTTACGAACGGGGGTCTATTGCAGAATCAAATGATTAAGGACAGATGCTCTATCAGTGTATTATGCTGGGAAAAAGACCTTCTTGTCATCTGAAATAATATTGATAAAAACAATGAAATCACAAATATTGGAAACGATGCCTCAAAGCATATGCTTCCCTTGCATGGTCGGCCTCAATGAATTATGTCCTTAATGGTTAATCAGTAGTCCTAATTATGGAGGTTCGTTTTATACAACATGCTATCTAGAGTTCGGATCGGTTGAAATACCTTTATATGTGCTTATAAGTTAAAATATGTAATTCAACATTTAAATGAAGTAAAATATATTTGCTTTGTAAACGCCTACTGCTTGAAGAAAATAATAGGAAAAGACATGAATTCATTTATATTTTATTTCCAAATAATCAATATCAATTTATAGAATGGAACATCCATACATACCTTTAACATCATATTAATCTTGTTTTTTTATGTAAATTCTTTCTTCATGCAGTTTTGTATTCTCACTCTATATAATATTATAAAATACATCAGTTTTCTCCACATCACCTCTATGTATGTAAATTAAGATTATCAGGGGATAAGATGAGGGTAATATCAAATAGAATCTATCCCATCATATGTAGTAGCATAATGATGCATCTAGTGAGGACTGGTAGTAACTGGAAGTTAACCAGATAGCACTAAATGAAAAATAGCTATCCTGAAGCTTGGAGCTCCAATTACATGGCGGACATCTGAATTCAATCAGTTGTAAAGTTGTGTACCTCTGAACGAAGGGAACATTTCATATAAATTGGTTTGGTACCTTTCAGATGTAAACGATATCTTTTTTCACTACACATCCCACACATTTCAGGTCGAGGATAGCGTTGTCCTTTGGTGATTTGTGCATGGATCACAATAACCTTTTTTTCTGCCTTTTGTGGAGTAACTCCAGATTGCACAAGTTGGGTAGTTCTAATACTGTCTGATATTTTCTGGTATACCTTTAAATGCCCTCAGAGGTCTGATCTGAACTCTCTGTGAGAGGGTGATTCACATAAGTTGGCTTTGTCTAGCATTAATATATTATATTCCATTGAGATTTTGGAATTTACAAATTTAAAAGATCCCATTGTATTCATAGATATCTCTTACAAGCTAAACCAGCATATCAAGCAATTTTTCTTTGTTTAGGATTGATAGATAACAGTGTGCCACACATAGATACCTGCAGCACTATTTAAAGGTTATATGGGACTTTATGCAAGAAGGTCAAGTAAATGAATGGGAGATACTTTACACAAAGTTATCGGAAAGCAGATTTGACTGTGTATTTCCTATCACCCTTTAAACTAATGCTTGTACTAAAATTCAGTCTTTGAAATACCCTGAATAAGTACCGAATCACTGATTATAGCCCTTTCTCTGATTTTCGTTCACAAATGTTATTGTGTAGTACTGTTCAGGTTCATTTCAACAATTTCTTACGGTTTTCATATGCAATGTCCTGACTTGTCATACATATATATGTACAGACATTGTAGGAAGACTTGAAAGCCTACAGTTAGGAATTGGACGAGAAAAGTTGGGGGGGGGGAGACATTACATTGTTATCAAATACACACTCAAAGGTGCATTGATGTGACCAAAAGTGATCTGAATAAAAAAAGAAAACACTAATGGAACAGTAACCATATCAATCATATTCATCAATGTCATTGACAGTAATGATTTTAATTCACAGAATAGAATAGAATTATTCAAGATGATTTCTCTGACACACATATACTGAAGTATGCTCTAGTACAAATTTACCTACAGCAGACCATATCAACCCTTTAAGAACGGCCGCCTATTCTCGGGAGCGGAACGTTTAGTTTCTTTCATGACCGCTTGGGGCAAAGGGTTTTGTCATTTTCGAGTACCCTAGCTTTCTGCTATTATCGCTCGACGCCCGTAACATAACACGATGTTTAGACTCACATTTCATGATTAGTATGCATAATTAGAAGTCGTTTGATGCTATTCTGACAAGCAATATGAATAAACTTTGTGGGATAGAAGTATGAATGATTGAATCTGCAGATTTATTTACTTCTGAGTAAGTTTTTACTTTGACAGTTGTAGCAGCCTGTTCTCTGCAATTTCGAAAGATTGCTGGAAAAATGACCAAATAAAACAATCTTTGCAGAACGATATGATACAAAAAAACCTTCAAACATCTTCCCCTGCTCTTCAGCTACATGCCATTTTTTGTTTGGTTTCTCTATGTTAGATATTTACTGAGATATTACCAGAGACAAACAGTGAATTTAACATTGGTTGCAATGGAGTGAAAAGTTGTTTAACCCTTCGTGCGTGTGGGAGTGCACTGCACCGCTTTCGGGAAAATAAACTGCAGAGTGAGACAATCGAGCAACGCAGTGTATCTTAGTGACGTAGGCTCCGCTCCCGAGAATGGCAGAACTACGCACTTGGGGACGGCTACTAGTGACTATGTACAGTTCTAGGGGACGGGGGCAGTGTCCTCTGAACGCAAAATTTGAAGGTTTATCATGTGATGTCATATGTTATCTTTAATATCTTTATTTCTATTATGTAGAATTCAAAGATATGATGTTACAGCTACATTCTGTTTATTGTTAAAATATTTCCTTTTGAAAAACAAGTTCATAATATCCAGCAAATGATGCCTTAAGGCATCATCTGCCCCATGCCAGTTGATGCCTAAGGGCATCATCTGCCCCCTGCCAGTTGAAGCCTTAAGGCATCATCTGTCCTTAAAGGATTACCGGTAAGTCCAGTTTAGATACTTTCAACTGTACCTATAGGTGTTGACATCATATGAAGTGCTACATGAGCCTGGAGACTGTCTACCAAAGTAAACCCCTGTACACATTTGTTACAGCTGTAAAAGTTCTGACCAGTATGGATGGCCATATGTTCTTTTGAGTATTTGAACACTGTGAAACAATTTGAATATTGAGGGCCTTTTTCTACTGTATGTGTTATCATATCTGTATTTAAGTCAGATGGAGAACTTAATCCGGTACCATAATCAAGACATTGTTGAGGTCTCTTTAGGGCACCTAATTGGCCAAGTCCCTTACTACAAACAGAAGATTTATGAGGTTTTTCTTTTGTATGTGTCAACATATGTCTCTTTAGATCAGATAAATAACTAAATCCTCGACTACAAAGAAAACATTTGTGGGGCTGTTCTCCTGTGTGGGTTAACATGTGGTTCTTCAGACTGGATAACTTAATGAATCCCTTACTACAAAGAGGACATTTATGAGGTTTTTCTACTGTATGGGTCAACATGTGGTTCTTCAGCCTGGATGGCTTAATGAATCCTTTACTACAAATAAGACATTTATGAGGTTTTTCCCCTGTATGGGTTAACATGTGTTTATTTAGACTGGAAAACTTAATAAATTCCTTACTACTAAGAGGATGTTTATGAAACATTTCTCCTGTGTGGGTCAATATGTGTTTCTTTAGATCATATAACTGAGTGTATCTCTGAATACAAAGAGAACATTTATGAGGTTTTTCTTTGGTATGGGTCATCATGTGTTTCTTTAGATCAGACAAAAATCTAAATCCCAAACTACAATGAGAACATTTGTGGGACTGATCCCCTGTATGGGTCAGCATGTGGTTCTTCAAACTGGATGGCCTAATGAATCCCTTACAACAAAACGAACATTTGTGAGGCTTTTCTCCTGTGTGGGTCATCATGTGTCTCTTTAGATCAGATAACAGAGTACATCTGTAACTACAAAGAGAACATTTATGAGGTTTTTCTACTGTATGGGTCATCAAGTGTTTCTTTAGCCTGGATGGTGAAATAAAACCCTTACTACAATGCCAACATTTGTGAGGTTTCTCTCCTGTATGGGTTAACATGTGGCTATTTAGACTGGATGACTTAATAAATCCCTTACTACAAATACTACATTTATGAGGTTTTTCTCCTGTGTGGGTCAACATGTGTCTCTTTAGATCATATAACTGAGTGCATCTCTGACTGCAAAGAGAACATTTATGAGGTTTTTCTCCTGTATGTGCCACCATGTGTTTTTTTAGACGTGACACATGAATGAATCCCTTCCCACAAAGAGAACATTTGTGTGGTTTTTCTCCTGTATGGGTAAACATATGTTCCTTTACAGAGGATAGATGAATGAATTCTTTAGAACATATTGAACATTTGTGCGGTTTTTCTCCTGTATGGGTCAACATATGTTTCTTAAGATTGTGTGATGCACTGAATCTCTTATTACAAAGTGTACATTTGTGAGGTTTTTCTCCTGTGTGGGTCAACATATGTTTCTTTACATTAGAAAGCTGACTGAATCCCCTATTACAAAGAGAACATTTGTGAGGCTTTTTCCCAGTATGGGTGAACATGTGTGTCTTTAGATTGTGTGATGCACTAAATCTCTTACCACAAAGAGAACATTGGTGAGGTTTTTCTCCTGTATGAGTCAACATATGTTTCCTTAGACTGCATAACAGAGTAAACTCCTTAAAACAAATAGAACATTTGTGAGAATTTCCTGCTGTATGGGTCAACATATGTTTTTTCAGACTGGATAACTGAATAAATCCCTTAATACAAAGAAAACATTTGTGAGGTCTTTTTCCTGTAGAGGCCAACATGCCTATATATTGCATAGGTGACTGCACCCCTTACAAGAAAGAAAACATTTGTTTGGTTTTTTCCTCTTAAATCTGATTCATTCAGTATCAGTCACTACAACTTAGTATTCCGTTCTGCGCACCATGGTCAAAACTCATCTTTCCTATACATGTTCAGCAAATATACATATATATCTATTCAACATACATATTTGATTTTCCTTTGAGATAACTTTGGAAGTCAAATGACAAATCAATAGATTTTAGCAGTCTAAAGAGATGCCGGTTTTTTCTTTCTAACCATTTTTTTCACGACTGAACGAAACAACCTAAGATATTATCTACAAATGGTCTGCGAGTGTTGGGCCTATTGACACTTAAACCAGAATATGATTTCGTTTCAGCTGTTGTTGATTTGAAGCGCCTCACTTTTTTTTCACTCAACAAGTCCACTTGATACTTGCTGTTTTTCTGCTGTCATCCAGATATTTCAATTGGTTGTTGCACAGGTTCTTCAAAACACTGCACTCTGACCACCCAAGGGACGCCTCAAATCTGGGTTAAAATATGAATAAAAACAAAAGTTTAGTGTGTATTAACCCTTTAAAGGATGGGTTCCTGTGGCCAAGCCATCCCCATAGGGACGGGTACTGGTGTCAGTGTACACTGCTGGGGGACGGACACATAGTCGCAAAAACTTAAGTGCGTAATCATGTGATATAATATTATATACCTGTGGTAGTATATTCTACACATACAGCCCGCTCCTGCCCATGTCATATCTATATCTGTATGACACCTAGATAATGTATGGGGTATGTATGTGGCGTATGGGGCATGTACGGCGGCGAAATCCAAAAACTTGCCCAGAAGCAAAGTTAAGATTTGGATATTTCAAGGTATATGATAATATGAAAACAGGTATACTGTGGCTGTACGTGATAAATACTTGGTAAAATTGATGATAAAATGAACCGCTTTATTTTAAATTTTACCGTGTATTTATCACATACAGCCACAGTAACCCTGTTTCTGTATAATACATGATCCTAAATATTTCATTTATTTTAAATAAAATTACTAAATATGAAGTCATACATACATTCTGTGATGATTTAATGAATATTGCTCCATTATTTCCTTGTTAAAATAATTTTGCAAATTGTGGAGAAGCCATGCTTTAAAGCATCTTTTCCCTCCTTAGCATGGTGATGCATCCATGCATCTTCCATCTGCAGCACGGCGATGCCTCCGGGCATCTTCTGTCCTTACAGGATTAGAACTAGTATACCTCAAGAATATTTATGTATATAGTAGGCAAGAAAAAATCGGAAATTTAGAACACTCATCAAAACGAATCATTCATAACATCATTTTGGAAGAGAATGGCTATGAATCAATAGATTTTCTAGTGTTGCTGCTGATTAGAATTGTCTGAATTCTGTCATTTGTCAAAAAACTTGCATCACTGATATATGATAGCCAGTATCAAAAGGTGATACCTAAGAGTGTTCAACCATCATAGTATTTTGGGCTGGTGGGGTTGGACCGGTTCTCATAGTACCAGGTCGGTTGGGTCAAGTTGTTGGGTAGGGCCGAACCAGTCAGGCTCGACTAGTTGGGTCAGACCCGTTGGGTTGGATCAACAAGCTTTGTTTTACAGGTCATTTCCGGAGTGTCTTAACGTTTTGTTTATCTAAATGTTTTTATGACAATCCCCATTCCTGGAAGGTCAGTATCACTTTTGACACAGCAAATAACTGGTCAAGTCTGACTAGGCCAGTTGAGGTATGATGGGTTGGATCGACTGGGTCAGACCAATTGGATTGGACTGATCAGGTTGGACCTGTGGTTTGGCAGAACCAGTCAGGCCAGACCAATTGGGCCTGTTGGGCCTGAGCTATTCAGGTCGGACTGGATAGGTTAGTGAAGCTGGGTCTGACAGACAGGACTGTAAAAAGGTCGGGAATAAAAAACCATTACATACCATCATCTACAATGTGAAACGAAACGCTTGTGGGGAACGTCTGGGTGCCAGTGTACCCTAGCGGTTAAAACAAAAAGAATTCGGAAATTTATGGAAGTGGTCGGCAGTTTCCACGATCAGGTTGCAGGCGGTTCCAGCAAGGCAGGGCCGTCCGTTAGCTGCCGAAAAATGGCCTTGGTTTGGCGCGGGCTTAGGTGCGCTCTGTAGTATACCAGCACTCCCACTGTGTAAATTTAGCTTTTATTTAAATTTCTTCAAAATCCAGAAAAGTCAGATTTCCATCATTTGTGAGAAGACTTGCGTCCCTGAGTAAAGACTGGACCAATCTGAATGGAGGGGTCGGACCAGGCCAGAATAGTTGGGTTAGGATAGGCTGGGTGAGATTGTACCAATCATACAAGACCAGTCAGTTAGGTCACACCAGTTAAATTAGACCTGCTTCTCACTCATTTGAATTCATGTTATAGTGTGATTTTTCCGTGCTCCAACTGGGATGTGGTTTGGTTTGGTTGATTTAACATCCAATAATCATTATTAACTGTTATCAGACGGCTGTGGTTAATACTGTTCTAAGTAGGCCCTTACTGAATTGTAGGGTCTTTTGCCTGGAAGGACCAGGAGGGTGGTTGTGGCCCATTAGATTATAGGTCAACTCTCGACTGTAGAACCTTCCCAAGGCGTTATTTAAATATCATGTAAGGGGGTCAGGGTCAATGTCGGGGTTTGCTGCGAATGCAGTCATTGGCTACTCGGTCTACTCTATTCCTTATATGGAATTAGTGTAATGGGACAACTCCATGCAGCCAGGCAATGTACTGGTTTCTATAAATTTTCAAAAATCTTGGACTCTTTCAGGAATCCAAGAATTTCTTTCTTGCCAGTGTTGGAATTATGTTGTGCATTGATGTTGCCTTTTTCAGGAATATTCCCAGCTTTTTCTTGTTACCTGACAATGTAGCATGAGAGGTTTTATGCCGATAGGAATGCTGCATGATTGACACACAGGTACTAATTCACCTCTCAAGAGGTGCCCATATGTCAGCCTGGTGTGACCAGTCTGCAGACAGGTTAGTTTCACTTTCTAAAGACATGAGTCATATGACCAGTCAGCATTGTTTGTCGCTGTGACACTTAATTATTTTTACATTGTCTCTCAGAACCAGAATCAGAACTGTTGATTATGTTACCAACCTGCTTGAACTCATTGCATCTTTATATATATATCCTACGATCATGTTATAAATGGTTCTCCAGCTTGTCCCATGTTTATTATGTCCTGTATCATTATTTTGTTTGTCACCTTTTGTGTACCATATATTCATTCAAATGGAAATATGGGCAAAGATGAAGAAATCTTAGCTCTGAAGCAATCAAAAGGGAAGTAACCTGGACAATGACACTAATAAAAACTATACTCCCTGGAATTGTCATTTGACCTAATATAAAGAAAATGCTTCTCTTAGAGTCTTTCTCTATAAATACACACGTTGTTTGTTCAGCACCATGTTCAGTGCGAGGAAGAACGCCCAAATACTAGCAGCGACTGTACTAATCTTTATTTACTTTTCACCTGAATAAAAAAACAAACCTGTCTTGTCAGGTTTCCTTGTCTGAAGGTTTGGTTGATGGATGTGATTAGCGCTCTCCCCACACACTATTCACCATCAAGCAACTCAGCCAGTTGCCCCCCCCCCCCCCCCTCGCCTCCCGGACCGCGGTGTGGCGTTGGGACCGTCACCAGTAGTGTGTGACAGGTGCACTGACCGCTCTACACACAGGCTAACAAAGCCAATGGGCTTGCTTCCATATGTAATGACCTATAATTCCAGTAAAAGCAGAACTACCGGTGGATGTTTATAAGCATGCATACCGAAATTTGGAAGGTCTGAATTTAGCTTTGTAAGGGTTATTTAGTTTGCTGATGCTGTAAAATTACTGCTGATTTTGGTAGTCTTTCTAAAGCAACAAACCTAAATATAATCAGATATGCCAGTTAGGGTCAGAAATGTTTTTCGTGTAGAATTTGCTACCTCTGAGAGACATGGAAAACACACCTGCATTGACCAGAGAGTAGGTCTGTAGGTGGTTCAAATCACCATTCTAGATGCCTAATTGAGGCTCAATTCATATTATCTTTATTTCATACAAATAAAAAGGTATTCAATATATAAAACGTGGATTTGATATTCAAATGTAAGAAAATTTATTTGCTATGTAGACGCCTAATGCTTGGAAAAAAATAAGGAAAAGCCATGAATTCAGTTATATTTTATTCCCAAACGATAGAACAATTTATAGTATGGTACATCTATACAAACCTTTAACACAATATTAATCCTGTTCTTATATGTAAAGTCTTCCTTCATGTAGTTTTGTACTTTCACTCTATACAATATTTTGAATTACACCAGTTCTCACTTCTATGTGTGTAAAAATCAAGATTATCAAGGAATGAGATGAAGGTGATAGCAAATACCATCTGTACCATCAGATGTAGGTTGGTTGGTTGGTTTGATTTAACGTCCAGTTAACCATTGCAGGTTCGCACCAAACTTTCTCAAGGTTCTTTTACACCACAAGGGTGGTGATCGAATCTATGAAATGAATTTAGGTAGAAACCTCACCCCTACACATTTACCAAGGTGAGAGTTCTTTTACTTCCCACACCACATAGACATGGTATGAGAAGGATTAGTTGTAACTAGACATCCCTCATATTTCACATCAAGGTTAGCTGTCTTCTTTGATGATTTTTGCCCTGTCTGATTGTTTGTTTGGGTAGTTTAATGACAAATTTGTTCAATTAGACTTACTTTGGTTTACATAACTAAAATCTGCATATCCTTTGGATCAACATCATTTACAGGCACCTTTCTGGTTTACCAGGTCGCTCAAGCATGTATTAGTTGCAATAGTGAGCTGTGCTATTTTTGTTCTATGTGTTGTGGTTTTTGTTTATAGTTGTTCCTGTTAACAGGGTCTGCTGCCTGGTTGATCCAGGCATCTTACTGTTCTTGGTTATATCTTATTGAAAATCTTACATTCACTCAGAAAGTCAAGAATTCCTCTCTTGATAGTGTTATGGAAAGCACTGTGTATTGCTGTTGTATCATTTGGTGAATTTCTTCCTGCTCTTTCTGGTGGCCGGACAATAAAGCATGAGATTTGTTATCATGCTATAAATCGCAATAACTGTTTTCCTACCTTTGGTGGACAACTCCATATTGCACAAGTTCCTTAGTTCTAATACTGTCTGATACCTCCTGGTACACCCTTCAACTGCCCTCAGAAGTCTGATCTGAGCTCTCTGTGAGAGTGTGATTCACATGAGTTGAACCTGACTGTTATCAATCTATCATATTCCATTGAGATTTTGGAATTTACAAAATTAAAGGATTTCACTGTATTTATAGATACCTCATTCAAGCTAATCCAGCATATCAAACATGTTTTCTTTGGTATTAAGGATTGATAAATAGTAGTGTGCCTCACCATTTAAAAGTTATATGGGGCTTTACACCGGTCACAAGGTTTTCAGCTTACTGGATATATGCACAGTGGGAAACTTACTCATTGGTGTCTAACCTCCAGAATACACAAGAGCTCAAGATGGTAAATTCTTAATAATGTACCACATTCCCCTACATGAGATCAGCTATCATACTGAAAGTAATCAAAGGCCCATCAGGAACATGATCAGTTATATCATAATGATATCAATAATCAGGAGTATAATCGAATCAGGATAAGTACATTTGTAAATTGAAAGAAGGTCGAGTAAAAAGTGGGATACACACAAAGAAATGTGTGTCAGAAAATGGATTTAATACTGCCGCCGTTTAAACTAATGCTTGTAATACAGATCACTCTTTGAAATACCCTGAATAAGCACCAAAACACTGAAGATAACACTTCTCTCAGTTTCTTTTATAAATGTCGTTGCGTAGTAGTGCTTAGATTTATTCAAACGATTTCCTCTGTTTCCAAATCCACTTGTACATACATATATAGACATAGTTCAAACATTCCAACAGCAGGCCATATTAGGCCCAGTTTAGATACTTTCAACTGTACCTATAGGCGTTGGTATCATATGAAGTGCTACATGCGCCTGGAGACTGTCTACCAAAGTAAACCCCTCTACACATTTGTTACAGCTGAAATAGTTCTGCCCAGTATGGATGGCTCTCGAGTATTTGAACACTGTAAAAGAATTTGAATATGGAGGGTCTTTTTCTACTATATCTGTTATCATGTGCGTCTTAAGATCAGATGGAAAACTTAATCCTGTACCATAATCAGAACATTTACTATGGTTTTCTCTTGTATGGGTCAACTTATGTCTCTTTAGACCACTCAATTGGCTAAATCCCTTGACACAAAGAGAACATTTATGAGGTTTTTTTACTGTATGGGTCATCAAGTGTTTATTCAGACTGGATAACTTAATGAATCCCTTACTACAAAGAGGACATTTATGAGGTTTCTCTCCTGTATGGGTTAACAAGTGGTTCTTCAGACTGGATAACTTAATGAATTCCTTACTACAAAGAGGACATTTATGAGGTTTTTCTCCTGTGTGGGTCAACATGTGTCTCTTTAGATCACATAACTGAATGCATCTGTGATTGCAAAGAGAACATTGGTGAAGCATTTCTCCTGTATGTGCCACTATGTGTTCCTTTAGACTAGATGACTTAAGAAATCCCTTACTACAAAGAGAACATTTATGAGGTTTTTCTCCTGTGTGGGTCAACATGTGTCTCTTCAGATCACATAACTGAATGCATCTGTGACTACAAAAAGAACATTTGTGAGGTTTTTCTCCTGTATGGGTAAATATGTGATTCTTTAGACTGAATAAACGAGTGAATTCCTTATAGCAAATAAAACATTTGTGAGGTTTTTTCCCTGTATGGGTCAACATATGTTCCTTTACAGAGGAAAGATGAATTAATTCTTTACAGCATATTGAACATTTGTGTGGTTTTTCTCCTGTATGGGACAAAATATGTTTCTTAAGATTGTGTGATGCACTGAATCTCTTATTACAAACATCACATTTGTGAGGTTTTTCTCCTGTATGACTCAAAATATGTTTCTTTAGATTGGCTGGCTGTGCAAATTCCTTATTACAAAGAGAACATTTGTAAGGTTTTTTCCCAGTATGGGTTAACATGTGTCTCTTTACATGTGATGACTGATTGAATTCCTTACAACAAACAGAACATTTGTAAGGTTTTTCTCCTGTATGGGTCAACATGTGTTTCTTTAGACTGAATATGTGAATGAATGCCTTACTACAAAGATCACATTTGTGAGGTTTTTCTCCTGTATGGATCAACATGTGCCCCCTTAGGTGGGATGACTGATTAAATTCCTTATCACAAACATCACATTTGTGAGGTTTTTCTCCTGTATGGATCAACATGTGTGCCCTAAGATCGGATGACTGATTAAATTCCTTATCACAAACATCACATTTGTGAAGTTTTTCTCCTGTATGGGTCAACATATGTTTCTTTAGACTACATAACTGAATGAATCCTTTTATACAAAGAGAACATTTGTGAGGCCTTTCTCTTGCACAGCCCAACATGTTTCTTTATATTGATTAGATAACATATATATAAAAATATATATAAAAATATGCAAAAGATATATTTGATTTTCTTTCAAAATATATTTGAATATGAAATATCAAATGAATAGTCTTTTGCAGTTTCAAAAGATGCAGGATTTTCTTTCTAACCCTTTTTTCATGACTGAACCAAAGAACCTAACATATTTTCTGCAAATGGTCTGACACTTAAACCAGAAGATAATTTTGGTTCAACTGTTGTTGATTTGTAGTGCCGCAATTATTGTTTCCACTCAACAAGTCCACTTGATACTTGCTGTTTTTTTCTGCTGTCATCCAGATATTTCAATTGGTTGTTGCACAGGTTCTTCAAAACACTGAACTCTGACCACCCAAGGGATGCCTCAAATCTGGTTTAAAATATGAATAAAAACAAAAGCTTAGTGTGCATTAAAAATATCATCATCGGCCATTAAAGGCCAAACTAACAGGTGAGCATGTTCCATACTAGATCCAACATAGAAGCTTTGTCTTAGCAATTTTGTGAAAAACCTGCTATACTCAAAGGCTGTGTAGTAATACATAAACTTGTGTAACTGCACACCTGCATGGGATTAGCACAATTAATGCCAGAGCTCTGAGGCCTCATAGAGCCTTAACAGAATTAAGGAGATAAAGGGCTCAAGAAATTCGAAATAATTATCTATGAAGGGAAAAAAATCATATCATTGTTGCGAGCATCATCAGCAGAGGCAAATACCTCACTCATATCCATATATGATATCCAGTGTGAATAGATGACACTTAAGGGATTGTTCAACCAGCATGGCATTTTCATCTGGTGATGTTGGGCTTGGGTCCGTAGTAACAGGTCAGTTGGGTCAGATTGCTGGGTAGGCTTGAACCATTAGGATCGATTGGTTTAATCAGACCGATTGGGTTGGACCAGCCATATTTGTTGGATTTATGTCCTGTCAATTATTACAGGTCCTTTCCAAACTTTCTAAAGCTTTGTTTTTTCTCAATGGTTTAACAACACTCACCACCCCCAAAATGTCAGCATTACACTTGACACTGTAAATATTTAGTCAGGCGCAGCTGCTAAGGCCTGTTGAGTTAGGATGGGCTGGTTCAGACTAAGTGGGTCAGACAAATTAGATTGGACTGGTTAAGTTGGACCAGTTGTCAGGCCAGACCATGCTGTGTCAGGCCATTTCAGTTGGAATGGATTATGGTTGAACTTTTGGGTCTGACTGGTTAGGTCTGACCAGTTGGGCTGCCCTGTCCAGCTGGATCAGACTGGGATGTGTCATACTGGTCAAATCAGATTGGTCAGACTGGGCACGTAAGGCTAGACTGGCTGGGCCAGTCAGAACACCCGAGTTGGCTTGGACCAGGCTGGGTCGCACCAGTCAGTTTGGACTGTAGAGGCTAACTGGTCATGTCGCAACAGTTATTTCAGTTGAGTCAAGTCAGACCAATCAGGTCACATAAGTTGGTCTAACATTAAACAGTGTAATGCATATTAACTGTGATAGTCATATAACTTTTTTTTTCTAATTTCTTTATTGTTAACTTGAAACGTGGCGAAGTGAACAACTCGAGCTACCGCATCCAAGTGAGTAGCAGATCGTCTGCTCCTGGTATTTATAGTCAGACCAATCGCTACATTGACGACCTTAACTACGGAGCAGTTTGTATAGTTACTGACCGTTGAAAAAAAAAATTTCTTTATTGTTGACCATAAGGTTTTACAACTTCTCATATCATTATACAGAAAATATCCGAGTTCGGCAACAATAAAGAGGGCTTAGCCTCAACTATATAAGTTGATTTTCATGGCTTAGTCCTACCCTGGTAAGCGGTTGTACACTAGATCATGGTTGAGTATATATAACAATCGTCAGAAGATAACAATTGATAAAGTATAAGTATTGATATCTTATAAAAGGTGGGTTGCATTAATAGTTTTGCAGTAACAATGAATATAATAAAAGCTCTACTTTTCCCAAGAACTGTACTGGGAGGGGGTGGGGGTGGGGGTGGGGTGGGGTGGGAGAGAGGCAAAATCGAAAGAACGAAAAATAGGCACCTGTACAATTTATTCTACTTATTTAGGCAGGTCCATCCAGGCTTGACAATTGAAGAGGCTAAGACCAAAAGATGCTAGATTGAATGGAATTTCAATAGCATTTTGCTCCCTTATTGAACTTATTCCCATTTTCAATCAAAGCATATAACTGATTTGAATGTGCTTATCAGTCATAATGGCCAACACCTTTAGAGATGACATGCATTGAAGTGAAGAATGTGCATGAGGCATTCAATACCTGACTAGATTTACCACTCTGACCAACCCAACTGGTCTGACCTGGCCTATCCCAACCTGATTTGCCCAACTCGACTAGTCAGAGTATTCCACTTAACTAGCATTTACAGCAGTTTCTATTCTTTGAAATGAGCCATATTGTGCCATTATTGACCAGTTTGAGGTTAGGAATATGTTCACAAAGAAGTGTTTAAATCTGGATTTGAAAAGCTGAATATAAAGCTGCCAAACAATTCCCTTTCCACCTCATACCACCTCCCTATTTTTAAGGATACTGAATATCTTGGGAAATAAAGATTTTACCTAAGATTCAACTTTCCAGCACCTACTATATTTTATTTTCGTTCAAATTAGCCACAGTTTTAGGGGTAGTAATATGTCCACAGAGAGGTTCTTAGCATGTGACTGAAATGTCAGGTCTGGATTGTAATCAGATTTTAATTCCATGTCAAAATACAAAATAAGAAAACTAGAGGATGGAATATTGGCTGAAAACGGTCTAACCCAAATATAAAACATATTCCTATCTATATTTACATAGCTGCAAAAAGCAAAGTCAACTCAGCAAGTGACAGGACACGCGGGTGGACAATAGACTTTACCCAGACACTTGAGACAAAAGGTCCTCACGGTAATAAAAAGTGAATTTAGACTAGGACCATGAAGTTTCAAAGTTTGTCATGTAGCAACATTTGAAAGGTACACACATAATCCTTATATTTATCCCCAAATAATCTCAATACATTTCTCCAATATAAACGAGTACTTTCCAGGGTTATTTCAGGAAATCAATGATACCAGGTCTTTCAGGAGACCCATTAGTATATTATAGAAATGCCAAGTTTTGGCATTTATAGTATACTAAGGCTGGCTGTGATATTAACTTCAGCTCAATTTCTCAAATAAAGGTTGTCTAAGGATTACGTTAAAGTATTTATCCTACCCCTAATATAAAATCCCATAGGCTTAACATTGAGGTTCCGTATGCCATGCTGACTGGCATACGGAGTTTTATATGCCACTAGTGGCATACAGAATTATTACTATGTAATACTCCAAAATATAGGAGACGGGGTAGGTTAAGTAGTTTGGAGATAGTCGGAAGTACACTGATGGGTCTCCAGTTTGAAAAATCAGCTGGATCACCACCCTTAGGTATTGGGGTCACCGTCGCCCGTTTGAGTGATACAGGAAAACAGCATTGATCTTTTACACAATCAAACATATTACATATAATACCTGGATTATAAGATAACATTTTTTTCATCAAAGATTTAAGATATTTACTTGCTTTCAGAGGTAAACTAGAAACAATACTGTATATCAACTGCAAGCACCTTCTTTTAGTATTAACCCATTTTGGTCATATATGCCTAGGCCATGATAGGGATGGGTAACCATTTACGATATCTATATTACCTCTTTTTGTAAAAGAATAAAAGTTCAATAACATGATCCTTACATGGTGTATATCTTTAACATCATATTTAACATTGTTATTGATACGTGGCTATGGGTGTACACTGTTCGAGCTACCGCATCTAAGTGATGGAGCAGTTTGCTCGCATTATTTATAGTCAGACCACTCGCTACCAAGGTGACGTTGACAACAGAACAGGGCGTGTAGTGACGCCCGTTGTTGACAGTGTGACATCAAGAATATGGGAAGGGTTTCCCTGTTTTGGTGTGATGGATTAGGGGGGAATCCTTTTGTTTGGGAGACCCATTGCGGTTTCACAAGGTGCTCATCAGACTCGAATGTAGGACAGACAGCTGTAAACAGTTGTTTGCAGTGTGTCAAAGTCACTAAGGCGGTACTGTCATTAGGTGTGACCGATGAGCGGGTGTAGAGGCTGTTTCAAAGGGTGAAACTGGTCTCTAAACTGCACTATGGGTGTGACAACTCAAAGTTGGGTTGTCAAATCACTTAACAAATTTGTTTTTGTCCAGTATGGGTGGTAGCAAACTTCAGTAAAGTTAAAAGAGTGGTCCTGCCTCGTGAATGTTTTCAGAGACAAGCTATAAATTGAAATTGAATACCAACCAACAACAAAAAAAATTAATCAAAAAAAATTTAACATTGTTGGGCAAAGCAAATATCAGTATCAAGGGAGGTGTATCATATCATAGGATTGAGCGATCAAATATCAGTCCAGACTACAACCATCCTGTCCCCTGGTAGTATACAGTATCAGTGCCTGTCCTCACTCATGCAGTTTTGCCATGAAACTCCTGTAAATGGTTCGATGTTTTCAGGATTTATTTCAGTTCAGCTATGAGATGATGTGTGCAAATGAGTGTGATAGTCAGAACTAGCTAATATGTTTCAATGGAAGGCCATTCCCCAGCTTTCCGTTTTTTCTAGAAATAATTATACAAACTTAAAATCTAATTCTCAGAGTTTAAGGGTTACAGCTTTACAATGTAATAACAACATTTCACAACAAATCAATTTATTTCATGTTATGTGTTATGACAAAAAAGTATCAGTTTGAGTGACCATTGGCTTGTCCTTCAGCAGTATATACACTGACACTCGTACCAACCCGAACTCACATGATTTTGCCACTGACACCTGCCCACGAAGTGTTAAAAGAGAATGCATTCAATGACAATTGGAACTGACCAGCATGTTTGGTGTTGGTACAGTCCACCGGGTAGAAAGCATTACAGAACTCCCCTTTTACAAATATCCTTATGATGGTGATATACTTTAAAGGCATATCATAGAAAATCTAAAATCAGTTAATTTTGTCTGTCAGTCATAGCACACCAAATTTTTGTGGGTTTTTTTTGTGTTTTTTTTTATAGATGAAGGTTTAATAATACATTTTAATATTTACCTTTCTCTGTCACTCTAATGTTTACCAAAGCCGGTTGCTTTGGAGTTAGATGAGTCCAACCATATCAAGGTCAATTTTACTTGAATGTTCTGAAAATAGACAGGAAACGATAAAGAAACGAAAAGATAAGTAGGGAAGTGGGCACTTTATCCACAAAGTAAAGCATGTTTATCTCACGTGGATTTATCTCTAAATTTTCTATAGATGCATCTTTATCTATAAATTTCATGGATGAAACAATTTAAATTTTACTTATGCACAAGATGCTTCTCTATTTTTCACTTTCTTAGAAAGGTCAGAAACATTGTATGCACTACCTAAATACTACAAGCCCAGAGATCCTCTGGGAATTATTGTTTGTGTAGTTTAAAGCCGGTGCTCCATTGCGCCAATCCTTGTTCTCCACATGGTCTCCAACCATTCTCAACCCAATCTCAATCAGAGTTATTCTTCCCATGATCGGTGCTAATGGAGCAGCATCACGCAGTCCTGCTCCATTAGCGCTCCACTGTTCTTTTGTCAATCTCTTCTCAATCAGCACCTTGTCTCCACCTCGCCCAGGCACCTACTCCACTCGAGTCACTGCTGCTCCATTACCGCGACCACTGATATCCCCCCAATTGGGCCCCGACTCTCACGCCTTCTGGTGGACATTGTCCGCATTATGCGCAACAACAGAGTTCCCCATTTAGTTGCTAGGGGGCGGGTCGGTCAATTGCAGCTATTTCCATCGATTTTCCCCCAATTTTTTTTACTCTTTTATGACCTGAATCCACCCATTTGGGGGATTATTAGTTTACCTTGCTGAAAATTGACCGTTTTTGAATTCTTTTAAATAAAAAATTTGGTTCTCGAGCGATGTCACCGCTACCAGAGTGGTGCAGTGTCCACCATCTTGGATTTGTTCAGAAGGACGACCGAGAGGCCTTCAATTTCCGCTAAATATTGCGATTTATCACAAAATGAAGGTAAATAAAGATAAGCCTTGATGTTATGAATGTTGTACCATACAATGAATTCCATTTTTCCATTTTCCAACCATATCTGATTTTTCTAATGTCATCTCAAGCCATTCTTCCTTGGTCAAGATCAGAGAAATCGGCTCTGAATCGCCAATGGTAGGGGGACCAGAGAGAGAATGTATCAAGAACCATGCAAAAATCAGTGGAGATCGGGTGCTGATGATGTGGAGTTCGTTTGCCGACGATCGGTGCCCTAGCTCCACTACAACTCCACTGCTGCTTCACTATCAGCGACGGGAGGCCGGCTGGTTGGCGACCAAGGGATCGGCCCCCAATCGACGCAATGGAGCATAGGCTTTGACGCCCAAAAATCTAACGACCAATATATTCTATCAAAGCGACAGTGCACAGTCAGGCGGGGCTGAAAGGCAACACCTGTATTGAACATTAACCACTTCTGCAAGATTAGGTGGGCCCAAACGTCCAATTACCCGGTATGTTATTTCTTGTTCCCCGCATAGGTGTGAACGCGGAATCGTGATGGGGCCGAGGCGCGAGGCTTTCTCACCACGATCTCGGCTGGGCCCTACGGCCTGACTTTAGCCTAGCGCCTAGTAGTGGGCCCTATCGTCTACATACCTTGAGTTGACTGGTCCGCGGACCGGCAGGCGGGACCCCGGACAGTGACACGATTGAAGCCCGCACCTCTCTGATAAACACACGGAGAAACAGTTGGGACCGGGAGTCGCAATTTCTGAATTACATTAGTTCACTGTATTCTTGATACGCCAAAGAACCTAAGACCTTGACGGGTGGGCCTACGGCGGCCGCCTGCTGTGTGCGAGAGCGAGAGAGAATCCAAAACTTAAGATTATGAATAGACCTCCCTATTATCGCCTACTTTTACGAGGCTCATAAAGTTTATGATAAATAGGAGATCGGCGTGTTATAAAGCCTTAAGGGCATCGAATGAAAGCAAGAATCTGACATATCAACTTACGTGATATAAATCAGCTGGTTGCACTAGATATGTGCTAGATCTACACTGAAATTAAGGCGAGTTTCCTGAAATTTGGAACGTCGCTCTCTCCTTTGTGGTGTTGGCAGGTTCCCCTTTCCGTAGCCAGGAACACACTGAATCGCTTGAGTAACCTTTGGGAAACATCTTTTGCCAGAGCGGCGCAGTGTAGCATATGGCCTTTTGGGAAGGGAACCAGTCTACCCTCCCGTACGTTGCTTTAGTCTCTTTCACAGACGCTTGGAGGCGTGCGAGGTAGCCTTGCCAGCTACGCTGGTTCACCGGTTATCCGCTAGAAGGCACGGCGGAATTAGACTCGCTCTAGCGGCTAGTCTGTTTACAGACCACGCCGCAAGCCTTACGGTCTGTAAGGGTCTAACAGAATACAGCTCCCATTTGCCAGTTCCCTAGGCACTGATTGCAGAAAGGAATTTCTTGATTGGCTGTTCTAATTTTAGTGCAAACCCAAGCTATAGGGAGCCAAAGTGAACCCGCTGAAACAACAGATACCCGTTTACAAAATACCATTTCCGGTGGCCAGTAAGAACGAGGCTTAGTGCTAAACCTATGTGGCTTTGAGGCTAGACTTTTGTTTTGGGTCTCATTTGTTACTTTCGAAGTGTTGTTTATTACTATCGTCTCTGAATAACTCTGTCTCGAAGCTACGATGACAGTTGTTAAGTTTATGAAAAATATGGATCTAAAAGATTGAAGAATGACACATATAATCTCGAACCTACATAGTTAAAGTACTGTGCGCCTATATCCGAAAATGGTATTTTGGGACAGTCTATCTGTGGTTGCAGTGGGTTCACTTTGGCTCCCTATAGAATACCGCGATTCTGGCACTATTCTGGGAATCACTATAACTCTCCAAGCTGATTTATTTGGTATAGGCTATATATGCCCAGTAAAAGCTACTCTGGGACCTCTGCTTGATGAGTAACATGCTGGTTTCTGGCAAATCAATCAGGACAAGTTAGTACCAGCGGAGGCAAGAATTCCTGCCTCAAAATGGCACCCCCTAGCAGTCTTAGTTTGAGCCTGTGCGCCCTGGCCCTGGCAACAACAGACTGTACCAGTGTCTATCTAGCGGCAGGGGGAACCCGCTCGTACACTGGCCGCCAGAGCCATACTACATTAATATATCTGAATGTCGCGAATGAGTATGAAAGGTATGATGGTTGTTTCTATAGCAGAAAATCATGCTGATTTCAAAAACTCATTTCTTACTCGCCGCAGCACGTGGATTCAGCCTGTAAATTGACACTATTGACAAAAAGTTGGAAAATGATTTAAAAATTAAATAAAAAAATACCCACAATTATTCTATATTTTCTGTGCCTTTAATGGACACTACTGACTGAAGTTCCCATGCAAATTTAAAAGTTAATATATGTTTTAGCATTTGTGACCTTGACCTTGACCTATATTTTAGGGACCAAATTGTCTTTTCTCATCAAAATATGAGTTCATAAATCCGTTTGAGTAGACACTAGGCTATTAAATGTTTTAGCTGATTAATATTGTACATGCATACACTGTAGGCCCTACATGCATTAAAGATAATTTGACCTTGACCTCTATAAATATAAGGGCAAAATAGGATTTATAGCTGTAGGCCTACATCACATTGGCAATCATTATACAAGAAATAGCTAGCTTGTGCAGGTATAGTAGTGATGATGACTGAGAAATGTCTGAAAAAGATTTTCTACATTCTGCTACAACCCTTGAAGTATGAAAATCTGTGACATTGACCTTGAGATAGTATATGACACTTTCTTTTGTCATAAGGAAATGTCTTCATTGATCTGTGTAACAGGCATGGGGCTTTTAAATTGATACTAGCAGTTCCCATTTGCACCATCAAGGGTGAGAAAGCAGATAATCATTATCCTTTCAGCAATATTATCACTTTCGCATTCTTAAAATGTAAAGTGTATGGAAAATGAATCTCTACCATAACATTGTAAAATCTTTATTCCCTTATCTCACTATGCATATATCGAGTAGGAAATAGAGCAAGTTGAAGTTAATGATGCAGGAGAGAAAGGATTATAGATGAGATTATTAAAAAAAACTCGGAAAGAGAATTCAATTTTGAACAACTTGGCACAGATAAAAAAGACTATGGTGATGAACGGTAACCAAATCAGCAAGGTTGATCAGCTTAAAAGCAATTTAGAATCTCTGGGTCCACCAGAGTGACAGGTTAAGCATGTTGTTCATCACCTAAAATCAATAATTTTAGCACTGGCTGCTATTCCTATACCTTTGCATTGTCCTCTTACTGTGGATGCCAATGATACTGGGCTGCTAGATTGAAACACCTGATGTTGCTTTGGCCATTGTATTGGGTATGACATTTCAGAAGAACTAGAAAATAGAGACTTAGCAGATACAGTTTCAGATAACGATTCCTACCCTGATGGCTTATACAAAGTGGCAGGTCTTCCTTGCAATAACAGAGAATATCTTACATTGCATAGAAAAAGGTGAGGAGTGATGTAGAGAATTCAGACAAGGGTCCTTGTCTAAAAGTAACAGATTTGAAGATCAAATTCCAAAAAGGAAGTTGCAGAATTTCCAATCAGATGCTCCAAAAGTGCAGCTAAAAGACAAAGACAAGAAACTGATACAAATAAAGGACACAAGAGATCTGTTTGGAACACCGCTATACCATGTATACAAAAATTTTGATCTCATTGTAGCTTTCAGTTACCAACTGACAATGCCTCTGCATTGCAAATGTATATTGCATGCCAAACAAGACCACAAAGTCAAAGCTACTTGCAAAGTGGAAGAGTAGGAATACTACACCTGATGGAGTAGATTGCTTATAAATACAATTGATATAATGTTTCTGCTCCATACCCAGGTGAATGTGCCCTGAACATTTGGTGGTTCTACAAGTATAATTCTCAAATAGTGTGTGATTTGGCAAATCATATTGACTTTTCAGCTGACACTTATGTTTTAACTTCTATAAAAGACTATGAAAGATCCTATCATGATGCACATTTTCTATTACTGGTCTCCAACCCAATGATCATAATTGATTGATTTAAGTTTATAAAATATACAGAAAAACACCAAATTGAAATAATTTCTTCCTAAATATCAGATACTAAATTCTGTGCTCCATAAGCTTAGAATGACTAAATAATCATAGATTTGACAGAGTGTACCATAGACACAATATTTTTATTATGATTTCATCATTTTCTATTTTCAAATGGTTATAACTCAAAATGCTGAGCGAATACAAGCAGGTTTGGAATCCGGAGATTGAAGAGCTTGAGAATCAATCATAAAACATTGTATGCATTACCATACACACCTGACACTTCAGACTGACCCTTACCTCAGCATTAATTGTTTAACTCACCACGGTGCGATCTATGACATGAGATTATCAACCTGTTTTTGTAATTTGGCTTATCTATTTTCATACTCATAAATCATAGTGTCCTAGGCTCGTAGGAACATCAATTCCCCTTCAGTACTAGGTAAGTACCTCGGGTAATTATCTATACATATGCTTAGTTGTCACTCACTTGCCTAACTTACCCTTTACAAAAACAGCAACACACCCCTGCCCTTCCCTTCAATATGATCTTGTTTTAGGGACCGTTCATTATTTACGGCAGGGGGGGCAAATTATATGAGGGTATTTGCCTGGGGGGCCAATTTATTTAGAGGTATTTGCCTGGGGGGGGGGGGGGTCATTTTATTTAGAGGTATTTGCCGGGGGGGGGGGGGCATTTCATTTTGCGGTATTTGCCTGGGGGGGGGGGGGGGGGCGTTTCATTTCGCAGTATTTGCTTGGGTGGGGCGTTTCAATTTCAATGATTTACGTTTTTGTAATTCACCCACATAAGAGGTTCTAGAACTGTGTATTTTGGATAATTCATACAATTTAGAGGCCAATAGTATCTGATCTCTTCAGGCAGAATTAAGAAATTTACATATATATATATATATATATACTAGCGACTTCGTCGATTCGTATTTAGCTACCACTTACCACCTACCCCCTCCCCACTTCCCCCTATGTTGGGCCCTCTAGTGGAAGAATGGGAAACCATCGTAAAATTGTGGTTATCATTTCGTATGACACCGGTGCTTGAGCTGATCATCGACGATCAGAACACTATGGGTTGACACCAGTGAAAGGGTGAGATCTCATTGGCTTCTCATGAGAAAAGTAGATAAGAAAACTACAATACTAAACTTTGATTTCGGCATGGCTTGAAATGAATCATAAGAGAACATATATGTCTGAGTATAGAAATACAAAAAAGAGGAGCAGGTTTACAGTTAAGTACTGCATGAGAATCTCACTCTCGTGGCTCTTCAATCTCCATGCCTATATCTGGTTCGCTTTGTCTCTATGTGCGGGACCAACTCCAAGTGGATATGTAGGAAATTCTAACGTTTTATAAGTAGTAGGTAATAACCATGGTGATTGTGGCAGAGAAAATAATAAGTGAGGTACTGTGACACCTGGCAGTGCCATGTCTGTGGAGTGGGAGCTCATCATACTAAGACGTCTTGTAATCTGCCATGCAAAATGGTCTATTATCCTACCCCTAATATAAAATCCCATAGGATTAACATTGGGTTTCCGTATGCCACGCTGAGTGACTTACAGACGGTCGTAAGCCACTAGTGACTTACGAGAATTGACCAATCAGCGAGCGCCGCGATAATTTATGTGGAAGTAGTTCCGTCATCTCGGTGGAATGCAACGAAGCAGCCAACATGACGACCTCGCTTCGTCTGGTGCCCGTCAATGGTACGTTATCAGAAATATTGAATGAACTACTCACGGAAGTAGTGGAAGAGGTGATCGATGAAGTGAAAGCAGAGGCTGTAGAACCTGTAGTTTCTTTCAATCTCACGGAAGAAGACTGGAATTTAGTTTTTGAAGATGAAATGGTTGTAGTAGACGACGATGAAGCCTTGAAAGGGCTGCAGGATGAAGCAGCTTCACTACCTCAAACTACTGCAAGCGAATCCCCTAAAAAACAAGTAATGAATGATCAGGAACTACTCGATTTCGTGGCCGAAAACAGAAACAAAAATACTACGGTGAAAACGCAACAGGTAAGATACGAACTAGAACTTGACACTCCCACATATCGATGAAGGCGTTCACGATTTTCATCGATAAATAGAAAATGACGCAATATATACGCATATCGTGTTATCACAAATTAGATTTATCGGTAGGAAAGACATTGGCAAAAGTTAGAATTACGGATATTGCGTAGAATTCCAATAATTTACCGTAGAAGTGCGTGGTTGACATTTGTCAACAACGCCGAATGAAGCGCCACCTATGTTTAGTATCGGACAACTACACTACGCAGCAAGTTGAGTCTACTTCGACAACGATAACAATATAACTGCGCAAAAACGCAATAAGTGGACACAAAATTTTAGCATAAGTTCACGATTTATATATTAAAGTTACTACGATCAATAAAAAAGTAACAAGTAGCCTCAATATCTTAGAATTTAGCGTAGAAGTTTGTCTGACAGCGTCTTGACAGCGTTGTGACAGTGTGCGTAACCGAGCGTGAACATAACAAATTTGAAATGTCAAGTTAACGAATTTTGTTTGTATTTCTATTTTCAGATAGTGAAAAGGTTCAAGGCTTATATACGAGAGAATTTCAATGATGACAACGAAATAGAAAATATGGAAGGCGTAATCCTTAACAACTATTTAGCGAATTGGTTTTTATCGGCCCGCAAAAAAGATGGATCTCAGTACGAGCCAGACAGTCTGACTTCATACCAGGGATGCATGGACAGGTAAGCTTATATTATATTTTAATTTAACGAGTAAAAATAAATATTGCCTCTAACAATGAAATTTCGTGGTTTAAAATAAAATTAATACAATTTTTACATATTTATATATTTACAGACACCTACGCGACAGAAACTACAGCCATAACATCCTAAAATCTGACGTTTTCGCCTCCAGCAGAAACGTTTTGGCATCGAAAAGAAACGAGCTAAAAAAGCAAGGATTAGGGAATCGCCCAAACGCCGCACTCCCTATTACTGATCAGGAGGAAGACAAGTTCTGGGAAGCGGGTTTATTAGGTTCTAGCTCGCCCCGTTCGCTTCAAAACAGCCTCTTGTACTACTTCACTCAGGCCTTTGGTTGGCGGGGATGTGATGAAGCAAAAGCCTGTAGATGGGGAGACATTACACTAAATGAAGAAAATGGCAAGAAATTCCTAGAGTGGACAGAGAGGACTACGAAGACAAGAAAGGGGGCGAGGGGGACGAACCCCCGAGCTTTTCGACCACGGCTCTGGGCTACGGGCCACGAGCGTTGTCCGGTCGAGATGTATGAACTATACTCAAGCAAAAGGCCTAAACATAGTCTGTCCCCTGATTTTGGTTTTTTTCTAGGTGTGAAGACAATCGCTAGCCTAACTGACGATGTATGGTACATAAACTGTGTCATGGGTATCAACTATCTGAGTAAGGTTGTATCATCGATGGCTTCAGCAGTGGGACTAGTTGGTAAATACACCAACCACTCGCTTCGCAAAACTGCCTGTCAAAATCTACAGAGTAAAAACGTTCCAGCTAATATTATATGCCAACTTACCGGACATAAAAGTGTTGATTCCTTGAATCGGTATGCTGTTGCCACTAAAGCCCAGCAACAAGAAATGTCTGCTATTCTCACTTCCAGGTCCAAAAGGCAGACTACAGCAGCGTTGGGATATAATCCAGATGAACCTCGACCGAAGTCCCGTCAGCTTGCTCTGACCGACACCACTAATCTTACTCCGGTGGCGGGTCCGAGCAACGTAAATACAAGTGCGTTGGAAGCTCGATCGGTAGTAGCAGGAATGTTTCAGGGTGCAAATATTGCTGGGAACGTCCATATTCACTTGAATTATAACCTTTCGAGTCAATCCACAACATCCAGTAACGTAAATCTTTCTCCAAAGCCGCAAATAGAGATGTAAAAGTTTGACGTGTCTTCCTCCTTTCAGATCCGGCGTGCTACTGACTGACCTTTGACCCGAAGTGGTCGTTGTTCTTGAAAATTTGAAAGAAAGAGCTAATTTTTGTTATATTTCAGTAAAATATTTACTCATGTGTAAAAATATAACTGTTCAGATAGATCAAGGATAATAATATTGACAAAGAATGAAAAAGTTACGTAAAGAAATTACGACATATTTCTTCGTGCCCCGAGTTTCACCGAGTTCAGCCGAGGACAGGCCGATGTGGTTTGTTGTGATTTCTCCGAAAACTAAATAAAGCCTAGATTTTGTTGAAATTTATTTAAATTGTTACTTATTTGTAAATATATTATTATTCGGATAGAGTAACGACCTATTAATTACCCCCCAAAAAAAACAAAACCAAGAAATCCCGACCTATATCTTGCCGTATGTAGGCCAAAGCACAACTCGTAACGTCATTGTAACGTTGTGTAGGGGATTCCCATCTTGCTCATAAAGCGTATCACAAACATGACAACAAAATGGACTTTTACGGATTTAATACTTCATTTCTGGTAAGTTCACTTTCATTTGGGGTTGTCTTAGGGTTATTCAGAGCTGATATGGTATAGATAAGATGGGATTTCTTCAAAATATTTGCTAAAGTATGTTACTCGCGTACGCCGGAATGCAACTAAGACACACTCGTACTCTCGTACGCCGGAGTGTTGAACAACAATCTGGACAGTTGTTAATGTTTTATTTGTTATTTTCACATTAAATGATCGTAACCAAACTCGAGTGGGTAGGATAAAATCAAAACCTAACTCGTTTTAATATAGGCTCCGTATACCACTCCTGGAGTTTTGGCTACGGATTTCACTCGGCTCCGCCTCGTGAAATCACTACGCCAAACTCCAGTCGTGGCATACGGAGCCTATATTAAAACTCGTTTAGTTTTCCGATAGTATTTGCAATCTTTTAAAAACTTCAAATATATGAAAAACAAGACAGGACTATTTTCTGCACAAGAAAACTGTAATGATTTTAGAGTTTGTAGGTTGTGCATGAATATGCTAAGGCATCAAAGGCAATACCGCTGTTGGGAGATTGCTCCATGGCCCTTTGCGGTGCAGCTCCACTGTATTAGTATCTATACTCATTTCAATGGTCAATGTCAGGTGATCACTGTGCAATGTAGCTTAGCACATAAATAAGCTCCCGTGCCAGCATGTCCTGACAGGCTAAGGGTACACTTCCTAGATAGTGGATATCTAAACCTATAACTATGATATGCCAGTTTGCAGTCATTGCTCTTAAACCATCATTAACAGTCCACATTTCTCAAGGGCCAGATAGCTGCAAATTAGAGGATTTGATTATAGATGTTTAAAATTTGTATGCCAGAATTTACCTGGCTTTTTTTATTTAACATTACAATATATGTGTACAAATGTACATGTATATATGAGAAAGAATCGATTTAAAGCTATTGCCTAGGGGAGGGGGGGCGTATATCAGGGTAATTGACTGGGGGGGGGGGGGGTGGCAGTTTATTTTGAAGTATTTCCGAGGATGGGGGGGTTATTTTAGGGTATTTCCGAGGGAGGGGGGGGGGCATTTTATTTTGAGGTATTTCCGAAGGGGGGCATTTCATTTGGAGGTATTTCTGAGGGAGGGTAATTTATTTTGGAGGATTTGCCAAGCAAAACCCACACACCCCCCCCTGCCATAAATGATGAACGCTCCCTTAACCCATTCACGGCGGGTGATGCCATATGGCATCAACCGTGCTAGGGCGGGATGATGCCATATGGCATCATCTGTGCCGGGGCGGGATGATGCCAAAAGGCATCATTTTCCTAAATTTTGCAGAATTTCGTTTTTTTTTAAATAAAATAGGAAATATTTGAAATATAGTCATGAAATTTTCACAGAATATAGATGCAACACCCAGGAAATGATTCTGGGTGAAATGGACATTAAAGTTAATGATTGCATATTTTACCACGTCCTAAACTATTGAACTATCACAATAGGCCTGATACTTCCCGCCCCCAGGTGGTATACATTAGCCCTAGTACCCTCCCTTTACCCCATACTATTGCCCGCCCTTAAAGGGTTAAGCAGGTGTTCCCCTAAATAGGCCTTTGACAGGAGGCCAGGCGGGCCTGGCACTGGGCAGAGAATGTGCAAGTCTATAAATTGTCTGTGTTGCTCCACCCACCCACCTGATTCTAGCTGGCCGACAACCACAAGGTGCACACACAAACTGCCTGGCGGGCACTCAGGGACCTGTTCCACCAAGTCGGGCAGCCAGGCAGCACCTGCTGGGCAATGGACATGCAGGGGTAATGCTACTGCCATCTGGTGGACGTTGGCTTCTCTAGTTTTCTTCTCATGACTCTCTAGTTACCTGTTCATTCGATAGGGAGCCTCTCGAACACTCCTCAATATGCTGTTCAGACTTCATGTTGATGGCGTCTCTTGTGTTATTGGCAGCGCACTGTCAATGCAGGTGGTGGCAAAGCTCATGGATGCAGTGTTCATCAATTTTCCACGTGCATCATGGGTGCTGACTGTTCTTGCTGATGGTGTCTTTTGCAGTATGAGGGCATGCTGCCAATGTTGATGCCGGGAAACCTCATGGGCGCATCACTCATCAATTTTCCACTGAAAACTGTGGTTAATTGAATATTGAAGGTGAATAAAGATAAGTGTTGATGCTATAAATGTGTATGGCACACTCTGGTGTTAAAATTCTGCCCAAACTACCCAAACTCCCGACCACCTCATATATATTTTCTCCCAAAAATTTCCATGCTGCTCTCATGGATCCGCCATTCCTGGGTATAGCCCAAGGTATCTGAATGCACCCATTGTGATGTTGGCTTCGAACTGTCAACATGGATGCTGTCAAAGCTTGTGGCTGCCTGGCCGGCCACCGCTAAATATTAATATACATTTTGCCCAGCGATACTTTGCAGGCAACTCTGTAAAATTTGGTGGTCAAAACGGCCAGCAGGCCGGCTGGCCAGCCTGCTTGGTAGAACAGTGAAAATGCCAGGCCGGCCGGCGGTGGTCCACAACCGGCCGGCAGTGACGAGCCGGCGACAAGTTTTTTGACACGCAAAAATATGCCGGCACTGTCAATGTGGCCAGCTGGCGGGCTGGCTGGGCAGACCTTCTGCGCTCTTCAACCTAGCGAATCATCGCCAGCAACGATCAGCCAGTCGGTCATCTTGGAACACCCGCGTAAATGAAATGTGGTTATCCCGGTTCGTCAAGGGTTCATCATGAAGATTCCCTAACCAAGATTTATTGATGATTACAAAATTATAATTTTTGTATAGCTCCTTTATCAGGGACCCGTTTCATTAGTTTTGTGACATGTCTGTGACACCATACAGACATTGGGGTTGTCTAGTTTCTCTTGACAACACAAGTAGCTGCCCTTAGGAAAAGACAAACCCCAAACATATTGATAGGACAAATCTACACGTCATAGACCTGTATCACTAGTTTCGTGACAAAAGTGTTAGACAGACATGAAAAGTGGCACCAACATTGCAAGCAAGAACGGACAAAACAAAGTCTAATGTCTAGTTCTTATGAAACCGGACACCCCATCTAGACGCCATCTAGACATGTCACGAAACTAGTGAAACAAGTTCCTGGTCCGCATGTGGTACTAGACTGCAGATATTCGAGTGTCTTTATGTGAGCATAGTCAGCGTAGGCTGGACCCGTTTCACAGTCAGCGTAGACTAGACCCGTTTAACAAGTTTTGGGTTCATAGATAGAGGGAAGAGAGAGGGAACAGTTGCAGCAAAAGCAGCACCAACTCGACCTTTGCTCTGCCAGCATAGCGAACATGGTATTTAACAGATCAATATCTAATGAAGACGTTAATGTTCCAAATTACTCCTCACCCTTCCCCTACATTTCAGTCTTTATTTGACGTCTCTACATGTATTTTTGGCTGAGTTACGGAGCCCATACTGTAGGTCTCGCTTGTAAGAGATGGAAGGGATAGCCTAGGGTCGAGCGTTGCACTAAGTTGTGTGTGAGAACAGGCTGAGTGGTGCACTTTATTGGCATCTGGGATAACATTGTAGGCTATATAGGCCTCCAGTCTCTCTTTATAGTCCTCAAGGTCCTCAACTTTACCATCAAAGGGACCAACGAGTATACTCGTTGAATGGACCAAAACCATTCTCATTTGCAGTTGCCATTGTGAGAAACTGTACACAGAATACAGAAAAATGTAACTATATAGGGCCTATAACTTTCACTCCAGGTGTCCTTTTAACAGTCTACATCTTTTTTTAAGAAATGGCAAAAAATTATACACCAGGTGTTAACCACTGTTCTTTGCAATAGCTCACAGGATTCCACTATGATTCTGTACAGACATGCAAAACACAACTTGAGGCATCCTACTGTGAACGGTGGCACATAGGGTGACTCACCACAAAAACATCATTTATAGGGCTTCTTGACAGGCCGATGCAGCAAATTGCTAGATTCAAACTGGATGCAGCATGTCTTTACTTTCATAGCTTTCCACTAGGCCGTACTGCAAGCGGCCGTGAAACACAACAGAAAACAAGATCTATGTGGAGCTGTAAGCAAGTCCACTTTCCAACTATTATGTTAATGGCCCATCGAGGAATGAGGCTTCCGGAACTGACACCAAATATTCCGTCATTCTACCACATTGAATTGGTTTCCTTATTGGTCACTTCACGTGAGGGCACCACCATATGGAATGTTGAGCAAACAATAGAATTTTTGCAGGTGACCAGCCTTGAATATTGGAAGTTATATATTAACATCAAATATATGCATGCCAATTCTCATGAGGTAAACTATGGCAGTTCTAATATATAAAGGATGTAATGTAACGGGAATGTATTTTTCTACACTGAGGTACTGAGGAGACCAATGATACGTCCTCTTGTGTCTGAATTTTCAATTGCTTTTGCGCATCCTGGCAGTAGTAACACCATCAACAGTTAAGCGCCCTTTTCACCTTTGAATGATCGAATAAAAAGTATACACAGCGCACCAAAAATGCCTAGTACCTTTATCAGGTGGCAGTCACGTTATTGTAATTGTAGCTATAGCTACCTTCCTTGCATTGGTAAATAAGCTGTTAACAGGTACGAATTGTAACACCTGTAGACCGTTACGTTGGGCGTGCGAGCCACTCACAGGTGAGCTTACAGTACATAGCTGGCTGCCGCTCCCTGCTCCTCTTACCACAGCCCCCTCCCTAAACCATCCTCTGCTTACTTTGCAGACAGGACCACCTGGATGACTTTATTATGCGACCCATCCCCCTCCCCACCTACATCCTCCCTCCCACCCTGCCATATATTAAACAGGCCCGTGCTTAAAGTGTGAGGTAGCACATCTGGCGCCGCCGTGCACCTGAGCAGAATATGAGTGTTGGGCTTTGCTACGGCGCCGTGAGAAAAGCACCTGTATACATCAGTGCTAGCAGGCGCCACACGTCAATTCCAGAGTCAATAGGAGAACTGTAAAGGGAAAGGGCGGCAACATGTACCATTACGGCCTATCCCTGTCAGTGGCTTGTCAGCACGTCCTCGGAAGCGAAAGGATGTGATCAGAACAGAAAGTGAAGCAACAGGTCCCTGTCCAAGAGTGACCTATCGGATAAATGGTAGCTAAGAGATATTGCAAAGGTAAGAACGGAATATTATTTTTCGCCATCGAAGGGATGTAACCACTCCCTTGTCTTCCGCGAATACCCCAATATAACTAAGTCGTAAAGCCAGCTATAATCTAAACTGTATAAGACGAAAGTTCTAAAGGTTTTGTTAACATAACCGAAGTTATTGGTGTTTGGATCCTCTTTCTTGCCGAACACAACGAGGGCACAAGAGTTATTCATCTTTCATATTTATGTAAAACGACCTTACCATGGCCTTACATTATACAAGATGAGATCGGGGTTGAAATTCATTTACGGAACTCGGCGTCACTGCCTCGTTTCGTGAGGAAATGCAACCAATGTCAAGCCATGTAAATGACTTTCGACCATGGTATGTTCTTTTTCATTTATCATAAACCCGAAACCGACCTTAATTTTGTTTAAAAACAATGCCGAGGTGAAGTCTACACTCTGCTCAGGTCTCAACACGGGGTACGTACACAATATGTAGGATTGGCGGTATAGGTATCTATCTGAGGAAAAAGACTTTTCCCAAGATATCGGGTCCCCGATTTTACGTCACAGTTCCGACTTCTGCACCGTCTACATCGCTACAACTATCAAAAGCATATGCACGGGTATAAAATAAATTTGAACAAGTACGTACTTTCATTTTGCATATTCAAAATTGCGATCCTAGTAGTATATAAAAGGTATATTATACATGTTAATCAGAGCTTTATGCTGACTAGGACTTCGAAGCACACGGATGCTGGAGCCCATTACTTTGGTTATATGTGGTTTGAGATTATGTGTCTCATTCTCCAATGTTTTACATGTATATTTATTATACACTCATCAACTCATCATAAATTATTTAGAAACTTATTTGGATACGATTGAATTAAACTACACTTCAATATCTGCAAATGAGCCCCAAAACGAAATCGGGTGAGGGTGTCTCTCGTTTCAGTGAGCTCACTTTGGCTCCCTCTTAGGCTCATAGACATCATCAGATAAACGTCCATAACCCCATGTCTATCACACTCGGGCTTTTGGACACCTATTGAGTTTGGATTAAGTACCATCGTGGTGTTAACATGTTTGGCTGTAGTGGCGAAACAGCCACATGCTGGTGTTGCGAGTAAAAATTGTATATGCAAGGCCGCTACAGCTCAGTAGAAGGTTGTTCTGTCTATCCATCCTTTGCTTCTTTATTCAGCAATGAACATAGTCTGAAAAGACGGTTTAAAGAGTTTTCCCGCCCTTTTTTGTCGCCGACACACCAGGTAAAAAAAGCAACCCTCCTAATACGCTACGACGGGCTACGATTAAGTCCCCGACACGCGGCGGGTGTCGGCGACGTTGTCCCCGACACCCGCCGCCTTCGGGGGACTTAATTGTAGTGTGTCGTAGCCCGTCGTAGTTGGTGGGAGGACCCCCTAACATGCAATACTCTACATGCATCCATAAAATAAGACATTGCTTTGTTGATATCTCGAGGCTCTGCAAGCAAGACCATATGAGATGTCAGCATTCTCTGGCACCATAGATGGCAGATTAACAGGTTGCACCTGGCTTGAGCCGGAACTGCTGTCCCAGTTGTGAAACATTTTAGAGCCTATCGACCCCTGAGCGTGCGCTGCTGCCAATGTAACCCATGACGGGTCGGAGCGACATGTGTGCTATATCTTTATAGTTTATCATAGTAACGTGGATCCTCCTTATAATCACAGTGGACTCAAGCCATTATGAAATGTCATCTTGTACTGGAATGTAATTATCCTCTGGATACTGTTACCATCCATGTAATAAAAGATCCTGAAATAAAGATGTTCTTCTCTCATTCCTCAGGTGGACCTTCTAGGCATATATCAAGTAGGCCTACCGGCTAGCACTACATACATTAACAAATTTGTGGTAATATGAGAAAACGTGGGAATTGAGCCCGTAGGGTTTGCCGTTCGAGTTCTTTTAACCCATGAAAATATTATGTCCCAAAGCCGGCACAGGGGGACGTACTTAATGGGACAGAAGGCCAATAAAAGCATCTCTACGAGCTCAGACACTACATTTTTTCCTTATTAGGCTATATATACCTAAATATCTTAAAACATACAATGCCCGAACATTCACTACGGGCTCAGTGCGCTTAAATATTATTTATACTACACTCCTAGCAGCGGATAGTATTTCATAAGGAACTTTGTCGAGCTCCATACTGATTCATGGTTTTTTGGTTGCGGAGTAACCTGAGGCGGCAAAACGGATGCAATTCAGATTTTACTTACCCCTATCACTTACTAATTTGCTAACATTTGTGACACTTGTGGGGAAAATACCTGGGGTGAGATGAATAGTAATATTAGGAAACGTCCTTACAGTGGATGAAACGGTTCCTGTTCGAGGTCAGTCTTTGATTTCATACTGCCTGACGCCAAAGGCGGAAGGCAGTCTGAATTCAAAGACTGACCGAGAACAAGAAACGTTTCGCCCACAGTGAGGACGTTTGCTTATTATTATATACCTTAAATCGATGAAAAAACGTTATTTTTATGACTTATTAAGTCACACTCACAGCGGGCACAAACATTATTATTACTGCACCCCTAGCAGCGGGTAGTATTTCATAGACATTCACACACAGGTATATAGGCTAATAATTTACAGAAACAGGGTTACTGGGGCTATAAGTGATAAATATGCAGTAAAATCGACGATTAAACGAGCCAATGCCGATGAATCATGTATAGCCACAGTATACCTGTTTTCGTATTATCATATACCTTAAAATATCCAATTTTTAACTTTGCTTCTAGGGGAGTATCCCCGTATGCCACATACATACCCCATACATCGCCTAGGTGTTGTACGGACATAAATACGGCATGGGTAGGAGCGGGCCGTGTGTGTAGGATATACTACCACAATAATAGACCCTATTGAGGTATCCCAGAATTCAGTCTCTTTACAGGTCCCGGTGTGCGCTTGTTACCGACGTAGTATTGTGATAGAACCTTGAACCATAACCCGAAGTTATTGCAGTTTAACGGTTTTTATAAATCTTCAAATGGGAAATCCGATGTCAGATATGGAAATTTCAGCTATTTCTACATAGAAATCCAAAATTACATTCAGGTTCTTCAAATATAAATGGGAAAACTATAGTTCATGTGGTCGTGGTCTGCCCAGTCAGTCGCGAGCGGAACTTGTATTTACCCTGGGCGATAATAGGGAGATTAGTAACCTCTGGAGGGCGTATAATAACTACTTCTTCCTTGACCACTTCTGAGAACTGGGAACACTTCCGGTGTTTCAAGTCTAATTGAACAAATTGAACGTTAAACTAGCCAAACAAACTTCCAGTTTCAGCAATTTTCGGAATAATGCACATGCATACCTATTAGGTTTTCATAAAACACGTCTTTGTTCTGAGCATGTCATTGTATGATATATCGAGAAATATTTTCTTTCAGAATGTCGAGCATCGATTCTCCGGTCATACAGTTGCCTTCTCCCTTCGCTTCCTGACGCCAAACGGAATGTCACAAGACGCCTCAGTAGATGACCCATTGTCTGCGCGACATAATCTGGACGCTGCTGGTAACAACGTAACCTCGATGACACCCAGCAACATGGGTTCAGCGTATAACAGTGTTACAATGGCATTGTCTCTCATCTACCTCACTCTCATCTTCTTGCCCTCGTTGCTAGGCAACGTGCTGGTGCTCTATGTCATTCTAAAGCACCTTCGCTGGCCTAGTTTTACAAATGCCGTCATTGCTTCGTTGTCCACCAGTGACCTTATGGCCACTGTACTTTGCCTCCCTCCTACGTTCGTCTCCGTTATATACGGTGGATGGGGAATGGGCGATGTCCCCTGTATTCTCTTCGGCGTCCTGCAGACGGCTCTGGCTATTATCTCCACCCTCATGGTGGCCGTGGTGGCCTTAGACAGGTACACCATCCTAAGAACTGCACCCAGAGCGGTAAGTACGGTGGGAAGGGCGGCTGTACTGTCAATCTCCTTTTCATGGGGCGTTAGCTTCATCCTTGCGCTCCCCTATCAGACACTGTTCGACACGCATTGGACTCTGATGAAAGAGAGTGAGATTGCCTATTACCACTGCACTTCCGTTTTCCACACTGTAACACTGAACGGAGTACATCTAAGACGCAATGTTTATAGATCCGTTGTCGTCATTGCATGCTTTGTGTTCCCAATAACTATAATGTGCTTCTGCTGCGCCAGCTTCATCAACATCATTCGTAGGAACGAGACCCATGTGCGTCCTGCCACAAGCAGTGTCTCCAAGCTGTGGTTCCGTGACGAGATTAGAACAGCTCGTACGGCCATGTTTATGGTACTCGTTCATATTGCCTCGAGAGGGCCTTACATACTAATGAGCTTATTCACTCTCTTCATTGGAATTCCCTTCTCTGCAGTCATGGACACTGTCAGTATGTGGTTGTTTTGGTCAAGCTGTGCCGTCAACCCCTTTATTTACGCCATAAGGAGTCCCCTCTTCTCCGAGGTTCTCAGTCTACGACGACCCAGCGTCTACCGGGTAGAAGGGATCGTCCGCATGTCACCATGCGCCACACCCGATTGTCCGACGGGCACTGACCTTCCGGCGAGGACTGTAGCGTCCGCGGTGGCTTGCCACACGGTACCCGCCTTCCTGGCTACGCCTGGTCTTGGTAGAACTAACGTATGTTTGGAAGTCTTCTCTTCCCTCAACAACTACAGTGGGCCACGGAAGGATTCCATGACTTCTACCACTACAAACAGTACATACAAAACTGCAATATAAGATTTACCATTCCGGACTTTTTAAAGATAACCATTAGGTTCTCCAGGCAAACGATAGAGATTTAGCAGACGATAAACATTTAGTACACTTCTAGCCAGCCGGTCGCTTGGTGCCGGTGGGTGGTCGGGCGGATAAAAAAAAGTTGGCCCTCCATGGAAATACCCAAAAAAGGTTGCCCGCACCCCCACTCTCAAAATACTGGAAATAAAAATCTCTGCAAAGGTAATGCTACCCCTCAGAAACTAATCCAAGGGTTGGTTTATATAGTTTACCCAGCTATTCTAGAGAACAGAACAAGTTCCACACTTTCTTTCCACTTGGGTATGTTGCTAGATCTCCAGCACCATCCATTGTTCGAGTACAATTCCTAGTTGTTGTAGGCCTGTATCACACACACTCACAACTCGGGCATTTCTATGAAAGAAATCTGGCCCCAACTAAACTACACAGCATCTGCAGCACACCTACAAAGACCACCAGAAAGGTGATCATGACAGCAGCGCCTTCATTCATACAGTTAAAATCACTCCTACTTTACAGGGATGTCAGTTGGGGTCATGAAAAAAGGAAATACTTTTTGCCTCAGAGAGATCGAGAAAACATGAAAAAAACATGGTTATTGTCCACGGAATAGGGCTGGGTTGCATGGGAAGGTTCGAACCAGTGGAGCAAATGAGGCCGAATTCATTCTGTCTTTGTTTTTCACAAGAAAAGGGATTTTATCAACTGGAAAGGAAAACAAGAATTTCCTTGGAAAAAAGGGAAATGTCATCTTAAGGAACAAACCAACAACAAAGTACCAAACAAAATAGAGTCCCATGGAAATACCGAATAAAAGGTTGTCCACCCATGCGAGTTTTTTTTAAAGGTGCACCCACAAAAAGTCCCCCCGCGGTTCGGGGTCCTTGAATCTTGACGCAAACATAGCGAAGCAGTCGGCCATGGGTCTGCCTCTGGCCCAAGACATCTGAGTCATGCTTAAAATTTGATCTATTGCAGAGTTTTCATTACATTTGCCGATGTACCATAGGTATCCCCTCTACTCTCATGTAATGTTCTGTATTCAAATATAACGCGTTTCGTATTTTAACGTTCAAAATAGAATATGAGGTGACTGCCCATGAAAATCAATGAACGGGAACCATTGGGGCTATGTTTTATGGGCGAGCAGTTAATTATAGCCCACTGACTTTACCTATTATGTTAAACATGTTTTTCTATCATGTTAAACATTGTGAAAATACTGGCGGAGGTGTGATATGATAAAGAAAAAAACTGCACTTCGAACATTTATATCCTTTACTCTGGAAGAATTAGTAATAATAGTATCAATAATAGTTGTGGAACACAGCGGCTATAGCGACTACCGAGCAAGTGATGGTATGCACATGTACTATGATTATACACTAATTGCGTCCTTACGTCAAGTGACACATTTTCCGTTTCATATATCCTTGCCTGGGACTGGTGGAACATTGAAACCCAATCAAAAGGTAAACAAGTATTCTACCTAAGGGCCAATAAATTCTCCGCGAGAACTGAGATTGATATATTTTTTATTCGGGTGACAAAATATGGAATGCACATATATATATATATATATATATATATACTATCGCCATCCATTCGACGTTTTTCCTTGTATAATCCATGTGAAAAACAAAATGTCTACCAAGACAAAGTGCAAGTTAGTCCTTCATTCAGGTCATATGACTCTGAAAGCGACAGTTCTATAGTTACTCTTCAGTTTGTTTACCCAAGTACCATTGGCCCTATCTTTAGAACCATCCGAGATTCCACCCCATCATATGGAAGTAGATGCATGTGTTCCAATAGTAGTGTCTACGCTAAATGACCATACAAACAGTCCTTTATTCCTACTCTTTCCTTCTAGTGAACTGTTTTCTCCTCATTTCTATAGGGAGCCAAAGTGAACCCGCTGAAACCACAGATACCCACCTACAAAACACCATGTCCGGTGGCCAGTAAGAACGAGGCCTAGTGCTAAACCTATGGGGCTTTGAGGCTAGACTTTCGTTTTTGGTCTCTTTTGTTACTTTTGAAGTGTAGTTTACTACTATCGTCTCTGAATAACTCTGTTTCGAAACTACGATGACAGTTGTTAAGTTTATTAAAAATTTGGATCTAAAAGATTGGTGAATGGGACATATAATCTTGAACCTACATAGTCAAAGTACTGAGCGCCTATACCCGGAAATACTATTTTGTTACCGGCTGTCGGTGGTTGCCCTTTAGCTCCACCTTCCTGAATCTATCTCAGACCCCAAAACTGTGATTGCTGCTGCCCTTGATATTGGTCACCCTTTGCTATATCAGGAAGTATGTCTAAAGGCAGAGGGTTAAGGCCTTCAATTAATTTGAGCCATGTGAATAATTTTTCCTGAAAAGATAAAGTCATCCATGTATTATTTTTGAATCAAGAACTAAATCCTGATTCTATGGAATGGTTGTAGAGGGATAATTCTACGCCAAACCGGAAGTCCTATCCGCTGGGTTACATCTATGCGCATCTCACATTTTCTTTCTATGACGAGTTCCATTAAATAAAGATAATAGTCTCTGTATTGGAGGCTCGTTCTATGAGCGGTTCATTGATTTTAAATTATGGAAATATCCATAGGGCATTGGTTTCTCTCTGGGTTGCTAACTATCATAGGCTATATCTATATTATCCGATTTAGTTGTCGTTGCGCGAAATTTGAAAGCTACCTTAAATTGCTGTGGAAAACTATCAGTAATTTGATGATTTGATTAAGAATAAAGGAGATGCAATTTGCCGGTTATTTCCGTTTTTCGCCTTTTAATCAAGGTTTGGTCATGTTAGAGATGATAGATATAATCAGGATTTGGATATCTTCCGGGTTTTTTAGATCACACTGTATCTCTGGAATAATTGAATAGTTTTAAAAATGCCTGATGCACTATGTCTATGTTGGCAATTCTAGAATGCAAAGCAATTAGAGGGCTCATTGATTATTCTGTACAAAAACAACATCAACCTGCACAGGATGGTAAAAACACTGTTTTTACACTTAACAAGATACCAGGCAATGTTTGTTACCTGTCATCTCGGCCAAAAGGCGCAGAAAAAGGAGTCATACTTTTTCATGACGTAATGAGGAAACCCCGTTATTCTATTATCCTATTACCGCATCAATAAAATCTTCGCCTGGTGGTAGGATATTGGTCCTCGTATAACGTGCACCGCTGCAGGTATGAAACAAGTTGTGTTGTGAAAAAGAAAACATAATCTGAGGAATCATAACTTAAGATCTGCCCGCAGTAGGGTTATACGGTGTAATGGTTAGCTATATGATGCGACCAGGGGAGAAAGCAAGTGAGACTATAGGAGCGACGTATAGCCTCACCTGTTTACTGCGTAAATTCCCAGGTTAGTGCTAACGGTTTCAAATATTCTCAGGTGCGCTCGGTTCGCAACTTGATACAATACAGCCACGCCCAATTCTAGAGTACATACGCCCGAGTGAGCATACCCTTCAATATAAGGATTGTTATACATCGCATCTATAAATAATTGGTGGTTGGTTTATACATATGTGTAGCACTATTGCATAAAAACTGGCTGTGAGTCACTCACATTAACAAAACAACTCGAGAAACTACCAGTTAGGCTTCCTCTGACTACAGTGTTTAGTTTCTTGTTCTACGAATGAGTGAAAAAAATTTACATGACAAATTTGAAATGGTTATTTTCTCTTAAATGTAATTCAGATCTTATTCAGGTCGCTTTTTTGTGACATCACAGGATGGTGTTCAATTCGAGGCAATTGAAAGAAAAAATATTAGTTAAAGTGAATTGATTTGAAAACCCCTCTCCTCTTCTAGGCCAGAACATCTCCTAGCGCTGGTAAAAAGGGCAGGCTGTGGCTACAAGTCTGTCTCTACAGGCTCACACCAGGAGCAGATAGGCCACACCCACCAGAGAGATTGTCACAGAGTGAAAATTGTGTTTCACATATACAGTAGAACCCCGCATAACGGACACCCCGCGTAAGCGGTCTCTTTTGCTCGGAACGGAAATTTCCCCCTCTATTATAGATGTTTAATTTAACCCCACATAAGCGGTATTCCGGCTTAAGCGGCAACCCCGCGCAAGTTATTTCGGCACAAAAAGGCCTAACACCCCATGTAAGCGGCACCTCAGACGGACACCTCCGACGGACACCCGACCAAAAATAGATCAATCTGTGTTTTTTATGAGTATGTGAGTATATTCATAGAAAATACATTTATTATTCAATGTTTAATAACTTCAGATCCCATTAAGATATTGGAAAGTCGTTATCAGATTTACCATCCCCTCTGTCTCCCCTACATATATTACACGTCAATATTGGCCGGGAGGAAAATTGAAAACCCAGGGGAGGCTAAAATAATGTGTCCATTTTTGATAAAGCTTTCCTTATTTATCTTAAAACTTAAGGGCCGCATCCACCAGAGCCGACACGCCTCCCGACGCACCCTCTGTGACACAAATTTTGTTCATCGCCGACGTCTTCTTTGATGGAGCGCGGCTCTACGACACGATCCGACATGCCCCAACATGTGCCGACACCAGGGGCCGTGTCGGAAGCCTTCCAACACACTCTGACAAGATCGAATATGTTCGATATTTGCTATGACACAAACCGTGTCGCAGTGTATCGCAGCGTGTATACATACCTTTACATAGGAGAACTAGAATGTATTCACTTTATTAAATTCCATTGTCACTGCATGGAAAGGTGGGGGGGGGGGGGGGGGGGGTAATTTATCACAACCAAGTAATACACAGGGGCCATCCAGGGGCAGTATGGTGGAGGGGCAGTATGGTAGAGGGGCAGTATGGTAGAGGGGCAGTATGGTGGAGGGGCAGTATGGTGGAGGGGCAGTATGGTAGAGAGGCAGTATGGTGGCGGGGCAGTATGGTGGAGGTGCAGTATGGCAGAGGGCAGTTATGCAGGGGCAGTAGAGTAGAGGGGCAGTATGGTAGAGGGGCAGTATCATAGAAGGTCAGTATGGTAGAGGGGCAGTATGGTGGAGGGGAAGTATGGTAGAGGTATGGTGTGTGGTGGAGGGACAGTTTGGTGGAGAGGCAGTACGGTGGAGGGCAGTGTTGTAGATATGGTTTCTTGAAAAATGGCAGATTGGATTTTCATAGAATGACACACTAGATACAAAGTGTGAGATGAAGTCCCTTAGGGCAGGTTAAATTGTCACCAAGAGACCGAGGAAAAGTGGGAAGTAGGCATACACCTGTCTAAGGTACATTATTCCTACATGTGTATCCTGCTGCAGGTGTTGGAAAATGGGGAGTATGGGCACTCAATAAACCACTAGCCACAGCTGCTATACTGTTTATTGTTGAATTCACTATAAATTTCTATCTTATTGATAGTAAGGGATAATAGGGGCTCCACACACTTTAGAAGATAGAAATGTATATAGTAGGTGTTTTGGGTATACATACATAATGTCTAAACCGATTATTGCCGTGAAAAGTATTTTCAATGTTTTTTGTCCTCAACTGGCATCCCTGTGCCAATTAGAGGTAGCTTGTGGTGTTCCACGTATATAGACAGTCCAGCTATCGACAGTTTGCCTAGCTTGCCTTCACAAAGTAGCTTTTCCCAATGATAGTCATCATATCCTTCAGGATTTCTACATGCTGCTGCTACCTTACAAGACCTTCGTCTCATTGCCCTGACGAGTTACAGTTGATTTATGTGCATTATGAGTAAACTGTATTCCAGTGGACAATCTCCTGATACTGAACCTATGTTACCCGGATGTTTAAAACAAAGTCTTTAGACCAGGTATGAAACAACCTGGAATACAGGTGGGGTATCAGAAGATTTTGAACATCTATATGCAACTTTCTTGTTATCATATACATGTACAGTAAAACTTTTAAAAAAAACCAAGGCCTAGAGACTGAATAAATTACTTTGTTGTAACTGATATTTGATATATATATATATAATTTTTTTTTATTCATGTAAACATTGAACAAAGACACAATCTGTCATCTGAGCACGTTCTTCCCAGAGGGGTCAACATAGAAACTAGACAGTAAATCAACAGGCATACTCCACATACAAACTAATAATCCAATGATATTATACAAGCGTCATAGTTATCTGATGACAACTATTTTACTCAACGAGATCAACATTTTCTTGTTGCTGGAGTTGCAATAATTCATTTTTTACCCGAATCTTAAAATTATTGTTCGAAGCAATCTTTTGCGTTTCTTCAGTTAACAATTTCCAGAATCTAGCACCAACACAGAATGGACTACTCTTATATTTTTCTCGGTTTGGTTTCTTCTGTTTAAGCACAATTTTATTCGATGTTCTAGTATTGTAAGACTGTTTTATATCAAGATGACTTATATCCGGTGACCACCATTTTATTAGACTTAGTGTATGACAAAGTCTACGATAATTTAAACTTCTAATACGACAGCGAGTTAATAATTCGTCAGTGCTCATATCCCGTGGTTTTTTTATGTTGAGGCAACATCTCAAAGCATGATTAAAATTGGTTTGAATATTTCTACGCATACTAACCGTAAGATTCCATTGTACAAAATCGGAAAATTCAAGCATGGACAATAGCATTTGTTTTACAATTTTAAGACTCTGTTCAAAACTTAATAGATACCTTATTTTTCGAAATTTAAAAAGCTTCAACCTAAATTCGGCATTAATTTTATTGTAGTGCTCTTTGAAATTCAATTGTTTATCAATTATTACACCTAGGTATCGGATTGAATCTACTGACTCTATTCGCTTACCATTGATGAATATTTCCGGTTTTGGGTTTCTTGTTCTTTGTTTGTTACTAAACCAAATAAGTTTACTTTTATTATAATTGATAGTTAATCGGTTGTTATTAATCCAGGTACTAAAGATTGTAAGATCTGTTTTAAGTTTAGCATCTAGTTCGTATAATGAATTACTTTTGGTGTAGAGAACTAAGTCATCGGCATATAAGATCATGTTAGAATTTAAGGTTAGCTCTTTCAGGGAATTTATATATATTACAAAAAGAATATCTGAAGTTTGAATGGACAGCCTTCAAACATTTTAGAAGACTCTTTATAGATACTTTATTATCATGTAATATGAGTTAGAGAACATAGTTCATCGTACCATATACTACATAGACAAGTTCAACAAAAGACTTTTTTGTAACTGAGCTGTACTCAGGAGAAGCGTACAAAAATGTTAAAGCAAAGCAAACAATACGTTCCAAATCCGTAGCTAATAGGTGGTCCCCACCAATTCAAATACGTAGAAGAAACGCCGTTTTTTACGCCAGTGTGACTGGGGCATAAGATTCTAATGGGGAAAGGCAGAGTATTAGGACATTACAAAACAATTAAGCTAAACAGGAGGGCATCACACATTAAAATCACAGATGCTTAATTGCGAGGACAAATCACCCATACATTTTTTTACTCTGGTCTTACAAATTGTATGTCAATTGGTGTTTTGTTCTCTTCATTAGTCTTATGCCCCAGTCACACTGGCATAAAATTTGGCGTTTCTTCAACATATTTGAGAAGATTCGAGTTCCGCGTATTCAGTATGCAAATTCAACACTTTTATCTCTTAGGACGCAATCCAACTTCACACTGGCGTTAAAATCGGCGTATTTCCTACGCATCTGAAGAAGGTGGACACTACGTAATAGTTACATATTCTCTATGCTTCTGTTTACTTTCTTTTACATTCTTTTATGCTTCTTAATGCCCCAGTCATACTGGCGTAAAAAAACTGTGTTTTTCCGTGTATGCACGTCTACATTCTTCTACGCATTTTGAAATCTACAAATAAGCCGCAAAATGCGGAGATACGTAAAGGAAAGTCAGAATGCGCCAAAAAACGCCACAATATGTAGAGAAGCGTAAATAAGCATTGATGAACGTTGATAAGCGTACAAAAATGTTAAAGCAAAGCAAACAGATACATTCCAAATCCGTAGCTAATATGTGGTCCCCACCAATTCAAATACATAGAAGAAACGCGAAATTTTACGCCAGTGTGACTGGAGCATAATGTTCATCAACGCTTGTTTTACCGTGCTCCTTTACGCATTAGAAATGTGTAGAGATAAGTTTAAATTTTAGTTATTCTGACACCACATTTTTTTTATGTTCTTTTACTATATACCCATGCCGTATATACTGTAAATATGCACCGTTTCGGCATGTGACGTAAAAATACTGTACGGACCGCTGGTCCGTACACTAAAATACTGACCACCTTGCCATACACGTTTATTAACATATCGATTGTTAAAAATTAAATTAATGATTTTTTTTTAAATTTTGGGTATGTAGTTAATATATAACGTCCAACCATGCTTGTACAAGTCACAGAACTCGATGGTAATTTACGGTTTGTACGGAACTCGGCATAAATGCCTCGGTCCGTACAAACCGTAAATTACCATCTCGTTCTGTGAATTGTACAGCATGGTCAGGACGTTCTATATAATTACGTATTCCGACTCTTGTCTACATATATCCGCGTTTTGCGGGGTTATTTACAACATATTTGTAGATTTCAAAATGCGTAGAAGAACGTAGATGTGCGTACACGAGAAAGCACCGTTTTTTTAAGCCAGTGTGACTGGGGCATTCGAATCAGTTCAAATCCGGAGGACATGAGTATTTAAAGCATGTTATTGACTAATATTATCTGTACAATTGTGCAATAAATTGTAAATCAGATTGGATGCAGGACATAATATTCTATTATGAAGATTTCTGAATTAACTGTAAATTACTGCATAGGTATGCAGTAACTTAATCTTACTGGATGAATAGCAGCAGGTAGTAAACATGTCACTTATGCCAGGAGATATATATGGCTCACGAAGAATATACCATTTCTGTCCCAAGTCTAGGGTACCTATTTCAGACTACTTCTGGACAGATCCATCTAACTATTATTGCATCAATTAATGTTTCCCATCAAGTAGTACAACTGGGCAGTATTCCTGAATGGAAAAATTATCATTTTGAGTAACTCCATATACCATATTTTTCAAAATGAAATTTGTCTCACTATCTACTTGTCTATGTTATCTAAATTCTCAAAGCTACAGATAATAAATTTGTAAGTGTTTTATTGAAATAAGTGCATCTTTCATTTATATAACACCTAGAGAAAACACATGAGAAATTATAATTTCTTTCTTTTCATAACCTAGCAAATGTAATCTAAATAACTTTTTCTAAGGGACAGTATAGTTCAAGGATGTTTTCTACGTTATCCAGATATCATTGGACCAGATAATTATATAAATAAGGTCATTTTATTTTCCACAAGTCTGAAGTTACTTGACTATATTCAATGCATATTTTTATGTTAGAATTATTGTAAATATTGCCATAACAGAACTAAGCGTGTTATATGTTATCTACGTTATCCAATGGGTTTTAATAAATCAGATAATTAGAAAATAAGAAGAAGTGCTTTGAACCACTTGATAACAAATTCAGACTCGAAATCCATGTTTTGGTAATCAAATATGTGAATAAGTATAGATAATTGTTGTAAAAACAAAGGATTGCCCTTTTTGCAACAGTTAAAGTGTTTCAAAGTGGTGTAAAATAGCAGCAGGATCTGAGAAAATAGACGAAAATTGACTTTTGTATAGTAAGTATATGCAAAACCAATTTGAATAGATGAAAATCCTCATATTTTATAAGATTTTTCAATGTTATTAAAAAAATATCCTAAAATCAAATTATAAAGGCCAAAGAGTTATTTTCCTATACTTACCAGATGAATTTGAGTGACAAAAATTCACATTTAAGATCATTTTCACCTAAATTGGTGCATTTTTCATAAGCCTTACCCACATACTAATGTAGGGGTCATGGTAGTCCAGCAGTGGTTGGTTTGCTTTACACTAGGTGATGCGAGTGCCAGACCTGTGTATGCAAATACGGCGGGGTCGCCCGTAACTGAGTCAGTAAATAGGCAGAGTCCACAGCAGATCGACAGGTTACTTGTACATTCCTCTGCATTGAGCAACCTACTTGGAATCTCATAGACTGGTAAGGTTTCTCCAGGTAGCCTTTCAGCGGTTGAGGGAACAGATACCCTCACTTTACGCTACCTAGCACATTCCGTGCTAGGCTACTGTATCTGCACAGGTATTGAATAAAGAGCAGTAATACCTGAAATGTGCTGAGCAGGTTTTGTGCTAGTAGGCTTGTATTGAGTAGTAGATCCCGCATCTCCTTATACATACCAAGGACTATTCAAACTAACCTATGCGGGAAACCCCATAGGGTAGCGACTCATCTCACTCTGCCAGATAGACCAATCTAATCCTGGGTATTGAGTTGGAGCACTCTAGAACCGTCGGACCGCTACAGTAATATATATCTTTCAAAGAGTGAATGGTTAATTTTGTACTTCTCACTGACTTTAATCAAATCGTCATGAAAAATTGTCATTTTATTTTTGTAAGTTTCCATGTATGAAATCATTTACAGAACATATTAGAATCTCTTCCGATAAGCATCAATATCACAGTGCCTAAAAGGGCACTACTGTGAACTCACATCGATCATTTCAGGGCATTATAATTAGGATGCAGCTTACCACATAACTCAAATATTATGTAGATATTTATACATGTGCTATACAAAGGCACAACTTTATATAACTATAAGAAGTGAGATGATGACGCTGAGACACACCAGAGGTCACTAGGAGTGCTTATAAGGAGGTGGCGCCGTCACTGGGACTTACTAGGTTAGTGACTAAATTCTTCCTTTGTTGGGCAGTTTCATTTCTGCTGAAATAAATATCAATTACGCCAATATTGTAATCTATTGTTAATTCTCACCTGTTCTCTGCACTTATATAATTCCAGCTCAACGATTATATATATATATATTTGTGTGCATACATACATATGTTATATTCTTTCTTTCATATAATCAAAATCTTTTGTGAATCTGGGGAGCTAGAAAAAGACCACACTGATATCACAAAATGGATACCCTTGTACTGTTGCATGAATATGTGCATTATTATCACCATTAAGAAAAAACAAATGAATATGGAAAATAAAAGTTATTTCGTAAATTAATCACCAATCCTTTGTAGTCTTCCCAAGCTTACCGGGTTTGAAATATATATCGCACTTAAGAAAACTACATATCGAATCAATGATAACAAGGTAAATGATTGTAAACAATTATGCTTTCAGAAGGATTGATCACTTCTAAATGCCATCTACTAGTGTCACTTTGTGTGCATTGTAAAAGTATTTCTAGAGAAATTGAAAAATCTTAACGTTTACTAAAATTGGCTCGATGTATCTAAATTGCACCTCACCATATAACAATGTTGTCGTAGAGGAGCTATGTAAACCCACAAAGTGTCAATAACAGAAAAACATTTAAACAATAATAAATGGTGGCTTCACTTTGTGCTTTTAACACAGAGAAGAATCACCCTGCACTACCGATATAATATACATACATTCAATCTTCATTCCAAATGATGTAACAAATCAAGTGATGACTTATCAATAATCATAACATAGATAAGCAAAGCAGAGACGCCTCAGGCGCCTATCACTTTACGGCTTTACTTTAAAGGGCACACTTTAATAAAATCTGTTATTGGTGATATACATGCTAGCACCTCTGGTAACATAGTCCCCGTTATGAGTGACCTAATGTCACGTACAATTATTTACGTAAATCTTCAGAAAAGGGCAATAAATCACAGTTTGGCGTACATTATCTTTCTCCTTCTCTCCTCTTCAAACATATACACTCAGATACAAAATGTATGCATCTGACATAGAGACGTATACATGATAGTACCTACCTCAAATAACTACCATGACGGTAAAGTCGGGAAAGATATAGGTCATATTCGTCTTGGTCGATTATACGTTTTAGAAATATTCACAATACATACCTATAAAAATATAATACAAAAGTAAAACTTATAGGATTCGAGTAACAGGAAACAAATTTAATGAGTAATCTTTAAAAACAACTCTGCTATTATTCCTTTTCAACAAAATTATTGATAGACTAAAAATAAAATATCCCCTATATTGTTTTTCGACAATGATACATTATTTGGGCAAAAATCATTCATAAAATACAATCCTGGGTAGAGAGTCTACTTTGCAAAAATGAATTGAAACATCCTTGTATTTTTTTTTCAATTAGATATTCATTGATAGTGTTGCTATCTTCAACCAAAGTTTGCCGATAGTTATCCTGACCTAAAAAAGACATTTTCCCCGATGTTTTTCTTTTCCTCGCCGGCAGTAGCCCTACTCAACGGTCCGTCTGAACGTACCTCTCTGACCGCCGTCCTTGCTCAGGAGACGGATATCAGAAATGACCATGTCGTAGGTGACGGCCTTACACATGTCATACACAGTGAGCAGTGCCACCGACACGGCCGTCATAGCCTCCATCTCCACTCCGGTCTGGCCCCGCGCCCGCGCCTCCGCTGTGACAACGACCTTCAACGACTCCGGATCCAACCGGAAGTGGACGTCCACCTTGGAAAGATGGATCACGTGACATAACGGGAAAAGCGAGCTGGTTGTCTTGGCAGCCATAATGCCGGCGATCTGTGCCACCGAGAGTACATCGCCTTTCTTCATCTTATTCTCTTCGACCATGGAGAAGGCTGGCTGGCCGAGGTAGATACTGCCCTCCGCAGTGGCCGTGCGGGTGGTCTCTGGTTTATTGCCCACGTCCACCATGCGGGCTTTACCATCGTTGTCCGTGTGAGTTAGTCTAGCTTCCACCTCTTTGCTGTTGGGTCCTTGGTCCTCTGAGGAGTCGCTGGAGGAGAGGCTGTCAGTGCCGTCAAGCAACTCTCTGTAGGCCTTGTATTGACGCTGCAAGAGCACCTCTGTTACACTGGGGGGTTCAGTGACCTCTCCAACCTCGGTCTCCTGGGAGAAAATGTCATGGTACTGCTGATAGTATGGATCTACGTGAGTTGAGGCACCCTTGTCTTTCAGAGTATCCTCACTCTGTTTATCTTCAGTTTCTTTAACCTTCTGCTCCCAATCAGCTGGAGAGGTATATGTGCTGTAGTTTTTGAAGAGAACATGGACGTTCTTGGCTACTTGCAGTAGCTGAGTCTGTTTCACATCAGGTGATATTGAAGGCACTTGCCAAGGCATCTTTGTCGGTGAAATGATTGGTCTGTTATTAATTGTTGAAGTATTAACATCATAGTGAAGATACATTTCTTTGCTCATTTGTGTTGATATGTGCTCATTAGGACCTGGATCGGCAAGAAGATGAATTGGATGGAACGTTAGGCGTCTCTGTGTCTCATCTGAAAAAATGACACCAAAAGAATCTTCATCACTGCTTTATAAAACCATTTACAATCGGTTTCCCTCCAGAACTGAGTAAAAAGGATTAGCAAAAGAAATCCACAGAAATACTCAAGTAGAGTATATCGTTTATCTAATTATCTATAATAAAATAGGGGTCATCCATGAAGTAAGCAAACTTTCTGAAGATTTGACAATCCCAGCTCCTCTTCATTGTACGTAATAGATTTAAGAAAGAATGTTAGAGACCAAACGCAAGTTATTTGACCTACACCTAGGAATATTTATATAGAACGACCTGACCATGCCCAATAAGCTAAAAAACAAGATGATAATTTACGGTTTGTAATGAATGAGGCATTTACCCTGAGTTCTGTATGAACCGTAACTCATATTCGGGTTTGTAGCTTGTACAAGCATGGTGGGTTGTTCTATATTTACCAAATAGCTGAAATTGATAAAATAATTAACTTAATTTGGCCTAACAACCAATGTTTTCGTCAATAATTAGAGAACATTGTTCCATATTTTGCCATTCGGAACAGTGTTCCTTCAGTAATTTTACGTTATATGGCAAAACGGTGTATATTTACAGTATATACGGCATGGGTATAAAGTAAATATATAAAACGAATCTTATGGTAACAACAAAATTAGATAAATCACAAACACTGATAAATAGAAGCTTGCGAGTAGTGGTAGGGAGAAATAGGGGGAGAATAATGCATGCAGATGAGATATTAGACTTGCAAATCAAGACCTTTGAAGTACCGCAGAAGTTGTCATATACTATCATTAGTCAAATAGTGGAGTACTAATCTGGAATATTGTATACCAAACCATAACAGGGAAACTCGAAAATGCTAAATAGTATGCAGAAAACAGAAAACCTGAATACCTAGAAATTATTTTTTTAAATCAGCTTTACATATGGGCATACAATTATGGGACAAGCTATCAAAAGCCAAACATAAAGAGAGGATAGCTTTAAAGCAAATGTGAAGGAAGTACTTGGAACTACATGTTTATTAAATACATGTTGAAAACTATGATTGTATGAAAGAATATGTACGTCCTGTCAAAATGTCTGAATGTATACTGCTATTCCTTAGTTGTAAGGACTAACTTGTACGAAACCACAATATGGAGTTGAGTACAATTTCAGTTGATAAACACTTCTTGTTTAAAAAAAAGATGGAAACATATATGCCTAGGTCACGCCAGTAATTATATAGAACGTCCTGACCATGATGTACAAGTCACAGAACGAGATGCTAATTTACCGTTTGTACGGACCGAGGCGTTTACGCAGAGTTCCATACAAACAGTAAATTAGCATCGAGTTCTGTGACTTGTACAAGCATGGTTGGACGTTCTATATTTACTATATACCCGAAATTAAAAAAAAAAACAATTTCATTTTTCTTAACAACCAAAATTTTAATAAATGTGTATGGCTAGGTGGTCCGTATTCTAGTGTACGGACCAGTGGTCCATACAGTATTTTTACGTCATATGCCAAAACGGTGCGTATTTACAGTATATACGACATGGGTATATAGTAATACAATACATGTGCAACCGTTCAGTGCCGCCTAGCATTACATCGTTCAATTATGCCGTCGCTCAGTCAAACACTATGCAGTCTTGCCTCGTGATACAGTACATACATACCTACAGTATGAACGGAGTGTGTGATCGCAAGAGAGTTGGTGTTTTTTTTGGAAGATAGGACTGCTGGGAAAAAGAAGGGCATTGTGATATCGAGTATAGGCTGTCTAAACATCAGGGTTGGTATTTGTTTTGGGTTTTCCATCGATGGAGGTAGGTGTACGATAGCCAGGCCCGCCAGTGTGTCATTGTTGAGCCACATGCGGTGTTTTTGTAATCTAAACCATACCTGACGTATAACTGGAGCAATATGCATGATTAAAACACCATAATGAAGCTGGACTACTGTACAGGGATGCCAGTTGCGGTCAGAAAAAAAGGGGAAATACTTTTCACATGGAATTTCCTACTTCAAGGAGACAACAAAAATATGGGTTAAAGTGAGCATCGGCGATTTCTGCGATTATTGGTAACTTTTACCAACTTAATCTAGAAAGATGTACACTTACCCCCCGATCAGTATCATGGGGCGATTGTTCATCTTGGCCAAATTGAACATTCCTAGAAGAAAAGAAGTGTTGATTTAAAATGACGACCTGATTGAAGATACTGAATGAAATTTTCTATTTTGAATTAAATTTATGCACTACAAGAAAAATCCTTAATGATATTTTTATAAATTTTCTTGTTAACGGCAAGACACATGATAATAGTAAGTCACCGTTTTGGCGCATGACTTTGGCAAGAAGGCACAGAGCTCCTATCTAATAGTTAGCCAAGTACATCTGGCCTATTATCTTCACGTCACTGCATGTAAAGAAATGGCCAAGATATAGTTTGTTTGTGACTCAGGTTCGACAATGCATGTTTTGTTGCTATGTATAGCTAGATAGCAGATCACTTCGGTTAGAACGGTAAAAGATCTATCATATTACAAATGTTCATTGATTGCATCATATTTTACCTTATTCCAGCTCCAATATCGTGTCAAAAATATCGCCTCAATAATATTTCAGATATGGCTTAGATAACTGCAACACCACACATAGCTAGCTGTACAACAACCCATTGGCAGTCCTGGCCAACATACATCTATCGTTATTAACAATAAATATGTGAAACCGAGAAAATTATCAGCTAGACAGCCCATACTAGATATTTAAAAGATTTATCAGGGTAACGTATATCATTAGGGTAAGGTAGCTTGTATCGTATCTATGGGATATCTTTATTAGCATACTTTAGGAATAATTCGAAATCAAAATGTTTTAGAGTACATTCATGCAAGGCACTGGAGAACTATGTATTCGCATTTGCTCATGAATATACACATGCATAGATATTCTACAATGGAGCTACTTTTGAAATGTCATCGTAGTACTGGTCTTCGGCAAGCCATCGAGGCGTAATTAACGATAATTTCGGGGTACAAAATATCACATTAACTTTAATAATATGTATATTATATGTTCCTATGGTTTAGAAAATGCAAATATTTTTAAGAGATTTTACACAAAAAATAACATTTCCTATCTTATGGCATAGGGATCCCTCATGAACTCCATTATCCTAATGATTATTCGCTTGGTAATGAACTATGTATATTGGTGAATGCCAATATTTGTGTTCGTTGTTGTGGTCTTGTTTCCTTCATTGTGGGAAGAGACCAAAATTCAATCACTTCCATATCTTTGTTTGGTTACTTCCTGTAGGTCCAATACCTGCTCTCAGCGCTGAATAGGCGTCATCCACAAACTCTTTCATCTATGATATTGTTCACTATACCCTATGTACTTTTGTAAACAACCAAATTATATCTCAAAACTGGGCCTTTTGTTAACTAAAGTTTAAACAACCCATACTGGTTTGTAGAGTACCCTCACTTGTTCTATAACACGCATATCCTGAAGAAAACAACACTCACACTGGGTATTTGATTGTAAACAAGTAAATGCAGCCTTATTGCATTCAGGATAAATAAAACGATCTGAAAAAAACACTTGCCATTCACACTCTATGTAGCATAAGTGGGAGATCAGACTGCGATGTTTGACCGAACGCCGCATTGCTATGCAAAATGACCATGAGGCAGCGCTGATTGGTAAAACTACAATTGTCTGCCTTAGGGCGGGCGTCAACTGGGCTCACGATTTCCACCGATACACGCCAATAGTGACCTCCCGATACAAAATCAAAATTATAGCGATATTGTAGCGTATACTGGGGCGTAGAGAGAAAAGTCTCAAATCTATCATTTTATACTTTAACTTGGAACTTAGTTTAGAACTAAATATTATTAGCAAATATCATATGATATTGTCTTGTATCTAGGGTTAAAATATCAATTATAAATATGCATTATTTCCGGAATTATAAAGGGAATATGGTTGATTACAATGCTTACGTCATGAGCGGAATCGGGGTGTATCGAGACCATGGTACCTTTTTCATGAACCTTCTCAACACGTTAAGACGCACACCGATACGCTACGATATACCTCCCTCCATTTTGTATTGGAGTGTTTTGGCGTTGGTGGGTGCCTGGTCTTATGTATATGCCTGGGAGCTAAGCCACGAGACAAAGACAAATGCTGTTAGTCCCTACCTGCATGTTGTTTCTTCTTGCGGCCGACGGCAGCCCCAACGATGTCGAGCAACTCCGACTCGCTCATGCCCGCCCGTAGAGCATCTCGTAACGAGACTTCAGCGTTACCAAACAGGCACACCTACGATTTAAAAGGTTCCCCTGTTAGCATAGCAGTGAACCAAGTCACAAATCATACACAGCACAAACATGTTTACTTACCTCATCTACAAATGATTTCGATGTAAGAATGATTGTTGTCATTCAAAAGAAGAAAAGGGGCCTCTATAGAAAGCATACATTTGTGTATTTCATTTTTCGTCTCGGTCTAAGTCTGTTCCCATTAACATACATCAGAATCCTGTTTAAAGGACACCAGGGTATGAGGACAACCCACGTTAGGGGACAGATTATTCGGTATGGATAAGTTCTTTGCTTTCTTTGATTATGAGATACACGTGAGGCGCATAGAGTGGTGTAAAAAAGAATAGACAAACACTAGACAACGGCCTGCATAGGCCATGTAGACATCTTTGTAGGTATCTGTGGGGTGTTTGTTTGGTTACCATTGTATCTAGAAGCCTACAAGACATCGATATATATCACCGATTCTCACCGACCCCATCGCCGATTATAATCGGGAACAGTAGAGAATAATGATGTCATGTGTCGATTAAAGCCTATAAGCACTGACTTGCATAATATAGGTCCGTGTTATAAGATATGCTGACTCTTCCCGATCACACCTTTTCCCGATGGTTCCGTCGGGTCAGTGAGAATCGGTTAACTTTTTGTAGGTGTACGCATTTACCTACCAGATCACACCTCTTCCTGACAAGAATCCGGCATTACTTACGTGGGACTAATGACCGACTATAATCGGCAAATAACATTGAAGCTAAAGCTGTAGATGAGTCTTATTACCTTCAGGTTTCCGTCAGCTGTTAGTCTGAGGCGATTGCAGTCTCCACAGAAGTGTTCACTCATCGAGGTAATGAAACCGACCTGGCCCTTGAAGCCTGGCACACTCCATGCCTGAAAATATAAGTAGTAAAATGTAATTTTATATTCTAAATCTGCAATTGTTGTTTTACCATTCAGCGCCACCTAGTGATGCATTGTTCAATTACGCCCTCGCCAGGTCAAAGAATACGCAGTTAGGCCTGACTCCATGTTTTCACACATAGAGTGTGAATAGATAAGCGCAAGGTTGTTGTCTTCCACAAGATAGGACTGTTGGGGCAAGCTAGCGTATTGTGACAAAAGTGTCAGCCATATCGCGGTGATCCCAAGATACAGGTATGGTGAGCACGTGCATCTCAGCAATGGACATGCAAGCACATGAAACCACAGGGATAGATGATCACATATATCTACTATACAATACCTTAATAAAGAGAGTTAAGCTCGTTGTAAAAAAGATTTGTAAATTACAAACGGGAAAAAGAATTAGATGATAAAAAGTAAATTTCCTTGGAAAAGTGGAAGGCTGTCATTTATCTTAATAGGAACATTCTACCAGCATACCAGGCAAATTGTTAAATGAGAAGTTAAAGTTGGTAATGTTAGCTTTGGAGGCAAATTATACCACACCCTTTCAGTTTTCAATTTCTCTTTTATAAATATACGACACTATCAGGTCAAAATCAGACTTCAACTGGAAGGCTGTCATACACGAGATATTTCAGTACCAGCAGTTTTCTATAACCCTTGGTAATTATTACTGACTTATGGCAAATTGTCATTTTCCATGACTTTCCTGGATTTCCATGGTTGTGGGAAATCTAATAATCAATTTATCAAAAAGTGCTAACCTTTGACGTATCATTGGGTTTGTCGGAGAGACGTGTGAACCCTGGGTATCGCTGGCTTATAATGTCGATCATTTCCTCATATGGCACCATCTTCTTCGAGTTCCACTTGTTTCCATCAAAAGGCATATATTCGATAAACCTGACGTCGATATCCTGTTAAGAATTTTGCAAATCTGTGATTATCAGAACGAGAAATAAAGGTGAATGCTCACACAGTTTGAACCAATAATCAATAGCTTGCACATTTTTGTACATAATCAACAAAGTACACGGTAATGGATGGTTGAACGATTTATGTAAATAAGGGGGCATTCAAGATACATTTTAAAGATCAAGATGGAAACATTGAAACCTCAAGGTACACTCAGTAAACAAAAGTGAAATGTATTAGGTAATTTCTTTGACGGTTCCCACACTGACACAGGTTAAGGAGATTCATTTATATAACAGTGACAGGGTTTTGGGGGTTTTATTTTGAAGTAGCTAAAAGTTCAGGTAGGTGGTCTTCTTTTATGGCATACAATTCTGGGTTGCAGTCAGCGCCATCCGTATCGCTTATTTTCAGTAATAAAGTCATTCATAAAAATGGTGGTTCCAGTCTCCTTAGTAATTTGGGACACCCCCCCCCCCCCCCCGAAAAAAAAGAGAAAAAAAGAAAAGGAAAAACCCACTACGTTATAGATTATTCAAGTATCAATCAACCATATATCAATGTAAGTGCAATGGATACATTTGCGATTTATGTGAGTGGTTATTTTAGAGAAATGACTGAAAAAACATTGATAAGAAAAGAGGCTGTGGCAGTTACTTACACATTTACCGACAAGCATAACTTAGTTCTCTATGTTCTATTAAACACTGCTACTACTACTATGATAGGAAAGTTGCCTGACCATCATCTCATCTAGGCCTTTATTGTTTGATTTTACATTCAGTCAACCATTACAGGTCTTTTCTAGACTTTCTCAAGGTTCAGCTTCTTGTCACTACTTTTACAACACAGGTGTGGATCTATGGGATACTCTTAGGTAGAGGTCTCACCCCAACACATTTACTGAGGTTAGAGTTCTTTTAGTTCCCACACCACATAAACATGACCTTTGGTATAACAGTAAGTCTACTACTGCCGGGAATAATGGAGAAATTTGGCTGCAGTGGGATTCAAACTCACAACCTTGGGGTTACGAGTCCAGTGTCTTAACCACTGAGTTGGTTCACCTAGGCTTCATTAGGTTTACCACCATAACACAATATGACATCTATATAATCAATGGGTTACACAGATCGAAACTATGAAGCCTGCTAAATAAAGTCTATGTGATACTTATATGATGATATAACTTGATCAATATGTGCAAGACATTTTGGTTTAGTTGATTTTACGCCCAGTCAGCTTAAGATTTTTCTTCCCAGACTTTTCTATGCTTTAGGTATTTGTTCTAGTTTTCATTATTGTTACGATATGCTAGTTTGCCTGGGAGATCTAGGCTTCACTTGGTATTTATATATGTTCAAATATTTTGGATTTTCTTAGGAATTCATAAAGCTCTTTTCTGCCGGTGCTGTGGGAGTCACTTTGTTACCAGACAATAGAGCATTAGATGTTCAATGCTCAGACATAAGTTGCCTGTCTATCACACGGGTGTGCCCATGTGTTAGTTTCACCTGAATTTATTTTCTCTATCACAGTTCCAGAAGCCCGGGCAAAGTTTTTGCAAATGCTCTCTAGTCATTGGTTTCCGGTCCATGTGAGGAATTGCATGGGTTCCACATTGTTCCATAGTACTCTCTTGGCCACATGGTCTGCAACTTCATTGCCCTCAATCCCAATGTTGCTAGGAAGCCATATATTTGCAGTTCATCATAAACTAACCTTATCCTCTGTGAGTGCGACAAAATCAGTGATCTCCTCTTCATTTAACCCGCGCATGATGACACAATTTATCTGTTCAGATAGAAACCACAGGATAAAAGATATTGTGGTAAAAAAAAAGCAAATTCATAATCGACAGCATCTGATATGTTCATAATAATTATATTGTGTGTTTGAAGGTAAAACATGACAACAGATGATGAAAATCAATCTTCTGCTAGATATTTAGTGCATATGGTTTATTATAGGCAGCACCTAGGAGGCCTTTAACTTTGCCTTCTTAAAACTGTATGTATACACCAACCAGGATATTTACCAATACACACAATCGCAGAGTAGTAAATCAGAAAATCAGATCATACGGTAACTATATTAAGAAGGCTAATTTACAGTAAAAAAACATCCACGAATCGTTGTCTCATTACGAATACAAGTAGCGTATTTATTCATTCAACTTAGATCCAATCATAATAAACTGGGGTTAGACTCAGATTACTAATTGCTAAGGACATTCCTCACATTCTCGTAATCAGCTCACCTTCACTGGACTGTATCCCATTTCAAGAGCAGTGTCCATGCCCAGTATGACGCGGTCCCATCCTTTCCTTCTGGTGACAAATTCAAACTTTGGGGGGATCAACGTATCTAAACTGATATTGATCTGATCCAAACCAGATTCTTTCAGGGCCGGGAGACGCTTGGATAATGTGACCCCATTCGTTGTCATAGCTATAGACTCCAAACCCTCGGATTTCAAATCATTCAGTTGAGCTGAAGTTTGAAAAAAGGGGAGAGACAATATTACATTGCATTCTAAATAAACAGGAAAATCTCACTACAAACAGCATAATCACTTAACTAGATAAAAACACAGAAATAATACATGACTAGTATTTTACTGTGTTTTGCCTCGTATATTCTTAAAAAGAAATGAAACGTAATATGTTAAAAAACAATTGTTATAAAAAGTTATAAAATCTCATTAGCCTGAATCGAAACAAGAGCTACTTATACCCAATTTAGACTGGCTTCATATATTTACCGCATGTTAATTTGCATAACAGAGAAGATACATGTGATGTAATTAGAACAAACAGATCATCACCTATTATTTCAACTAGATCCCTTCGGACTAATGGTTCTCCTCCGGTTAGGCGAATTTTGGTAATCCCTTCTTTGACAAAAAGCCGAGCGATCTTGACGATTTCTTCGCTGCTTAGTAGCTTGCTTTTTGGGGAGAGTTGGACCCCTTCTGAGGGCATACAATATTGGCCTGAAATAAAAGATCACGACGTATATTCAAGATACAGTGTTATAGGCAGTACATGTAAGGTGCAAACTGGTGCCTAATGTTCAGATCAAATATACACTACAACTTCTGAAAGTAGTCACTTGTTTTTGTAGGTAAAAGAAGCAAAAATAACTACAAGGGGTACCCATCCCGCTAGTTATTTTTATCAGGTTATTGTTGTTTTATCGATCATCATATCACTATTTTACAAAACCTACTTCCATCGATCATTGGACAATGATGGTTTTGTGGAAGGGCGGCCATAAACCAAGAGTTGTTACCGCGTAGTAAAACACGAGCGTTAGCGTATTTATTTCCAACTTTCTTTTTTGTTTTAAAATTTAGCCATTACCTGTATCTATTCTCCATCTTATAGAATTAATCAAAACCAGGAATTACTGAATGGGTTTGAGGTCCATAATCAATGGATTTTAAATGGTTAGAAACTATGGGTAGTGGTTTACTGCAGCACCATAGATATTCAATCGGAACATCGTAATCGATGTATGATAAAGCAGAATATATGGTGATTAATTATATTTGGACACCAAGACCCAAACGACCATAAACGTATGATAAAGGATGGTACCCTATAATTTATCTATGTAATCTTGGCAGAAAACGCTCATAATCAATCTTAGAACTTGACAATGGAGCATCTGATGAGATAACTACAATCAGTGTTTATCACTGTTGCCCTGACGTTGAGGTTACGTTGGGTTCGAGTATACAAACTGACAATGTGTACTGAATGGACGGTCATGTGCTTGCAGAACGATACAGCATGCTATGTTTTAAGCTTACATCGCAGATTGCATCGTTCCGTGAGGGAAATTCGAAGATAGGTGTGCTGCCGCCCAAAGCTGTCCGTCAAAAATGCGGAGAAGGGCTTAAGTTCCACATTCTCAAAATATGAAGGCTTCCGTGATACCTGCGAAAAGAAGAAAACCAAGCCTTAAAATGTGACAAAGTATTTATATTGTAGAATGTCGTGCATCCGCGCAAATAACAGACATTTGTATCTGGACCTGATCGGAGTGTTTTCACTGACACCCACTGCAAAAGCGAGCCATCATCTTATTGCAAACGACTTCACTACAAACCAAACTTTTTTTTCTTCTTTTTTTTTGCAATCAGTTTTTATTTTTCATTTGTTTACATCATTTGTTCCAGTTTTTGGTCCTTATACAATCTTAAATCTTTTCAACATTTTCAAAAAACACAATAAACAATTCTAAACAACAAATTCGTAATGATGTGGTCATACTGATGCTCCCCCCCCCCCCCAGATTTCCTATCTACAGTGATCTATATATATCTTTTCTCAAATCTAAGTAAGAAAGAGTGAGTATTTGCAATAGGAACATGCCTAATCAAAAGAACAGATATGATCTGGACTCAACCATTATTCACATAGAGTTATAATGCAATATTATACAGTACTTTGTGTAGTGTGTCATACACTGAATCGATAGACCAGACAAGACAGAACAGGACAGTGATACATTACTAGACATTACATGGTGCATTGGGTTTTGATACTTAGAATTTCTTAAAGCAGTTTATACAATAGATCAAGATGTTTCGACTTGTGCAACTTGTTCTCCATCTTACAGACATATCTCTCCGTACAAACCAAACTTTGTTAACTATGGCAATGTATGTGTTGTGTTAATTTTTTCATTCGCCCTCTCTGTAGGGGATAACGGTGTTTGAAATGTATGTCTCGTCCTAGTAGTTACCTACATACGGTCTGTTTAAATTACATGTAGGCAGTGATAGCATAGGCAAGACATTTCTAGACATCAAGTTTGTTTAATTTTGCAACTGAGGCTACCAGGTAGCTATCGCTGCAGTGGAATATCTCTACCTGCTCTACGGCTGGCGTCGGTCAGTCGACGTTAGGAATATGGTACACACACTGCTGAACGGTGAGTTCGATACCGTTCGAATTCAATATCGGTACCAGTGAATTCGATACTGCTATTGTCCCACGCCGCCCGCCCGTGTGCTGTGTGATAGGGTAGGGTTATGGTTATGGTAGGGTAGGGTAGGGTAGGGTAGGTAGGGTAGAGTAGGGTAGGGTAGGGTAGGGTAGGGTAGGGTAGGGTAGGGTAGGGTAGGGTAGGGTGGGGTAGGGTAGGGTAGGGTAGGGTAGGGTAGGGTAGGGTAAGGTAGGGGCCGTCCATAAATTATGTCACACTTAGGGGGTGGGGGAGGGGTAGATTGAAGAGTGTGACACAGTCTAAAAATCACAAGGGGGGTGTCCAGAGATGTGTGTCAGGACATGCATCACCTAACTCCAAAATTAGAGAGAACTTTCACAGACTTCACCTTATGATTTTGGCTAATTATGGCATCAAGCACCACCCACTGACTATTTGACACTTTTGGGCAGATGATTATCAGAAGGAATTGGAGATAACAATTTCAGGTCAATCATTTCTTTATGGATACATCTCAGATCCCTAAGGATGTTGTCATAAAACTAGAAAAGCAGATGAGATTAACAAAGTTAGAATGCAGTGATATCATCCATTATGCCCTAAGCCGGAAGTATCTGGATACATTTAATCAGTGGCAGACTGCAGGTTCACATTCTCGATTCTTCAGTGGTCACCTCCCATGAAAAAGAAGGCCTTTCAATCTACCATAAATGCATTTGGTGATGATTTTTACCATACCCCTATTCACATATATAGGAACCCCACCAGTTTGTCTATTGGCAATATATACTCAGCTGTAGCTTAGGAAGGGATTATCTTCTGGTTTCTCTGTGAGAAACCCAACCAATGAAGTAAATGCTGAGCAGTCATCAGGTGGAAATGGTCTGTTATGGGGTCAATGATTATGCACAAGGATAAATCCCCAAATGCACCACCTGCCAACTTTTGTACAGCACCCATTTTATAGGCAGGTTGGGGGAAGATGTGGAGTACCACAATGAGGAAAATGTTGATTTTGGTAGTAATTCACCAGAGCAGACTAGACCAGACTAGATTTATGCTTGATCAAAAGTTCAGCACGGTCTTTGATTGGTTGGTCTAAAATGATAATTACTACAGTAAAATATGGTGAAATATCAATAGCTTGTCAGTGACCTAGGAGATCAGGAGTTTTGTCTCATGTATTCCTATATACCTATAAGCGAACAACCTATGATAACTTAACGCTGCTGGGGGTGGAATAACTTTTGTTTACTGCCCAGGTTGAAGTTACTGCCCAGGTTGACGTTTACTGCCCAGGTTGACGTTCAGAGACATTCGGTTTTATCGATATTAGCCTACAATTGAAGGTATATAGGAATAGAGAAACCACGTACCAGTGGAAATAAGTCAAAGTTACTCGATAAAGCTTGGAATAATTACTGCCTGCGGCTACGCCTTGGGTTAGGTTATAACTTATAGCTGACAGACCAGCAGGTGTGGGTCCAGGCAGCCGACTGACAACTGATCTTAATTTGAAGTTTCTACGTCAATTCTTGACAGAGTTCTGATATAATTTAAAAAAAAGCGTAGCATCCGTCAGTCACCCACTGAAAACCGAAGCGTACTGCCTACGTACGAAGCGTATCGTCCATATACCCTCCCTATTCGTAAAGGTCTCTGGACGCCCCGCTTTGTAGCCAGCACGCTTCGATTTCCAGCTGCTGATGGACAGATTCTACGCTTTTTTTAAATTGATGTAATAACTTTGTCAATAATTGACGTAGGAACTTCAAATAAAGTAAATAGATAGCTAAAGCTATGAGGAAAACAGTTTGTGGGTTTATATTTTGATTCACGATAGGCATAATATGATTATTTGTCATTGATTACGTCGTTCGCCGCGAGTGCGAGTATGTCACCACCCGAAAACCAACCGGGGCGTCCAATTTACGAAGCGGGGTGTCCAAAGTGGGCAGGATACCGAGCGGGGGCGTCCAGTACGGTATTCGCCGCAAAAGGCTCAACGCATAGATCTGATTCCCGGTGATAGTCACGCGTACCCGTAAAAATTGGTAGGTCAGTTGTGTGCCGAACGGGTCAATGTCATCAGTGGTACCACAGTCATTCGTGATGGGACCTTGATCTAGTATAGCCTGTAGCCAGTGTAGGTCCAGTGGCTGATACTGTGATAGTTGAACTGTCAATCTTCTCATCATTAGCCTAGCCGAGGAGTTAGTTATTAGCCCCGAGTCCAAAGGTTATTAGCCCTGAGTCCAAATGTCATACCACATCAAGTCGGTGGTCATACATAAATAAATTAGAAATGATACATGAACATTGGTATTGGTACTGATATGAAGTATAGCACATAATGTGGCATATCACTCGTGAATCGATTTATAGATCAGCCTACCACCATAGTGTCAGTGAGGATAGGAGTGCCAAAATTTACTAATACGGTATATATTGCATTTCTTTCTAAGGAGAATTGGTACCGGTATAGGGAATTGCACTACAGACGTCAAATTAACTTAGTTAATACGCTATGAAACTCTATAAATATTACATTGCTCAAGCGGGGGTCAGAGACAGGGGTAAATAACTGGCCCACTATAATTTATAAATTTGGCCATGGCCCAGTATGGGTAAATATAATGATTCGTGCAAAACTTACATTTTCCTGTAACTGTAAAGCACTGGTAGTACTACATACTCTTGACGGACATCTACCAAAGATAGGTGTAGATCTCCAGTAAATTGAATTGACACATCGACGTAAAGACATTGCCATAACGATAACAAGTGCGTGTCTACACTACAGGTAACTGTATCTTTCACGCCACAATCTGGCTATTGCCTGGTACCTAGGTCCTCTGTCATGTGTCACCCTTGGATGTAAAATGAGAGGCGACCAGCTACAAGCGTAGTTGGTACCTTGCCCTGGTTCCCCGGGTATCCACTAGAGGGCACGACGGAATATACACTGCGCCGCTCCGGTTTATTGTAGCGCAAAAGGAGTTTCCGTAGGTTGCTCTAGCGATGCAGTGTGGTCGGAATATTCCTGTACTCTACTTTTGCAAAAGATCTGCTGGAGAGTGCCAGCATAGACTTGCATCAGTCCCTGTGTCCATTACTTTTTATTTCATTTATTTTACCTGGACTTGTAATAGGCCCGCAGGCCTGCAGGCCAGTACAACAGGACTGCTGTAAAACATTCAGCAGCAGTACTTCTTCAGAATAAAGCACTAAAGGTAATAAATTGTTAGTAAAGAAGAAAAAAGACTTGTGCAAATCTATGTTGAGCCAATAGTGGTGGCGTGACTGCACAGAGTAAAATATCTCTCTACTCTGTGATGACTATCAGTTCAAGTCTTTCTCTCGTAGTTCCCTAGTCCGTCTACGCACCGCGCCGCCTTCGCCTTTGGGAGCATGAGCGCCCTGGCACCTAGCGACAAGTGGACGTACTACAGTCTAGTAGTTCCCTTGACTCTGTGGTATTACGCAAGAAGTAGTTACAAGTCCCTTATTTCATTTTGGCAGGGAACCAGTCTGACGTCTGCTCTGGTGGCTAGTGTACATATCAGAGGAGGTGTGAAGCGCAGCGCCCCCTATTGTTTTGGCATGGACTCAAATGACAGCTGATGCAGACTCCTATGTGAAGGTATAGGAAAAATAGGCTAAATAGTAACAGCTACTACATAAAAACTGTTAGAGCTCTATCAAAAATCTTTTCAGATATTGATAGAGTGGCATTTAATTTATTCCAAACCACAATAGAGCTCAATAGAGCTCCACGTTTTATGGTTGTTTTGTGTTGTGGAATACAGCCTTTTTTCTCACAAATTCCAATGTTCAACCTACGACAGGAAACCTTAGCCATAGCACAGGTATATGACATGTATATCACTAAATAGGCCCATGTCTTAGGTTTCTAACAATGTTCTGTTTATCAAAATCGGCCTGTTATTCATGACACAAGAGGTATTTGCATTTTTCATGTTTTTGGTGGGAGTTCTTCTCAGAGCTCCTTCCCCCTTGTTTGAGAGTGGCAAAGTGAGGCAGCCGCGATCGTATATATGAACCAAGTCTGTATAGGGGGCGCTGCGCTTCACACCTCCTCTGTGTACATATAATACCAGTTGGCTCCCCTGTCATGCGCTAGGGGCCCTTCGAGAGACGTCCGTAGATCACGCTGGGAACCCTGCGGACATATGTACCACTCACGTACGATCGCAAGAGGTGACTGAAGATGTGCGTCGAGTGTGTATGCGACTGGCAACCAGCCCCTTTCTGCGCTGAGCTAAGATGAATGGGTTGGTCGGGTTAAAGCCTATGTTCCATTGCGCCGATTCACTGGAGATTGGAGGGCGATTCTGTGGTCGCCGACCAGCCGGCCCTCCGTCGCCAATAGTGGAGCAGCAGTGGAGCTGTAGTGGAGCTAGGGCACGGTCGTCAGCACCCGAACTCCACATAATCTACACCATATCTCCACAGATTTTTGCATGGTTCTCCTTCTTGATACATCCTCTCACTGGTCGCTGTACCATCGGCGATTCAGAGCCGATTTCTCCGATCTTGACCAGGGAAGAATGGCTTGAGATGACATTAAAAAAATCAGATATGGTTGGGACCTGCAATTGGCAAAAATGAAATTCATTGTACAATTTTAGAACCAGAGTATCCTATAAACATTCATAACATCAAGGCTTATCTTTATTTACCTTCATTTTTCGATAAATTGCAGTATTTAGCGGAAATTGAAGAGCTCGCGATCATCCTCCCATACAAATCCAAGATGGTGGCCACTGCACCACTCCGATAGTGGTGACATCACTCGAAAACCAAATTTTTATTCTAAAAAATTCAAAAACGGTCAATTTTCAACAAGGTAAGCAAATAATGGCCAAAATGGGTGGATTCAGGTCATAAACTAGGGTGGAGTAGGTGCTGCGGCGAGGTGGAGATTGAGGAGAGATTGACAAAAGAACAGTGAAGCGCTAATGGAGCCGGACCCGGTGATGCTGCTCCATCAGCGCCGATCATGGGAAGAACAACTCGGTGGAGATTGGGTGGAGAATGGTCAGAGACCAGGTGGAGAACAAGGATCGGCGCAATGGAGCAGGGCCATTAAGCTGTAGTACGTCCCGTTGTCGCTAGGGCCAGGGCGCTCATGCTCTCAAACTGTACCACAAAGCTGGGTTCGGTTCTAGACGGACTAGGTTATATCTAGATTTGAATTTTCCGATTCGGAGTGTAGGGTCACGTTGCACCACTCCGCTCTGAGGGATTGTTTTCCCTCTACCCTCTGTTTTCCCTCTATCCAGTGGTGTCAGAGTAGGGAGGAGGGGGGGCAGGGGGGGCAGCAGGGGGGAGCAGGGGGGCAGGGGGGGGGCAGCAGGGGGGCTCTGCCCCCCCACACTTTTTTGCTAGCCCCAAAAAAGTCAGTACCTTCAAATTTAACTCAATCAAGCGTAAAAACTGTCTTGATTTTTCAACATCGCAAAATGTCTAACTTTTTAGCATGCAACTTTGGCTAAGCCTTGACTTTTCACTCTGGAAAAGTGTCAAAGTCTAACTTTTAACGTGTATCAATGGCTAGGCCTTGGCTTTCCAACACAGTAAAATATCAAAGTCTGACTCTTTAGCGTGCAATGATGGCTGAGCCCTGACTTTACACCATGAAAAAGTGTCAAAGTCTGACCTTTTACTGTGCAATGATGGCTAAGCCCTGACTTTATACCATGGTAAAATATCAAATTCTGACACTTTAGCATGCAATGATGTCTATAAGCCCTGACTTTTCACCATGGAAAAATGCCAAAGTCTGACTCTTTAGCATACAATGATGGCTAAGCCCTGACTTTTCCTGTCAAAAAATGTCAGTCTGACTCTTTAGCTTGCAATGATGGCTAAGCCCTGACTTTACACCATGGTAAAACATCAAAGTCTGGCTCTTTAGCATGCAATGATGGCTAAGCCCTGACTTTACACCATGGTTAAACATCAAAGTCTGACTCATTAGCATGCAATGGTGGCAAAGCCCTGACTTTTCACAGTGGAAAAATGCCAAAGCCTGACTCTTGACTGTGCAATGATGGCTAAGCCCTGACTTTTCACAGTGGAAAAATGTCAAAGTCTGAATTTTTAGCATGCAATGATGGCTAAGCCCTGACTTTCCGCAGTGGAAAACGGTCAAAGTCTGACTTTTGTAGTGCACAAGGATGGCTGAGCCCTGACTTTTCAGCATGGAAAAATGTTAAAGTCTGAAACACCATGAAAAGTGAAGGCTAAGACTTAACACCATGGTGAAACATCAAATTCTGACTCTTTAGCATGCAATGATGGCCAAGCCCTGACTTTACGTCATGGTGAAATATCAAAGTCTGACTTTTCACAGACTTTACAGTAAATCCAGTGCAACAGGCCAAAGTCAAAGTCTGACTCCATACAAAGAAAAAAGTCTGTTGTATGCTAAAATGTCAGACTTTGACTTCAGTGTTGAAAAGCCAAGGCCTAACCATTGATACACACTAAAAAGTCGGACTTTGACACTGTTCCATGGTGATAAGTCATGTGTTAGCCATAGTTGCATGCTAAAATGTTAGATTTAGACATTTTGCGATGTTGAAAGATCAAGACAGTTTTTACACTTGTTTGAGTTAAATTTGAAGGTGCTGACTGTTTTGGGGCTGGCAAAAAAGAGGGGGGGCCCCCCCCGTCCCCCCTAATCTGGCGCCACTGTATATGGAAGGAAAGGAATGGGAAACTCCATTCATGAGATTCTCACAGCAGCTAAACACGCTAATATACTAAAAATAGAGTTGTCCAAAGAAGGCTCACACATGATGTTCATGGCAACCAAGATACTAAAGAACATGGATAAAAAAAAAATACTCCTCACACAAGGCAAGAATGGACTAACCATAAATGAAAGGGAGCAAGCCAGACTGGTACTAGTGAAACTCTTTGAAGAAACATTCACCAAAAAAGACATGGCAGATATCAAACAAATACTACTGTGCAAAATCGAACCACCTTTCACCATCAAAGAAATAAGAAAAGCAACCAAGTCCCTAAAGAACAACAAAAGTTGCAGGGATGGACAACATCAAGTAAAGGCTGAACAGATGAAATACAGTGGCGTCAAAATAGGAGGAGGCAGGGGGGGGGGGGGGTGCAATCCCCCCCCCCCCCCCCACACACACTTTTTTGCTAGCCCCAAAAACGTCAACAGCTTCAAATTTTACTCAGTGTAAAAACTGTCTTGACTTTTCAGCATTGAAAAATGTCCAAGTCTAACCGTTAAGCAAGCAACAATGGCTAAGCCCTGATTTTTCACCATTGATAAATGTCAGTCGGACTTTTTAGCATCCAATAAAGGCTAAGCCCTGACTTTTCACTGTAGAAAAATGTCAAAGTCTGACTTTTTAGCATGCAATGAAGGTTAAGCCCTGACTTGTCAGTGTGGAAAAATGTCAAAGTCAGACTTTTTACAATGAAGGCTAGGACCCCTTTTCACAGACTTTTCGCAGATTAACGGTAAATCCAGTGGAACAGGTCAATGTCCAAATGTTCTGGTGTCCCTGAAATACAGAGGAGCTAGATAAAACACCAAAGCGAATAGCAGAAATCCTGAAACAAATAGCAACTACCAGAGAACATCCAATGTAGATAAAAGATGGCATACTTACACCACTACAGAAGCCAGGAAAACCTTAAGGACCACCATGAATCCTCAGGTCGATAATCCTATTTTATCTTAGCCTGTTATAAATGTTCATAAGTTTAACATAATGAACTCATTCCCAATAGGCATGCGAATATGGTAACTCATACTCAATGGGTGATAAACTGGGGGCTATTTCACTAGGAGCTACAAGTCTCGCTGTTTGTAACAGTGGCAGCAAAGCGGCAGTTTGCATTTCATTAGTAGGTGCACTCAAGCTTGAACGGCACTTGGGATACAAGCAGCACCAACAGTGGCAGAACCCGTTTCATCAGTGCAGAGGGTCTCGCTGTTAGTGCCACTGTGGAGCTGCTGTAAGCGAGAGGGTCTACCCTCTCGTTTGTTACGTGTATAGAATACTCTCATTATTACGATTATAGGTTATATATATACCTTACTCTTGTAAAAATTTCATTGCTTAATTCCAATGGGAAGGGGTGAAATTCTACGTCATCGCCGCCCGTCGACGAATAAATTCGAACGTCAAACGCGTGTGCATTGCGAGACCTGTGCCAACAGTGAGAGTTGGTCTCACCTCAACAGCGAGACCACTGATGAAACGCAAATTTGGGATTGACACTGTTGGTGCCACTGTTGGGGCCGCTGTTGCGGTCTCACCTCTCGCTTTCACTCCACTACTAGTGAAACAGCTTCCTGGAGTTCAACAGTTACTAGGAACAGGAATGGCCTCTGCTACAACTAGATCTGGTCACCGCTGCCATCAATGTAATGTCGAATAAAGAGTCAGAGACTAAATACAGTGCACAAGCGTTGATGAGTAATATATTCTCGTAATCAGGGTTTTACATCAATTTAGCTCTACGCGTAACCCCCAGAGCAGCAGTAGCATCAACTCTAAGAACTAGGCTAAATCGTATCACAAAGGGTCAGAGTGGTTCAGTCCAGCAGCTGAGCTCATCCGTCCACCAGCTCCAAGCCATATTACAAATACTGAGATACATCAGGTTCAAATTCATACTATGGAACCATTTGATGGAACCATTTGACATGTGCATGAATTATAGAAGAAACCATTAAGTTTTGATCAAAGTCTAGGATCTCCATTAGTTTGATACGAAGTGATATGAAAGAGGCGACAGCCAAGTGAATATCACATAACATTCAAATGAGTTGGAGAACTACTTCTTTGATCAAAACGAGTTGCTTTTCGTGTTTATCTCATCCCTGAACACACAAAAAGAATGGATGACACATAGGATGTAGACCATGGAGAACGGACTGCAATAATCGCAGGGGCATGGAGAACAAGGTCCCAATGATAAGTCTATGGGACAAAATTACTAGGGGTGAGATAAGTGAATATAGACTAAACATAAACCGAAAGATCTCTTGAAGCTGACAATGCATTAACAAACCACCTGTTGCATCCATGGCTGCCTTGAGTCATATAGGAATCACCTGATTAAACACTACCATCTGTTACTACAGTATGTGGTCAATAAATATTGATGCCATATTTGAGCCCTGACCTCCCGGGGCTGGTCTCTTTCTCGATCAGTATACTATATGTCCTCTCCCTGGAGCTATGTCATGGTCATCTCATTATTCTACTATAATCCGTCTATGAAGTCTAGGAATGAGTGAGACGAGGGCTGTTGATACGTTCAGAACAACTATAGGCCTGTATCACAGAATGGAGTGAACACCGGCAAACTATTGAAAGGGCCGTCCGCCGTCCGTTAAGTCTCGAAAGCGTCTACTCCCATGTCAAGCCGGACCATTTGGTAAGTAGGTATAAATTCTACAATTGTTATGAAAATTACGACATGTTTTTATTGTTAGTTTACTCAGAAATATCCGCATCTGAAATGTTACCACAGGAAATGTTTGAAATATAAAATTAACCTCTTCAGATAGTATACATGTACATTATCATTACGTAAATACGTAAAAATGTTACAATAGTATGCTGCATGCCTCCATTGACGGTTCGCAAGGCATAATGAACATATCGCTGATTTTGCCTAATCAAAACACTGAGCTATTAAAAAAAGAGAAACCCCGCAAAGCCCTGTTTTGGGTAGTCATGTTCGATGATGAAATCCGGGTTCTAAAGACATTCTAACCGTGTGTAATTCTCATACTAGGTAGTTGACACGTATTCACAGTTTTAAACGCACTAGCGATCAATAATACTTCATTTATACACAACCACACGCCGTGTGTAGATCAAGCAGCAATCAATGTCAGCTTGCCAGCTGGCTTTACAGTTTCATACAATACAAACGAAACACTTGTACAATAAATGCCCTGGAATGTCGGCATGTAAAAATTACACTGCTACAGATGGGGGGCGAAGGAAGTCGGTGGAATGACTTTCATCTAGGCTAGAAAATATAAGCTTGAATACATGCAGTCTCTGCATCTGTATTTCTACTTAGGTATGTTTAAACAGGGATGGTATAAGATCATAAGAATATATGAACATATTTTATTAGAGGATAGGAAACGTCACCGGACAGAATACATGCTAGGTGCATAACACCCTGGAAAACCTAAGTAGTATCTGGAAAAAGTGTTTGTTGGAGGCACTACTCCTATTGGGCATTTATCTCACTGGTACGTCCACATATAATAAGAGTTTCAAAAGCATGTGGTCGAATTTGAAGACTGATACTTTTCAATTTGTGAAAAGGGGATTTCTTACATCGCTAATTAATAGCTGTAGCAATAGCGGGCTATTTTGGGGTAACTGAGTTGGTCATCAGGGATGAAAGTCGGGACTGATGAAAAAGTCGGAAACGGAAAAAAAAAAGGGAAAAAAAAGGGGCGTATTCGGGGGGGGGGGCGACCCCCGCCCCGTGCCGTCAAACAAAATTTCGGCACTTGACGGAACTCTGACGGCAGTGTCAACGGCCCTTGGCACGTTTAACTGCCGCAAAAGTACTGACTGGAGGTTTATACGCCGTCGGTGAAAGCCTGCTGCCAGAATTTCTTGGAATTTAGTTTCATTTTATGATTTTCATACTCTGTTAATGATCATATTTCAAGATGCAGCAATTTCTGATATCCGTCAGTTGTCGGCAAACTTGCATCCCTGGATCATAAAGGGAGAGGGGAGTCTACTCTGCAGAGCATGTGTTGAATTAATAAGCGAGTATATATATTCTAATTCATTTCAGACACCCAGGATCTGCACCAGAGTATGGCATCAGCAAGTCTTGGCCCAGAGGTGACTCTCCTCGCTATGAACCTGAGCGGGCGCTTCGCCGGACGGGAGATTCGCCGTTTCGGTGAGGCTGTCCTCGGGACAGTCCTCGTAGAAAAAGACGCCGATCTTATGTTCGGTCAGCAGGCCAACTTCAAACCGCGTCTCCCTGATCACTATGTCCTGATCGGCGGTACCAAAGCATTCCTGGCCTTCAATAAGGCGCGTCTGAAAGCCTGTGACGAGAGACAGTTCCGGAGTAAACTCCGGGACCTACAGTTCTCCGGTAAGCTGCCGTTTCACTACCTCCCATTACACAACTTCACAGTAACCAAGTTCAAGACCCGGAAGACGCCAGGCATCGAATTCATCGCCGTCTCATGGCTGAGCGACGAGACACAAGGGCGCACGCGCAATGTTAGTCTCTTCAAGAAGCTGATGTCCTTTGTTGTAAACATCTGTGCCCTGGAGGAGTTGCCTGTGGTGTTGGCGGGCACCTTCAACATAAGCCTGGAGGACGCCTCAGCCTGCCTTCCGGAAGATTACTGTGTCTATGGCTACATCCCTGACAACGTCCGACGTCAGATTCGAGCAGCCGACTTTTTCGTGTGTCCCCGATCGGTTAGGCTGGGCAACGTGCGGCCCATCCTGTGCAGTAACCTGGAATTGGACGAACGTACAGAGATGTGGCTCAACCCTGAGGATGCCTTCTACTGCGACCCCGTACGCGCCACGCTGGTAGGGGAACGACAAGATAGCGAGGCTAAGCTGCATGCCAAACGCTTTGTCCAGGACGAACTTCTCAGTGATTACCGCGACGAACCGGAAGGTCTCAGTGCCAACTGTGCACAGGTTGAGAATCCAATAGAGAGACAGCCCACCAACCCCAAGCAGAGTCTACTTAAGAAACTCCCCAGCTGTCCAGATTTGTATGACGACACAGCGGCCGAGAATGGAACAACTTGTTACATGTCTTAAATCATCAAGATAATCTTCAAGATTCTTGAGATCACCAATATCTTCCCTTGCATACTACTCGTTATGCTTTTGATGATTCTTAGCCATTACACTATGCATGTAAATATTCCTAGATGGTGTATCAATATTGGAGAATTTCTTGAATATTAAGCATCATACTGTATTTAAACTGTAAAGTCTACAGGTAAGGCATTTCTTAGATAATCCATGTTAAGTTTTGCCATTATGCAACTACATTCACCTCTTCTGTGGCAATGTTATATCGATGGATAACAAGGATTGAAGTCTGGACGTGTCAAGAGAAGGGGAAACACTGATAATTATGTAGAAATCCACGTTTATTCAACAGGAACAATGTTTACATTAACAAAATAGGCTTTGAGTGCGGACAGGGTCGTGGAAATTGTAAAGTGGGGGCAGACAGGATGAGTGGAGGCTAAACATGTCCCGTTGCATCACACTGTGGAGGGAAAACTCCAGAGCTACACAACCAACAAGACAAAGGTGTCTCCATCCCTATCAGGTCACACCACACGCCTACGGGACCAGCGTCTGGCAGTCGTACTCTAACCTACGCTATAAAGATAGGTGAACAGTTAAATCAGTGAATTTCACAATCTGGGTGCACTTTGTACGCTGTGGCTAGACTCACACTGGGTACAACAAAATGTAATGAACGGTGGATCACTTTCTTCTAGACTTCCATAGGGATCTTGATTTCAATTATTACCCTCATACTTTAGCCCGATGCCTAGGTCTTTTTCACTACAAAACAGTTATTCTTTGTCACGATATTGATATAAGATTTTCAATTTGAAACAGTAATATATATATAAACGCTTAATACGTAAGATTGTGTTTGATTAATAAATGACATGCTCAGTACCCTGTATATTGCTGACTTAAAGATAATAATATCATACCGATGAGTACGAAATGAATATTGATAGACAACGTAATTTTGAAATACAGAAACGTGAATTAAAATAGCATTCCAACATCACCATGGAGATTAATGCTTCCCATTTATATAACCTTACTTTGAAAGAAATCAAGAATCTAATAAAATGAAACAACCTATGGTCTTAAAGACTATAAATTAGATATTTCTCTTAGGACATTGTTCAAGTTTATTGAAACTCGCTTAACTAAGCAAATAAATAAATTATATCGCGGAGCCCATCTCCCGTCTTATTCTATGAGAAGCTTGATATACAGAGCATTAATCGTCTCATTATTGGTGGTTAGGAGACCACTTAAGCATCATGTAATGAGATTATTCAGATGTTAATTTCATAATAAGCACATAGCTAATATAGGACATACCATTCTGTGATGGTGTCGTGGATCATGTGTCATACAATGCTCTGAGAGGGCGTTATATAAGCACGTCTATACGGTACCCACGTAAAGTATTACGTCAATTGACTTGGACCTTAACAGGGGTCACGAACGCAAATTAAGCACAAACCCAGGAAATGCGCACGGAATAATGGAAATATTAAGTTGTTGTATCATGTACATTTCTTGAAACTTGGCGAGGAAAAGCACTGGACTTTTGATCATATGTTCTGCTCCTACCCCATTCATAAATCACGAAGCATACAAACATGACAACCGAATATCTTCTTAACAATACACATCTTAGTGTTCCTATTAGTGCAACCAATCTGCTTCTTACTGTGATTTACAGCCCTTATTTGGATACTACTTACAGGACCTGGTTGTTTAACACATACACTACCTCTGACCTATTTTAATTGTCGATATCTATATCTCTGTATAGTGTTTCAGTTTACGACATGCACCCGTAGGAAGGTATGTATGTGCGCAAGCACACACCCAGGTATGTATATCGGTGTATATGCATTTATTGTGATTGTATGTCTGTATGTATATATGCATGTATGTGTATACCGAGTACTTGAATGTCTGCATGTGTGCTTGTATGTATTTAGCTATACGTAAAATGCAGTTTATAATGCAATATTTTGTGTTTTCCAACAAACAATCGGTGGTATACATCCTATATATATATAGTATACACATCATTGTTAAGCTTCGGACCCGATTTCCTTCGTGAGTAACTGATCTCAACATAGGTTAAGCACACTTTGCACAAATATCTTGAAAACATTAAACAAAACAGAAAAGAAGACCATGCATCGGTCGTGGTCAAGACTTGACGAACATACATTAGTTTACACCACTCCGATTGATAATATCCTGCTGACAACCCGATTTCAGCGTGTTTTTTTCTTCATGTTGCCTTTAGTTATGCCAATGCACATCTTGTCCGCAGTGTCCACGGAAACTAAAACCATACCCACAAATAATCTCAATTCTTAATACTGCCGGAGAGGAATAGACTCAGAATATCCAAGAAATGTGGTCTGACTCAAAAACAGTTCCTCCTTGTGTGAGAAAAACTACAGATTTAAGGCATGCCCAGTTATATATTAATTTGCGTTCCACATCTGAAGGCATTAATGGTTTCTTATAATTATGTAATATAACTTGTAAATTTTGACAATACACATCTATAGTTAAAAATGTTATGATTACTCTTAATTAAGCTGAGAATGACAAGGTATACAGCCAATTAACAGGAAAGAGGAAGGAAATATAGAGACCTATAAGGTGAAGCCCATACAGCTCAGTGGGTGTCTATAGTTACTGTAAGCTCTACATGGTCCATAAAGCACAAGTGTGATTCCATAAAGGCTGGAGTGAAAGAAAGTGTGCGCTTCATTCCTACAACCTGTCAACAAAGAGTGTCGGCAAAACCAAACGTCCGACGTCAATATCAGCAAAGTGCAGGGCAGGCCCTCCTCAAACAGTAAAACGACGAATGGGTGCGTATTCTCCAAATATACCCCGAACACCAGTAATCATGACAAATGCAGAACACCACTTAACGACGGAACATACACCATTCATGGTCGACTTAGTCTTGACACTCCATGGCACCCTTGCGGTGGTACGCCCCGTTACTTACTATCACTTTTCAAGTAATGATTCGTCTAGAGCACCAAGAATCTGACTTCCTTCAATATCAAACCTTGAACCAAATCGCATCGGCTTTGGGAATAACGCTAACAGAATGAACAAGTGGTGCCACCTAGCTACAACACGTGTCCTATGCAAAACCAGATGGCAGTTTTTACAGCACTACCAACGGCAGCAAGAACGGCCTTTTGCATAGGATATTACAAATATATATCGGTCTTTTGTTCCGGGCAGCTCTACATTATAGTTAAGTTAGTGACTACAGAACGCACATTTACACATGATCGAAGTACTGTACATATCTAATACGGGAAGGCTTTATTTTACAGACTCGTGCATGCTCCTCAGAAAAATAGTGACTTTACACTGTTTATCTTATATAGTTGACACATTGTACAAAATCTGTAAAAACTAACTCCAAACTTAACGTTGACTTCCAATTAGTCCTAATTTCTCTAAGTGCTGGGGAACTGTCATTCATAGCATTGTATCAAATAGTTGCCCTCTTTTCGGTGACGATGTGCACGAGGACTGTGGGCAGGTGGTAGAGGTCAAAGCCACGGGATCAGTCATACATCTTCGGGTTAAACGTGCAATAAAACATGACGTCGCTCTTCATTGGAGGACTTGAGCAGAGGCGGAAGGGTTGTGCAGCGGGGCCGTGAAATAACTCACATCACCAATCACAAACACGTTACATTTTCCTATATTTACATTTACCTCGCGTCGATCTGCTGGGGACTACAAACAGTAAGTCCTTTACAAAAACATATCTAGTTCGCGCGTCGAGATTAAGTACCGAAACATATACCATCAGAAGGCCACGGGGGCTTCTGTTTCCTACAGATATCAAATTTGAACCCGGCATGCAAACCTCAAAAAAAGAAACTTTCCGAACACAGATGTCATAGACGAACAGAAACCGTCACCACTATATAAAACATACCAGGATAACAAATACAAAGTAACAGAAACCAGGCATGGTTAACACGCGGAAGAATCCCTCGGCCCACATGCGATCCCTTTCAGTGTTAGGTGGTGTCGTTTGAACGTTAATACCAGTCATACAAAAAAATGCACAGACCCATTCGTTTCTATATACATGTTGGAAATAAGTATGAATATGATTTTCTAATAATGTACACAAAAAGGGAACCTTTCCCTTCTCTCTTCTCCATCTCTCCATCGACGAAAGTAGAAGCTTGGTTCCCTTTAGACAAATATATGTATGCATTACTCAATGCGGCGCAGCGCGAATAGCACTTCACAACATGACGGGTCCATCTAGTTCCCAGCTTGGAGATCGTCCTTACAGTCAATCCACTGGTCGAACTCGCACAAATGAGCACATTCAGTATGGGCACGCAGCGGGGCGGCAGGTGATCGGGGGCGAACAGAGAGACCTCTCTCTGAGGAGAAATCAAGGGCAGAGTGACTATCCACCAACAAGCAGGCCAGCCACTCGCCCTTCCACTTCCGAAACCACTCAGTTGGTCTTCTTGGCGTTCAAGGTCTGGTCGAGTGTCTTCTGTGCTCCCCCCTGCATCACCTTCATACACACAGGACCCAGAGCCTACAAGGGAATAAACAGGAAACAAGACTTGAAGAGTGAAGGTAACAAGAAGGAGCATGAAAAACGCGGATAAAATGCGTATTTATCGCTGGAATTATGCCTTATCTTATATAGATAATCATTATCATCGTTATAAAACAATTGTAATCCAAAACTTTATGTGTAAGTTGAGAATCTGTTAAAATGACAGAACTCTTGTGAGAAATTCCATATCTTCAATATAGTTAGTTTAAAAGTTTGACATTTCATAACATAAGCTGTAATACTTGTGATATGGTCTAAATACATACATTTCCCATTAAATCTCGCGGAGGAGAGAAGCTCGATGAACTCCAATACAGTATTTTATCAGTCGTTGAATGATCAATGCCAGGTGTAACACATGTATATGGTTTCATTTGGTTCGACAGGTTTAACCGTCGTGTCACATACATACAGGGCACGCGGGTGTCCTAGTTCTTGGACACTAACCAATCTTTATCTAACGAGGTTTCCACTTGACCTCTATTCAATCCAGATTATCTAGTCTCTCTCTAGACCTTTCCAGCCACACTGTGTACTCTTTAAAAGTAAACACTGTTTTTAAGTAGCATATCTTCCCGAATAAACGTCGGTATTGACAAGACTTATTTTAGTGTAGCGTCACATACAGCCAAAAGATATCGACACTGCCCTATAGGCTATATACATCTTTTAAAAGTAGGGTAGAAGAATCGTTTCCGATGTATAAGGGGGTATATGACTGAACGACTACCTGAAGGCATCGAATTGTAGCTGACAGCTTGGATAAATAAATAAAAAAACGAAAAAAACAAACCCCCAAAAACACGAAAAAAAAACCCAAACTCCTCCCTTGCCAGCAGTTAATATTCGGCAGGTTGCGTTTCAGGAGGTAACCGGTCTCATAGTTCGGCCCATCGATAGTAATGAGTATATAGTCCCTATATGTATTCGATTATATTTCCTCATACTTCTCCCAAAGATTTGAGTATGAAACCGGAGTTGACAAATGCTCTGACCCCTTAACAACAATCAGGAAACACCGAATTCCAGTTCATACTTTCTGAACAGGTGTAAACCACTCACCGATTCCCAGAGCATATCGGCGCCCTTGTCGATGTGCACCCCGATTTCCCGGTAGTCGCCGCTGTAGCGTGCGTACGCCCATGTAATGAGCAGCACTAGAGCGCCGCCCATGAGCAGGTTCACCAGGTTGGCCACCATCTCAAGTCCAAATATGCCCAGGATGCCCGCCACCAGGTAGCACACCACCATGACCACAAAGAGCACGGCCGGCGTGCGCGCCGCCGCGAAGATGTTCTTGCTGTCGTTGTGCTTGCAGAAGTTGCCAAACATCTCCTGTACTTCGCCGTCAAGCTTCTCGGCGTAGGTCTGCGAGAATTCCGAGCCGCCCATCTTGCGTGTCGAGTTGAAGAGCTGCAGGGCCGCCTTCTTGATGCGCTCATGCTCCCGCTCCAGCAGGTCCGGCCCGATGTACGGCTTGTCTCCTCCACAAACCTGGGCGAGCAGGCAAAGAGTTAGCAGGCAAAAAGGAAGGGGAACTTGAGTTTGTTTGTTAGAGGTTTAACGTCCCAGGGGACACTTTGGATCTATGGGAACCATAAAAGGTTAACTTTTCACCTTTGTAGAGTTATTTCGGTCATTTATTTTCAATATTCACAACAATTGTAATAACCATCGGTTTCAGAAAGTTGATTATAATTTTATTTGGAATAAATTCTCAAACAACTTTGGAATAAAGTCTCAAACAACATTTCTATGTCATTTTTCAAATATTTTCTTTTACTCTCATGTACCTTTTGACAGTTCAGCAGGATATACCGAACAGTTACAGGCACATTGCATGTTTGACACATTTGGAGTTTTCTCCTTTTTGGAGGATTTCTTGTGTAAGTCTGCAGTGACCTATTCTCAGACAGGTCAACTTCAATTATTCAATACAACTAAGACCCCACAGTTTCTCTTCCCATTCCCAGTTGAATGAATGGTGTGCAATTTGTGTGCTTGTTCCAGTATGGCACTAATATGGATGCAACAAACTATCTGAATATTTTAAGTGGCAACGTGAAATTCGCGGTCCTTCTATTCCGCCGCACGTCCACATCATCTTATCTATTTACAGTCTGTGGTCCGTACATGCGATAAAAAAATTGGTCAGATCCTAAAAAATGTCATCGCGCTCTACCTGCGGTCATATTCCCCCGAGCCTCGTAGTGGGTGACGGGAACCAGCGTACACTAAGGATTTAAATTTGACAGCCACCAAGCCTTCTAGGGGATGGCCAGGGAACTAGCCTTGCCTGGATTTTATGCTGATTCCCTGGTAATTCTCTACAATAAGGCGGGGTACCTGCCAAACCAGATTTCCTCAATTCTAGACAATAATATAAGTGGAAATATTCATGGTGAAGAGTGGACTTGCTGAGAAGTTTTAAGTTGAACTGAGATAAAAATTAATACGACGTGGCTATGACACCTTAGTAAGCCAAATGCTACCTTGAAAATGACAACTTCCTCTCAATTTTGAACCCTGTTACAATGTAATCTCCTGGTTCCAATTGTTATCTGTGTAACAACAGCGGCTAAAAGCATGGGAACTGATCGTCGACATTGTTCACACTCTCAAGCACTGTGCAGTATTGGAGTTGAAAAAAAAAGAGTTGAATTGAGTAGATCTCTACTGAAATTCGAAAACCCGCAATGTACGTGAACAGGTACCCGAGTACTTACCTTGGTATAAGTTTGAAGGGGAATTGATGTTCTTATGACCCTAGGGCACTGTTGAATGCTAGCTTAATTATATAACGTTTCTTGGTTTATGGAAAATGTTCACGACATGGCCTGGCCACAGGCGCATAGTTAAAAAGCGACTGAGAAGTGGAAGTTTGTATACCCTGCCACCTAATTATGATAATATGCAATTAGATAGTTACACGAGTATCTCTTTCATACTTACTGCTTCCATTTCACGCGAGTAGAGATCCTTTGCGTTTCCAACAGCTGCAAGATTGTTTGCTTCAGCTGTGGCCTGTAAACAGTCGATACAATTACAATCTACCGGTATATGTGTATGCACATATGTGTATCAGTATCAGTATACGAGCAAGTGGTGGTTGCCCAGGGTCTGTGCATTAAATATTCGAAAGATCTCAAGAGAACGTGACTGTGGTTAGCTGTGGTGGTTCACATGGTAATTTTCTCGGATTTTCAGAGAAGGAGCGGCGGGAAAACATATGAGCCTATGAAAGATGAGGTTTGCGCCTGTTCTTGATTGCACATCCTACATGTAGCAACACCTTTAGTGCTGCCTACTGGTGGCGAAATTTTGTACTAACTCCTCTGTTCTGCCTGTTCCCTTGCGGGTTCAAGGCGAACTAATGCGGTGGACAGAGTCATATAATGTACAAGCCCGTTTTACTCTTAATTTTCAACCATCTGGTCTCTTCGGCCGAAGTATGGCCTCCATAGCGCTCTAAATTATATAGTGTCTCTAAATTATGTAAGTCTTTTGCGAGTCCTGAATGATTATCCAGTTGAAACCTTTCCTGTTTTCTTTTACTGTCCCCTTATCTTTCATGAGGAAATGGTGATATTTTCAATTTACAGGAACATTTTTTCACACTTGAACGGAAATCCCTATGGAAACAAGCCACGTTTCTTCCCGGTTAATATTTTGTGGAATTTATCCGAATCAATACATAGCTAAATTAAGTTACCCTCTTGATTAATACATTACCTGAAGCATGGACTTTGGTTCCGGCAGTTCGTCACCCTGGTAGATCTTGATGTATGCCTACATAAGGAGACAAACAGAGGGAACATTTAAAACAAGGTAGGTAGACAAGCGATCGGCTTTAACGAGTGCTGGTATGTGACGGCGTTCTCTCGGCCGGAGGTCGGCCTGTGAGTTAATTTATTCCGGTCACCTTCGAAGAGAGGCACACACTGGTTCTGGTCAGTCAGCTGATGCTCTCAGCTGTCCCCGATCGGTGTGAAGGGAGACAAAGATTGGCGGGAAACAATCTAAGCCAATGTAATGTTTGGGTTTAGGTGTGTTTGGGTGCAAGTGGTGCAAGTGCAACTAGTGAATGTTATACGCTGGTTCCCGGGGTATCCGCTAGGGGGCTCGGCGGAGATATACCCGCAGGGAGAGCCCGATCGGTGGTCAGATTCTGACCACCCCGTGCATGCGCACTGTAGGCGTCAAAATCAAAACAAACAAGATGGCACATGTATTGTAGGCGTTCGATGCAACCAAATGCAAGGAGAATTACTCACTGCAAATATATAGTATGATACAAACCAAAACTGTAAAATGGTGTATCCTACCACTCTCTTTGTTGTTGAATATTCAAACCATACTGACACTTTTCACTGGACTGTATGCACTGGTTTGACAAGTGAGTGGAGTGGAAGTATCCAGATTCAAAACAAACAACATGGCGAATGGTGTAAGTGTGAGTAGGCACCACAAGTATTAATCAAAACTACACACTTGAACTAAATATATTACAACAGATCTAATATGGAAATGAAGTTTTGTATGCTTGCCTTAGTTTTGGAATGTATTACACATACTGACAGTCGATCCCTGAGCAGGAAACACTATCATAATGAATTGTCAAGTGCCTGCGGCCCCTATTATCACTCAAGCACCTGTCAAAGTCATCAAAGTTCATTTTTCGATCAATATTTCAGCTATGATATGATATCATTAATTTGATTTCTCTCTACTTATTCAATTGTATCAGTTTGATAGCCCGTTGAGGTTTATTGCTTGTGATAAACACATCGGAAACATCGCGATGTCCGTTGGCATTTTGAAAATTTAGCTGGTTCTCGGGTCTGTCCCCCGCTTCCTATGATGCAATCAAAAACCAGCGATCAACCTCTGCCAGCAGTCCACCCACCGCCTAGTACCTGCCTGTTAAGTAGCCAGCGGCGAACACAGGCGGAACCCAGCCAAGTGAATGTTATTGCTTCTGAGTCGCCACCTGTTGCGGACTGAGGTAACCATTCTTTAGAGGAAAGCCTTTGGTGCTGTCTTCTGTGTCAAATAATGTTTGGATATGTGTGTTGTTAGTAACTTTCCAGACGTTTTGTTTTCTGGAACATACCAGCAGTTTCAACGGCGTACAATATCGTCAGGCTATCATTGGTTGATCGCGTGAACTTATCCTCTGTGTGTGGAGAGTTTATTCAGTTTTCTCCTTTGTATTAAGGTGAGTTTAATGTTATGAATTTAGAACGCACTGTCACATGTCAGTTGCATCTTTGGTGATAGGGAAGGGAGGTAATTGGTACTAATGATAAAAAGTTTTTGATAATTATGAGCATTCAAAAGATACAAAGTATATCATTGTTCTCACATACTTAGACAATGTTTTCCCCATGGCTTTTCCATCACCGACTCCTGATTTTCCAGGCTTTCCAACACATATTAGTTTTCTCGAATAAAGGATAATAATAGAAAATGGGGTCAATAAGTGTAATCAGTTTTTTTAAATATGTTTGGTAATTTCAGAAATAAATTACACATTACTTTTCAGGGAGTACACTAGTCTCACATATAAGAAAACCTCACAATGACACAAGGATAATGGTACCAAAAAGAGGGGAACCAAATTGTAAAATGTATCGAAGAATCCAAAATTCTGTATTTACTAGGGATATAAACCCTTTACTTATGAGCAGTTTTAACTATGGTGTATTTTAACATACACTTTAATCAAAATCATTCATCAAACTTAAAGAAAAGACAAAATGGGGTGCACTGACTTGTGACAAACACGTTAGAGGTTCTTACATTACATTCAACAGTCCCGGGATGGACGGTTGCTCCATCCAACAACCTCGTAACATCATAGACTTTAGGTCAAATATTACCTTTTACAAAGATAAACCTCATTTAGCCTATAAAGTCTACTACATGTTCTAACAATAAATCGCTCTTTTTGTTGTTGTTGCTGCTATGATTTGCAATTACAGAATTTAAAAATTGATATCATCATGTGGATTCGTGGAGAAGGCAATCTGATGGGATTGCATGCAACAACAATATTTACCACCCTCACCAACATACCAACAGGAACCAACCTTGAAGTACTCGACCAATTCCCGGCCAGTGATTTTGTTGCCATGAATCTGTTTGATAACCAGGTTCTCTGGGGCCAAAACCAAAGGCACAAGTGTTTTCAGGTTGTCTTTGAAGTCTGGTTCAATATCTGAAAAACAAAGCACAAAGGTGATTTCTCGTTTTCCCTATGAACCACGCTAAAAGGCTGACCCCCTTAATGACTACTGTCATTCCTGCGTGGTATCGATTATTTTAGTATGATAATGATTTCTCTAGTAACCCCATATTAAAGACAAGACATTCTGAGTTCGTATACCTTTGCCAAGAACTACTTCCAATAAAAAAATCGACAATATCATAGTCTGGTGTTTCATCAACATCATAAATAAAAATCATAATGCTGTTTCGCTAAGATGTAGAGTATATACTCAATATTAACCTGTTTCTGATACAAGTGGGAGTATCCTGCGTGTAGATGACGCGTAGTAATATCCGAGCGTAAGCGGGGATATTGCGTAGAGTCAACTACAACGAGGATACACACACACTAGTATCAGAAGCAGGTTAATATTGCATTTATTATTCACAATCGCAAATCTAAATTATCCAATGAAAAGACAAAAATGGCCCCCGAGTTTCTCACACACTACTTTGCACACTAGGACTTTATTCGTAAAATGTTTATATCCATCAACCAACTTCTCAGCTTTAGTATATCGACCACTTTAGTCGTTGGTGCATTCTGTAAGTATATCTAAGAGATTTTCAAATGAATAAATAATAATACCCACCTGCTAGCCGACCATCAAAGTGAGGATTCGTGGCCACTTTAAGGCCCGGGTGTGGCATTAGGAAACATCCGACTTTATCAAAACATTTGTGGATATGTTGTCGCAATTGTTGCAGCTCCTTGTGCTGGCCGTCAACAATCTTCAAGATAAAATAGACATGATTACAATTTGTGCAGTGTAAATGCTTCAAATCTTACCTTCTTCGTATATATTTTTTTTTTCTGATTAATTTCCTGGAAGTATCAGATCGTCTAGGGAAACTATCAAACAATTTTAATAGGACATCGAACTCTATGCGTGAAACTGTGCTGTATGTGGAAATTGGACAAAGTATCCATGACTGTATCGTATGTTTCGTTTCGTTACACTCTTCAATGACACCTAAATATATGGGTGTTCTACGGTAAATTTCATATTAGATTTGCATCACTAGATTCCATGGCCATGAATATCTGTTCTAAATATAAAGGTGTTTATTTGAAAGATCATGCTTACCAATAAACGCTTTTTTAGAAGTTCATCACCACCTTCTGTTCCATATTCGTACTGGTATGGGTAGGACCAATCTCTCACTAGAAACTGGAGATTTTGGAACGGTTTGGTTCCGTTATCCTCCATTGCCAGTCGCCCATATTCTGTGAACAGCTATAAATAAACAGGACGGGTTCGATACTATCACCATTATCAGTTAGTAACATCACATTTGCATAAGTAGATATAACAAAAAACGCAAACATTAATAACAAATTTAGGGGCAAGTTTTGACACCAAATTTGTCAACTTGTCTTATATGTAGTAATCATTAAGTACTGAAATTCATATATTTTAGTATTAATGATCACAGCACTGATTTATGCTTATCATATTATGCTTTTTCACATCCCATGTCGTCCATGAAAGTTAGACATACAAACGCTATACATACAAAGCAGCTAAACTGAAGTAACTGAAACCGGTGGCATGAAGAGCTGAAATTGACAAGATTCAATTTTATAAAGATTCTTAGTCATCTAATAAACCTTGCCATGGTGACCTTTGCGTTGACATTTGAGGCAATTATCGCCTGCAAACCACGCGGTCATTTCTTCACGTGATTAATTCAGATCTTCAATATATTCCAAATTAAGAAGTTGTGGATCGTAGTTTTATCGTTGAAGGCGGAAGTTCATTACACTCATAACTGGTTGCAGCTCGTTTTTTTCTTCCTCCCACTCCCAGGTTCCAGAAAATTTCAGGGACTTTTTGGTACGTTTTTCCGCGGCTTACCTGGAGATGCTGGAGGTCATCTTCTTGTATGTTGGATGTGATGTTGTAAACCTGTTAATTAAAAGATGTATGCCAATGAATCCTACGCCTCCACTATAATGAACTACCATGAAGTGTGTTCTTGGCTAAGGGTTGTTTATCATTGATCGCTCAAAAGAGCAAACCTGTAATTGCAAGGAATAATTTTATATTCTTAAATAGGAGAAAGGTCATGTTATCATTTTTATAAATTTCATACGAGTGTATGCTTACTCACTTGGGTGGAGCTAAGCATCGTACTGAGTGCAAAGACAGTCGCACAATCCTTCACTGTAGACTGACTGTCAAATGCTCCTTGCGTGTCCATCAGCAAAACGGCAACCTGTGGGATTTAATGTACACAGATAAAATACTTATTTAGATGCGAGTCACGAGAATGGCACAGCTTTGTATCTTAGGTATAATCAGCGATATGCCATACATTGGTCATACGATGGCCTTCATCTTATAAAATTATCAGTTAGGAGGAACTCCACAATTACCGAATAGGTCCGTTTAAAAGGTGGCTTTATCACAGGAAGGGGCGTTTACATGAACTTTATCAATGCTCTTCTTATAAATACTCATATTCTCCCGCAAAAGGACAACATGAACTGAACAATTTTCCCTTTCAAAGACCTGATGACTTTGCACCTGATGATTGCACCTGTATCACTATTTAGATGCACTGCAAGGTTTGAATGTACTATGCAGTTCTTTCTTGCGATTTCTTTCTGTGCTGCTTAATTTCAATCATGAGAAATAAGCACTATAGGTAATAATGGTTCTCTTCACACCTACATTTCTTTATATATTAGGAAATTGATCAGTACCAATTCTCCTGAGGGGAGCGTGATATCGAAGGGTTCGTTCCACATGAGTATTCCTGTCGTGTCGCGGTCTGCCCCACCCCTCCATGGAAACCCTTCCAATGGGGCCGCGTCATCACCAAGCCAATCCTCTGAACCCTGTACCAAGAAAACCACATGTTCACATGAGAATGACTTATCACAAGTACAGAGCCGATTGTAATGAAACTTGATAATAAGGGAAATTATAATTCAGAATTACCAATTCAAAGTTTAATTTACAAGGTAAAGCTATTTACCTACGAATGCAGTGATGCATGTGAACAATGCCATTTATTATCGGGTGAGTTCAGTACTTATGGAATATGAAATCCTCCCCCCCCCAAAAAAAAAAGGATTTACTGAATCACCTACGCAACCAAGCTTAGGATAATTCCCTGTAAATTATAAGTTACAATTAGTTATGAAGACTATTAAGGGACTACAACCACAGCACAGTGAGAAATTGTACTTAAGTCTGTTGTATATTTCACCTAATCATGCCTTTTCATCAACTTATATGAATTGGGAGGCACCCAGGAGAAAAGCCGGATCCCTAATATGTGACAAAGCCATTAATTAAGATGCCTGGAGAGTCCGAACCGGATGAAACCTTGACCACCCAACCCCGCTGATATATCTTATTAAGATACAACCAATAAATATGCTTGGATTTATACTAAACCAAACCACACTGTGTTTGAAGAGCGAGGACCAGATCTCTGATGATTTGTTTCCATGGTTGGGATATGCATTGTCAACCTGGGACAATGGGGTCCTGGACACACTAAAGCAATATGGTTCAAAAACTGACAGGAATTTGTTATATTCAAGGTAGCATCGGCTTGCCATAAAGGTGTTTTCACCATGTCTTGTTAAAACTACTTAAGGTATCACACAGTCTGTGTTGAACGAAGGGAATTTATGCCGTTAACATAGAGCCAAATATTTCTTTTCAGCGGTTATGACCTTTCTTCATAAAATTCATATATGTATATCAGAGAAATTATTTTCCATGACTGATTCCTGATTTTCCAGGATTCTTCTCCGGGCTTTATACTATACTAATGTATACATGGAAAAGTTACACAATTAACAGCCTCCCATTGTCCTTACAGCTGTGATAACTGCAGTAAAAGATTATGGCACTGAGCTTGGCATCAACTTGAACAATGGGTGAATAAATCATCTTTCTGAGTCATTTGGCCAGACAACTGCACAGGCAGGGTGTACAGGTGTGAGGCTATTGCCAACCTGGGTTTTACATCAGGAATAACATAGAATTCTATGATTTGTAGGTAGCAAAGCAAGTTTTTCTCTCTTTTTTTTTGGTGAGATATGAATAACACTTTTGGGGTTTTACAGAGCAGGGTGCACCAAAATAGGCCTTTTCCCATTGGCTAGCGATGTGTCTTAACTATGACAAAGAATGTTTCTTGTGTTTGTGCTTATTTTGAAATCATAATGCCTGGGTTTCGAGTTTCTTGATTACCTATAATCATTTTATTACAAGCAAGTGTTTGTACTATAGAAATGTATAGAAGATAAATGGGAATGGGCAAATTAGTTTGTTTTAATCAAGCTTAAGCAACTAAAATATGTCTAAAAACTGAGACACTAATCAACTCTGAAGTTTGGACAACTTGTCTTAGTTTTTAGAGTGTCCTCACTTAATCTAACACTCCTATCTGGGAGAAAACAACACCTCTGTACTCATACCCGACACTCACACCCTATGTGTGAATGCATAGGCGCGCAGTCAGACAGCCGAATGGCCGCATTGCCATGCAACATGACCACATGGCGGTGCTGAACTGAAATATTGCTATTGCTGTGCCCATGCACCCAGCCTATCTGAACATTCTGCCTATCTCACATCACATCTCTATGTATATTTCAGATAAAGAATCCAAGTAAAGTCTGGATTGTAACTAAAGACACTAGAATACAACAGGTATGACGGATTCTTTGACCAAAGACTTTTAAAGATTAAAAAAAAAGTATTTGTAACTTTTCACTGTGCAATGTGCCATGAGAGCAAATCACAGGGTCTGCCTGCAATGAATCAATATACTTTGACTACAGCACCATCTTGAGTATTATTTTCTTCATCACATTAACATTAACATTAAAAGAAAATGGCAAGGATAAGTCATTTCAGTTTTGAATAATTCTATCTAATAATTTTGCTAATCTCAGAAATGTTTTGAAGTAGTAAACTACTCTGACAAACTACAGACTGAGACCCAAAAGAAGAGTACGAAATTCCAAGACCACTATATAAAGCAATTAAGTGTGCAATTATAACTCAGGAATGTCAGGGTCATGGGTCAGGACATAAAGTGGAAATATTTTTTCATGTGGAATTTACTGCCTTAGAGAGACTCAGACAACATTAAAGTAATGCCATGAAATGCAGCTGACAGTCTACAGGGAAGTTTAAGCCACTATTTTATTTCCGTGGATGAGGCTTAATTTATACTATCTTTTCAATAGCAGAAAAAAAGTTATATGAACTAGGAATAAAAACTAGTATTCCCAAAGTAAAGTGGAAGATTGTCATTTCTAATAGCTGCTGTGAATTTTGATATATGCCATGAGCCATAATCATTCATCAAATAAAACAAAATATTGTAGAGGTTGAGGGTACTATCTTGCGAGAAATACAACATTTTAGTGGTACTCACTTTTACTAAAATGATAAAATGCATTGGCTTGTTATCTGGATAAATTTATGCACATTTCTTGCAGTAAAAAAACTAATTAACTTCATTTAACACTCAGGAAATAATAATCCAGCACTAGTACACTGCCTGTCTATCTTTGACTATCAACCCTATTACACTGAGTGATGCCTGGAGGCATTCCCATTGGAATACCAAATGATGTCTGGAGGCATCATTTTCTGAGGTTTACCTAATCAATTCATTAATGCAATATATTAAAAAACAATTGATCTACAAATATAGAACTTCCGTATGATGAAAGTATAACAACATATCTATGAGTTTTAGGTGAAATCAAAAATAGCATCAAAGACCATCTGTCATATCATGTGATGAAGGCATCCAAATTTTACAAATGACTGCTGAAGCCTCATGGAGGTAACATGAAAACTAGTACTCAGCCCAGCAAGTGTGAGTGTATAGTAGGCACCCTGCAGGTTTAACTAGTACTTCTGGTTATAGGCAGCTATAACAGAGGGACCTAATGCGAGTCAGACATTTTAAAATGACTCCGAAAGGTCTAGCTGAGCACAAATGTCCTTCTCCAAACATAAAATATTAAAAAGTATATGTTTGAATTCTCACTAGAATGATATACTTTGCTTCTCAAAAAGTATGTATTAACTCCATAATTATGAAATTTTTATTCATTCAACTCTAGAAAATAATTGCACAATTAATTCTTGAGGGAATACTTGCTAATCTAAAACATTATGCAGGGATATCTTTACCTAACAGCAACTATGTTTAAATGGCTATAGTGAGGATCAATGTGGGGTCTTTTCCAAGGAAAATCTCAATTAATCATTAGCCGACTAACAATCTGGCCTCTCTTCAACCAATCAGAATGAGTATTGAAGGGAATAAATGGATTATAATACAGATAAACTCCTAATGACAGGCCTCCCAGTACTGCTCTTTCTCAATATAGGTTTTTAAATAGGGTTGGAAATCAAAATATAGGTTTTCACAGGTTTTTCAAGGCCAAAAACATAGGCTTTTATAGGTTTTTAGGTCAACATATTCATCATAATGGAGTAAAAATATAGTGAATCGCTTATTTTCAGTTGTTGATTACCTACTATATTTAAAACGGTAGAATTCCGTCGAATCTGCTTGAAGTTGCTCCCATACATAAAGACATAGTGAACCCGATCTAGGGTGGGAGATTGAAGCCCCATGGGAGTGAGATTCTCGTGTAGGGAAAAACTCGAACCTGTTCTTCTTTTTTGTATTTCTATACTCAGACAAACTTCTTCTCTTACGATTCATTTCAAGCCATGCCAAAATCAAAGTTTAGTATTGTAGTTTTCTGATCTATTTTTCTCGTGAGAAACCAATGGGATCTTAACTTTCGCTGGTACCCCTTTCGAAACTCCGCTGATACCCCTCCACCCGCCCCCCCCCCCCCCCCTCCAGCCACCAGTCTAAGTATTTGACCTGCATTCGGCATCAGGCTCTGTGGAGCAGTCAGCAGGGTGTGGGGCTGGGGATGTGGGTGTAGGGTGTTCGATTCCCGCGTTGGCTGGAAGACTTTTAGTTTTTCTTAGTCGGTAAAATCGGTGTCACATGAAATGATGGTTGGGAACTAATTGATAGTTTCAGGTATTAATAGTAGGGTGCACCACTAAGCCTTCACCACCCCTCACCCTCTCAAATACGACGCAACGAAGTCGCTAGTTTATATAAAAAAATGTACCTAGTACTAAATTGTAGGACATCAGGATGTCTGCTTCATCTGGATTTACCCAGCATGCACATATGCATGCTGAGCTTTTAACAGACAAACCAGACTGGCTAGAAGTCATACAAATTGTTGATTCTTAACCATTTTTAGATCTCTTAAGAACACTAATAATTTGGATTTCTTGTAATTTGACAAGCTGACTTTGTGTCAATTTAACTTCTGAAATTTACTTTACACATCAATCTGCATGGCAGTGAAAAATATAGGTTTTTATAGGTTATAAATATAAAAGAAATAAAGGCTCAAAAATCGAAATATAGGATTTTATAGGTTTTTATAGGTTTCACTGGGAGGCCTGTAATGAAGATAAATCAAATTGACCAAAATGCTGAGTTCTTAATGGATCATCAATCACTCATCACCTAAGCCTGCCTGTAATTCATCTGTTCTCATCAATAAACATTTTAAACTAAATTGGAACGAGTCTGTTGTGTTGAAAATTCTTCAAATACAAAGACAGGTTTTTATGGTATTTTTGGTTGATATCTCATACAGTGTGGCCTTGCTCAAAAACTGAAGTGGCTAAGTAGTGACAAACAAGTCTGATGCATGCTCACAATATTGGAGGTGTTCTTTCAATGACTTATGGTTTCTAGGGAAAAGCCTGAAATATACATGTCTAAATGTTAGGGCCCCTGTAATGAATGAAAATTAAGTATTTTCATAATCAATCATGGTATGCATGTCATCTTGTATGGCATTATCATGCATTTGTCGGAAGACTTGCATCTCTGTATATGACAGATCATGCGTTTCAATAATTTTTGCCATATGAAAAAATCCCATGACTGATGACCAAAATTCCATGACTTTGGGCAAATTTTCAAATTTCATGACTTTTCCATGACCCTTTCATTTTCCAGGTTTTCCAGTCTCCGTGGGAAACCTGTGTATATTGTACATCCTGAAATGATGTTACCCGATAGGGCTATTTCAAATTGCTTCTGAGTATAAGTGTCAAATGTGACATCCCAACACTAGAGGTGCTCTGTTTCGTTAGACTCAATAGACGATGTAAAACATTTGGAGTGTCGTGGATATGTATCAAATGGATAAATAAAATGGATAAAATGAAAAGTAAAATACTTCTCAATACCACACCTGTAAACGTTACTTCTACCAATGACATATTTCAAACAAAGACACCATAATTGCATACATATCAATTTACGGACTACTTCAAAATGAAAATCTTCTGCAACACTTGTGGGATGCTCGCTCGCACACTTGACAAAACTATAGACAATATACTCAATTCCCAAACAGCCATCCACTTGAACACCAACTCTACACAACCACTCACCTTTGCACTGAGGTAGCGCAGGAAGAAGTCCAACAGGAATGACTTCCCTTTTCGGAATGCTCCAGCCACCGAAACGACGACCACCTTGCGATCCCGCAGTCGTGGGCTGAGCAGTATTTCCTCCAGCACCTTCTCATCGAGCTCGAACGTGTGGTCCTCCTGGGCCACCACCACCTGCAGGGGGCGGCCCTTTAGACGCACGCCGCTCGCTGAAACTAAACACCACAAATGCTGAGTTAGTCACAAATAAATCGCATTTATCAAATCGAAAATGTTTTTTTTTCGATGGAGATACTCAATCATATTCATTGTAATGATAAACATAAATGCAGTATAGTCTGGAATGAAGATATAACCTTTGACCAAGACCAATCGTTTACTGCAAAGATGAGTTAGCAAATTGATTTTTTAAAAACTCCTTCTAATTGAGATTTTTTTTAAAATATATCGGTGACAATCATATGGCATGAGCTTTCCTATCATTTATTTTAAAATAATCTGTGCCATGAAGTATTTAACAACCACTAGGAAAAGGTACTTGGGGTATTGAAAACCAAAATAACTACATTTAACTACATCACTACATGTTATTTCATATAGGATAGTACCTTTGTAATGTACTACGCGATAATGGAACATTTCCGAGAATCCGAGTGTCTACGCCCAAATGTTGACTTCTTAATATTAAAGTTCCCAAATCACATTTTATCCAACATTCCGCCATGAAAATAAAACCGATATATCAGAATTATAAAAGAACAGTAAAATTGGAGGGCATCTCTTAGTGATTTATCTAGTCCTGTGAGCATATATGTCCGTGGCACGTCCATTGTAACGTGGTGAGCTGCACGCCGTTTCTACGCTCGCAGAGTGGGGCATCAGTGTGGTCACTTCCCAACTCCCACTGGCGTTATTTCCATATGAACCTATCCACTAGTCCTATTCACTATTCACTTCCCTCACCTCCCCCATTCTATGACAACCTTCAGAATACTCACTGAGCTGGGCGGCGGCATGGACTAGTGTGAGGAACATAATCAGGTGGTATGTATGTTACACAGAACTCTCTTGTGGTGATGCCAATCACTAGTACGAACATGTGTGCAAATCGTCACTGACATGTCCACTGCCACCTAAGCCGACGTCATATTTGCATACATAAATGTATTGATGATCAGCACGGCGATGTAATATACATCGACGCTTCTTCTAGATCTTTTTTTTCACAAGGCTTTTTTTTTTCTATAAAAGATTTCTACTATAATATATATGTATATACGATGAGATTGAATCAAAATATTCTTGATAATGATAAATATAGAAATAGAATAAGAGCCACTTCTCAATAAATGAGAAAAACAAATATAACATGGGAAAGCTGCGTAGAAGTGCAGCGTGTCCGGCCGCGTGAGCCCATCACCTGTTCGGTGGTATACAGGCTGTCAATATAAAGACCACAGTAAGAATCGATGACACACGGCTACCTATTTCCTGTATGTCAAGCTCAAAATGTCCATCGGGCAGGACACCATGCTCCCTAAACTGCTTATTCTCTGTCGCACGTCATTCATTTACTTTGGGAACTAGATTTACACTCAACTTCAACTTCTGAAAACAAGGAATTATTGGCCACACAGCTACATTTTCAATGAACTGGGTTGTAAATAATTATCTCATGTTAGAACGTCTTACAATGAATTCCTAATCCCTGTTAGTGGCAAACGCCTTGGGATTGAAATTTTATCATTGAATTTCTGAAATGCCTTGTGATTAAAATTTTATCATTGAATTTCTGAAATTGACACCATGACAAAATGCCTTTATTCAAACCTCCGCAGTAATCGGCCATGGTAAACTCTCATTGAAATGGAAGTAAAGAACAGAAAAAATATAACTAAAGCACATAAAAATGCAACAATATTTCGATAAAGGGAGCACATCATATAAAACACAGGGGAAATATAGAATAATCCGATATTAATCAAAATAGGTTAACTGCAACCCATCGCTGCCACTTGAAAATAAAACAATACTTCTGGAGACAGGTGCATTATCGTCGCTGTCTTTATCATCGCTGCTAAGAGAAACAAGTGAGCCACTTTCTGGAGAGCGGGATTCTGATTATTTTACTCAAAACAAACAGTGCACGCTCTAAAAAAATTGATATTAAACCCTCAACCTTTACCTGTGGTCTTGAAATGACAAATAAAGGTTATTTATAGCACTAATGAGGCATAAAATGGGTAAAAACATCTATTTTTAAAATCGAAAGAGCGGATCAGTAATGGTCCTCTTAAGCTGTTTAATTACTAAAGGCAGTCCTAATGGTAAAACACTGGTGTGTGGTTAGTAATAAGATATCTATACATTACTGATAGATCACTCCATCCACCTTAGGTCTGTGAAACACACACCTGTCTAAGCAACAAGTAATTTCCTAACTGTCTCCTCACACCGACGTCATTCACACGCGAAGTCCATGGAGACAGCACTAGAAAATATTTCTTTAAGAATGGCTAAATGCTTCTGTTTTGAAACATCTTTTATATTCCGTTGGGTAAACGTTGTATCACCGGTTCTTTTTTAAACAGAATCTATACAAGTCGGTCAATCTAAGACGAGAGCGAAGACGTGGGTCACCCAAAGATAATATCAGGCAAAGTCCAATATTTTTTATATAGATTTCCTTCTCATATCCCATTGGTTTGGGTATAAAATTATATAAATAGTCCAAATATATGCCTGATTTCCGAACCCCTTGTTGTGTGTTCCTTTGGCTTTCTTTCAAGAACGATAACCACTCTGGGTTATCCTACATATACAATATATGTGACACATCATCACCATGCTATTCAAAACAATTCTACATGATTACATAGATTATAGAACTGAACCCTATCGGTTGAAATATATGTACCAGGACAATTTCATTTTCTACTTCTAGTAGAATTAGAAAATGAAATTGTGCTGCCCTACACGAGTTTCTACACATCGTGAATACATCTTTGTTTTACATTTCCCTGTAGCCGACTTTACCCCATGAATGCATCGGAAATAAAAACTGGAGGGAAAATGACTGTACAATATCGGAACTGGTAATAAAATACTCGCAGAGCTGTGGGGTATGCGCTTATAGATCAGTTACGGAGACTCAAGGGCTTTCCGAAAATAAAAAAGGCGGTATGTGCCCCGGAGGGACCGAGGTTAGGTCGGGTCCCGTCGAGAATGGCGAAACTTTGATCCGTATAAATGAAAATGGTAAAATTTTGGATATCCCTAATTCATAGGCATGCCTTTTTTTTTTTTACGTCAGCGTTTCTTTTCAGCAAAACCTGAAAGCATATCCTTCACTCTGACTTGTCACCTTCCATACGTTGACTGACTTTTCCCTTCTATCTAAAGAGCATTATCGTTCTGAACGACGTCCCCTCTTCTAAGACCACACCTCGATATCATTTCCCTGCATTCTAATGTATTGTGTGATCAACCTAAGCAGAGCTGTCTCTGGTATGTTCTATTCTGATCCTTCCTTATCTCAGTCCACCTTATAACACAAGGTTATCGAAAAGACCACCTGTTATCTACTTCCTTTTGACAAATCTCACATTATCTTCCTAGGAATCATATCCACCTCTAGTACGGTCACCCCTCATCCCCGCCCCCTTCCTCCACCATTACCGTGCAGACTGTGTGCAGCTCACCCGGTTTCTTCCTCCGAAAGCTTCCCACCCTCTCCATGAGGTGGTAGCAGGCGGGATCGGTCTGTGTCCACTTATCGAGGCCGCCCAGTTTCCACGGAACCTCGGACTCCTCTTCGGAATCAGACTCCAGTTCCGGCCGGCTGCGACCGAGAACCCACATGTTCTGTCCACCACCTCTCTGCAGCCGAGTCTGTAACTTACACACAACTAGTCGTCTGGTTACAGGGACCACTGCGTTCAGCTTCTATCAATTCCGCTTTTGCTCCGATAATATTCCGTGGTGTGACGTGTATTTTTCTGGTGCAAATAAAATCCCCCAGATATACGATTGAAAATATCAATTCATACAGTATTGTATTGACTGAGCTGGAGGACAACAAATCGAGCAGTCCTTTCTATAGTCGCACAAGCAAGCTACGTTGAACGATCCAATTGTCACTCATTTATATCATTAATAGTATTTCTTTCAAAGCTGGCACGGCAATGTTCCTCATGATAAGAACTATAATCCTAAGACGGTACAAGACTAAAGTCTCAGCGCATCCTGAAAAGCGGGAAATAATGAGAATGCATCAAGTCCCTCTCTTTTCTAGGCATCGTGCCTAATACTCCTGGTTCCGGATGGATCGGGCAGGTTTATATACGGCCGTCCGGGCAGGGTCTCTCGTGCACACACTACCTTTCCCACCCCACAAAGGGTGGTTGGTATACGATTTCCCTGGCAGGAGGGATATGCATTGTCTACAGAACAGGTGATGCCAACTTCCACACAGGTGGGTGCTTGTGAGCCAACAAATCCTGACACCTGACTTCATCACCTGACATAGTCATGCTAAAGGGTTTCCTCACAGAAAAAAATGCCTTTACTGATTATTCGCAGAATTGTTTACAAGCGTGAAATTGATTTACAAATTAACAGTAATTCCACGAGCATAACATATTCAAGTTTGAATATCAGGGATACAGAAAGGACTCACTTCTTGGGTGAAAATGTGGTTTTCGCTATTGATCAAAACCACAAGTGAAGAGGTTGAACTAGGAAGGGAACAGTGAGTTTTGCAAACATTGATTACAGACGATTAGGTTTCCTTAAGACCTTCTCCCAAGAGTTATTAATCAACGCTTAGAATCCATTCAATATATTAATGATTGAAAAGAACTACGGGAAACATTACTAAGTTGACTTTACATGTTCTTTTTCAATTGTGTTTACTTTAAGAGGCTGAAAGGTCCGTCTCCAGCGAAAAAAAATCCTCTTCAAAGTTAAGTACATACGACGCAGACAACAAGTGATGGCAAAACCATGTTATTTCTTTTACTGATATCGGGATCATTATCTATAGCTCCAAGACCTGCCGTTTGATACTTTCCCTTCTACCATGCTCCTGGGAATTCCTAAATAAAGACTTGTAAAAATGTTAAGTTTGGATTTAGGTTACTGATATTCTTTGGCGCAATACAATAAATTTACGAACCAGTTCGCCCGTTTAATTGTGCAGATCTTAGGGAAACATTAAATACTTTCCTTCCCGGACCTATAATCAAAGCAGTAAGCTAGTTCACTTTTTTAACAAATATTGTAGAATTATTGAAAAAAAAAAGAATTATTGAATCATTCTAAGTATCGTCACATTAACAACACCACCCATATAATACACTAATGATGTATGTAGGAAGCTTCGCACGCCTTAACTAATGATGTCTAGACGTAAACAGAGCTGGAGAAAAGCATGACAGCCTCATAAGCTAACTCTTGTAAAACCTACAGAATAAGTTTCTCAATTCTCAGTAGGTCTTTGTCGGAATCAGATATGTGGATCCGAGGAGCTCTGATCGGACATGACGTTATTCGCTGAACGAAATCCTAGATACGAAATGTTAGGAATATTCTAAAAATGAAATAATTCGGGTGGGGTCGTACAATCGCGAGTTCATGCATATAATCAACGCGTATAGAGTATAGTCGTTGATATAATACACATAGACTCCTGATCAGAAAGTTATTCTTTATGAGGTTTACACCGTTAATTAGGTTTTATTATCAGTTTTCTTTTTCTGCGGTTGTGTCTTAGATTATGCTTTTGTACCTACTTCAACGCTGAAACTCATTGAATGCCCCCTCGGCTAGCAATTTCGTACTAAAGTGCATGACTACATTAACGTGTTTATGTACATAAAAAAGTGAAAGTTATACATGCACTTCACCTAAATCTTATACTGGAATTCGATCAGTACATCTACATGGCTAAAAATGACATCTCGAGGAAAGAAGGACAAAAAAGACGGAAATCCCAACAGGGCAAGACCTTGCTAATACAGATAATGTTCTCAGAAATCGTTGCTTCAATCACAGTGGTTGTCATGTATTCTATTCTATACCAGTGCGACGGCACATACACACATTAACCTTATAAAACATGAGGAATAAATATTCTAGATACACGCGGTGATATTTCACGTCACTCCAAGGGACTTTTTGAAATATAATAACGTCCTTACAAATCCAGCCAGATAAATCACACATAATAATCTCTAGCATTCATTACGACGTGTATCAAATAGGCCTCATCATTGTTGTATCTTAACAGTATTCACGTTTGTATTGATGAGATACGCATACACACGGGGTGTTTCAGGCTCTGGTACAAACGTAACAGGTGACCAGCTGTGCGTTGGTTGACAGCTGCACATCTATATATGTACTTTGTTATTACAGAGGTCATGGATGTACTCATATGATTATGCCGCTTTGTATGTTTGCAGGTTCCCACAGATTCTCCTCACTTTCGCCCTCACGGTGCACACAAGTCCCCTATTACTTACAATATATGACACAGATGTCAGTTAACTGACCAGAAAGCTACCCCATGATTTCTAATCAAGTGCTTATCGATAAACATTGATAGCTTGCAAACATCAGGACCCACAGCCAACATTGTGGATCTATGAAGTTCATGTATCTCTGAAAACCTGAGATTTTTCTATGAATTGAACCAGAGCTCCCAACAAGATACTTTGTTATGTTCACAACGTCGGCTAATATCGCTGACCTACCGGAAGCCTGAGGAAACTCGGTGCTAAAATAGAAAATAACGCAATCCCATACCTCAATTCTGATCTGATTGAGGAATGGGAAACGTTTTTCAAATCTATTCGACAGGAATGTCGGTTGGGATCAGGAAACAAAGTGAAAATATTTTTCAAGTGAAATTTGCTACCTCGAAGAGATTGACAAAACGTGGAAAACATGATGGTGTTGGCGACGGTGTTGGAATGAGGGTCATTGGGGAAGTTGAATCTATTGTTTTATGGGCGTGAATCAGACTCGTCCAATATTACTACTGTTTGACACAATGTACAAAAATTGTATCGAATGGAAATAAAAAGGTGGATTTCCATGGAAAATGGAGAGCTGGCATCTCTGATTCAATGTTACCTCTGTGTCCATTTAAAGTTGATATATAATACACATTGCACTGTACATACACAAATGTACATCATATCATGAAGACGGTGACCAGCCGAATATATATGCAGCGGCACAGACTTGTCATCCAAGTCCACGGCAGCAATTAATACAATTCGCCACAACTTTTTGTGTACTAGCTTTGGCGAATGCACCTCTACCACACTACACACGGGTAGCCCGTAATTATAATGCCCGATAGCTACGATAAGTCCATAAGTTACTGAACTGAGAGCTACTCCAAAAATACAACATTTTAAAACATCAAGTGTTGAAGCTCTGAAAATTAACCGCGGTCGCGGGTGGGTACTGGGGTGGGTATTATTGATTAGGGGTGGGATGTGCGAAGGCCGAATGGCGCTAATTAATTTACCACAAACGCGGGCCAGGTGGCAGGATCGGTTGAAGGCGACGACCAGAGCATACCTGCGTAACGTCACCGACATGCCACATGCCGTATGTTTCTAGGGCGTGCTCCAGGGTTCTGCATATCAGAGCCAGCATATCGGCGCTCGGCGTTTATATACCTCTATATCAAATATATCTATGTAAAGTGCCATCTTAGGGAGTTCTAATAAAAAAAAGATATACATTGTACAGCGCGATGTGCGCATGCATTTATACGTTACAAATGAGGTAGTGGCCCTTTAACCTTGTATAACAACGACCTCGTAATTTTCCCAAAAGTTCAATTACTTTAGATGATAGTACAAGTAGAACGAGAATTTATAGAAAATATGATTCTCCTAGTTGGATACTTTTTGTTTGTTTGTTTAGTTTAACATCCAATATGTTCCATTAGAATTTTATCAAATCTCTGAGATGGATTTAGGTGGAAATCTCAACCCAACACATTCAACGAGGTGAGTTCTTTTACTTCCCACACCACATAGACATCGCATGAGAAGGATTGGCCTTTGATATAGCAGCAAATCTACCACTGTTGGAGAAAAGTGGCTGCAGTGGGACTCAAACCAATTCGCTAGTTTATGTTCTGTTACTAAAATCATGACATCATCTAGAGGGTTCGGATTGGAGAAAGTTGCTAACCTGCCTCTCAGAAGCTGTAGTTGTCTTACAGCTACATCTAGATGGATACTCCCGGTGTGGTTACTAAAATCAGTCTTGTATCTTGTTTAGTATTTTAAAGCATCACTACGTAACCAATTCAATAGTTGGACCTCGAAAACTATTCTAGATATCACATTTTGATACCAGACAGGATGATCCAATTTTTTCTCTCTCATTTAAGAAGGATCAAAAGATTTAAAACCACAATACTCATGTTAACTATGAATGCTGTAAGGTGTTTTTCTATTTCATTCAAAATATCATAAAGGGAGAATTTACATATTTTACCCATATCAAGACAACACCTCTTTAGCGTTAGACTGAAAATCGATTGCACTCCACTGCACTAGAATGTTCTAAAGCATACATTGTCCGTTATCAAATGGAGAAAGTCATTATCTCGATATAACTTTTCCATTTGCTACTTCGTCAATCGATAGTTTCTCTTCAAATTCATGAAACAGGTACGTTTAATAGTAAGTTAAACACTGAATAGATTCGCGTACCAGTGTGTAAGATGTTTATACTGGCGGTGTTTTCACTCAGTTAGATTATGGGCGACGAAGTGAGAGGCTGGAACTACTACAAGGCAGTCTGGTGCTTGTCAAGAAGCCAAGCTGGTAATCAACCCGCCAACCACTTCCATAACCACGATCCCTTAAAGACGGGGCTAGTTCCTGCTCCTATCATATTACAAAATATTTCAAATCAAGAACACTGGTACATGAAGCAAGTAGTATCTAACACTGAGAATATTATACACTAGGTAATGCATAAGGTGTTTACACGTACATACCTCGTTATCAGAACTCAGGTACGTCTAAACAAACCTAAACAGATTTCTTTCAGCCACTCTAACCATGATTCCATATCCATACACGTTCATGTGCTCATTTCCTCGAAGATGAACCGATCTCTATGTATTTAAACCAAACATGTCTTTTAAAAGATAATTTTACTGCCACTTATTATATAGTTTAAAATTTAATGTTATGAATCCCTCGTGATATAACTCCCGACTTCATCTCTCTCTTGGCACCATAGTTCAGAAAAAGTAAAATACATACACATCTTACAAACAATAGATAATGCTGAATTAAATGAATAAAATAGACAAAATCAAAACAAATTAATGCTGGATGGGAATTGCTTGTATCAGTCTAATCCCATGGTATTAACAAATAATACCATACATTGTATCAAAAGGTGTAAAAACCTGGAATAAAAATGTACAAGCACAGATGGAAAGTAATGGGGATCAAGCAACAAGAAGACGGAAGTCTATGGGTAAAGCGTCTTTAAACCAAAATTCACCACGGCAAATAAAAAGTAAGAAAAAAGGCAAAAGGTACGAACGTTAAACCAAAGCAGGGTCCCTCTCTATGGTCATCGTAATTATATCTAAGTTTATAATATACTTAGTATCTAATATCAATCATATTTGTGCGCTGGAAGAAAACTTTGAGCTATTTCTTAGTTGCAATGGGCGTATGAGAAATGCATACAATGTTTGCATAGTGGATGGTACCCACACAATTCGAGTGGGATCTACCTTCATAACTGAGGGGATGAAAACAGATTGGTTATCTTAAGGCTTAACTAAATTTGTTTATGCTAGAACCTAGAAGGGAACTTAGAAAGCCTCATGTGGTTACATGCTGTGGTTAAAGGTAACAGTCTGGAGTGGTCATCAGAACCTGTTAAGGAGTTGGTTAGTATTAACAATAGCAAAGGCTATCGTGGGAGGACCTTAACGCCTAGATCTAACAGGGAGCTGTTACCTGGATGATCGGTGAGCCGGCCGGACATTGTGCTTGATGCTAAGTTCTGCACGCGATCTGTAGGGGACAACACGCGGTATGAGTTCTCATCGGACAAACTCCAAGCCCCGGCAGACCCGGTCTACCCTCCCCTCTCCTTCTCTACGGCAGGGATCAACACCAATGCCCTGGTTGGATCCGGCCTCTGAGCTACCCCATTCCTGCTAGCACTGCACCCCCACACCAATCCATGAACTCATGGAGCTCGACCATAGGATCAATGCCACACAGATCTCTGCCATGCTGTATTAATTACAGTATATACTTTAGAATCCAAAGCCTCAATCACGTTATTATATGATCAGAATGTGTCTGTATGTACTCATGCTTTAGAGATAAAAACATTTTAAATGAAATAAGTTTGGCTTTGAAATATTTTTTCTTCAGAAATGTGTCTGATGAAATTATCAGTCTGGTGCGTTTATAAGCATTAGTCAAAGTCTAATCCAAGTGTTGTTGGCAGTTTACGGTATGTGATCTGAGCTACCAGATAATCACTCAGGCTAGAAATATTCCAGGGTCATCTCTGACATAGATCGATGCCTCTCATGTACCTATATGGGCAGAGGCACGACCCATTAAACGTTATATAACGAATACACCGAATCAGAAAACCGAACAAAATACAACAAGTGTGGGGAAAATGAAATATCAGCTTTTTTAAAGTAGACTGGCACAATTGAAAATATTTCAGACTTTTAAAATATATAAAAACACAATACAATAGGTTGATAATGCCAAGGAGTAACCTATACAGTAGCGGAAGTGTGGCAAACATTTACCGCTTTTCCTCTTTAAATGCAAACATGCTTATCGATCGGAAAGGTGATGCTTACAAAATTGCGGGACAATCTAATACCTTTACAATGCCCTCTGAACAGATTTGACAGAACTAAAACCCTACCCTTCAGAGGAAAAGTGAATGCGAGTCTTTTGTGTATTAAACACATGGTATTCCCAACACCAGTTCACATTCGCCATACAGCTAGATCAGTTAGTACTCTGAAACATATCTTGTAATTCTATCACGGAGCTCGATTGCATGACATACTATGATACCGTGATTTATGGACATTACTTTCATTATATATAGAACACACCTCTCACTGACAATCAAAAGTTCATTTATCAATGCTTAATACACTTAACCTGACACCAGGTTCAAGATGAACTGTCAAATAACATTGTCCGATAAAACACTAACCATGCCTGACTATAGCAATATAAATATCTTCAAAAATAGCTATGGATTACGTGACTTTGAAGATATAAATCCAGTGAGGGCCATCTATCACTGTTGCCCATGCAGTTCATCAGGTAGGTAAGGTACAGATTTGTAGTGGTACATGTCTGATTATGTTGATAACGCCCTTTGACTGTTGACCGAGCGAGAGAGACAGTGAGGGGACACACGTGAAAGAAACAGCTGACTGCTATGTTTCGGACTGCGGAAGCCCACAACACATAGACAATAATCGATGGTTTTCCGGACAGGCGGCCGTAAAACACGAGGGGTTGATGCATAGTAATACAAGAGCACTAGCGAGTATATTACGACGTCAAATTTGAGTGGCTTACAGAGCCGCCTGTCCACAAAACCATCGTTTGTTGCATTCATTATCCATCTTTTCGAATATATCAAACCCAGGAATTGCCATATTAAGGAGAATAACAATAAGGACTATTTCTTTGCTCCATGGAAGAAGGGACTAATTCCCCGTATACCATGGCTTTAAGGCTGTATACCATAGATCTGAATCGTTTACTGAGTCCCCATACATTTTCAATGGGGTCTATGTATACGATGGATAATAAAGCGTAATATACAGAATAAGCATAGCATACCTTATGAGTTTAACTTTTCTACAAATAAATACAGTTACATACCTCAATATCTAAACAGGCAAACAATATGTGTATCATTTAAAAATTGGTGGAACAAATCATATTCACAATACTTGTGTATCTGATGTGAAATGTAGATTTTAGAAAGTGTCCTGAATTAATAAAGCATGGATGCGCATTCAATCAAAAGATATACTTATTAATATTGTCCCAAAAGTAAGTCCTTCCTGCTAATCCCATCATTAGAATTATTGGACACTCTCATTCTATATGTTACAAATCTATTGAATAATAACTTAATGCAATTTAAAAGGCATATAGGTATTAACCTAAATGGCTCTTCCATGTAGAATAACTCACCTGTGACATTATGGATTTTACTTGAGAGTTGTGTTACAATATTTTATGTTGCCTGCAGCATATCGTTACAAACATATACAATAACGGTAATTATCAATGCCGGCATCTCAGGATTTCATCCCATGTCATTCACTTGCCTCATTTCGGAGCAAAAGATTTCATCCCACATGGGGAGGCAGTCTTTTCATCATACTATCCACACAATATAGTGCTGGGCCCCGATGTCATGATCAGAGAGAATAATTATGAACAAGTATCTCTTCCTATTGTAGAAGAGATGTTGAATAAATTTGGCATCCTTCTTTCTGAGAAAAAGGTAATCGGTCGGACGACATATTGATGCCTAAACCATTTAAAAGGCAGGAATAAGGAAGATTACTGAATTATATATGCAAAACAATCTTAAAAGCTATAAATAGTAGAGGATTATGACATTAACTAAGTTGTACTTTTCGACTACCAATTAGGATAAATACCTCATAGGTAACATGGATAAGTAGAGCAATACCAGATTTCTCGACTTGTAAACCGTAATATTTTATAATCACATCACTACAAGGGCGGAAAACAATGCATGTTGTTGAAATGTGATTTTATGCAACATGGCTAACCATTGACCCTGTGGTGACCGGGATGAAACCACTACTACCAGACCTGTTTGAGGTGGAATCACTACGACTGACTCGTGAAGGTCTGAGAGCACATGCAGCACCCGGTATTACTGACAGAGAATACATGTAATATCAATATGTTTCCTATGTACTAGGATGTGGACTCCTTCAACAAGGATCGTATCATTAATATCATACTATATAAATGTACGATCTTGTTTATAAATATTTATATGGTTTCATTCACCAATTGGAAACTGACTCTAGCATATTCAGTACTATGTATCAATACAATCGCATTAGACCACTATGAAAAATAATGGTAGAGTACTAGTACTACTACGCTCTTAAGTTGTATCTTTCATTATTTGTGGGAGTTCTAGAAAATATTTGTGAGGAGGCTATATTTCGTTTTATATTCATGATTAGGCAATTGTAAAGTAACAATGACTTTCCGCGCCATGCAGTAGGAGGTACATTCTGTTTAAAACAAGTATATCACGTATTAGTGTCCGGGCTTAAATTTTTATGATTAGCAGTACATTTTGATTTTGTTAACGTTACTTCACAGAAATGAAGTTTTATTAGTTATTTGACTGTCATTGCCCATGGTCATGGACTCTGTCTGTGACAGCCAGTGTCCCTGTACACATTTGCTAAATTATGCTGTAGCATCTGGTACAGAATCTTATTGTCTTCGTATATATCTCTCGTGTCATTGGAATCTTAGAAACAGAAACAACTGGACTTTAATAACAGTCGGGATTGTCGGATGGGATGGGAGAAATTTGAAAGGAAACATGAGCGGGCGATATTCCGTGAATTAACAGACATTGACAAGCTTGACAGTGTCAGTTATACCTGCAATAAATATCACTGGGGTTACTGGTACTACAGCCCATCTTCACACATACTAATGATTCTGATCTTAAGGTAGAATAAACAGAGACATTAACCGTGAGGTTGTGTGTCGCATGTGAACTGCCCGACATAGGTTGATGCATCACATGCACTTCGGGGTTGTATTGTTGTCAGTCTGAGATGTCAAATTTAGATTTCGGACAGACGTTGCGTAGAACAGGGTGAGCTACAGCTATTCCTCTTCAACTAAGATGTGTTTGGAGACTTTACTTACATCACATAAGACAAATATATCTCATAACATATTTGTATGGCAAAATGGGTTAATAATTCGTTAGAATTACCTGGAGCACCCGAGTTTGATGGACCAGTTTGATGGCCCACGTCGGCCGCCATGTTGACTTTTGAAATATGACGTCAAGAGCACTCCCATCGTGCACCTTGCAGGATGACGTCACAAAACCGCATCACACACCTCTTGGAGTCATGTACTGTGCCGCCAAACGACTTGGCATACGGATACAAAACAATGCAGTACATATTTAGTAGTGCAATGTTTAAATCTAACCCATAAGGGATATTGATCATGCACAACTAAAGGTACGTGACATGCATTGCTTTGTATTTGCAATTCACGATTTTGACAGGTTGAGCTAGCGCGTAGTGATACCATGTGAGAAGGCATGAGTAAATACGTATAGCAACTCTCCAATATTGCACGGCTGTGGACATGCGAGTAGTTCTATTTTGTACCTTGCAATTACTAGGATAACGTCATTTTCTACAGGTTCAGGTAAGTTTATGCAAATATTTAATTATGTTCTGTCATATTGATGAGTAGTAAATATCAGTTGCACTTCTGTTTTGCGGAAAATACGCCCGAGAAATCGAGGTCGTGTCACAAGGAGGACCCTCCTCTTTCAAGTGTAGCCTAATTCACACGCAGCCTACGGCAGCTTTACTATGAGTATGACAGCTACGATGTGAGACACAAGCAGGTCCCTAGTGCCGCATCCTATTTCTGTCGTATGTTGATCTTGAAGAGTTGATGCAGTGGTTCATTAGTGGAAACACTTACTTTGGACATTCCTTGTCACATTGCAAAGTTGAACAAAGTTTGTCTATCTTGCTTGCGGTAGTTTCGCGCATGCAGCAGACGAGCGCTTGGGTGAGGGATTTTCAAAACAACTTCTGAATGTGCACCTTGGCAGCTAACGGATTCACAGTTAATCCTCTGGATCCTCCCCTTAATTACTGACACACGTGGGGTGTATTCTTGTAAAGTGTATGCATCTTGAGTGAAATCGATTGTAACTGTTTGAGCAATCGGTTAGATTTTGACCTTGTCCCCAGTTTATCGCGGACAGATGTCAGACCATTGATCACAGACCCAGAGCGGGGTCCATCCCTTGGATCCCAGTGGCGCGGCTTAGTAGTTTGCCGCCGAAATAACAGATGGCAGCACGGGTCGGGTAGATCGCGGGCGCCTCCAGGATGACAGCTGGAGTTGTGTTGGAGATTCAACTCAGTGACAGAGGTCTCAACTCGGACAGGGTTAGATCGTTCAGTGCGTTGTTGCCATTGGAATCATTGACTGACACACACTTTTAAGTGATTCTTCCGTGGGAGAAAGACTTAACTTACGGTTAAATCATTCATATTATCAGTGATTTAACAGATTTGGTCTGTTTCTGGGAGACTTTTTTTGCATATATTACACCTAAGAAGGTCAAGGACGTTCATATCTATGATGGAAGCCATGCACACCCACGCACTTTGTGAACGAGCCGTTGAAGACAAGGTTTTAGCTCCTACCACTGGAGATAGGCTGTGATAGTATCTGGGAATTAGTAGTAGATTCTTCTGAACCTGCTCAAGTGACCCACTCGTAATTATGAAGAAGGTGAGTGCTGTTGATCAGTCATATGAACTCTGTTTATGTTTTGTTGTGTCTAAATGGTACCACCAGTGACAGGCGGTAACTGAGCGAGCTCGACTGTGTGTTTGATAATCCCAGTTACTCTGCAGTTTTGACAGGCGGAGCGTATGAGCAGCTGTCATAAAGCCTGCCGACCATTTCATTCATAAAATGCCCAGATCAAACAGTGGGCAGACTCGTGTTTAATCAGTCCTTTAAGACTATTTCTTCAACATTTTGGTTACGTAGCGGTTGATGACTCATTCATTACGATCTGTTATTTATTTAATTGTAGATCCTGTTATTCAAGGAGCGGGATGTGACAGCTTCCCCTTGGGTGCAGAAGATGTCAGGGGGGTTCCAACACATGGGAATTCCAGTCCCATGTTCACCCACCTTAGCACCTAATGTTTCCAACGTCGATAACAACAATGGACAGAATCATAAGGCTTCAACTCAAGAACACTTTGTGATGCCTGCGGCTCCTGTAGCGATATCCAGATCACAACACCAGAATAATAATAACAGTAATACATTCGTAAGCGACGCAAGCAATGTACAGGTATCTTTTGCCCAGACTGCTGTGCCGGGTATACTCAGTTTTCCCATCAATGATGGCAACTTCCAATTGAAAGATGGTATAAATATGATAAGCACTCAACAGAATACACAGACAGTGAACTCAGTACAGTTTAGTAAACCTTTCAATGGAGGATCGCTTCCTCAGAGTAAAGATCCAAATAAACAGCAAGTAATTAGTGACATTGTGGCAAGTTTAGCGGAAGAGAAGCCCGATCCCCTGATGATTTCTACACCGGTGACATATCAAGAGGGTGGTGGCCAGCCCAGCCCTGCATCCTCCACGCAAAGTATTACAACACAGGTCTTGAGATTTCAAGCGGCGGATGTCAGTGATGCCATGCTCAGTGCCATCAACTACAACGATAACGAAATACTTCCCGCTGACAATTTTGACGGCCATCTTGCTGTTGATGAACAGTTACTGACAATGAGAAACAACATGAATACCCCATCTGGATCCGTCTTTGGTGACCTCTTCGATGGAGACAGCAACGATTACAACATTGAGGGGCCACAAGATCCCTCACTGTCGCCACAGTCCTTCTCCGGTCTGACTGACAGTGGATCACTTGGCCTCGACCAAGATACACATTCAGGTAGGTCATAACCATATATATCTGATGATGATGAAGGAACTACTAACCATGTAATTCTCACAAATGCTCAGTTCTGGTTTTACTTTTTTTCTTTGCATGATTGTAGATTATGTTCATCTGTTGATCTAGATTATCTGAACCCTATACATCCAACTAGTTTCGGCTATGTGCCCTCTTCAGGGACCAAGGGATCTATATATCTGGTTTACTTCATTCAGTATTTAATCACAACTATTCTATAACATTTCTAATTTGAGGTGAATGTCCAATTATATGCAAATAAAGTACACTATAGTTGCTATCACATTTTACTGGACATAAAAATGTGTATTGCTATAGACATCGTTCATATTCTCCTAAGGGGAGATGTGGCTCCAAATAGAATAGTATAAATTAGGTACGCGCTTTGTCGTTATAAAATATATATACATGGATAAAGTTTCGTATGTAAAACTCAGACAAGTATTAGGTCAACATATATTGGGCTTGATTGGTTTAGTGCTATACGAGTTGCAATATGGCATACATGCAGCAGCTGTAACATAGAGCATAGCATGAATCTACTTCATATTGACGTATGATTGGTTGAAGAACTGGTATGGAAAAGGCTGTGAAAAAGAACTGTCTTTTTTGGATAGAAACGTTAACACATTTTCCCACCCAAATGAGACTTATAATGTAAATAATTGACTTTGTATTTTATCTACAAATGTCATATTCTAAAAGTTACCAAGATTTCGTTTGGATGTATGATATCACATTTCTACTTATGGAATTGAAATAAATATTACAAACTAGCCCACAAAGGATTTATGGTAGTTGGGATTTATTGTTTTACAATCACATATACTGGCCTAGTTTTTGATTTTCTGGAGGCCTTCATCGGGGTTTGTAAACTACTTGTTAATTATAATTCCTAGATGTCGAAATATAGAAGTGACTCGTGTAAAGTGGCAATTTCAGAACGTATCTGAACCTTAATTATTTGCTTATATGATATGAGTAGTTTTTTTTTTCATTAATCACTATTGATAGGTTGAACTGAACCTCATGAAAACATGACCACGAAGTCGGCATCCTTCTTCGTGAAGGAAGAATCAGCGAAGCAGTCGGCTAATAACAAATATAGAAGATGGCTTATAGACTCATCCACATCATTGTTTATGTTCTGCATACCATTTACTTTATTGCCCTGTGGCGCTAATCTTTTAACCGAAAGGTTAGGTCCGGGATCTTATAACTAGGCCAGTGAATGTAATTAACCTACTGTGTTTTAAAACATAACTGACTCATTTAATAACAATATTTCAGTTCAGTGCAAGTGGATATTGTTGATATACTCAGGAATTATTTTTCAGTTTATGCATTTTTAGATAATATGGTCAGAAATATTTTCCAACGCAAGAAACGTTAAAAAAAAAAGGTTTCAACGTGAAAGAAGATTTGTGCATGAAATATGGTTAGACCTGTTCTGGTTCTATTACTCAGGGGCTTGGTACTTTTCTCAACCGAGATTTACAGTTCAGAATCTCTTCTGCAGGAAAACTATTTCAGCGTAGCATTGATGGCAGGAAGCGTCTGCTCTTTGTCCTCAGCAAAGTTACCCATAACGCCCCATATGGTTTCCTTTTTATGGCGTGGGGTATGCACATGCTGACGTTTCGGGTTATCCAGTCAGTTGCCCTGGGATAGACGCCCAGAACGAGATCCGTTAGGCGCCTTTAACCTCAGGGCGCCCTCCTCCCCGTGTCTTGCCTGCTCCCTGTGATCACGCACGCCTCTTTGTGATGAGCATGTAAGCCACGTTTATCCAATCTACTCACTTCCTGCTCTCGTCAGAGCAAAGAGCTCCCAGCGCAGTGCTGAGGCCAACTTGTGACGTCATACTTACATGGTGCCACAGATTTGCAACTTTGTGGCCATATTTTGTTTGAAATAATGAAAGTTGTGTCACGTGACCACAGTGGACGTTCTGGTTACACGTGAATTATCGATCCTTTCGTGTCCCATGCACGCGCCACCTGAGGCGTCCACGATGACGCCCGCCTTGACGACAACTGGGCCCGTGTCACAGCGCCTCACTCACAGGTGTCCGGCGGTAGAACAAAGGCTGACACTGTCGACGTCACCGCCTGCCGCCACGCCCATGCTGCCTTTTACGTCTCTGCGGATGGACGGGCACAATTTCCGTTCCAACCTCCAGCGCTGGTCTCAATGTGAGATGTGTTGACCTTTGGACTTGGAAGGTCGACTGCAGGCTTTGGCGTTGGCGCTCCCCCGCCCGTCCCTCCCTCCAACGCCTGGTGTCCGTTTAGTCCTTGCCTTGACCACAACGTGGTCCAGCGAATGGTCTTTTTAGTTGTCTCACCTTTTTAATGACTTAATGATCATAGGGGTATGTTCATGTCGGAATCAGGAGATAATCACGCACTACTGTGTTTAATTATTCAATTAAACAGGTCGCTGCAGGACTGGTTCCCTTTCTTATCTATATCGTAAAGATGGAGGCCACTCTTGCCATTCGGAACCAGGAAATTGCATGGTGGTTTTTTTTGGACAGATCGCCTCTGTCGGTCTTCATTAGAGGTTGTCCATTGACCAGGGGTCTGGGATCGGACCGACAGAGCACTGAGGGGATAGCCCACATAGATGACTTTGAGATCTTTAATCTCCTGCGGCTTGCCTGCTCTATAACTGTTGTGTCGTTAATATAATCGTTCTCAGAAGTTAGGATTGCGGACATTTATACTGTTATGATTGCTGCAATTATTAAAAGGAGAATTGCACAAATGGTTCTTACTATACGCTAGAACGGAGAAAACATAAATCCCTTTCTTCTTTTGTGGGTTCATGTATACACTTAAGGAAATATGGAATAGCATGAAATGAAAATATAAACATTCTGTCAAAATCTTGATCGGTGATTGTCCCTAACGAACCAACTTAACGCTTAATTCGCCACGGTCTGTGATAATGCTATAAAGTAGTCTCCAGGGCAAAATGAGCGTGAGGAGCCTATTGCACAGCTAATGATAATGACTGGAGGCCAGCTCCGTTTCTATTGTTGCATTCACTCGTAACAATTACCATCACATTATTTGAGTGCATGCAATGGCAGATTTGGCGTGCCCGTGCCATCTGCTCGGGGATTGAGAGGTACCAGGGCTTACCGTATTCTATTTGTCTATACAAACATATCTGGCCAGAATACTTTATGACTGGAACTAACCTATTGCAATATCTTTCACCACAAGCACCAGTATATACACTCATCGACGACATCCGTTAAACAAAGTATAAGTGCATGAGTACTTCTAGGACCAGCCCTAGCTAGTATTAGAGGCATAACCCCCCTGTCGTTGCACTTTTGGGACCCCTAGAGTAGCGCGTCCTGCAAAAACGGGTTGATTCGATGTTCAGAACAATAAGTGGATTGGAAACCAGATGGCAGGATGTATGAGACAGAACAACGTATGGGAACTTCCCGTCAGAATACTGTTAATGGCAGTCGTCATATAGCAGAACGGGTGGAGTTAATTGATGGACTTTAGGAATGATTCACCACCCGGTGGAGGTGGGTGGGGAGCTATTGAAACCTGGCAGTCGGCAGGAGCACATAGATAATTGATGATGCTTCCAATTTTTTTGCGCGCCAACATTAGCTCAGATCATGAACGTCATTATGTAAGGACTTTTCATTCCTGATTAGGATGAGAACGCAAAGTACAGGTGTGTGTGAGTGTGTGGATGGGGGAGGGGGGGGGGGGGTGATGCAGCCATAGCACGGGTCATACATTTAGTTCTAAATTCGTTATGTAAATATTATGTGGAATTGTCAGTGTTGTAAATTATCTGCCATATCCCGCATTGTCCATAACGCACTTTAACCGCTTTGCGCGAAGCAAACCAACTGAACCGTGACTGCATGTTTTTAGCCACTCATGCTATAATAAGCAAACAACACGGTGGCGTGTGGAGGGAGGGCCATGGCCCCGTCGGGGAGCTGATGGGGTCGTCGCCGGGTTCACTTTTTGGGGCCGTGCCCGCCCAGCTGCCGGCCACACGGAGCATTCATCTCGGGGGACCCGCTGAGTCGGCGCCGATCAGCCCCTGATAGATCCCCGGCTCGCTGTAACTCCCAGCCCGGACCCCCCCCGACCCTCATCCTCGTTCCCCCAACGGCCTTTCATCAGCCCTCCCCCGCCCCACCCTAATGTAACAGTGATTGTGTCACCGCCACACGGGCGCCTTCGAGTAGATGGACGGATCAGGGGAGACTACAACAAGTTTTAGAACCTCAGGGTTTTCGATTTTGCGATGAGGTTGAATACTAACCAAATCAATCTATGCCAAGGGTGGATAGGCTAGCATGTAGCTTATAGTTTATCGGTCTAATATCTTATTTATACTGGTGCAAAAACATTTATGTGCATACTTTATCCGTTGCTTTTTGCCAGCTAATCCTCGTGTAGGGGAAACTCAAATCTTTGTCTCCCATTTACCACAGTATTGTTTCCTAAAGTCGACATTGCTTGTTTTTGTTCATGATGAGAGCACTCTTCTATAGTAGTTGTTAAAGATGTTGACCTATATATTTTCGGTAGGTTTCCTCATTTCACTAAATCAGTCACGTATGGCAGAATAAATGTCGACAACTTATGTGGAAAGACCACTACAATGCCGAATCTGCGGGTTCCTTTCCCTGGCAGTCACTCGTGAGGTGAGTTACTCACTCGCTGCGGACGTGCCGCCTGGAGTCTGGCCTCCGACTAAAGTGGGACATCTCCAAATTAGGTCATTGTTTTTTTTTTGTATGGCCTGTCTCCTGCTCGCTGTAGATCAATAAAGACCCATGACGCGGCACACATGACGCTTGTAATCTTGCGTAATATTCTCCGATCTCCGAGAGTGACACGAGTACAATTACCTCTGAGTTATGAGGTACTGCTTTATTTTTTCAAAGAAATAAGTGGACCAATCTGAGATTGCTATTGGAAATGGATAGGAAACATAAAGTTATCCTCTCGACGTTTATAGAAGGTTTGACAGTTTAGGAATTTTATGAAATTTTAGATATGATTTAGTTATCGGACGAGGCTTGATAAATATGATCTAATGATTATTATCTACTAATATCGGGCATGAAATGGAACCGTGACTATAGTATACCTGCATTTTATTAACAAGTGTAATTGTTATAAACTAGGAGGAAAGCATGTCCATTTGGTTGTATGAATATTCAAGATTGATTCAAAACGACGGAACTAATTAAACACAATGGGAGGCCCATGCATGTGCATCACTCAGAAGCCACACAGCGCGCAGCCCAGACTCGACTCAGCTCACCTCGAACTGGAACCCAAGTAAGGTGGGAGAGCAGATGAAGGTAGAAAGAAGCTGGTGGTGGGCACTAAACCGGGGGGGGGGGGGGTGCACCGGGTGGCAGCCTTGTCGCGTCGGCCTCGGACCGCGTGCGACAGGCGCACCCAGCAGTGGTAATTGAATCGGGTGGCCGCGAACAGCCTCTGCTGATCAATGTGCAAATCTGATTGAAGTCTGAGATGACAGCCCGCCGCGCTCGTGCCTACGGGCTCCGGCCTAGAGGACCCGGCCTGGGTGACTAGACAAGGACAAGTGCTAACCTTGGCAGTCCCAGTCAACCACTGGAGACTGAATCTAGGACTGAGGTTTTCTTTGTGACACAACCCTGAGGATGCTCTATCGCAAAGATGTCCTCTGGCATGACAACAGAGCCATTCTGAATCCCACTCCCCGTCCCTTCTCCACGATGTTGATATTGCATGTGTCGTTATACTTGATCAATGTCTTGCGTAGATATTTGATACAAAGTGAGTCACTGATGTATGCTTTTGACTCCAAAGTTTGTCGGTACTTTGAAAATGCGCTTCACTGATATTGGCATCACGTAAATAATGAAAGCAACGTATTGACAGTCATTGAATGATAAGGTTATTTCCAGAACATTACAGGCCAAAAGTAACATAGAGGACCATATCATGATATCAAATGAGGAACCGATGAGGACTTAATGATAACGACTTCTCCCCACTTGGCAGCTAAAAGCTAGGATTTAGAATCTACAGGGATGCTGCTAAAAGTTGTCGGGTTGGCCATGTCCCTGCGGAGAGCACGTTTAAACTGACGCCCTACCTGTATGAGAAATGCGAGATATGTAGGTTTATCAGCGGCATGCCCGCGGCCGTTACAGCGCCGCCGGCCGTGCGTGACTTGACGGGCTGGGCGCGTGGACATACCGGGGACGGGCGAGACACAGGTCACTCAGGTCAAACGTCACACTGTTAATCTCGCCAACTTCCTGTACTAAACACAAGAGCCTCTAGGTTGTACCACAGACTTGTATGTTATACAGTCCTGCCTCTATAGTGCTACCAGTAGCGGAATCTGTCTCATATATGATATATATATATATATATATATATATATATATATATATATATATATATATATATATATATATATATATATATATATATATATATATTCCATTGCAGGAATATTGGGTGTTCCACTCAAGTAGATAATAGAGAAATGATAGTGCTATAAAAGTGATAGCATAATCTTAGCATATACCCCGACATGTTTTCTCGAAAAGATAACAAAGGGGACGGAAATATTTGTCTTTAATAAGTAGTAGGTTTTAATATATCCATGAAAGTGGCGGTAACTGCTCTTTCCCCATTTATACTTATTTTAGATGCTCTATTGTTACTCGTTATTCCAACAGCGTATCAAGATATCAAAAGAACAATCACAAAACAGGAAGAATGCATATATCCTGAATTGCAAATATGACGGCATTGACTTCTGTCACGATGGGTTATTTGCCTTTTTGATAACCACATCCAGTCTTTCACTAATAGAGTATTATAAGAAATATGGTATATAAATCATGTATCAAATGTGCCTGTATGGTCCAGGGATGGGACATTGCCAATAAGATTAGATGGATAAGTACTGGCAACCGTAATTTTGGAAACTTAAAAATAAATGACAGCATGTCCCACATGTATAGCAGGTGCTTCAATTTTGTAATCATCTTTGCGTGAAGGTCGCGGGCATATACATTCCTTGTACATGTATTTAAATTATTCTCAAGGGGTAGTCTATATGCCCGTCAAAGGTGTTTCAAAGCAAGCACTCTTTGTGTATTGCGTGTCGAAGTGTTATGACTTGTGGCAAAGAGGATGGTTGTTCTGTTGTCGAGTGGTGTTCTATAACCAGGGGTGGTGTGCTGCCAGCAGGATCGAGATCCAAAAGTATTGTGTTGACAAGGCGTGAATTTATCTGAATGACTACTTAACATGACTAATTCAAATGAGGTTGATATAAACGAATCGGCTACTAGCTACCTGCATTGCAACATGCTAATGAATAGGCTTTCATAATAACATAATATCCAAACTATTGTGAGAATGGTAAACTATATCCAAGTAAATTTGCCAATATTTATTCGCGTCTCGATTTGTATTGTCTTCACTAGAGTGAAAAGGACCAATGTTATAGCGATCAATAAGTTTTGATAAACGGTATTCATAACTACGTGTTTCCATGAGGGGAAACATAATAACCATAGAGCTCTACCTGTAACATAATATGGACAGCTAAGTGGGCATGAAACTAGCACAGATTGGCAAAGAGAGATATGCCAGCAGTGTAGGTCAGGGGTTATATAGCTCGTAGGACCGGCACAGGACATCACACACTCGGTGCAAGTCGCTGGAACATCAGATTGATAGGAAATTAATGTTTGTCGGATCTCCCTCGAGCACCGGATCGTGCCTCCCCTTTGTAGGTGTGACATTGATAAAGCCGGGGTATTCTTTGTTTATCGCATCTAGTAGGAGTTGGCAACATGTCAAGAATGACACCAGTGCCAGTGGTTCGCTTAATGATACGTTTGACCGTCAAATGCAGTGATAAATTTTCACGTGTAAATATCGTCACAGTGTTAAGTACAGACAGTTCTCCTACGTTGTACCCGCCGTGTAATATGTAAATAAAGGGAGCTATTGAGAACGCAGTGATTGGGTAATTTACAACGGAAATAAGCGTAGGGGAATATGCCAGTCGTCTCAATAAGGTTAGCGCCGTCTGCTTAACAAGGTTACTGCTAAGTGAAAGCCTCTCCCACTGATGCTCTACGGTTGTGAATGAACAAAGGATAAATAAATGCATATAACGTTGTTTTTTACTCTAGATTTTTGGAATTAATTCTGTTCACGTTTCCATAGTGCTTTGGAACTGGTAATCAGAATGCCCTCTCATGTACACATCAAAGCAAGATCTAGTGCTCAGAAGTTATTCTATAAAAGCAGTACCCCAAACTTCAGGAGAGACAAATTAACTTATTTTCTGCACACGTGGACTTTGGACACCATGTCTGTGTAATTGACATCGTTACTAGACGAAAAATACCAGCTTCAGTTCCTATTCTGGACTTGTTAATTGAAATATGTAGAAATAGGCGTCAAACTTTGATCACTTGGTGTGTTAGCTTTCACCCTCTAGCCGTTAGTACTCTGGTGAAGGGTGTCGTGTGTGTCATGCACACAGAATCTGATGGCCCCACTTACCATGGTCCCTTTAAACCTAACATCATCACGTCAGGATCACGTCTTGCTCAAAAGGAGGAGGCTTAGAATGAACAAACCGAGATACAGATAAACTATAGTACAGAACATGTTAGCATGTCAAGTAAAATGAAAAGATGATAACATGGGAAATATCAGGTTCTTTCAGCCGTGTTTATAAAGTATATGCAGTGGATTCAAATCACTATACTTGAGAAGATCTCCATGTAGGATAGTGTTAAAAAAGAGCTGGATATGTTATATGGTAATGTGACGACTGTGGTAAAGGCTTCAGCAGGCTGTCGCATATTACATGATCATTGCCTTACATTTTGAACCTATTTTGTGAGGTTCATAACCCGAGGCCACAGGGCATGGCACGGATATCTGGTCACGAAACCCTTTGCCCTTCCATGGGGTTAAGGAGCCCAACCCTTTTTACATGAAAAGGATTCTTTAGGTAGACATCTGGTGCCTGGATTTGCGTTTTCCTTCAACATCCAGGGGACCACCGAGGCATGCGCAATATAAATACACAGAAACGCATAAAAACTACTTTATTTAAAGAGCTATATATAGCAGTACATCGTGCAAATACTTCCAGTGTGACTGCTTATTCAACATTTTTAAAGAATATGAATGCTTTCGAATAACTCATCCATTTAACGAACTTCTTGAACAGAAGGGCTCATTTTGGATGTCTTCTTAAAGACCAACGATTTCTTCTCACGATTTAAAAAAAAATGCCATATTTTAGTCTGGGCCCTTTAGTAAAAGATGCCCAGATGCGCTTTAGTTTTTAGTTTTATTTCGGGTGTTATTTGCTGTTTTGTTGCTTCGTGACAGGTATACAAGGCAGATGCATCATGCACAAACTGCACAGGTGTTACGGCCAAGTATAGTGATCAGGTGTCAAGATGAATAGACATTGGTGAAAGATGGCGATCTCAGTGTTTGTCACCAGTCTATGTATGCAGAACGAGGGGTTTTCGTACGAGACCAAGTGTCAGGTTCGAGACAATATCGTAGGTGCTGATGATCCCATCGTAGTTTTCAGAGCGTGCTGCTGAATGTAGATATTACCCATTTAATGGTTCAGGTGATAAGTTGCTTTGACCTTAGTGTACCATTCCTCCCTGGAGATACAGAACTTATGGTTACTGGATAAAAGCTTTGACCTCATTCGTCAACGGGACAAGTGACATCTCAGATAGGCCTTTGCACAACATGATAATGTAGTCCTGTCTTGAGTGCATTGTGTAGTTTTTAGGTCTAGATTCTGCTATTGGATAAAATATCAAAGCGATAGACCCGAGTCAGGCGAATATCTAGATATGCATCTTGACAGTTTCATACCAAATAAGTAGTTTTATCATGGCGTCAACACAAAGTGAGGCACCAACGTGATATTAATTTACCAGAGGTTTAGATGTTCATACACAAGTGTAGGTGGGGTGAATTTGTGGCACTGAATTAAAGCATTTCTGAAGAGGACGTAGCTTATCAGCAAATATCTGAAAGGACTCCCCATAAGGATCCACGATATATATGAGATTTCAATATGGATCTTCATTCTGCGCTTTTCCTTCCGTTATAAATGAGGTATTAACATGGACATTTTCATAAACTTCAGCTTCTAATGATGTCTGATATAGCAGTCGTGACAGTTGTTTTGGTAGGTTGTTCAAAATGTTTTATGCCTACTTATAATTAACTGGTATTTAGTGGCACCCAATAGCACAAACAAGGTATGGGATAAAGGTAATCTTGGGTCCTCTTTCACTAAGCCAGACAGAAATAAGGAGTACTCAGGGGTTCCCAATACTCCTGTAATGCTCCATAGCTTTATGAAGAAATCACTAAGCCTTATGGTTCTCACAATTTCGAAAGATCCTCAGTCTAAGTGTTACTAAGGGGTAGGCTTGCAGCACACATGCCTGCTTGATGGGTGATGAAGTTCTCAATGGTTAGCAACTCCTGTAGTGATGAGTGCAATGTGTACCCCTATTCATCGGAAGTGACAGATAACAGGAGCCCCCTAATGTTGTGGATAACTCGGATCCCTTGCTTGCTCTCTGATTCAGATCCCGGCAACAAAGCTTTCAATGGGTGCGCCCCGTATTACATACCACCACTGGCTGTATGTTACCGCACAGTTCACTGCCAATGACCAGGTCGAATATTGGCATTGCGACCACGTACGCGGGACCGTGTGGAAGGTGACGGTGTCAGGAGGTGATCCATCAATAAAAAGCGCCCAATCCCTGGCGTAAACCATGCATTGCCATTTCGATCACTCCATGTGATACCCATACATTTCACACACCAACGAACCCGTTTAATTCACCACTGAGAGGTAATTAGTGACCTGATCATTGTCGAACTCCCGAGCATACATGGGTTCCTGTCAGGATGAACTTTGTATAGACAGCTTTAACCCTGCCGCCAACATTCTAGTGGGTTGAGGAGATCAGGATCAAGAGATTGTAGTAATTGTTGTCACGTTATGTTGTGCAATGACACAGGCTAATTGTGCGTGATCTCTGTAGATTACTGATGTAACTTGGTCACGTAATGGGGGTAGTTCTTTGACAAGCTGCCTTCTAGTAATGCTGATTACTGCATACGTAATTTAATACAGGGTGAAATCAACTGCCTGTTTTCCTGACATTAAAATCACACAGTGTAGATCAGTGTTTTAACATTATGTTATATATCATGCAAATTCGATTACAACTTTTTGGTGAGGTATGGTTAGGATAGGTCCAGTCACATTTAAGAATCTTCTTTGGAAATATTTTGGAGCAAAGCCTCCTTTAAATATACTTCAGCATGAGTAATATCTGGAGTTTGTTGCAGAATTGAAGTCGGCAATGGCCCATTCTTCTCTATCGATTCTTCATAGCTGCTTTTAGAGAAACAAATGGTATTTTTTTAAACATATTTAAGCGAGAGCTTGGAGCAGAATATCTTATTTTATTTTTATATTAGAACGAAGTTAGCTCGTTCCTGCGTGGGTGTAATGATTTTGATCGATTAAGCAAATAAGCTTGACAAAATATTGTTTTGTCAATTAGAAAAGTGCTTATTATACCCTGACACTACAAATCTCTATGCAGCGGTGATGTCCATTGCTTATTGGTCTTTCATGTGTATTTGTGCTCATGGCATGATGACTATTTTCTGACCTGTTTTTGTGTGTGCCTGTGTGAGTGTTGTTTCTATTTTTGAAAAGAAAACACAGACAAAAAAAACGGATGTTTGTTCCTGTTACAAAAAGCTAAAATTAAAGGCGTCGGCATTGTTGATCGTTCATTTATATTACCTCGACAGATCAACAGGAAAGGTACTGATCTAAAGATAGCACAGATATTGCTAGTGCATACCTTGGCAATTTTTTTATGCCTATACATTTTAATTCTAGAATCCGTTGCCTTGAATATGGGAGTAAAGTGTGATGCCAGTGAGGATCCTCGAAGCTGACCTTTTGGGATGTGAAATATCGTCGGCTACACCGAGTATGCCACAGTATCTAATTAACAAATGTTAATTGACATGATCAAAACCAATGAAGACCTGTAGCTAGACTTTTTATCAAACAAAGAAAAAGATGGGCAGACTCCTGTGTTTGGCCCAAGTAGCAGTTAGTCTCTTGTGTCTCTCCTCGTTCCTGTCGCCCTTTAAAGGTGAAGTCGAGTTGATATTTTACATAGACACGTTTTGGTCTGAGCTGCTATTTTGAGGAAGTTCCATTTTCAGTAGATTAGGTCTCAGATGTATCGAAGGGGCGGAGGAACCTTGGCACTCTCGCTTGTACCTGGGTGCTACAGAGACCCACAATAATAGTTTATTTATTAAGTCGAGGTTAATTTACCTGTTGATTCTGATGTCAAAAATAGCAAAACATATTTGTTGTGAACGAATACCCAGCAAATGACTGCAGTAATTGATGACTGGCAAATATTTGACATGGCTTAGAAATGTGCTATTTTAGGCATATACAGACAGCAGTGCTAATGAAGTCACCTCGTCTGTGATCCCATGACACCACTAAGTGAGGAATAGTGTCCAAGTTGTCACTCAGCTATCTTTAGTGATACGGTTTGTTTTATCAATATATATCCATATTATCGCACTGGGTAACAATCTATTTTGGGCCACAAAGAGGAGCAGGAAGAAATTCCTAAAGAATGCAACAGGAATGGGCAGTGTTTTTCCATAACACTGGCAAGAGAGAAATGCTTGACTTCCTCAGGGAATGTAAGATTTTCAATATGATATAATCAAGATGAGTAAGATGCCTCGATCAACCAAGCAGCATACCTTGTTATTCCAACAGTAATATAATCAAACAGATTTGATGCTACCCAAACAAACAATATTTTGTGAGAATGAGCACGGTATTTGGATGCGTATTTCAAATTTCAACAACTTTATTGAATATGATATATTTAAGTACACATAGAAAAATATATTTGAATAAGGGTGGGAATTCTTATCTCAACAAATTCTCCAAAAAACCCAAACCAAATCCAACAAAGTGTTCATACTTTTTTCCGTCATATCAGTAATATTCATAGCAGTTGGGACAGTAATATATCTATTGCTAAGACTTTCCAAGCAGTGGCTACCATCCGGCAAAAAACAGTTTTTGGAAGGTTTACCGTAGTGTCCCAGGCAGAGAGGTGGCTCTGCTTGTCTGTTATGAAACAGTTTAGCCGAGGTTGGTGCAAAAGGCGGTGACACCGACACCGGTCCAGGCACCGCAGTCGCTGGGCAAAGCGGCCGTCTCACTGAGTTGTGAAAGACCTTAGCTCACAGCCGACCATGTGGCGGTGGCCGCCGAGGCTCCTGACCTACTTGGTACGCGGCGTCTGATTGGTTCGTGCCAGGCCTCACCAGGAAGTACACAAACATACCATAACATGGTTGCAGTGCCACGCTACCTTGTCCCGTCCAACATCTTGCCACTTACCTAAAGTGCAGCGAGTTTTCAAGGTAAGTCGTCAAATTTGCACGTTAGTAAGACGCTTAGGTTGGCAGAGTCGTTGTGTTTGGCGGTTGATATGTCAGCGGTGCGGTGCACACAGGATGTGACGACAGTCGTACTGGGACAAGGTCAGGAAAGGGGCATGGCTGACTGGTTCTCTACGTGCCTGGTATGTAAGGTGGTCAGTTAGTCTTGTGTCACAGTCCACCATATGAATGACGACATTGCACAGAACTGCCAAACACAGTAGCGCCCGGCCCTGCTCTTGCTACACGGAATCGTGTGATCAATAGCGGACTGTTGTGTGGGTTGAACGCGGCAGGTTTCTGCGTGTTAGTTTATTCCACACAGAACATAGGGCTGTGCCGCAGTCAGTGAGAGCTAAGTGTCAGACGCCTAGCATACACCATAGTGTATAGCAGTGCCTGTCTCGCTGGGGGGAAGTTGGGCAATCCTGTCCGCTTGGGCCTGGTTGTGTGTTGGTGGTGGTATGTGGTGCAAGTCATCATTGTGTTGTATGTGAATAAACACCACTGAGTCATGCCCTATTTTATACTGCCTTCTATTGCTATCTCCACGCGGCAAACCAGCCAGCCAGAACCTTTGCCACTACCCGGGACCGGACTGAGTTATATATTTTTATCTCTTCGCCGTGTTGTACATATATCCGGGTTGTTTTATAGACTTATATGGCCGTGTTCAGAGGACATTTGCAGATGCGTCTGAGAAGAGGTAACGAGGGGGAATAACTGAATTATTAACGTTTGAGGGACTGTCAATACCACCCTGTGATGATAATATGACAGACGCGCTTATATTTTATAGGCGACACGGTAGGATGTCTTCATAGACACCAGACCACTCCTTGGCTTCTCTCCCAAGGCTTATATTCAAGCACTCGCCACGCAACATGTGTTTGACCAACACATGCCCCCGAGGCGAGTTGAGCCACCGTTCCTTGACGCCGCCGCCACTGTCGGTAGGAACAAGTGAGCGTTATTAACCTGAGCCAAGACAACTCGCACCAACACACAAGTTACCTGGCTGTGGTGGCCATCCCACTTTGGTACAATCAGTGACAGTGCTACACGGATTCTCAAGGAGGCAAAAGAGGAGTGGAGGGGGGAGGGGTGCGAAAAGGAGGGTGGTTGGTTGTTGGGGTAAGGATCCCTGCAGACAGATAGCACCGGGAGAAAGGCCCCTACTAGGTTGTGGCGGGAACAGGCTCGTCTTTCGGCCTGTACACACCTCCCGCGGCGCTGATGCACTCTCGCCGACCGGTCATTCACATGACGGACGTAGCAGTGGCAGCGCGCGTCGGGGAAAACGAACCGGATGTAGCTCGGCGAAGAAAAATCGAGGTTAGACGCCCTGGAGGAATCGATTTGAGTGGGTGGAGCTGTCAGCACTTCCGGTAAGCGGGTTGTTTACCCACAACCAACAACAACGAGGTGAATTATTGTGTATATGGATATGTTTTAGTCTTCCGATACTGTATTATATTTAGCTGGTAGTTGACAGTTTCTCTTATCATACGTGACTGTGGTGTATTTACTGTTTTGGTTTGTATGAGGTTAGCATCTATGTATAAGAAAGTGTACCCATCGACCCACTTTGAGGAGTCCCCATACTCTCGTATTAGCAGTTAATAATTCTTTCCCCGGACATGAGGTTTCTCACTACACCCACCCAGGTTCTATACTCATTCTTACAGCTACGCATTATCGTCCCCATTCATTTATCTAAATGCATAGAGTGTTACATTTGTAGAGATTCAAGGGCTTATTGAATTTATAACAGCTACGCTGATGTATATTTTATCATCCTGCTTTTGCTAGCATGCCAAACAACTCGTCCGAGGCCAAATGTATACCATAGTCAGCAGTGGCCACTGACAGTCATTGATGTGGCCGGACATATTGTGCTGACTCTTTGCATATATGATGCTTGCGCGATGTACCATATACGGGATAGGTCGTGAATAATGGCAAAAGCCCCTCTGCGATTCCTGTCGGGCAGATGAGCAGCTCGACTGGTGATCACCTCGGTGGGCGCTCCTCTAAGAGAGCAGCGCTGTGTGTATTAGCAGTGTCACCAGATCCAAGGCTTCCGCAACATAGGGACAGCCGATGTGCCACCACCTCCGTCCGCCACCCGGAGCGGGCGGAAGGCCGAGCAGAAGCAGTAGTAGTAGCAGGAGGTGGCGGCAGGGAGCAGGATGTTGTATGTACCACCACCACCAAGGAGGCTTGTGAGGTCATCCGCCCCCACGCTGCCTCCCCCAAGGTCATAAGTCGAACACCAGACGCGTGCCCGCCCCGTGCCAGTCGGGGATCATTGTAAAGGTAAGTGCACGGAGTGTCACCGACTCGCCGTGAAGCGCTGAGTGGTTGGGCGTTGACACTTTCGAGTTGCTCGGAGGCCATATGTGAGCGACTCGTCCACCAGAGTCAGCTGCTAGTGCTAGCAGCTGCAGCATCCTCAGCAATAGCATCGCCAGCATTGAGCCCAAACGGCAGCACGACCAGCCCGCGCAAGCAGTAGCAGCAACAGCCTGAGCGGCTGCCGTAGCCACGGCGCAGTGAACATAATGTCTCACCCTTAATGTATGGAAGGTGTTGGTTAGGCAGGTAGACGGAGCATTCTCTCTCGGTGTCTCGTGGTCGTCCGATCCTCAAACCATAAGTCTAGTCGTTGGATTTCTAGACCTAGACCAGGACATACAAGACAGCCGTATCGAGGAACAGTTATATCTGTACCGACGGGTCTGTTATTTAAACAAGTACCTACCTTAGCCATTCCATATGTACTTGGCTGTCAGTGTTAGAGACATAATTATTCTGATATGTCGACGGACAGTTGTTGAAGAGAAGAGAAAATCATTATTGTATTACAGTTTTATACTGTAATAACTAAGCGTGGCACACTAGGACCGTGCTGGCTGTATTGATGCAGGTGGCAATCATAATTAAATAAATATTAAGCATGAAAAAAAAGGACATCAAAGTAATTGGATTCATTTTAATCAAAACAGAACTGGGACACACACATGTAAAGATCCAGTGGTACAAGGTGTATTACATTATATATATGCATGATGATCTCTAACACTCATGAGTGTTTATGTAACCTAGCAATATATAATGTAATATTCAACCGTTTTGGGAATGGAAACTATAGACAAACGTGTGAGTAGCAAGAAAACGTTTCCCGACGTCAATTGTCTTTTATTTTGTTTCTGACCAGGACTGCGTAATCCCAGTAAGATGGCAACACCAGGCAGTAGATACCCTGGGGTATATATACGGCGGTACCACAAGTCGGGAATATTAGGGTGGAATACGTTACTGATGCACCCCGAGCACCCACTAGCCTGGTGCGTGGTACTCAGCCCCTGATTGAGGGGGTCGTTCAGGGAGGCAGCGCACTCCTGTGCCCATGCATTTTTCATGGCAAAATAGTTCGTAGTAAAGGTGTCCAGCAATCCAGATGCTGTTTGTGGCTTATGGGTAATCAATAGAGGACCCCCATCAGCTACCAGCCCACCCATCGGTAGAGATCAATAAGTTGACCAGTCTAAGATGTTCCCGTGCCTTCTTGATGGAATGGCCAGGTGTCAGGGTTACAGAAGGGGTAAGGAAGAGGGGTGTTGTAGGTAGCTGGGTGCAAAACGTTGTATGGTTGCTGTGTGGGATGGTGGTATGAAACACTAGGTATTATCTTACGAAAGAGATTATACTAAATCTATTCCCATCTCATTGGTCTTACCTCAGTTTCACCTGTCAAAACAAGAGGAGTTCAATACAAGATGTGAACATAATGTAGTGTGGTGTCGGTTCGGGTGAAATGCCATTAATTAATTAAGTATCGATATTGGTAAAATGCCCTGACATAACACAAGTGATGTTTATTAGGCGTATGAAGTATCATTGAGTGGCCCAATACATCAAGAAAACGACTCAGACAATCATGGATTGAAATTATTCATCTATTCTTTACAGAGAACAGCCCCTATTTATCTTAACATATCAAGAACATCGGGCATCTGTGACGCTTGCTTATTTTTCGGGAAGTGGAGCTGTCGTCCTGGTTTGATGAAATCACGAAGCAATATGTGCAACTTGACTGAAGTTAAAGAATGTAATGCATATGTATGCAGTGGAACTTTTTGGGCGTCCACAGTCTTTTAGGGGGGAGGGGGAGAGGACGCTGTCCCAGCAGACGTGCACCCACCCTGCACCCACCCCTCACCCTGGCCCTCACCTCCGTCTCACCTCGTCCACCCCCATCCCACCCAACCGCACACAAACACCCTATCCCATGCTCCTTCTGCTGCCCTGGGAATCCACCAATGCGTGGCCAAAAATAAAAAAGGGCCCGTCGGTTGAGGTGACCTGTTGAGGTTGATCCCACAAACAAACGAGTACTGTTTTTCATATGCAGTCTTTCAGGGATTTGTATTGTTGGGTAGTGTCTGCAGCTGCTTCGTTACTGGAAGGTAGTGACTACAATTCGACATATTCCTGCCATGGAGAGATTTTCAGGTAAAACACCTTTATGATAATCATGCATCTCTTGCTTTAGTGGGCGTCTGTGTATTCTGATCGCAGATAGCTTAGCCACGTTATTCAAAGTGAACCAGATCTAGGTAGCATGTACCATAACTGTGTAAAATAATACTCAGAATTACTGCAATGTTGCCAGAGTTCAAACGTGCTCGTTTTCTAATAGGAAAAAGAAATCCGGATGAACTTCAAATCCGCTGGGCGATATTATTCATTCATAGAAACAGCAACTGTCTGCTCAAAGTTTGCTACTTTTTAGGAGTTTCCAAAAACCTCTCATCTCGTGACCATTTAAACAAGTCTGCCCCCGAGTTCAACTGGGCGTGAAGACTACACCTTTAGCTGCCGTGACCTCTGACCGCTAGGGTAAAGACTGAGGCGGCACCCGAGGTTGCTCACATAAGTGTAGTTGTTCCCGTCTGTGAGGGCGTGGTAATGCATTGTGAGCAATAATATTGCCACCGCGTGTCCTTTATCCTTCACTGGTAGAGAGAAAGTTTACTTTTTACCTCTTCATTTATCGCAGACACAGGGTGTCCTGACCCGAATTAATGGCAATTACAATTCTTTGTTGTTAGTAGGTCTAGCAAGAAAGGGTCAATTTATATGAGTCTACTGGGTATAAGTGATAGTGGAATCTATGGAAAGGGTAATGAAGTTGGATTCAAAATGTTTTATGGAGTTCAGAAAGATCAATTTAAATAAATCATTGTCTTTCATTTCTATGCTCTGATACAATATGGGGAACGTCTTCTTGCCATTTCTGAATTTTTCTAACGATCATGCTTATTAGGGGGCTGGGGGTGGGGTGTGAACCAATGACATCATTACTAAACCTCATCGAATAATTTTATGAAGTACGAGAAGCGTTATTCCTTTTGTTATTGTTATTTCACTCACCCTTGACGATAATATAAAACGGAAGAAAATCGATCACCATAACTCAACAACAAAAAAACACTCCACATACTCGTGTCATGGGGAGGATCAGGTTGAACAAGAGATGACATACAGATATATCTATGGAAATCTTTATACACTTTCATAGCCTCCTGTTCCATGCAGACGTAGAACGACAGCGAGCTCTCCACTCCCGCCGATATATGCTTTAGTAGAGAATCGATATTGCCACCTCTTGGTTCTAGTGCACACCAACGAGTATAGACACACCCACATGTGCTGTTGAGGTGGAGTAGGTACTTTCTGGCCAATATGATTATATGCTAGGCATTTTATTAACAATGACAGTGTTTCGTGGTGAACGGTCATAGTGGGCGTTCCTTTACCAGGCATGTTGTGGTCGATGGGTGGTCGGATGGCAGGCAATATGTATAGGTAGCTCGACTGATTGAATGAAGGGGAAGTCGTCTTCAACCCCTTACGATGGGTGGCTTCGACAGGGCGTCATCGGTATACATGCCGCTTGGAACAGGCACACTATCGTCTAAAATCATAATTTAATTGTTTCGTCTCCTGATATGATATGACAAGGAGCGTAGGTCAGCGTTCTTTGTTAGTCCTACCCTCTTACTTTACACCCCCTTCCCCCTCGCCATCCCAGCAGTGGTAAATTTATTGCTATGTCCAACGAGTATTTGTCTATACTCGTTGCCATGTCAAAGGCCAATCATTCTCATACGATGTCTAGGTTTTGTGGGTAAATGAACTCATACCTCGGTAAATGTGTAGGGGTTAGATTTCCACTTGAATTCGTCACATACATTGGATCGAGACCCTTGTGTAAAATCTGTGAGATAAACTGAACCATGAGAATGTCTGGAAAGGACCTGTAATGGTGGACTAGACGTTAAATCAAAGACAAACCAATACACCATCCCACCCATAACGTCATTGGGATTCACCAACATAAACAGTAGCACCCGTAGTTATACCAGCGATTACTTTCATATGATTAGAAGCCACATCAATATGATTAGGCATAATGGGATAACACTGAGAGTAATCCCGTTGTTGGGTTTATGAACAAAAGGGTCAGCAAGACAAACCATATCATTAAATAATGGCTTCCCACAAATACAGCAGCAATAAACATAGCATTGTGATAAGGAAGCTCAATACTACGATAATCATTGTATCAATACATGAGAAAGGTGAAGATAAAAATAGACATATAATGGAAGTAGCGTCGAAACCTCAGTGGAGACAACGGCAGCAGTCGCAGAAGCAGCAGTACCAGTACCATTAGTTATTACTATACACTATCGACCACACACTAGTTATCAGGATCACCCAGCTCCGACCTAGAGGCTTCAGTACCTGGCCAGCCAGGTTGTTGTACATCATTGCATAGGCCGGAGCTGCATATAATACCCCTCAAGGCATCAAGGATGGGTGCAGTTTCATGTTATATGCCGCCAGATCTCCGCATGCCTTTTGATAAACCAAGGCGAGTGTGTCATTTAATACTATATCCCCACCTACGCATGTTATAGAATTGCTATTAACCTCATGGTTACGTGTGCCTCAAGTAAATATTAGTACGGTTTTCGCAATTAGTTTTGTCAGCAATTACAGCCGTTTGTGGAAAGGCACTCATGTCGGCTGGTCTGATGATATGGAGAGGGAGTTCTCATTAAGCGCCTTAATTGGTTCGTATATTAATTACATGTATAAACAATGCGCACCCCAAGCATGTGCATTTTCATATCTGTCGATGTGCATATCCAAAGACAGTGCTGGAGTTGTCAAAGCCATCCGATTGATGTGGCGCGTGGGCAGGAGTCTCCAGGGTCGAGGGTCATTGAGGCGTAACGCCTACGCTGCCCCCAAGGTGTAAGGTTAGGGGGTAAGTAGCCCCGATAGGCGCCCCGCACGTTCTGCACGGGCGACGCACCAAGATAGCACTCTGGCCACCACCCCTTAGCGTTGACAGACACGTCGGGATGCGACAGGCCCTCAAAGGGCACCTGTCTCATCATGAAACCCCAGCATTTGTGGTTGACATTCCCTATGTCATTCTCCGACCGGACGATGGACTCCGCCGTGACCTTCAGTTTGAACCCCAACCTTTGACCTCTTGGTGCGGATTGCCCCCTCTCGGAGGACACACGACCCCTCTCGGCCATTGCCCTTCTCTTGCCTGGTGGGAGTAGCGGGGGTGTGGAGAGGCGGGGGACATAAGACAACACACCGGCCAAAGGGTGCGCACCCCCTGACCAGTGTCCAACTAATTGGCTCCTTAGTGGACAAACAATCCCCTGGGAGGGGTACGGTGTATGCCAGCAGTCAACAGATTTTAACTGGCCAGCGCTGTGCGGACTGAAATTTGAAAAAAGATGGAGGTCCTGTTGGGATAGAGGGGCTGAGGCCTCGCCTACGTAAACTCTCAAGTTTTAGGGGTGCAATTACGATGTAGCACACAATTGTGTAGGGAAGCTATATGAGAAGGGAGAAGCTCTTCCAGGCACTTGAAAATATGAATTTCTTCGGATGTTTCAATTATCTATTTGTGGTAACTCGAAAAGGGTATATGGTTTGAAGGTTGTCATTCAACTAATCAATAGATTTTGCGGTCTCGATTATACTTTCTGTATCACTTAAAGTTGCTTACCAAATAAGAAAAAAAACATGCCACACAAGGATTTAAAAACACTTAATGATATAGCAAAACAGAATTCTGACTTATTTTGGATCTACTTCCGTGACCCATTTATTTGTGAAGTACAAATGTATACCGAACCAAAGTGATAACCATTGGTACAATGTCGTTTTATTCCCGTTTACAACTCAACAACACAGGCATATATGTGACATGTGACCGTTGTTGGAGCAATATTCTAAATACGGGGCTTTGTTTGGGATTAATATTCCGACCTGTGTCTTTGGTTTACATAAATACACGGCTATCGTGGGACAACAGGAGGTCATGACCTCTGAAAAAACTGTTTATGTAACATTTGGCGACACATACAGGCACTCACTATATCAAAGAGTGATAAACTTGCGTTGGTTTTGTACCATGTACCGTACATGTTTAGACATTCTGTACCACAGGTACTGTTTTAAAGCAAAATGAGAATCTGTTTAACAGCCGTGTTAGATATATTCCTGTCAAATCACACATAGTAAGAAAAATTAAGATTATATACATGTACTTCTTAAAAGATAAATGATGTCTTGCTGGTTATGGTATCATTGTTTATGACGTTTCCAGGGTAAACAAATTCCATGAAACTTCTCCAGTGGTTTTTATGTTAAAATGCGTTCTTCATATATTGACATACATGTATTTAAAAAAGATCATGTACATGTATATCAACACATGAAAATTCCTAGCACAAGTAAATAATCATCATTATGAATTAATGACATGCAAGAATGTCACAGCTGTTTTCTGTTCATGATAATGCATACATATTGTCAGTGGCCTTCTTTGGCATTGGTTGTCAATCACTGCAGTATGATCATGGAGAAATACTGTTTTGCAACACAGCTTTGGCAGGAAGCAATACATTTCTCGAAGTCACTTCTAAGAATATGTAGTTGTTATTGCAAACATGGCTACAGCAGTTCTCATTATTGGCGTAGTGTGTAGAGTCAGGTAGAAACAACTACATTATTAGTTTTCGTATCAGACGGGTTATTGCCTATCATGTTAAAAGCGTTTTCTGTTATAGTGACAGCAATTGATAGGTGAACAAATCAGGGATCATAGTATGGATAGTCCGATAGAAATGGCCCTGGCTGAAAAAGAAATTCATTGGCAGTACCACTGAAGGAAGCGTTATGATCGATCTGTTCTATAAGCCATAACGATGACTCATTGGTGAATGGGTGGGTGGGGGAGGGGGGAGTTGAAAACCTGAGTGGGTTGGGGGGCTGGGAGGGGAGGGGGCTAATGGTAAAGAACAAAACAAACGGAGCGCCTGACGGGCTGATGAAGAAATACGAGCGGGGCGGGTCATTGGGCGCGCCGGTCACCGGGCCCCCTTGACCCGGCCCTGGGTGGAGGACTCCCGAGGGGGCGGGGCGATTACCCAACAACTGGTCACACGCCTGGCCGCGGATCAACGACGGAAGGCCGCGTCTTCCGGACAAAGGATCCGCGGCCGGCCGAGGATGCGCTTGTGGCGACGGCGATCGGGAGCGAACGACTGAGTGTGGCGACGGCGGTGGGGTAGGCCTGGGGATGTGCCCCACCCATCCACAGCCCGTACCCGAAACCTTGCAAGCCCTATCCCTCCACCAACCCTTCCAGTGCTCACCTTCCAGCAGCACAAAACATGCCACTGACTCTGCGCCGGCGTCGAAGATCTTGGCAGACCATCACGCCCCTTCCCCTCCATGCGCACACACACACACACTAATATTTTTGTCAACTACTGTATTTCTTAATAAGGATAAACATCGATGGTGGAAAAATGTAATAATGCAATCGTGGCTACCCTCCCATTACCTTCTTCTGACACACGTCACTCTAGTCTAAGAAAACCAAAACTTATTTATGTGAGGGAATTATATCCTAAAAATACAAAGCTTTTGAGAGGGAACTGCCGCCGACTTTAAGAAGTAGCATGCTTTTTCCCTATTAACGGCCAACGTTTTTAATACCATAAGGCGGATGAGTGCTTCTATTTCCCCTATCCTTTGTGTGTTGTCTCACCTGGGTGTCTGGTAACCCGGCTGAAAATCACCCATCGACCCTCCCACACCACACCCACCCACATGTACTCCAGTGATGACCTATTGATTTCTTCCTGTTCATAAGAAATGGGCCGTGTTAAGTCACCGTGCAAATTGCTGGACATAATATTAGAATGCTGCTGAGTTTTACCTACATTCTAATCAGTTTCCCGAGGCCCGGGTAATCGTTTTCTCGCGGTATTTATGCAGAAGTGGCACAGATAGATGCCATCTATTGGACGCTTTTGGGGAATGATGAGGTGAACCTGATGCTTATATGGAGTGTTTTTACGTCAAAAAGTGAGACATCAAACTTACTCGTGATAGAAAAATGAAGCTTGATATTTTGTTTCTTTTTCTGTAACTAAATGGTGAACAGCCTCGGTCAACTATGCCCATGAAATTTATTCCTCATGTAAGATATTCTTGGAGATCCTCTTGTGAATTGCCAACCTCATTGTTCTCGATGTGGCGTTGGTATTTGTAACGAGTATCATTAGTGTACATTTATTATTCCTAGATATGACGTCATTTTTCAGACGTGGCTAATTTGTGCTTGTAATATGAAATGTGACGCCTCAAGGAGCGTCAATTCCTATATACCTATGAGCGAACAACCTATGATTACTGAACGTTTACTGCCCAGCTTGAAGTTACTGCCCAGCTTGACGTTTACTGCGGAGGTTGACGTTTACTGCTCAGGTTGACGTTCAGAGACATTCGGTTTTTATCGATATTAGCCGACAATTGAAGGTATATAGGAATAGGGAAACCGCGTACCAGTGGAAATAAGTCAAAGTTACTCGGTAAGGCTTGGAAAAATTACTGCTCAAAGCGTAGCCGCGAGCAGTAATTTTTCCAAGCCTTACCTCGTAACTTTGACTTATTCCCACCGGTACATAGTTTCCCTCTATTCCTTAATAAATTAGTATCAATAACAATTTGAGAATCTAGTATAGCCACCAAATAAAATGTAGGTAGGTACTTATTGACAGCACACAGCAATGGATACCTCACCATTAATACCACATAGAAGAGAATGCTATAAATACCACACGAAAGCGGATGTACGTCATCACGTATGTCGTCTATAAAGATGGTGTTAACACTGGCCTTACAATGATTTCAGAGCATCTTTCATCTCTATTAACCGTTTCATAGGAAGCTTGTGTATATGTCACCAGGTGGCCCTTCTGTATGTGGGTGGCCAGGCTAGGGAGTCGATCAATATGTTCTTCTGGTACACGTACTTTTCTACCCTTTAATTTGTGACCGCCTACTTACAACACCAACAGATCTTATCGACCTTATCTACAGAGAAAAAACACTATATGTGTTGTTCTTTCAGTTTAATACCTTAACAGCTTTCACTTCCCAACAGGTTTAATTACAGATGGCATACATGGATTTGATTAAAGCTTTGTTTAATTAATGATCTCGAGCAAAGCAAACAGAAATTTCAATTGAAAAAAACTGTCAATATTTTATTACTTGAAGGAAAAAGGGGATGGGTGAACAATCATCGAATACATCAATGGTTATACTCATGTCAACCATAATACATCTGGACGCTGCAGATCAGCTTCTTGATGGTAAACAAGGATAGTCATGCATTCTTAACTTCATTGCTGAACAGGGTATGTATGTTCCTAAGCCAAGGGCTGAAAACAGTAAAGACTTTGGCGGTTTACGAGCATCAGTGAAAACCACCGTATGCAAAAGTTTCGCTTTCAAGCAACCGCACCACAAAGCATCTTTGTCCCGATGTAGAGTGTGGTTTATGTATGTGTATGTGTAAGCATAATCGCGTAAGCACAAAACACAATAACATCAAAAATTAGTTGTTGGTGCCATTGAAAAACAGATATGGGGGACAACCCCGATATGAGGTTATATCCCTACAACGATCCCTCACTAAAGAACCTCAAAAGGAGCATAACCAGACAACACACAATACCATTAAAGTTACCATTGCCCGGAGGCAGAAGGTGCAGGTGCCCAGTGTAGCCGCCAACATGACTGCCATGTAGGGCCTGAGGGCCTATGGAAGCACCAAAGGCAACCGTAGTCGAATGGGGATGTGGAGGGGGGGGGGGGGGGTCGTTATTGGTAGGGTTTAATCTCATAAACCGGAAAGTAAACTTCTGCCTTTCACACCTGCAGTATGGTGGCGTGTTAGCGGGTATCGGCCGTGTTGGGTGCCAACCAAGCATAACGAGCAAATTTCACCCTTCTTTTGTGCCTGGCGAAAGAACCGTGCTTCATCAGGGTCACCATTAATTAGTAATTATCCCCAAATTGGCCGTTTGCTTTGTAGTCTGTAATTGCCTGTTGGTTCCGGTTGGGCAGATCGTATCAAGGGGCTATATGACATAGTTATTTCTGATTCAAAAAGTTCACCTAGTTTCTCATATACTTATCTAGATCTGTATATCTGTATAAAGGGATATTATTCACACCAAACGTTTGCATATGACTACTACAAACTGATATCAGTATAGACCACCATCCCTTTTCACAAAAGATGCGCCAGACTTTTTCACAACCTGTGAAGTTTGCGCCGTTTTACGATGACGTAGTATGCCATGCTTGGGAGTGATTAGACCCATGCATGGTCATGTAAAATCATGGATGATAGCACGGCGATAGCTAATTAACTGTATCGTTAATCAGCCTTTGTGTGGCGTGGCAATAACCAAGGCACATAGTTAATTCGCAGACCAATTATTCACCACTGAGTTTGTCCATAAGGTGGCCGAGGCTTTGGGCGGGTATTACTCATATGGAGTCGTACAGGTATTAACTGGATAACAGGTGCCATGGGAACATCTGGGGGCGGGAAATGCGTTCTGCCATGAGCATACAAGGAGGCGCCTACGTCGTAGGAAATTGTCCGTATTTGTAAAACGATATCGTGTACCGATTCTGTTTTAATGAGAATCAGGAAGACCAACAACTACCGGAAAATGTGAGGACACTTGAAAATACTGAAGATATGTTTCTGGAAAGTTTAAAATATTTACGCTAAGCACATTTCAAAGTGGAATTGTTAAAAAGATGACTTTATGCTAACGTCACTTAAATCCTCCATCAATTCAATTGATCTCCATCAATTCAATTGATACATTTATGCATATTACTTTCCTTTTTGTTGTAGAGATATCAAACTCCTCACTCAGTCAGCTTTCAGTATACAAATACTGTACGTTGACCTCAAGGTTTTAATAAATCCTTCTTCTTTGACTGAGTTAATAGGTGGACATGCGTGGATATTTGAGCCATCACGACTGGTGAAGTTCAAAATGTCACGGCTTATTTTGCAATATTTGTATCGCAGGTAGAGATTACCTCCCGCGTTCAATAGGTGTGGCTCTCTTTGGCGCAAATAACTGAATCCTAGTCACGTGTATCAGTGTAATGTGAATATTTATAAACGCAGTGTCCATGTCTTACAATGAAATGTGCACGTGTTAGTATTAAAGTAAAGTTTTAGTTTGATCTGGAGATCGCCCAACTGATAACAGCAGAGAAATACAATTGAAATCAACGATTGAAATCAACGTCTAAGCAGACCATTAGGTATTTTAGTATTTCATCTACCTCGTTGTCGCTGCCGATCTAACTGTAACAATCAGTAAATTGGCACGAGACGCGAGGGTGATTATACTTGTACTCTAATACCCCTCGCCTCGCTTCTTGACAGTCGAGTAGCGTGTAGCGACTGAAACAGTAGTTGTAAGGGGAGAATCTTTTTCTCTTTCTCTCCCCTCGACCATGCCTCTCGTCTATTTGATTAAGATCACTGGAGCTTGCTGGAGCTGGCGTTGTTCCCACCTGGCTGTGTTCGTGTCAGGTGTAGAGTACGTACATGCTGGCGCTGATCACCTCGCCAGGTAGTCAGGTGTACGACTCAGCAACCTGACCAGCCGTGTGATATGCACACCTGTAATAGTGACCCTGGTGGGTACTACACTTTATCTCACCCGTGGTATTTTCCCCATAGACTTAACATTGGGAACTCGTACTCATTGCCCATGAAGTATTGTAGATAAGTATTCTAGGAAGATGATGTCACGCCCATGCAGTACAAATGTGTTGTATACAGATATTCAGTGGGGGTGATGTCGCACATTCTAGCCGATTAGTCAGTGGTTGGGGTGAGATAAAATCTGAACCGCATTCAATCCATAGCCACTGAGAATACGCCATTTGTTTTGGTTTGGTCTCCTTTGCCTCGTAAGATTACCCACGGCATATAATCAGCGGCTATGAACCTGGAAATAATATCTTGGTATCAGTCACATTTCAGTAGCACCCTCCATACCTCATTGATTAAAAAATGTATTAGCTACTGGATTAATCCACTGTATAACACTCACTCCCTCCAGTCCCAACCAATATCCCTCTCTACAGGATTGATCATGGTCAACTAATTAAGCTTTAATCAGCCTACCATCTATGTTGTAAATCATCATTTGTGTAATATGGGCTATGCAGAGGAATATGGTTTGTTTTCAGATAGATAAAAAAAGATGACTAAATCAACGCTTTGTAATGGATTCTCGAAAACGGAATGACTTCAAGCTTGGTAATGGGAGAAAGGGGTCTCTGTGGAGAAGCCAGGGCAGGACATGTCAAACAGGGATTCCTAAGGCCACCGCGGACGACTCGGTGTACACACTACACACATCACGCGCCCGCCCTGGGTATTCTACAAATCCCATGCTTGTGTTCTAACACCTGCTCCTCATTTAAACAGTAAATTCACTCAACAAGAGACCCTTCGCCTACAAACAAGGGGGAGATTTAAACGGTTGGCCCAGTTTTCGGACAGGGAGCCTTAGAAATAGTACTGTCTGATCATTGAGTTAAGACAATACTGGTTGTCTATATTCATTGGTCTGATCAGGTGGGGAGTTGCGGTTGTTAACTCAAAAAGTTGAAGCGTGTTTGTACCGTGAACAAAAGTTGTGTGTGGAGAGGGTAATCTAACATGTCAAGTTAAATTTCTATGGAATAATGTTGCGAGGATAAAGGTTAGGATGATGTGATTGTTAAGGCGCTTATAGCTCTATAAAGTAGGAGGATGTTAAAAGAGTGGTTTCAGGATTATGTTGTCATCGAGGTTGCGCTAATGTTAGAACTCTAACCACGTGGGCCACCGGGGGCTAGAGATCCGTGAACCAAAGGACTGGGATGGAAGCTCGGTGCCCGAAGGCCGACCGACTGGCCCCGGTGGGCTTGGTGCCATGACCTACCAACCCAATAAACGCACAGACGTCGCGCGACGCTCGCCGTCGCCTCCCTGACTGGCTGAGGGCACAACAGATGTCGGCCTCTGTAACCTCAGCCGGGGCCTTCCCCTAAACCCGGTACAGCAACACGAGTCGGGCGGAGAGGAGCGCCGTTCAGGGGTCTCACCCCCAACCCTCTCCTCCAGTGATGGCACCCAAATGCATGCGTAGTACCGCCGATGCGTCAACACAGGCAGGAATGTGGGGATCCGTTGGTGAGACCCTGGTGTAAATAGCCAACTTTTGGCGGCTCGCAACATTTGCCTGGAATCGTGACTCACGTAAAAGACTTTTACCCCGCCGCCAGAATGTTTTCATTCCCAGGCAGCTTTCTGATGGCAAGCTGAATAGCTTTGAAAATGCTTATGACAAAATGCTGCGGTATTTGAAAACCTGGAAAGGCCATAAACCGGACACGATGGTGTGGCACTTGCGCCATTACCGTTTAGTACATGTTGGGATGTCATGAAGATGAATATAAACTTTACAGTAACGTCACTCGAGTGTTTTCCAAATGTCTGAGGACATGCCTGAAATATAGGTCCATGGCGTGATATAAGCTAGGTGGATTGAAATAACTCGTATCACTTAAGTCGGATGCCTTATAGACCTGCCGTTATGACTCGGATAATCCTTGGCTGTTTGCTTCAATTAACCCGACTTCATTTGTTGTGGGGACGGAGATAATCCGACTTTAATCCCGGGGATCCAACTTAATGGTCCCTGCGCGGGCCTCGTCCGGCTGTTGCGTCCTTCACCCTCAACCCCACCTAAGATCCCTATCGGCCCAGTTGCAGACGACAGGGGTAGGGCGGACGAGTTATCGACATGGGAGACAATTTGATGTTGAAGGGCCTGATGATGAAGCAGATAAACGTAATCTAATTCGTGATGGATTAGCCCCTTCATAACGAGAGAAAACGTGGTTATTTCTGGGGGTTTGAAGTCGATTGAATGTCACAAACTTGCCTTTATATTAATTTGGAGGAGATATTGTTTAAAACACTGGAAAATTTCCAATATATATAGATTGAATATTGGGTGGTTATTTTCTGTAATAATAATTTTTGTACAGAACAAAAAGTGAAGACAAAACTTTCATTTAATCTAGATGCACAGAATAGCCCCAGATAGCTGTAAGTGTGTAAAAGAGTTAAAAAGGTTAACGATCTGTTTGCGGTATATAGTCCTATAATGACCATCGGCACATGTGGTGATCATTAGTAAAGTTACTCTTCATTTCGCATGACCTCTGCTTTCTTTTCCTTTGCCGGAGAAGAGTCGAAGCTCTATCAGGTTATGGGATCATACATACTCGCTACCATTGACTTCTTGTTGTTGTTTGTGATGCCAAGTTGTTCCGATTTCTACTGTAATCACCATTCGAACAATCTCCAGTGTCAGCTTTACACACTGGTGCATCAGATTTGACACCACAGGCAGATTCACTCGCCACAGATTGAAAAGGCGTGAGCTTCATTATAGTCAATTATTAATAATACTATTCTTAATGAAGAGGAGGTGTGGTGACACCCTTACGCGGAAGGAAGATTCACCAGTGAGGTCAGAAATCAAGCTTTAGTCTTTTCTTATTAAAAGCGAGTAATATATATATATATATATAGGCATGAACTTTACTCTTCCCAGGGTTGTCATTACTGAGAGTACTTAAGATAGTGAAGATAATGCAAATTTCAAAGAACACTGGACGTTGAGGAAATGTTAATCCAGGGTCCATTCAACTCGAACCTTATCTTCCATGTGTTAATGATTGTCCCTATCCCAGGTACAAAACACTCTATACATTTCTTCTGCTCTGACTATTTCTCCTCACCACATTGATAGAGTGGTATTTCCCTCAAGTATCTCTTCACCAAGTAAAAATGAAGAAGTGATAGGAGTGTTTATGCCATATTTTCAAGAAATGTTTCCAAGAATACATATATATATATATATATATATATATATATATATATATATATATATATATATATATATATATATATATATATATATATATATATTTATATATTTTTGCATCGGCTTGTCTGAGAGGTGTTATAGCAACGTCTTGATAATAAAAAGAAGTTTTGTGTTGAAAAGTTAGAAACATGAATCACAACCCATAAAAAAAAGAAGTTTTACCTCGGCAACACTCGAGTGTTTCCGGGAACCGATGAGATAAGGCGGGAAAGTATCACGTGACAGCAGTTCGAAGGCGGTTTTGGACTGGATTGAAACGTTGTCACGTCGTGTGGACAGTTTTGGTACGTATTTGACAAAGAATTGGATGTTTTTGTGTATTTCTTTGGCGAGTTAGTCGCTAAAGTTGAAATTAGCCCGTAGGTAGAAATTATTCGTGCCGAGGGACGATAATTCTACCTGATTTTACGGTGTTTGCCATTTAATTACGTCCGAGCTGGCTTCCGCGGAGTCGTGGCTTCGGACGTTCGCTCCCGATTGAGCGAATTTGAAAGAAGTTTGATACATCGCTATATTTTTTGGTATCAGAAGGTGTATTTCAAGTTAGATTCATCGATTTCATGGTTTATTTACCTTAGTTTGGGAGTTTTCTCTCAAGATTGAGCGGATTAGTGACATCGTCTGTCTGCTTTCAGAATCCAAGATGGCGGACGACGAGACGTCGTCGGCGTCGGTAAAGAAACCCACCAAAATCAGCAAGAAAGACAAAGAATCGAAAGATACGTCGAAATCTGGTCTAGAGAAGACAAATCCTGGCGGTTCGGTGATAATTACGGAGAATTCGGGGGCTTCTGCGAAAAAACCGGGAAAAAAGAGACCGGAAGCGGCCGAACACGAACCGAGCGCGCCCGAAGGCCGTCTCGGAGCACGCCGGGATTGGGCGACGCATCATCCGCCGCCATCTTGGAACTGGCAGGGTTTCGGAGGGTGGCCGGAGCCTTACGGGCATCCGAGCACGTTCTACGGCGGCCCCTACGGCAGCGGTTATATCGGAGAAGATATGTACTCGCTACAGAACGGCCCGCCGGCGGATTGGGACGAGTTTTCGGAATATGACGACCATTCCGAACTCGCTCCGGACACGGCACCGTCGCTAACGGCGGACTTGGTGCGTAAGGAGGATGAAAAAGCGACCGAAACGGAGGTAGGAAAGGACTCAAAGATTGATTTCTCTGTATTTAAACCTAGTTCGATGCTATCGTTGTTGAAACAAAAGCATGATGTCTTGTCAGCAGCTGAGAAAAAGGCTGAGGCAGTTACCCCTGTTTTGGCAAAGATTGTTTCTGAAGAGATAAAACAAAAGTTTGTGCCAGATGAACTGCAGAAAAAGGCAAAAGAGTATCCACAAATTGAAAATTTGCCCACGGTGGTGGCCCCCAAGTTGGATAATGAATTATTTGGGGCAGTAGGTGTGGATGCCAGGAAGGTGGATATAAATCTACAAACCATCCAGAAGGGGATAGTAGGGGCCTTGGTGGCCTTAGTTCCTGTGGCTGATGTAGTGTTAAAGGCAGGGGAGGAGTCAGAGTTAGAGCCTCTCGGAAAGAATTTGGTCGACGCGATGCAGCTCTTGTCGATGGCCACGAATGGGATCTCGGTGAAAAGGAGGGACAACCTAAGGCAGGTGGTCCCCTCGAACTATGCCAAGGCATTGTCGTTAGAGACTGGCGAGGCGGACCCGGCTTTCCTCTTCGGGGGAAAGTTAAGTGAGAAAGTCAAGGACGTGGAGGTCACCGCTAAGCTACAGGAAAAGCTGAAAAAGAAAGCGTCGGTAACATCAGGCCCACAGAGGGGAGACAAATCAAACAAGAGGGGCCATGGAGCCCACCCATACTTTGGGCAGCGTGGGGGTTTCGGCCCTAGGTTCCAGCACAGGCCAAGGGCTCCCTACCATCAAGGATACCAGCAATACTACCAGCATCAAGGTTATGGCCAGCGTTTTCCGGGGAAAAATCAACACTTCAGGCAACCTGCTCCTCCGAGCCAGTCAGCCAGCTCGAGTCCTGGCGACCAGGATTTCGGGAAGAAGGGGTCTCGGAAGTGAGCCGGGTGAGTACCTCTTTTGAACCTAAAAACCTGGTTTCAAAGTTTAAAGCTGGAGATATCGCATTACATGTATCTGAGTGGTCAAAGATTGTTAAGGATCCGTGGATTTTGGACAGGGTCTCGGGGATCAAAGTTGATTTCTGGGAACAGCCAGTACAGGCTAGGGTACCGTATCCTTTCAGACTATCCTTTGAAGAAAGTAAAATAATGGATGTCCAGATAAAGGATTTGACTCGGAAGGGAGTTATAGAACAGACCTGTCACTCAGAGGGGGAATTCATATCAAATGTTTTTCTCAGACCAAAGCCTAATGGTAAACATAGACTTATTCTGGACTTGACAGAATTTAACAAGTGGGTCCCACATGTTCATTTCAAGATGACAACTCTCCAAACTGCCTTAGATATGGTCAGGCCGGAGGCCTACATGGCCTCGGTTGATCTCAAGGATGCATATTTTTCGGTAAAGATTCATCCTGAATATAGAAAATTTTTCAGGTTTTTCTGGAAGGGTGTATTGTGGCAGTTTGTAGGGATGCCAAATGGATTGGCGTGTGCCCCTAGAATATTCACAAAAATTCTGGCCCCGATTTTCGGGTACTTACAACAGGAAGGGTATGAATGTTTCCCATACTTGGATGATTCCTTTGTGATTGCTGATTCTAGGGAAGAATGCAGGAAAGCTGTGTTAGCGTTAGCCGAGGTGCTAGACAGACTTGGTTTCACAATAAATCTAGAAAAGTCTATGATGGAACCACAGAAACAAATAATTTTCCTAGGGTTTAATATTGACTCAGACAAAATGGAGGTGGCCTTGCCCAGTGAAAAAAGGGAGAAGTTTAGAAGAGCCGCTTTGGGGGTATTGGAAAAAGATACACCTTCAATAAGAACAGTAGCGGGGATAGTAGGGCTAATGACAGCTTACTCACCGGCAGTGGAATATGGGACAAACCATATTAAGGGGCTGGAAAGAGAGAAGAATCAGGCCCTAGAAAGACATAGGGGAAACTTTGACAAGAAAATGATCCTAGCGTCAGAAGGGATAAAAGATGTTACATGGTGGCTAGAACATGTGGCAGAGACAAAACAAAACATCAAGATAGATTTACCCTCGGTAACCATCTGTACCGATGCTTCACTAGAGGGTTGGGGAGCACACCGTGGAGAGGTAGCCACGGGAGGTAGATGGACTGAGTCGGAGAGTCAGGACCATATAAATGTACTGGAGTTGAAAGCAATCCTATTTGGTTTAAAGTCTCTAATCCTGGAAGAAGATATTCATATCAAAGTGTTAACAGATAACACTACAGCACTGGCGTATGTCAAACATGGGGGGGGCATACAGTCCGAAGGATGCCATAGGATGGCTAGAGAGATATGGAGTTGGTGTGAGCTCAGAAAATTGAGGATAACAATACAGCACATACCAGGGGTTGAAAATGTCCTAGCGGACTACAAGAGTAGGAAATTCCAGGATGAAATGGAATGGGAACTTAGCCCCGAGATATTTGAAAAGATTGTCTCAGTTTTCGGAAAACCTGACATTGACATGTTTGCATCCAGGCTAAATGCAAAATTGCCAAAATATGTGTCATGGCATCCGGATCCGGATGCCTGGGCGACAGATGCGTTCTCTATACCATGGCCTAATGAATTTTTGTTTTTATTTCCTCCTTTCAGCATGATACCGAGGGTCCTCCGTCGACTACGGGAGGTCCCAAGGAGGGGGGTGTTGGTGGTGCCCGCATGGCCAAACAGACCATGGTATGCCAGCTTAAGACGCCTGTCCAACAGAAAGCTAACATTCAGGAAGCGACGGGGAAATCTAATTCCGGTGGGAAAACCCAGAAACCGTATCGTAAACAGTGCCCCATTGGAGGCCTACCTTTTTTCCACAAAAAACTGAAGTCAGAAGGTTATGATGACGAAACCATCAGATTAATGTCTGATGGGTGGAGGGCCTCAACAAAAAAGATCTATAGTACTTATCTAAGTAAGTGGGCTGTTTATTGTATCAAAACTATGACCCCTTTATTGAAACCTCGTTTACCCCAGGTTTGTCGCTTCCTGAAGTGTTTGGCAAAGGAAGGTGTCGGGTACAGTGTTATTAACACAGCCCGTTCTGCTTTATCAACAATTTTACCATTGTATGACGGTGTTTCTGTCGGACAACACCCGAATGTTTGCTTAGTCGTGAGGGCAGTATATAACAGGAACCCCCCGAGGCCCCGTTATTCAGAGTTTTGGGACGTGGGTAAAGTTTTTGACTTATTTAAGTCATGGGGGAAGAACGAGAAATTGTCGTTCAAGTTTTTGACCTTAAAGGTCGCCGTTTTATTATTGTTGGTCACCGGCCAAAGAGGCCAGACCATTTTGGCCCTGTCGTTGGAGGGTCTCGTTCAGGAGTCTGACTCCTTTATGTTCATGTTATCAAAATTGTTAAAGACAAACAAGTTGGGTGACCCCCTCAACACGATCGTAGTGAGGAGGTTTCCGGACTGCCCGGAAATCTGCCCACTACGATCACTTTTGGTCTATATAAAGAAGTCAAAAGAAAAAAGGGGAAACGAGAAACAGCTTCTCGTTAGTTTTATTCCGCCTCACAAGGCGATATCTAGGGATACGTTGGCTAGGTGGACGCTGATGATTTTGGGGAAAGCTGGAATAGATACTGGAAAGTATAAATCCCACTCCACTAGGGGGGCAGCCGCTTCGGCTGTAGCCGCCAGTGGTGTAAACCTCAATACGTTGATGATACATGCTGGCTGGCGGTCGGAGGAGGCCTTCAGGAGGCATTATAACAAGCCGATCGTCCGAGAAACGGCGGGTGTCCAAGGGGCACTCCTACGTCAATAGTATGGGTGAGTAACCCGATACGATAATACCTTGTGTTCACAAGTTGAGTTCTTGTTGGTTTGTTGATATAGGGGAGCGTTTTTTCCTCCACCTCAAGGAAACATAACCTATAAATCTCTCATCGGTTCCCGGAAACACTCGAGTGTTGCCGAGGTAAAATAGTAGAATTTTGGGAGACTTACCTGGTAAGTTGAAGTAAAATTGAGATTTTACCGAGGACAACACGTAGTGTTGTAGGGGACAGATGCCCTACCCGCACCACCCTAGGAAAGAAAAGATGTTAAGATGATGTGTTGATGTAGTATATTATGATCGGTGTGTGTGGGGATAATGAGTATGAGTTAGTTTCCTTGATCTGTTTTTATAAATTCTGCTGTCACGTGATACTTTCCCGCCTTATCTCATCTGTCCCCTACAACACTACGTGTTGTCCTCGGTAAAATCTCAATTTTACTTCAACTTACCAGGTAAGTCTCCCAAAATTCTACTATTTCCTCTATTAGATCAGGAGGACTAGAAATAATCTCTCTGATAAGATGTTTGATTTTACCCCATGAAAGGGTACCTCCTGTAAGAGGAAACCTGAAGTAAGGGGGACACTTCAGGTAAGGGGACACCCTAGCTCAGAACCCATGCGGGGCGGGGTTCTACTGTAGTGGCGACGGCATGCACTTTAAAGTCATATCCTTCAATTCTCAGTGGCGCCACCTGGTGGTCTTCAAACGTCGACAATTGTCCATTCAAACTAGTTCCTTGTAAGTTATTCTAATACCAAATGGGTAACAATTTGTCCATTTTGTGCTCATCCAATAGATAAAATAGACCTTTTTATAAAAAGATTTACTTGATATATAAAGAAATGTACTGAAGAATATGGTTTTCTAAGTTACTTTTAAAAAAAGGCAATGACCTCTAGCTTTTGGAATTTAGTGTTCAAATCTGTAGTACCACAAATTTACTGTATTCCAATTCTGGAAAATCCAATATTTTTGAATTTCTATATAGATCTTGTATTACAATACATTACGTTTGATCGCTGTATCATTACCCAGAACCTCTTATGTTATACTTGTATTCTACAACACTTCGACATTTCATTGTTCAAATTTTAGAAAAATGCCATGGGTTTTGATTCTAGGTTGAATTTCCAATAAGTCTTTTAAACTGTTAAAATCATCACTTGTGTCTCTTTCCAATTATACACGATTTTGATATTTTCTTGCTATGCACATATTTGGACATGCGGATCAATTGACTTTAATACATGTATGTGTCAGAACACCTGATACTATGTAATACAATATCACGTCTTGGCAGAGAAGTCGGGCAATAACCGTGGGACTAACGAAGTTTGTAATCTAAAGGGAACTGTATTGACATTTTACTACTAGAGTAGAACTCGCCTTCTGGCAGCTGTTTTGCCCAACAATAACAGACATTGGCGTAATTGATCTTCTGATCGCCCGTGCGATATGGCACCTTTTTGTATGCAACATAAAGAAGGCAGTTCAGCCCGACACCTGTCGCAGTACACCCTCATCTGGACTAGCACCTCGCAAGTTAATGACGTCTACACCACACAGACATACCCTAAAAGAGGCTCGCGGTCTCTGTAGGCGAAAATCAACTTTAATAGTGGAAGACTGATGGGTCTACAAACGGGCTGGAGACGTCAAGAAGCAATGACGTGCCACGCATGCGTCGGCGTCTCACCGACCTATTCCTGGTCTTATCCAAAACCGTGGAATGTACCCGGCCTAAAAGCTTGTCACTGCCAGTGAGCTGCCCGGAACCGTCGCAGACACAATAGTGCCATTACCCACGTGAGCGGCGGACCATCTGTGCAGAGAAGGTTTTTTTGCCCGCTTTATATCAGGTTTTATTTTTTTTTGTGTCGGTCCTTTTTCCCTTTGTATTTTTATCACAGCGCCTGTTTATAATGTCGCCACCACACGTGCACTGGCCTTATTTATTCCAAAGAGGGTAGACTAGTTCCTACTGACAGGTTCATGCCATGCCAGGAAACATTTTCTTGGGGAGTAAAACAAATTACAAAGTTCGAATGATAGAACGGATGGAAGGAACGCTACATCAGTAGACGCAACACTCCAAGCCGCGTGTTCTGCGAGGGTGGCTCTTATTAGGATGAAGTTGCTGCGGTCAGAACACCTCCAATAAGCGGTGGTGATTATTACAAATGAGGAGTACACTGTCGAGTGGCGTTTGACAGGTTTGACAGTTCCGCCACTTTAGGTGCTGGATGATAACTTTTCATGACATTTTTTTTATGCGTCCCGTGATACCCAGACCAGTCCCGTAGCCCGCTTTGGTCCAAATGAGAAACTAAACCACCCTCTCTTGACCTTCCCAAGTACAGTAGGTCACCCAGATAAATCATGCTCCATTTTTTTCCTCGTTACCATGGAGACCGGGAAATTTTTGAGGGCATGCGAGACCGACAATAGGTGGGCATGTGAGTCCGGGGAGTGGCAAGCGTGTTGGACATGTGGGGGTTGTCCGGGTGGGACTAAGGGGTTCGATTCTGGTGGGGACCGGGTTTTCATGTGGGTAGGGACCATGATTAGGGTTACATGATAGTGGAGTGTGAATGCTAATTTGCCGAGGCGGCTACCGGCCCAGCTGCCCCCGGTGGCCGGTAGGGGTGCCCCGAGCGGCCTCGAGCATGCCGCCTTGCCCCGCCTCATCATTAGAGGACCCAAGGGACCTCAGAAGTGATTGTCTAAAGCGATTTTTTTAGAATCCAATAAATCATGTTAAGTTTTTCTCTGTGTTAATTAAAACCACTGAAGGGAGCTGTAATTGTGTGATGCACGACGCGCTTAAAGTAAGTGGAAGATACCTGTTTAATTAACACTGTTCCCTTTGTCTTGCAGGTACGTATTCAGGTGGTGGGCGTGTCCCGGGAGGTAGGCCGATCTTATCATTATTTACGCAGGTTGTAGTAGTTTTTCATTGGACAATAATAAAATGGGCGCCGTGGACCCACGTTCTATTGTATACACATAATGATCTGTAGAATAGTGAGATTGAAACAAACATGTAAAAGAACAATTAGGCTCTCTTAGTCTTATCTCCTAATTTGTTTACTCGTCTTTTTGTGTATAATTCACCCAGGGTTATTTTCACTAGATCAGCGACACGATTTAGAAGATACAGTGGACGTCTAAAGGGCACTTTAGCTCCAGGCGTACTAATTATGACTGGCTTCTAGGATTGCAGCTAATTTAAGCGATACTTTCGTATATATTTTCACTTTAGACATTAATCTTTGGAAAGAAACCATGCACGGACAATGGTGGTGGTTTACCTGGCCATATATATATATGTGTACAGATATACTGGCCTCAGTTCCTGTGTCGCACCAAAAAGATTAAAAACGACATCAAACGACAATCTCTTTGGTCGTACCAACTATTCGTTGGTCGTACCCATTCTCTACCCTCCACACCCAACCTATTCTGTTCCTCTCTACCCCTGAGCGATGGAGGCGGCGCAAGGAGATTGGCAATAAATGTTCACTTAGAGTTTAACGACCATAATCAAAATACGAGTACAGATCTAGCGTGGTGTTACCCGACAGAAAGTTTCCGTTTCCGTGGTGACCCGAATGCTGCACGTCGCCTGGTGAACGTGGGGTCCGTCATTTGTCAGCACGTCCCACCCCTTGACAGTCGGGCTGGTATGGTGGTGGGAGGGCGGGCGGCCCCCATGGCGCCCGCCTTGACCCCGGGGGCTCGTCCACGCCCGGTGACCCGCCGAAACACGGGTCGACCCAGCGGGGTGTACTCAGCAGTCCTGAGCAGCTCACCACGGCCCGGCCCGGCCAGCACCTGGACCGTGAACTGCTCGCCCCGCGTCGTCAGATGGGGCGATGGGAGGTGGGAGGGGGGGGGGGGAACTGGGTCATCAGCTCCTTCTAGTGTCAAGTTACTACAAGGGAGGGTGTGTGTGTAGGATGTGGGAGGGTAGGTGAGTACGGGTGCTGGGGTGGGGTCGGTAGGGGTGTACCGTCTCAGGCACTGGGTACAAGTTGACGAGAGAAGGCGTTGATGTGCGTGTTAAACTGATAGATCTAGGAGGGCCAAGGCTTCACGCTCCTTAATGTCTGATTTTTATTTGAGCATTTCACAGTAGAAGGAAGATTTAGAGAAGAAACCTCTCCTTAGATTAGTCTCTCGTTACCTTTGGCATAATCGATCTCGCGAGACAAAGCGTGATCTAATGGACATCCATCGCCAGATGGACGATCCACATGTTATTTTGATTCTTAGCTCTCAAAATTAGGTCCCTACAATCGCACCTTCAGGCCCACAATGTTGACTAATGCTGAAACGTGTATTTTCATGATGGTATTATAAAATATCTTTTTGGTAGAAATGCGATTAGAAGTTAACTATCAGAATACACACGTAAACTTCAGAGGCGAAAGTGAAACATCCAGACTCCCCCGAAGAATTCAGATATCTTCGGCTCCACTGTTTTTAGGTCACGATGCGGTCTTCAAAAAGATGACAATTTATTATTTGTTTACACCCTTGTCAGACCTATGCCTCTTATGTCATTTGTCATTCGAGCAACGCCTGCATGACAAAAGTTGTTCCCACGTCAGTCAACAAACTCTCGTGCGTTACATATTACCATCGAGCTTCCTTCTTCTCCATTCCCTATCCCTATCCCATATGCAGGTCAAGCTTTCAGCAGTCAAAAATGAATAAGACCCTTTTTGTGGGTGAACTATCGAGTGTAAATAAAGCACGGTAGGCATAAAGCAACTCGCTAACTGTACTCTAACTATACGCTCGGTGCTTGGCAGCCGAGGAGCAGTGCGCCATGTTACTAAAATAGTCACAATATAAGGACGTACGTAAGGAATAACTTTAAAAGTGCAATCTATATAATTATATAGGACATCTAGGGTGCGGTTTGAATCGGGACTGTCGAGGGTAGCAACTTAGGAAAAGGTCAGATCTGAATGGGGATGCCGGGGGTCGGGGCAGCTGTATTAAAATAAGGCGCCTCTCTGAAAAGAAATGAACATCCCGAGGAGAGCAGACGGTATGAAGAAGAGTAGCGAAACAAACAGTTGATGGAGGCTGAGCAGCTCAGTGAGGACCGTCGTAATCTGCGACCTACAGACGGCGAGTCGTTGGAGGCTGCCTGCCCCCGGGCCGCCGTTCTGGGACTGGGAAGTCCTCTAGAGATAGTTACCGGCTGATTGACTTTTAATGCGCGGGGGCCTTTGGGGACAGCCGCTTTGTATTGATGATGATGGCGCAACGCCAGTCCTCATTCCCCTCTCCCCATGCCTATCGCGGTGCGATATGGTCTCGGTGTGAGACTTAAGAAAACGGGTATAGCAGTTGAAATAATAAAATATCGTCTGGTGCACTTCGATTATGCCATCAGTTAACCCCTACCCTACCCTCCTTCCTTGCCGCTCCTATAACCGCACTCCTTTCTTCTCTCGACTGTTGACATTCGTCCTTTACAGCATAAAGTCCCATTATAAATAAGTTTTCAGCAAATGTCCATATTGAATCCGGGCCTCCCAGCCTGCACCTATTCTTACTCGCACTAGGGACTACTTTCTTCGTAGCCCTAGTCGACCTGGGAGATAGCAACGCGTAGTAATCCAGTCCCGCGCGCATACCCGGAGTGAACGGACGTGTTAAGAAGCGGTGCCAGGTAAATATAGTTTTCTCTTACTTTTAACTACTTTTTCAAACTATTTAATCAAGTTGGCATTTTCTGTACAATCACTATTGCCTCGCGGGGCCTTGCTTAGTGAATTGAATATGAATTAATTCAGTTTTTTCCTTTACTTAATACAGAGCCAACTTGAACCTCCAGGCCTAGGCCGTTACGGAGGCGTGCATTCCACCAAACTACACCAGATCGGTACGTGGATTATTGACTAGTGTGGACTACGGTTCTGAAACAAACACTATGTCTACTGCAAAAACTCTGGATCAACAATCCAAGATTTATGAAAGGATTCTGCCAGTAGAAGATACGCAAATCCAGTGTGCACAACAGGCTAAAACGGATAACTCCAAACCGGATAATTCCAAGATGGCCGCCGACAATAACAAAGAATTTGTACCTCGGATTTCGGACTCAGACTCCCCACCAGATGAGGAGGAGTTAGAATTCCTGAGACGAAGACGACTGAGGAAAAGGAAGATGCCAACATCAACCGTTACCTCTGCTAGTGCATACCCCGGAAAACAAAAAGTTCCGGATTTACAAACGTTTGCATACCAAAACACGCACGAAAACCAAGATGGCGGACAACGGGACGAGTCCTCACACACAGTTTGGAACTTTCCCCTAGACACTGAACCGGATTATTCGATTAATCCACACTGTGATGATTTAGACCTTTTCCTCGCTTCGGATAAAGGTTCTATCGGATTACCTGCGACTTCTGAGACAATTGCCCCGGAAAAAGCCGAAAATGCAGAAAAGGAGGTCCCCTTGTTTTCCGATGCGAAACCAGGACTTATAACCTCGGCCGCCATTACGGCCATAGCCGAGGACAACAAAAAGCCAGGCTCAGACGCTATACATCCGACACTGGCCAAGATGTTTGACTCGTTCTTAAATTCAACATCCAACATGCGTGCCGGAAAGGAATTGATAGAAAAACATTCACCTCCGGAAAATATCAACAACATGACTGTGCCAATTATGGAAGAGACTTTGAAAGTAAGTAAAGAGGTAGATACCAGTATCAAAAAGGGTGACCAACAGCTAGTTTTCGCCACCCAAGCCATGATGGCAGCTATGACATGCCTCACACCTTTCATTGAACTTGCGTTCGCACGTGGGGAGGACGACCCCGAGCTTAACAAAGCGTCAGCGTCAACTGTGGATGCAGTGCGACTTTTGTTTTACGCAAATACAGCAATTGTCCGGCGGAGAAGAGAAGCTTTCCGGGGGAAGCTTGCTAAAGACACAGCGGATACGGTCATTAATTCCAAAATAGACACAAAATCACTATTTGGAGAAACCGTCCACGCATCTGTAAAGGAAGCGGATAAGGACGGAAAAATGATGAAGCGTATTTTTTCCAAACCGGAAAAAACCGAGGCACAGAAAAAAGTACAACACAAATCTCCGAGAAAACAAAACATGGGGTTTCGCAGACAACAACAGTTCAACCCCAGGTTCCAGAACCAAAACAACAACGGGAACTTCCAAAACAACCGTGCTTGGAACTACAATGGCCCACAACAACACGGAAATGGGTACGGTTATCGTCAGAACAGACAAAACCAACACCAACAACAAAACCAACAACAACAAAGTCAACAGAAAAAGAAATAGAGGTTTGTGACACCCTTTCTAGCTGGGGAATAAGAAATACGCCAAATGAATTCATAGCTGGTCAAACACGTTTTTACTCAAAAACGTGGAAATCACATACAAACGATAATTGGATTTTTTATTCAATCAAAGGTATAAAAATTCCGTTTATATCTAATCCGAAACAACATAAGATCCCAAAACCTTACCGTTTTTCATGTGAAGAAAAAGCGAAAGTTGATTGTGAGATTGAAAAAATGTTAAACAAAAATGTTATTGAAAAAGCTGTTTTTTCAGAAGATCAATGGATCTCAAACATTTTCACTCGTCCAAAACCGAATGATAACATCAGAATAATACTTGATCTTACAGAACTTAATAAGTTCATTCAATATCAACATTTCAAAATGGCATCTTTAAATACAGCCGTAGAAATGATGCAAGAGGATCATTTTATGGCATCAATCGATCTAAAAGATGCGTATTATTCGATTTCGATCACAAAATCTGATAGAAAATATCTAAGATTCTTTTGGAACAACCAGCTTTATCAATTTACGGTTTTACCAAATGGACTGGCATGCGCCCCTCGAATATTTACGAAACTCCTTACACCAGTGTTTGCAAATTTAAGGAAAGATGGGATACAGTGCTTTGGTTATATTGACGACTCTTTCGTCATGGCAGAATCGTTTGATAAATGTCTTGAAGCGGTAAAACGCTTAGCGATAACACTTGATACACTGGGGTTCGTTATCCACCCCCAAAAATCAGTGGTGGTACCATCAAAACAATTGTATTTTCTTGGTTTCAATTTCAACTCCGCTGAAATGAACTTAACATTGAATGAAGAAAAAAGATCCAAATTTCAAAACATGGCCAACGATTTATTAATCGCAAAATCGCCTACAATCAGACAGGTAGCAGGAGTAATTGGGTTAATGATCGCATACTCCCCGGGGGTAGACTACGGTCTCGCCCACGTAAAGAGGTTAGAAACCGATAAGAATAATGCACTGGCATCAAACAGAGGGAATTTTGATGCGATAATGACAGTATCACAAAATGGCGTATCAGATATCCAATGGTGGTTATCACATATCACGAATTCTGATAGAAAAATTCGCACAGACGACTGCGAATTCTCGATTTCCACCGACGCCAGCCTAGAAGGGTGGGGCGCTCACCATAACGGCACCTCAATAGGAGGCCGTTGGGACGTAAATGAAGAAAATCATATAAACGTTCTAGAACTTGAGGCGATTTTCCTCGGTTTAACGAGTTTCTTTAAAGAAGGAAACACATCAATTCATGTCCAAACAGATAACACAACAGCACTGTGCTATGTGTCAAAAATGGGAGGAGTAAGATCACCCCAATGCGATAAAATCGCGGAAAAGATATGGACATGGGCGGAATCGTTGGAAAATTGGGTTACAATTTCCTACCTACCAGGAAAGCTGAACTGCCTGGCCGATGAAGCATCTAGAGTATTTAAAGATAACCTAGAATGGGTTCTGTCTGATACAATTTTCCAGAAAATCGTTAAACAATTTGGCAAACCAGAAATCGATCTTTTTGCTTCATTTATGAACAAAAAATGTGACATATACGCTTCATGGAAGCCAGACCCACAATGTACATATGTCGATGCATTTTCATTTTCCTAGGAAGGCTTAAATGCTTATGCTTTTCCACCTTCCAGCCTAGTATTACGTGTCCTTCGGAAGGCCAGACGAGACAGACCACAAAGATTCATCATCGTCACCCCAAACTGGCCGTCAGCGGTTTGGTACGCCCCGTTAATCAACCAGGCGATTTACCGAAAGACGATTGGGAGAAAGAAAAAGAACCTCTCTCTCCCGAAATCACAGGTAGAAAATTTCCCACAAGGAATAGGCCTACTTATTTCGCTACTTTAGAACAGAAATTGATTCAAAAGGAGGGTTGTGACAGGGATACTGCCAAATTCCTTATGGAATCTTAGCAGGAAACCACTAAAAGAACGTACAACACATACATTGTCAAGTGGCGTACGTTTTGTATTTCCCAAAATATCAGTCAATTAAAACCAACAAATTTCCAAGTCTGTAAATTCTTAAAATCGTTGTCAGACGAACGCTATGCCTATGGCTCAGTGAACGCTGCTAGATGTGCATTATCAATCTTGCTTCCAAGATTAGAAAATGGAGATACAATTGGCAAGGATTTCTGGGTATGCAGAGCAGTGCGAACTGCATACCTCAGAAATCCCCCACAGCCCAAATATTCTGAATTTTGGGACGTGGGAATCGTTTTCAAATTTTTGTCAAATTTGGGAAAGACAAAACATTTATCCTTGGAACAACTCACCCAGAAATTAGTGGTCCTATTCCTCTTGATTTCGGGACAGAGAGGACAGGCGGTATTAGCACTGTCCCTAGACAAATTAAATTTCACAGACAAAAATCAGGCGCGATTTACATTAACAAAATTAATGAAAACCGCGAGGACAGGACAACCTCTCCAAACGATAACGTTAGATCCATTCGAAGACAATAAAAGGCTATGCGTGGTAAGAACACTAAAAGCTTACATAAAGAGAACAGAAGATATTAGGAAAGATCAGACATTAATCATTTCCTATAGAAAACCACACAAACCAGTACATCGGGATACGATTTCCAGATATGTCTTAAAAGTATTAAAATCGGCAGGCATTAATACAGCCAAATATTCTGCACACTCTACAAGAGGAGCAGGAACATCAGCAGCAGCGAGTCTGGGAATAGACACTAACGTGCTATTAACGTACGGTTCTTGGAAAAACGAAAAAACAATGGCAAGGCACTATAAAAAGCCTATAGAACCAAAGAAAAACACAACAGTAGGAAATGCGATTTTAGAAAATATGCAGTGATTTTATCTATAATAGCATAGTACTAAGAGATTCCACTAGGTCAATCATGAATACCTATGAGTCATCCCTTTAATATACCCAAATGGTATAAAAGGAGATAATGGTGATATTGTGATTAAGCCTTATATGTCCCAAATGGACAATAAGGAGGTAATGGTGATACAATGATTGTGATAGGCTAAGCCCTTAGCTAGGCCAATACTACTTAACCATGAGAATATTATTTCTCAATGAACATGACAGATACAAGTGAATTGTCTCAATATGGAAGAGAAACAAAACACTTAGATATTTTTTATACTTTTGTATTGGTAAGAATCGCTTCTTTACCATTTATATGCCATATATGTCAATTTTTGATATTAAAAAAGTGACATTATACAAGAATACTCAATCATCAATATGTGATAATGATGATTACCACTAAAGCAGCAATGATATAAGGATAAATGATCTCATGTAATATCCTTAATACCTGTGTAAGTAATAACCTTCAACAAAAGAAAGAGGGTTATTACCTGTATTTAGCATACCATTGTATGGTGACATACCATTATGTAAAACAAGGTATTGGTGCCCTTTATGTACCTTGTTGACAAAGGATGATGCATTTTACTTAATAAAAGCATAACGAAAAACCGCCTTATGTCAAATATATAAAAAAAAAAAAAAAAAAAAAAAAAAGGGGAAAAAATTCATTAAGTGGCTTTAAATATCTCCCAGGTCGACTAGGGCTACGAAGAAAGTAGTCCCTAGTGCGAGTAAGAATAGGTAATTATCCGATTACTTACCTTTGGTAGAAGTATGAAGGAGAATTAAGGTTCTTGCGAGCCTAGGGACACTTTTGAGTGCCCTAGGTGACCAGGGACCCACCAACCAACCCCATTCAGCCACATATATAAAAAAAAAAAAAAAAAAAAAAAAAAAAAAAATCCCTAGCTAGAAAATAAATTTTTTCCCCAAATATGTTAATTATTCCTGGTATACGCACTCTTACGACTGGATTACTACGCGTTGCTATCTCCCTGGTCACCTAGGGCACTCAAAAGTGTCCCTAGGCTCGCAAGAACCTTAATTCTCCTTCATACTTCTACCAAAGGTAAGTAATCGGATAATTACCTATTTGATGATTACAGTCGTTGTGTGGCTCATTGTAGCACATTCTCCTGGCTCAGATAAGGTGGCGAGCTAAAAGGAATGCATCCAACACTCCCAATATAATCTACGCTGAGCCTGCCCTCATGCACTACGCATGACTCACCGGCATGCAGTGTCTTTTTTTAAGGCCGTGTCGTTATTAGGCGATGCGTTATGTCAGACTGAGGCGGCTCCTGACGCCGTAACAACCAGGGTCTGCATCAGGAAGGGTATGCAGGGTACTCTGCAACTCATTGTAACCCCTACATACCACCTCCCTCACCCCTTCCACGCACACACACACATTGCATACATATCACAAATACCTAGCGGATAGCACACCTATATGCACCTATCGGCAAAGATTTCTACAGGTGTGTGTTCAAGATATAGCTCGAGATCTTAGTACTTTGGGTGCACCTTGAGTCGGTCTCGATGCAGGAACATTCGCTTCTCTTCTCTTACTGTTCTGTCTTTTAAAAACTTTTATTGACTCAGAAGAGACAACATATTGCTGTTCGTTCTACTTGGCCATGTGTGGCCTCGATTCGCGAGTTGAAGAAAAAAGAAAATCTCATAAGTTCTGTAGTTGGTGCCGGTGAGGTTAACGTATCCAGGAGGAAAAAGCTTGTTTCCACCCATTGCGGTGAGTGAACGCATTGCTGCCCGGTTGTTAAACGTTGCCCCCGCCTCCGCCCACGTGAGACTCACGCGTGTGGTGTTCGTTAACTCACGTGCTCCCTGCACCTCGCGCCACGCGTGTTTGCACACAAAAAGACTCGTGCTGCCACCGTGCGGCGGCGCAACGAAGTTACTTTTTCGCATTTCTGGCCGCATCAGCGTTTCGCGGGGCGTCTTGGGCGCAATGGGTTAGGCCGAGGTTATGCGGGCGCGTGCCTCGGTTGACCTTGCGGAATTGGCGTTCTTCTCCCCGGACCTCTTGTTTTTGTCCACACCCAAACGTAGCAACAGCCGTTACCGTTGTCACTTGAGTTAGAGGTTTTCCTCCTCCCAGACCATTTTGCCCAGTCTGTCATTATTCAAACGCAGCAAAAGATGATTGGTCATTAAAAGTGTTGTCTTTTAGTGTTGGCACCAAAATAAAAGACGACCAATTGTCCATAATTGGTTGGAATCTGGCAAGTAAACACTGCTCCTCATGACACGATTATGTAATAGGGATGACATTCACGTCACCATGCCACCGTGGGTTCAGTGCGAAAACAAAGTTCATACATCTGGTAGAGTTTCCAAAAAAAACTGCCACATTCTTGGGATATCCCCCATGAATATGTCCACGGCGCACGTCGAACGTCTGATGTTTGCAAGGAATATCCTGCAATCTCAAAATGTGCAATATGCAATCTTTGTGGAAAATCGGTCTGACATGTACTCAGTTACAACTTTGATAAGGGGCGATGACAGAAAGGTAGGAATACGACATCAGTTAGAAAGCCCCTTGTCTCTACACCTATCTTGTTTACTTTCCAAACAGGTATGGTTAGTTTTAAAGTCCATAGTGTTCCGTGTTGATCGTTCTAATTATTGACGCGGGTTCCATCTCAGAGGGAGTGTGTGTCTGTAGGGGTGAGGGGTGGGGGTGGTCTACAGCTTGAAAGCATAACGAGTGTGACTCATATCAAACATGCTACGGGTTCATCTGGTTAGACTACCACATCAACGGGCCCGACAGCACCCGCCTTTATTCCATATTTAATGGGGCGTAGTTCTAAAAGCCCGAGGAAGCAACTGAGAAGGATAACATTAATGGACTCCCCAGTCAGTCTACGTTTGAATGAGTACGAGTCGTAGTGTAATCTCTTCCTGTTATACTATCTGCATATTCCTGTTATAATATTTACATGCCGTGAGTATCGATGCTGCATCACATATGTGTGTATATACAACTAATTTAGATATATGCTTTCCTCAATTTTGTATTACTTTTTAGGAGACCTGACTACCTCTCAGTATGCAAATGCACGGAGAAGCCTGTAACACATTCCTTTATGAAATACTGTTTCGGAACACAAGAAATGCGTACACATGCCACTCTCAATTATTGTAGAAGAGAAACTTTCGCGTTCACTGAACGTTCCCAGGACACACACTGTCGGGTAAACAAAAGACGTGGGCGTGGCATTTACGATCAGTTTCTGTTTTGCCGTGCCGGAAACAGACGAAGACCGCCTACTCAGTCCCTGTCCCTAATCACCTGTTATGCAAAATCGGCTCAATTGACCGGGAAAAACAGCACACCCTTTCCCTAGCATTATAACATATATCCACAGTTATAGATAGTTGAAGATTGGATGGGACAGATTAGTGGAACGCGTTATGTTGTATCGAGTATGCGTAGATTGGATGGGGTGCGTGTTTTGGATCCACTCCAGGCCGCTTCACATTGTGTCTCTTTGTTCAGTGTAGAATACAGCGTTTGTTATTACGTCATCATCGTCATTACCTCTAGTGGTCTCTCCCCCCCCCCCCCCCCCCCCCCCCACGCACACACACACACACACACCACCGTTCTGTCTTTTTTATTATTTTTTTTGAGGAGATCCATTTTCCCCCCTTAGTTTTGATACTGAATAGGCCGGGGCCATAACATCAGCATCAGCAAAATATAGAGGCTTGTTCCCCTGCATGCCAGCGGCGCGTCCGCTAAGCCTGGCTCTCAGTCACGGCACGGCAGCGCACCTCTTTTGTGGTGACAGCGTGTGGAATACGCCTTTAGATTAATATCTCTTTCTCTCTTCTGCAAAAGGAGCTCCAACATTAGTCACTAATACACCTTAGCGCCTGCGACCCTGGTTTAAAAATAGACTTCCTACGTGAGAGGTTAGATGTCGGGTAGGAGGCAACTGCATAAGTCAGAATACGGCAATCGGCCAGTTGGATTGTCCTGGATAGCTAATCAGAGCCAATGAGTCTCCAGTTTTCGTGATTCACTTAATCTCGGCTTAATGATACTATAATGGCTCTACTTGCATTATTTTTCTTGGCAGAAATATCAAGGGCATATACCTATCGCACTCGATGAACTATTAGCTAGGTACGCGACTGAGTATCGCAGAAGATTAATAGCTGTAATTGTGTCTGACAGCCAATGTTCCCCTATCTTGAATGCGCAGTGTATTTTTGCCTACTTCTCATTTGTTTTTTGTACGGTTCTATAGTGTCTGGCCTGTTGCTGTGGTGTGAATCAATTGATCAACAAGATAAGACATTTTAAAAAAATGACTACTTAACACTATGTATGGCGTAAAAACCGATCACTCGAGCTGTCCTAAATCATCTTCAGCTCAGAAAAGGTTTTCGTGTGCTTAAATGCAGAAGATATAGGAAGAAAAACTTAATTGTATATATGGATTAAAGTACACACATATATATAGGCCTGTAATAGTTTGGGATCGTGAGTAGGCGACTGAGAGGGACACAAATTAATACCGACTGGACTTGATGAATTTGCCCTATTTAGCTGTGGGCAGGTTCTTTTATTGCCCAGCTTAAGTTTCTGCACTAAAAAAAGACCCTGGGAGTGACTCGACATGAGTTACACAACTGCTTATCAGCCAGCGGGCCACGTCAGCGTCACGTTCTTACGTCATATCATTTTTCACGACCTGGCTACTGTCCCCTCATCAGAGCCTGCCCCATCCACACCCCTCCAGCATCGGTGTAGAGAGGGCAGGGTCCAGAAACACTGCCTTCTAATGGGGTTTTAATGGTTCATCCTCAAGGCGAATATTTGTAACAGTTGTGTTTTATTGCCCAGTAACAAAGTTGTCGCTCGTGCCTCGCCCAGCCTCTGTAGAGTCGGGATATCCAGCATATACCCCCCCCCCCCCCCCCGGCCTAGCTGCTTGTCATTATTTAGCTGTTTTCAGATTTTAATTTCACATCATATTCTTATGCCTGTGTTCGATGGGATGCCTCGAAGGAATATGCAAGCGGCCTCAGCTGCTCAGATTTCCTAGATAAATTGCAGTAAAGTACCATATCGACCTTGTTTTCGGCTCTTGGAATTTATTACCGGTGTTTTTCCTTTTGGACTTGTGGACGAAAACACCAGAAAAACACCCCCAGCACCCTCTGCCGAATAAAAATCCATGGTTTTCCCACCGCACTTAAAAAAGCCACTAAAATAAAGCGCATGCAAAGCTTCGTTATCTGGCTTGGAGTTATCTGGCCTCCAAGCCAGATCCCGGTCGTGGTTGGTTTGTCTTGGCTGACCACTCTACGCCCCCCGGACTGGTCAGGGTGTTGACCAGCCGTTGTCCAGGTGGGTTTCGTGTTTTGGGCGGGGTAGGGCGCTGGTCAGACCGGCAGGGGGCAGGTAAACGATGCCGAGTAATGTGTGGACCCCCGGGGTCCGAGACAGGGCCTTATTGGGGACCTCACGGACACCCTCCTGCGCCCCACACACCACATGCCCCCTCCCCGCCCTTCGCCAACTCTCTTCAAACGCCCCCTCCCCACTCAACCACCCCCACCTCAGCACCCCTCCACCCCCATCCCTCCATCAACCGGCCGCGTCCAGGGGCGCAAACCGCAGGTTGGTCTCCCTAGGTCTCCCCGACACGCTGATTAAATAACGACGGTCGGGCTGTGGGTAGTAGCGTCACCCCACCTCCCATCTGAAAGCCATATACGATAGTGTCGTTCAGAGACCGGTAGAGGGCAGCCGGGTATTGGTAGATAAGAGTGCAGTCAGGTAATATACAAAAACAAGAGACTCTCGTCGAGCGTTTGTCACTGGTGGTTGAGAGGTTTTCCGAAATATTGTAATAGGATTCCACCATGGCCGGAAATTTTTTTCATGCGAATTTAAAAAAGAAAGGTTACTATTGAATTTACCTGTTGTTATGGTAAGATGTACGTTGGATAGAAAATGTTTCATTTGTGGCGATGGTCTTTCTATTCAACTGAGCGTGTCCGAATGAGTAATGACTGAAGTGTGGTTTGCCCGTGATAATGAATAGCCAGGAACACTTCATCCAACAATTACAATGCTCATTGAATCTTCTCAAGTGCTTTTGAGGGTGGAAAAAGACCCAATAATTATCGTAAATTGGATAAGGACAAGCTTGGCAGTGGAAAAATGATAACAAGTCACAGTCAGGACTGTTCATCCGTGTTAAAGTTTTACGTCCTGGTTCATTTGAGTTTACATTTTTTTGTCACCCTTCTACCCGGCCAACAGAGCTCGCATCATCTCAAGTACACCAATTCTGAATCCTGCAGGGAAATAGGGAGTCGCGAGGTGGAGATGACAGTCAATGAGACAATACCGGGCAGATGTTTTCTTCTACCTGGGACCGTAAACAACATTTTCTGTTTTGCTGCGCGTACCTATCAAATGTTTGTGCGGACAGGTAGGAGATAATGTAAACAGAGCATTTGAAGTTATCGCCATAGAGGTACGAGTATGTATGTTCACAAATTTCTGTATGCATACATATATACTTATTCAAAGACAATTTTAGAGTGACCTGGATAAAGCTTTCTACTTCCAGCCGATGCTTACTGGAAGAACAAAATCTGGTTGATTTGTATTGCAATGGATACAAACTCCTTGTAGCGGGGTGGTACCTCGTACGGGTGGTGGTTAAAGGGTTTAGGAGATGAGGTAAGCAGTAGTCTCCAGCTTGCCTACCCCATGCATCATTCACTTCGTTCAGACTTGACTACTAGGTCACACTTGAGGTCTAGTTAATTATACATTCCAGGGATGCAGCCTATTATGAACGTACGGCTTGATTCCCTTGTAGAACACAGTTTCTTGTTAACGCCAATGTACACTGTGCACTCTGACGTAACTCATTTGGTGGCCTGTGATATGTCTGTCATATCGCGTATTATACGTGGCGTGATAAACCCCTCGCGAGGATGACCCAAAACAAGAACAGTCCTGGCTGTGGTCCACATAACTAACATATGAGAGCGCATTGCCCTGGGGATAAATCAGGTATTAATGTAGGGAAACACCCGTCCTCCCCTGCCGCTAATTCTCACGTTGAAACGCAGAAGCCGACAGTCAAATCGCTCTTAGTAATTGCCGATTTGTTCACTACAATTGTAAGCTAAGAACGGAAAGTAGTAACTGCTCGGCGAGCATCCGGCGTGACGGATGAGAGGGGTTTGGGGTGTATGGCCGTTGCAAAAGTGGTGTGTTCGGGGAGTGGGGAACATGGTCCTCGCACCGTGTACCCTTGTACCACCCCTGGGGAGGTGAGCGACAGGGCGTAGTGCTAGTGGTGTTAAGTGCTTATTGATGAAGTAATGGGCTGATTAGGTAACGACATGCGTCGTTTGTTGCCCGGCTCAGGAGGCTGGGCGCCCGGCCCGGGAACCTAATTGGCCTTAAGATAATCGGTGGTTCCCTTTGGTGGTGGCATGGAGCGTCTTGGGACGCCCGGGGATCTGAACTGTTCGGTGCCGACCCCGGAGGTACTGGTGTTGGGATTGATAAGGGGAAGGGCGAGCACCCGTCCCGGGACGGTATCCCCGGGACGCCCATTTCCAGTTTGCAGCCTCCCGTTTGCAACTATTCAGATTTGGGGCCCCTGTTTGCATCCTTTTTTTACACCAGAACCAAAGAATGAACAGGGTTGCAAATAGGATCCAGCCAGCCCGGGGTGGAGGGGGGAGTGAATCAGTAGTCCTATAGGCCCGTTTCCATTGGCGGACGAAAACGGTGTCTTTTTTTATTTAGTTTTCCTAATAAGCCATTAACATTTTGCGCCAGTAGTGCTAAAGGTCCATCGGTGGATTCTGAGTGTATATCGGTGATGGCCAATGGAAATGGACTATTAGCAGAACACTAAAATCTACACCGTTTCCGTCGGCCAATGGAAACTGGTCCATGAGAGCCCATGTGGGATGCAACGTTACAATGGCCACATAATCAAATGGATACAGAGGCCAGTGGGTTATCCTTGATAGAAATATGAAAATCTCTGTAATCCTTGGGCACTCAGTGGTGTCTAATTGAACAAATTGGACGTTAAACTGTCAAAACAAACAAACTCAGTGGTGCTCCATGCTCGTCAGAACATGAATTCCCCTTCATACTTCTACCAACGAGTGTGAAGTCTCGTTGCTTTTACCAAAGTAAGTACTCGGTTAATTACATATTCGGGCAAAGGCAACAAATCCAGCTCAAATGAAAGGCATGCAAATGACCCTTGATTTAGTCAGGTGGGTTACCTCACAGCACCAAAGGGCGCGGTTGGCTACATCAGCGAGTATTCTCTGAACACGTATAGAGAATACTCGTTGGCTACATAGATACTCCGGCCAGGGCACGAAGCCTGGGCCCTGACGGCAGTTGGACTCTGATGTAACCATGGTAACTCTGTCCCCTTGCGCGACGTATCCATGACGCGCCTATCAGGCAGACCAGTTCACGTTCTAACCGCTCGGTGGCTACCACTCGATGGGAATCTTTCATGGCCGGGCTCGCTTGTTTACACAACTGCCAAAAAGTGCAGTCACTGGCTCGAAAGAAACAGCATTGTTATGGTAAATTTATCACCCTACAGAGTACGCCTCACGTAAGCATCTCAGCGCCTGGGATTGTTTTGTGGTCTGATCCACCGACCTAGCACTCGGGTAGGCCCCCGGCGCTGGGCCATCAGATTAACTTTGTCGATGAGCTATGTCGTATTAGGTTTAATCTTGAGGAGATACTCGATGAGATAAGTCACAGATCCAGGCCCCGGTAATGAGCAATCCAGCCATTCCTGAGTGTATATCTATATATCAGTTGAAGTCTCCGTTTTTCATGCTACGGCTCCAGGTTTATAAGGTTAACTATAGGTTTTGGTCGATGATGTGGGAGATACACCATAATATCACATTTATCTTTCTTAAACATATTGAATGATTGACATCCATGATCTTTGAACTGAGACGCATCTTAAGATGAAGGAGATGTCATTGGATATTCAATCCTGTGTAAATCTCTTGACCTCTCTGTTTATCTTTACCTAAGCCTATTTTTCTGGAGAGGCATTTATGTAGTCCATATATAATGGCCGTTTGGAGCAAACAATCACATTTCCAGCAGTGTTTTATTGCTAATACTAGATGGTTTACTGTGACTGTGTCTAGTTTACCAAGCATGTTGGGCAGTAAACCGTCTATGCCGGGCTTTGATTATTATCTTGATTTTAAACATTACCTAACCACACTTCTCATGTCTCAGGGAGTAACTCTGAGCATCGACTCGGGGCAAGGTACGAGCAGATTGCATGTGTCAGCCTCAAGGGGGAGATTAAGCATTAGCAGTCAGCGCTGTGACCTTGATCTTACGGCCCCTGGTGTTGATAAGGAGAAGGGTGGATGCAGTTACCCAGGGCATATAAATGCCAGTGGTGAACAACACGTTACGTAGGCCTCTTGTTCAAGGTCTATGCAACCTAGGAATGCAGACGTATGAAGCATGTCCAATGAGTTCTTACTCGCCGTAATTATCACCGCCAGGTGGTATTTTTTCTAATCAACGTAAGTTATACAATTATTCTTATCATCAAAATGCCCCTTATTTAAGAGACGGGATGTACTTGGGGTGACGTCTAAGTTGTCAGGTTGCGGAGTGTTTTATTGGCGAGTGTAATCCTACAGGCGTCTCATTATGTATGAATGTGGGCGCCAAATTCATGCACACAATGATAACCAGGTCACATAAGGGGATCACGGTCAGCCAACCTCCTGGTTACATTGGACATGAGACAAGGTAGCAAAGCATACAAACAGTGATCCACATGGCCTTCCGTCACGCAAACAAACAACGCCTTGTGACGCTTAGGGTGACAGCACCGTGGCAGCACCGTGACAGCACGCCCATGCTGCAGCACCCTGATGACGGCCTAGTCCGGCCACGTGACAATGGCTCCAGATGACAGCGAGTGATGACAGGTTGCGACCCTGGCGTCCTCTGCCCTACCGAAGGTTCAGACAGGGCGCCAAGCAGCGATAAGCGGCTGTCCCACCGAGGAGAGGCCCTAATGACTCCCTGGTCCGACTATTGTCTCGTTAGGCTGACCTGTGATCACTTACTGGTCAGTCCACTGGTCAGTCGGATGATGGATGTGGCCTCGCGGGATCCGCCGTCGCCGCGCGAGCCTCGGGATGACCACTCAAGTGACCGGTGGCTCGACCCCTTTCCATTGTTTCCCGCTGATCTTCATTATTCTGGGGTAATTAGTGGCGGCGGCTGGGAGCTCACTGGAGGAAGCTCAGTGTGGGGACCTTTCATTGGGCTGGTGGGAGGTATATTGGTACTCCATTGAGAGGATAAAGCGGAAGTTGCAGAGACATTACAGGGCTCCCCCGCTATATCAGCCATATATCATTGCCATTGAAGGTATAACGTATGACCTCAGGTAAATAAATATTTGTTTTAGGTCAGCTCAACTCATCTTTCCATTTTACCACGTCCTGTATTGTTCATGTATCGGAAATGGGTGAGGATATGGGCCATGTTTGTTCCGTAGGGTCTAACGATGAAACACCACATCGTTCAAGTATTTACGAAGTTTATTTACATCAACCTTCAAGTTTTTGATTGCCGACGACAGACCAGTCACATGTCACGCCTGCTGTCTGACCTGCCAGAGAAGGCGAGTGGGCGGGACGGCGGTCGAGTGGTCGATTGGCCGGATGATTGCCCACTTCCGGCCCGTCGGGCGGCAGTAGCCATCACGCCGTGGGCGGAGGGGCGGACTGAGGTCGTGAATATTGCTGTTGTGGGCAACAACCAAGCCCGTCTCCGCAAGCCTAGCACCTATCTCCAGCGCATTGTGGCTGGCAGGTAGGACACCCCCCACCCCCACCCCTGTATGTGATGATGTCGTGACGTGGGGACCACACTCCAGCACACGCGGTCAGCGGACGGGCAGAGCTCAGGTCCATGGCACAGCGTGACACGAGACTGAAATGAATAGTCTACCTGCAGGGTGAGTAATTCTCCCACAAGTGCAACAAGTAGAGCCATGTTTCTGGAGCTATCGTGGCCACGAGCAGCACATTCTAAACATTTTAAGAGTTTAGTACCTTGCATTAATAGAGGACAGGTATATATAGGAACAATTCCCAAAATAAATGATACCCGAAGTAAATAATGAGTATTTACAATCCATGCTCTGACGTCTGAAACCGAAGCCATTTTAGGTAAATTGCACAGGGTGACGTTTAATCACACCCTCATCTGGCCCTCCCCTGCCTACGGGCTCGATGCCCTGGAGGAGGTGGGGAGTATTAGCCTTGGGTGCCGGTAGGTGAGGGTGGGGGTGGGGGTCAGTGAATGGCTCCCCGTTTGACCCTGTGGTTAATAAAACACAGCGAGAAGTCATCGATCTTTCCTGACGGAGCTCAGACCGGTGCACAGAGCGACCACCCGGGGGTCGGGTTACTGCCCGCGCCGCCCGGCAGACCGACTTGATGACGCCCTGATCGCACAGCCTAGGACCAGGTCCCCCCACACTCATACTCCAGGTGCTGACCGGTTCACGGGTCCCACGTAGATTACCCGCAATTCGCAGCTGCTTACTGGGGTCCAAGCGTCCGGGGAAAATTAACAGTGCCGTGGGCTCTCACCTTTTTTTTTCAGGTGTTTGCCTCGTGAATTGATGCCTTTTCTGGGAGATCTTGCGCTGTATGAATAACTCGAGGCTACTTGTTAGGGAATGTGGCGAGGGAGTCCGAAAATGTGCGAATGAATCGTGTCTGAATTAGATAAAATCTAAATAATCCAGTATTTTCTTTAGAAATAAGCTACCAAATAATAGTTAGATGTTTTCGAAGCTGGGACACTTTTTTCGACTGGCAAGTACGACACAGCCCTGGTTCACGACATACATTTCTTGTTCAGTTATGTAAGGCGATATAAATGGTAATTACTTATCTCGTACATCTTAACCAATTAAGCACGTCAGATGCAAATGCAAGAAAATCACCACCTTGACAAAGCTGAAAATAAGTGGTTCGATCCTAATAATGCTTTAGGGCTTGGCTTTGTTGGGTTTGATTGCTGAGGCAAGTCCGCCTCAACCCGGATCGGTCGCCTGTTTAACCCCATCAATACACTCGAGACAGCCCTAGACCGATAGCCATCTATTGATCCTTTAAAATAGACCATGTGGGTGTGACCAAAGGCCGATCAGCGGTATGATAATAATAACACAGCACGTGCAGGCGATACCGGCGTGCGCTCAAGTGGAGGGCGTTTTCCTGTGGCCAGTGTTTTCTCTTTCTTCTCAACTGCCCTTGTTCACTCCCACTTCAGTGTTTTAACATGGTTTTAATCACTTTTGATTTGTGGACATTTTGACCTGTTTTCTTCATCGTCTCATGGTTTGGCGAAGTGTGTTCGGGTCAGGGGGGAAGGGGTGGACCAGGGTTCTCCGGGGCAGCGTCCAGGCCATACGGGAATGTTTCATTTCGCAGAGTAAAATAGTATGATACGCATTCCACACACTCGTTCCGTGTAGAAGACTAGTCCATCTGCCGAGGCACTGTTTGTAAACAGCGATAGAAACCAATCCAAAAACGTCGATAGCACCCATCGGATCACATGCTCAAGTGAAGTGGGCCTAGATATTATCAGGTGTGCACCAGTGGTGAACCGGTTTCACTAGAGCATGACCACCGACGAACCCATCTCTCTGTATCCCGAGCCGCCAACAAAAACAGCCTCGTTTATCAGCTATCGGCGTTATGGTATTTAGTCTGGATCCCCAGTTCTGACACTTCACACAGTCGCCATAAAACACCGTCCGCGATATAAATAACAGACGCATGTTTTGACTCGATAGCCCATGGTGTGAAGCAGCCTATAAATAAGTCTCTGTTGATCCCAGTAGCAGTAGCAGCACCCCGATCCAGGGTAGCCGGAGAGGGTGTGGGGAATCCCCAATATTGACCCGTGGTAGTGGCGAGATTAGTATAGGGGTTAAGGCAGCGAGGGATGCAGTGGGTTGTGTCGTTTCTTTGGGATTCTGAGAGGATTGGTGGATATATAGGATCAGTATCACAAATAGATATTTTCTGTACTTTGTTGTCTATCACATGCTTCCTATGTAGGAAATGAAAAGGGTCGTCCATTGGGTACTGCTTGAATCGATGTGCAGGTGCCTTAATCTGATATCAGTGGCGCCAGTGATCCGGTTATTTCTGATTTTCCGTTTCTGTTTTATGTACACTAGATTTCCATCATATTAGACATAAAGATTGGAGATAAGCAACGTTGGGATATCTTTTGGCATTTTTACGAACTTAACTGACATTTGTGGATGCTATCAGTGACATTATCACTGACTTGCAACTAAGACTAGGATCTTCGGACTCCTGTTGGTCTGTATAATGTACATAATATACATGTACATGTACATGTATATTGTTACTTCTACATGTATGCGTTTTAGCATTAGCGTATATGTAACGTGGTAATTGTAGCATGATGACAGCGAACTTGCTCAAGGTTTTTTTTACAATTATGATACACTTGGTGTAACACGGAATTAACTGGTATCCCGGCACGTACGAATTGGATACCATCATGAAAACCTTCTACAGGAGGTGACCCCCAGACACCCCTCACTCCCCTGCCAGCCCTCTGCCCCAGACCTCCTGACCTCCATACGCCCGCCTTTCCACCCCTAGCCCTGGTCAATATTCCACCTTGCATACACTATGAGCACAGTGGTGTTTTGCCCAACACAGTGAGCGGTAAGTTCGACTCGCGAGCGTTATGGCCGTGGAAGCGGCTGCGGCGTGGATGGCGCGCGTGGGCGTGACGGAAGAGGGGATGCTGGGCGGGCGTGGGCGTTGGTTGTGTCTGAGGCGGCGGTGGCGGTGGCGGTGGCGGTGGTGGAGCCGTCATCGTCATCGTCGTCGTCGTGTAGTGGTGCGTGGGCGGGCATCGCTCAATGAACGTGGCGCCAGCCAACAGTGGGTGGATCCCGCGCGCCTGCCCGCGCGTCCTATTGGTCACGGCATCGGATCCCCGCGTGCCTCGACGCGCCGCGGCGCGCCGCGTGCGGCTACCATTGGTCAACGCGTGTGCGGCCCCTGGGAAGTGGTCTTGGTGGATCTCGGTGACCCTGTGTGTGTGTCCAGCCACGCTACGTCGGCCCCTGGACCGTCCATTTCCAGTGGCGGTCATCTTGACCCGGTGAGGTGAGCCGCATCACTGACTGGCAGTCTTGGTATCCGCGTGCTACCTGGAAGCGTGGAGCCGCCACCAACTCTTAACATAGCAGTATATAAAAAGTGAAATTATGATCCCAAGCTGACCCTTTGAGGGACGAGCATGCAAAGTTTGCAAGCTGAATCATTCTGTAGTACCCATCATCAGAACATTGCGTGCAAGGATGCTGCGTGCACTGGTATTTTTGATTTCATGCATTCCGACATTTTAAAGATTCCTCTTGTCAAGCGGGGCCTGTCTTAGCTTAGAAGGAGGCGACTAGGGACAAGTAGGGGTTTGTGTGGTCGGGGGGATGCCGCACGCGCTGCGTTCCGTGGCCAGGCATGCACGCGGCGCCTGCAGCGCGTGCGGGGCCCGCGCAGCATGCCCATCGTCCTCGCCATAATTAGTGTGCACCAGCAGCCAACCTCAGCAGCCTGCCTTTCTGCCCACCATCCTAACCCCTTCTTCCCCAGACTCAGCCCTGATTTGCTCTCCTCAACCTTTAACAGTAATAGCATATACCTCCGATATATAAAGTTCATCAACTGCTTACATATACGATGGTTTGCAACAAAGCAGTAGTATTGGAATTGGTGATATTAAAAAGGCCGTGATTAAAGGTCTCCTCACATTGGCAGCTCTGACAGGTTGCCTCGCGATTTACGACGAACATCAACACCATCAGCGGTAGATTTATTGTGCGTCTCTCGGCCTCTATTGATACGGGTGCATTGTTACAATAAACCTACACGAGATGAGACTGTCACCAGGCCCTCTCATATCAGGAAAATAATGCGGTGTGAGACCTGTATCTATCTACATATCCCCAGCCGCGCGACGCTACCCTCCCATCACCCCCCCCCCCCCCTCCTTCCCTACCCCCAATCCAGGGGTGCGTTCCCCTCCGCTACGTCAGCAAGCACCACCAGCATCATTGCCGACGTGCACATCCAGCACCACCAGTAGCATGCATGCACGCCGACCCACGTGGTCTGCGCACCGCCTGCTGAAGGAGGCGGCGTGGCGTGCTCCCGGGTCTTCTCCCTCCCTGTCCGGATCAATATCCCCCAAGACAGCGGGCGCAGTGTATCGGACAGGCCCTAGGTGCCAACCCCTTTCCTCCGCACCTTAATAGGGTCAACATCCGACCGGACATCACGTCTCGACCCTGCTTAACCCTATACAACCATCCCGTGTCCAAAAATTTGAGTTCTCCTAATCATAAAGTCGGCTGACCCGATACCCCCCTCCTTCCTCCCTCCCAACTCCTTCACTCGCCCTCCGTCCCTTCTGGGCCGCAAACTAGATGCATTCTTTGCATTCAGGTCTTGGTGTTTTCGCAAGTAGTCCTTGTGTTTTATTGGCGGCGCATTCTTCGCATCGGTCCCGTAGAGACACTTCTGGGCTCGGGCGTTACTGAAATAGTATAGCAGAGGTTTGCGGGGAGTTACTCAGGTACTTGTGGGCGAGCACCTGGCCATCTGGCTCGTTTGGCTCGTCACCAGCAATTAATCATTTGATTAGAAAAAAAGAAGATTCAAATTAAACAAAAAATCAGAAAATGTCATCTACAGTGAAAATGAATTGGTCTAAGCTACCGAGCAGCCCCATTGCGACGTATATTAGATAACATTTATAAAGTTCTTGTCCAGGTTTTAGCCAATTACCAATCTATGTCTTCTTTTTTGTCAGAGAAGTCATTAACCACATCCAATAAGTGCCAATCAAGTTTGGGTCTGACCCACTCTTGATGGATCAATTCATGTCAGCAACATATTAGTCAGAAACATATTAGTCTAAGGACCAATACACGACTTTATGCCGTTTTCGGGCAAAAGACGCCAACAAACCGACCTTGCAACATTGTACCCGGGGTATCAGTCGCTGGGTGACCTATCACACTTGAAAGTTGACTGTACCTTGCAACTTTTGCCCCCTTGAGACATTCTGCCCCTTTGCCAACCAATAAGAATGATGCATTCCATCAAAACAACTTTGAAATCATATTATTTCATATCCATTCTGTTCCAATGTGATGTTAAATATGCTTCTTTTTTTACAGGTTTTAGATTTCCGATTTTTTTTTTCTCAGTCCCGACTTTCATCCCTGATATATATATATTTATAGATATGGTCGCCATGTAAATATGTTCCATCGTCAATGTGTGATTGTCAGAGAACACTGGAAAATATATCACTTTTATGATATTCTCCTGCCAGAGACTAACTCCTCCTTGTGGGCAAAAGTTGCAAGGAAATTATGGCAAGTGTGAACAGAAAAGCCTAATGATATGAGGCCCCACCCCCACTGTGTGGACCGACGGCCGAAGGGTAGGAGGTGGCGACTTTTGCCCCTCCCCTGCTGTGCCAACAGGCAAATATCCCAAGGAAAATATTCCCCATATCGCAAGGAGAAATATCACTGAGTGTGTATTGGTCTTTACACATGTGGATCTCGCGCATTTACAATGACTAAATACCTCATCGGACCTCTGTTGAAGTTTTCTTTTTGTCTTTTTTGTCTTTCAATTCTCTGGAAGTTTCCATACATACAGTGCTGTCGTTAACCACTTGCCCTTGTCACGGCTCATGTAGTTTTCAATGCATTAGGTACTTAGTCCAATATTTGAAATCGTTGTGTAGAATTTATGGATTACAAACATACAAACATGTATGGCTTGCAGATCCACTCTATCCGGGTAGCTACGAATCGGTATTACAGAACTGTTAGGTCCATTCTCCACTAACACTACAACATACCGCCAAAATACCGGGTGTTGCTTGTTTTACATAGCAACTGCAGTTTGGATCAGACTGAATAATAATGCGATATAGCACAGGTCATGATTGGGGATGTTTTCGTCTCGTCTAGCACAGAAATTAGACTTACTTATGATCATCCTCCTAATTACATATATACAAGTGCTATACTTAGCTTCAATTGTTTGTCAGACATTTGGCTTGTTAGAAGAACGGTTCCCTTTCAGTACATTAACCAAGCTAAGTAATTTGAGTAATTGCCAATAAATTGTTCAAAAGAGAAAAATGAAATTGCGACCATTTATTCCCCCACCCCACCCCCTTTCTGAAACGGGGCAGCTGTTCCATAATGTACAGGTATAGAAGTCCTGCACCTTTCAACTCTCTAAAAACACCTCCTCCCAATATACACATGTTCCTATCCTGAACAACCTCCCCACACCAGCCTTCGGGTCTGGGACAACTGATGGGTTCTTTGGCGGGGACCTGAGGTACCTGGGGATATAGGCCTATGTAAACACAGACCTGTCTGATCCTCGCAGGTTTGTGGTCGGCCACGTGTGATGCAAGGTGCCTGATATCCCGGCCACTGTTGGAGCTCCCTCCGTCAAAGGTCCGCTTGTTTCCACTCCTGTGCCCACGAACAGGTGTCGGTTTTTGCCCGCCTATACGTCCATGTATTATCTACCCACCGATAAATAATACACGGCTATCCGTCTGCCTGCCAGCCTTTGAAATAAGAAGGATATACATTTTTCCTTTATTGAATAGAATGAATGATTGCAGGGCCTAGAGAGGCAGCAACACACAATCCTATTCGATAGATGAGCAAACACAAACAGGGACAGTCTATAATAAAGTATAAAAATGATAAGGGCGTTGTTCCCAGTACATCGCAACACCCCATTTCTTTTCTTAATAAAGTTCCAGGTAATTTCGGGCAAATACTTGAGGTGGAAAAGGGCGGCCAATAGTTTAGTGATGATAGAATGAACTTGCGTTTGATCAATCTGCGAAAATTTTGTTTTATGGGGTTTCAACAGGAATACCATGAGGCCAGAGTGTGATGAATAAGTAATGATGTAATGCTAAATAAGATGTTTACTCATAAATTGCCTTTCAACTAAAAGAACTACATGTCACACACACCTAACTTTCCATCACAGTTCTCTGAATAAGTAGTCTGATCAAATGAAATTACATTATGTTTTTACGTGAAGTATGGGAATTAGTTGATGGTTATACATACCTATGTACTTGTGCATATCCCATAGCTGATTACTAAATAGATGGGAGTTTTCCACCTTTCCAAGGAAATCCTTGTTTTTATGTTCAGTCACGAATAAACAATGGGTCAAACTCCTCACACATCCCAGGGAGCTGTTTCAAAACCATAGACTTAATCCACGTTTTGAAACAGCTCCCAGCTCCAATCTATGGCCATTAATAATGTGTTTGTCCTTGTTTTCTAAAGAATATTTCCTATTTTTTCTTGACCCCAACTGACATCTCTGTTACGAATGAATTACTCATACAGTAAAGGTTCCAAAAGTTTACATTTCTTTGGTTGACCGAAGATGGTATTTGTTGATAAAGAAACTTCTTTCTTTGTGTCGATGATCGTAGTTTGCTTGAGTTGTATGTGGATATCAGGGATATAAGGACGAGTTCAGCATTAAGTCCAAAATAATCAAAGGAGGAGGTAACAAAACAGCAACAACCACGTAGTATGCCCGGAATGCCGGGCACACCCTGCAGGAGATTATGATATGGCAGGTACTTATTCTCGCAATTTCTCTAGAATCAAGTAGGACAATAAACCCTGGATAAAATCTGCTTTCATGAAATAATGTTACCTGGTAGATAGCGTTAAAGGAATCGACTGGAGCTTTTAAATTGTACTTGAAAATGGAAGAACTAAACACAGAAAGTTGATGAATTTAACCTCAATCAATTGATAAAATTTCAGAGATGGCAGCTTTACACTTTAATACGAAAATCCAATTTTTGTTTAGTTTCCAGCATACATAATTCCTTTTCTGAAGTCAGTGGTTATATTATGACACCTATAGGTTTCTGAATTCATCTCACCCTTTACATTGACTAATGGACTAACCCCTGTAACCTCTGTGACATATCTCCCATATATCTCCGAGTATATTTTTATGAATACTCAATGGCCGTTGGATACGAGTTCCATGGGGGAAAATACCAGGGGTGAGATAAAGCTGCAATTCAGGATCTTGATGATGGATCATCCTATGTTGGGTGACATCAATACACACGAGGTGTTGAATTCTTGAAACCTACTGTAAACCACATTAGTTTCCTGTCATCCTCTGGTAGAGATTCTATAGACTCATGATTATAATGGTGGCCATTTTAAGGTCTAAATGGTACCCTGGCGCAGCAGGCTGAAAGATCTACAACAGTGACTCTAAGCTGAAGGACCTTCTGCGTGAAACCGTCACTGAGGTAACATCAACTACAAGTCTATCGCAATTTAATAGCACCATTAGCTACAGTAACTGTTGGTGTAGGGCAGCGACTAGACTGCAGTTGGACTGTTCGGTCACTTGGATCGTTGTCAGAGTTTCACAGAATTGGGTATGGTGAAGGTGTCCAGCAACCGGAATGATGAAAATGAGACAAAATCACCCAGAAGTAGTGAAAATCAACGGATACGAGACAGATGAAAGGAACAATGTGGTGGGGGTACTAAAAGAACTCTCGCTTCGGTGTATGTGCAGGGGTGAGATGTCTACCTAAATTCATCTCATGGATTCAATCACCTTCAAACCCGAAGTAAGTTTAAAGGAACATATTTGACATTAAACTACCCAAACAACCAACAGGTCAGGAGATGGAGAGATCTTGATTTGCCATGGATAGAACATTAGTGAAATGACGAGTATCACATCATAGATAGTAAGAAAATGTAGTCGTGATAGGTAACATAGGTCCTCAGGGAATACAAGAAAATTGATCTGAATGGACAACAGGATATCGCAGATATTTGGAGAATACCAATTGATACGACAGCGGACAAAAGCTATATTTATATCTGGGTCAGCGGCGACTTATAACGCGAGAGTAGAATTGTTAGGGTTACTAAAAGTGGCCTGAGATGAATGTATCTATTCAAACGAAGGGAGAAACTAAGCCAGGTATTCTGGCAATGTGTCGTGGTCATAGAGACGTAAAAATAGATTAAAAAAAACCCCAGCATTTGAGAAATTTTCACAACACATCTTTCTGTCTTTGTTTTTGTTGTGGCTGTATTTGAGTACAGTATGTGTGTTGTGATTTGTGTGTGTGTGTCGTGAGTGTGTGAATGCATGTCAAACAAATACTAAGTATTTTAGTATTGATTTGTTTTTAACTCAGCAGTTGCTTGAATTATCAATAAAAAGATATCAGCGGTTATCTTTTAGTGTGATACCTGTTCTCTCTATTTACACGATGATTGATGAAAATCATGTGAATATCATGTGAAACATTTTTGTCAATTGACAACGTTTATAAAAAGAACTATTAGAAAGACACATGAAAGGTACTTCAAAACCTCTAAAGGATATTATAAACCAGCTAAACATCACTCCGACAGTGATTTTCACGTAGATCCAAATACATTCGGTTTATTCATCGTCCGGATGTAAAACCATGCTAGGGAAACTCGAGTCGTGCAGCGTGACAGCACTACAAGGATAGTGTGGTAGTTTCTAGTCAGAGGCGTGTTGTCATTTGACCTGGCCGTGCACACACAGGCTCACAGGGCTCATCGGCAGCAATCTTGTGCAGCTTCAGTGCACGCTGCCGCCGTGGCAAGACTTTGGCGCCACTGTGTCGCGCAGCACAAACATCCTCACCGTCGTCACGTGTCACCATGGTAACGACATCATCAGCATAATGGCGGCGCGCGCGTGGTCTGCGAGTAGGGCGAGTACTACGTTGCATTACGCCGACCACTCAGCATGCACGCACGTGGTGGTGCGTGGTGGTGGCGGTGGTGCTTGGATCCTGCGCGCGCCGGCGCCCCCAGTCATCCTGCAACGCGGTAGAGTCTTTGGTGTTCCCGCCTCCCGCGCGCCGCCTGCTCCCATGAGCTGTAGTGATGACGGAGTAGTACTAGGCCCGCACCACCACCACCACCGATACCACCACTGCCACCACCCCTCCTCCACCACCCCTCCACCTCCATCACATCTAGGGGTCTGCTCCCATCCCCACCGCCCCTCCACCACCACCCCTGCAGTGTAGAGCTGTTCAGGTCTCTATACATCATCCTTTTATTTCCTGCTGGACAAATTGAGCGTGCATGTGCAAAATATTATCATGACAAGGTAAATTATTGAGTGTCTATTTGTAAAGAGGAACAATTATTTGCATCCCTTATTCGGCAAATACATTTTATCACAATTGGGCATATTGGTTAATATTAATAATTGACATTTGGGGCCATTGGTGATGTGCATTATTGAATTGACATAGACATAGGATTCCCCACATAACAGGGGACTGGTGGTTTTTTAAAAGTTTTTTATAATGTCTAATGCTATTATAAGGTATTAACGCGTCATCCAAACATTGTCGAGCCTCACTCCATAATGTACAGCCATTTTTAGCTATGCCTCTGAGATGCGATATAGATATCTATGAGCGACATAACAGCTGCCAAGCTGTGTACATTCACATAAAAGAATATATCTCTTAGCAGAGATTTTCCTCTCCTTAGAGAAACTAGATAGTCACAGATACTTTAAAAGGAAATCAATCTGCTGTCCAGAAAACATCTGGTAGCGTGAATTTACAAAACTGTTTTTTTTAAAGTGGTCTGTTGTCTAATTTCCAAAATACAGTAAAACCCCACACAAACGGACACCCTCCATTCCGGGCCAAAGTATCCGGGGTTACCCGGGGTGTCCGTTTGGCGGGGTTCTACTGTATCTTTAAAATGAAACAAGTTATTGCCTTGTAACTGATTTTAAATGTTTGATTCACGTTTTTCATAATATTGGTGTGTCAAACCGTATCCCGATTAGACAAGAAGCTGTAATGCAAAGCACCTGCAATTCAGTAAAAGTTGATGCACCATCGTATCTCATAAAAGAACAGGCGAGTTTACTCCCCGAACTTTTCTGGAGTTGTCCTCTTTTGGACGCAGGCAATGACAACGGCAACATGACGGCCATATTTGGAGGCGGCGATATTGTGTTGTTTCCCACAATACCAAGTGAAGAACGTCAGAGAAGAGAAACCGGAAGTTATTCCCCTAGTATCAGAACGTACGTCGTCGTGTTGGTGTCGTCCGTTACGCGGGACCAGAAAGAAGGGCGCCTGTGTCGCCCCCTGGTGGGGCTACTGAGGCTGGGCTAAATGTGCACTCGGTAGCATCTCTATTACGTGATACACATGAGCGCACACAGCACCTGTTGGCCTCACCTGACTGGCGACTGGCCATGCGTGGCCCAGCCCTGGACCACTGTGCCTTGAGCCGTTAGGCCACAATGCGAGAAAATGTCCTCCCAGCTTCCCCTCCCCCGCCCTTCAAAAGTATAAAGAAAAAAATGAGGCGATCGGGACACACCCAATCGGGGGGAAAAACACTACAGGCAAAAACCCTCAATAGTCAACCAAGAGAAAAACTGCTGCTAATGAGAAGAAATTGTTATTGTTGTATTGTACTGGAAACTTTTTATGGGGACCCTCGCACATGATGTAGCTATTTACACCAGGCCTGGCTCGTGTGTATTTTTGCCCCTCTGTGCACTCGTGGATGTGCGACAGATAAAACAGATATTAAGGAGGGGGAGTAGTTGTAGCAGTGATAACGTACATGTTGCACTCGCGCAATGTCCGCTTGTAGCCCGATGTTACTCGGGGCGAGCGTCTGGCGTGCCTACTGGATGAAGGTGATGGGGGGTGGTAGTAAAAAAAAAACGGACCGCGGGTTACAGGCGTGGGCTTCTGGTAATACCAGCATATGGCATACAAAGTGGACGAAGCTTGAGGTGCTTGGAGTACGTCCTCTCGGCCGGACTAGTGTACTACAGAAACCGTACTATACATGTACTACCGGGTGACGGCGGCGGCCACGGACGCGCGGCTACCTCTTTGTTGATAAAGGGGGGTCGTGGTGCCTAACTGGATCCACCCCACCCCCCACCCCCTACCCTCTGCCTGGCCTACCGCCAACAGCCACCCCACGCACGGCTGGCACTCGTCGCCGTGCCCCGCACCCGTCACCGGTCCTCTGCCCCTTCCTCACGGGACCTGGTGCATTGTTTCTCATTGATTTCACCCCGTCTTAGTTACAATAGCTTCTGTCGTCGCGCCTTCATCAACGTCAACAAAAGCTCACACGCGCCCTCACTCTCCCAACACACACACACAGTACACAAAAGAAAAGGCAAAATTCCTTTCATTGGTACGGTGATCGGAATACCGTTGAAGTAGTGGGGCCGTGTTTTGAATCCCGGGGAGTGTTTCAGTAGATTGCAAACGAGAAATCTGAGAAGAAAATGAGGAGGACATGAGTTCACATAGGACATTAAGTACAGTGTGAAAGTGTTGTCTTTTTGACAGTAGAGTGATTCAGAATGCGTTCCACTGGTTGTGATACTTTCTGTGTGTACTTTTTTGTCTTTCATTTTAGTCCCCTATCGTGCTTTTTGAATCGTGACAGCGTTCTGCTCACTCGATTTCCGATTTCCCGAGAACTGTGCCTCCTAAGGTGGGCGGGCTTCTATGACGTCACGGCGGCATTGGTCACCATGGTGACCGTGTACCCATGGCAACTGTGGTTAGTATAAAAGAGAGGCGTGTTTCAATATGTGTAGAAAATCACGGGAATTTCCGTTTGGATGTTGGGTGTGTTCTGAATTTTTGGCATTAGGTGCTAAAGCGTTCAAAGACAGGACCCATTTGTTTTAGTTGAAACTCTCCTTCATGACAAAACGCTAAGCTTCTTTAAATGATAACAGAGCGGCTCTCCTCGGGTCCAATCACGCACCCACGTCAGTTCGGCCACGTGCAGACTCGCCACCTAACTCCTGTGTACTTTTTCTGTATGAAGAGGGAGGGCGGTCCTTGTTGGTTGTACAACTCAATCCCATCCATGTGCTCCGCGTGTGCCAGATGATTACTGGATAGAGCCTTATCGCGCTGATCTACACTACAGTAGTAGGACAGGTAGTGAGTTGTTCACTCTGGGGATCGCCAATGGTAGAGACAGGGACAGAGGCATGGATAGGTAGGGCATGAAGTGATGGGGAGCATGTAGGTAGGAGAAGGCAGGGGGTCTGTTACCAATTAGGTGGCCACGGGTACTGATGACGCATCCTGGTGTCGGAGGGAAATAAAAGACACGAGTTGCCAGCTATCGGGTTTCCGGAGCCGGCTTTTGTGCAGGCAGCGACGGCGGCGGCGCACGTGGTGCGGGGATCGCGGCCTTCATCCGGCCCCGTTTTCACCCGCTCGCTCTACCCGCCAGCGGAGCAGCAACCACCACCACCACCACCAGTACCCAACACCGACTCGCCAACTTCCTCGGTCGACCAGCTCCTCATCGAGCTGCTCCGGGCCCGCGCTACATGTTACTACTCCAACGCCAGAGCCACGGGACGTAAACTCCATCACGTTTGCAGTAAAATCAATCCAGATTTAAGCTCTGTATCCATACCTTTTCTAGTGGATTCATGTATTATAGCAGGCAGCTGTTAGTCACAAGAAGTTTACATGTCACCTTTATATTTCTAGTAATAATATTTATTAGCTGAGTTATTATATTACATATATAATGTGTCCGTCCAATAAGAATATAGCCATGGGGAGGATTAAGAAGTTCATTTCGTGTAAGGCGCCTGAGGTTCCGCGAGTTTAACTATAGACGTAATGGTCAATCACAGAGCCGGACGAAGGAGACACAAAGACCTGGCCCAAGGTTATGGTAATGCGTGTACCTCCTGACCTCACCCCCTACCAACACTAGTCCTGTCTGCACCAGGAAACAAAAGCAGCACCCAGTGTCCATGCCATAAAATCGCCTGTATCGACCTCAAATGAAATAATAATTCCCCTGTCCCTCTCAAAAAGCTGCCCACCCCATAGGCGGGCGGGTGGGTAGTGGCAATTTTGGGCTGTGTGCTCACTTGGCGCACGGGAGCAGCACGCCGTGCTCGGTGCAGGTAATTCAGCGCAGACAGGCGAGGATTTGGGCCCGGGATCCGATTAGATGCCGTGACGATAGCACACCGTCATGCCTCCAGGAATCGTCACCCCTGACTGCACAGCCTGTGTCAATTCTTCTCCGCGACCCCCATCCACTCCGCTTCTCCCTTACGCACCCCATTTTTTTGTGTGTGGGGGCGGAGCATTACTTTTTTCTTGTTCTTGTATTCAATTTCTTTTTTGTGAAATTGGATCGATAACCGGTTATTGCGCAAAAGCTAACGGTGCGCACGTGTTCTAGCCCAACGGTCAATAGAATGGAAAATGTTCACAGGGTAACATGCACGCAGCGACAAGTGTCGCACGTTAGTGCATGGCATGAATGGGGAAACCTAGATGCAAGATGCCATACGAGACGAAACTAGATAAACAACACATGATGTGATAAAACCATTGTTGATCTTATACACTTGATGGTCTGTCTATGAAGGTTTCATATTCTATGGTGTAAACTCGTGACTCTGTATACTACCATCATCAGCATTGACTAAAATATTAGACATAACCGCACGGTTGAGATATAATATCACAATAAGGGAACGTTCTTGGTATAGGTATAATTCTATACATAACAACATTTGAACAGCGAGACATAGGCTCCACCCCAGTCGCTACGCCGGTTCATCTGAGCCCTGTCCTCAACTTGAGGTTGCGTTGACGCGCCTGATGCGGTGGCGCCATCTGACGGATCGCAGTGGAACCGCTGGTATGACTCAGTGACCCGATGGGGAGGCGGGGCCGGGTGAGAGAGCGCATCCTCCCGTTCCCGCGGTAACAAAGAACCCGGTGCTCCGAGACCTATAGCGCACCGGACCACAGACATGATATGGTTAGTGGAGGAAGGGGCGGGATAGGGGAGGGTTTAGGCAACGGGAACAGCGAGAAAAACGAAACAAAAGAATAGCTCTGAAAAACAGCCTTGTGGCAATCTGGTTGTCATTTATCTAGGGGAGGAAATGTCGAACGTCAAAGATGGGCCCCGAAATGCGATATAGTCGGAGTTTTTCAAGAAAGACTGTTTTATAGATAGTGTTGCTGAGTCTCTCTCTCGTCATGGTTAGGATTTTGTGGATGCTTTTAGGTCACAATAATGGTTATATACACACATCTATATGTATAGATGTATCATGTATATGATACACGTATACACACACGGTTACATTGACGATTTTTTTCAGCTTATGAATGTTATTTCGGTCAGGCCAAATTTAGACATAAAATTTGACTGACGGTGGCTTCAAAGCAGTTGGTATATTCGTACAAATGCTGGTACGTTCTTGGCGCAGTTCAGTGAGTTGGGGATGCCGTCAATATTAGAGTCTGTTTTGTTCGAACCCCTGTCCCCCCTACACGTTCAACACGCCTGCTTTTCCCGCTGCAGACACTGGATCCAGTTTTTGATCTCCTCTCATGTTCTTTGGATTTGGGGATATCAGGTGCTGGTGCCAGGTCGCGTTGCCGGGCACCCCGCGCTGCATTATGTAACTCCCCGCTTCAATCCATCAGCGTAGGTGGTGGGTGGGGGGGGGGGGGGGGGAATCATAGCCCCCCTGACCACGAGCCGCCCCGGGCCCCGCCGCCCGTCTGCTGGCTGCTGGGCCTCATCGATCTGGGTGCAGCATTGAACAGAGTGCCGTACGAGCGTTGAAAAAAAATTGTGGATTCAAAATAACTCTAGTTAATGAAATGCACACAATACAAGAAGTCTGAAAGTAAATCATCAGTAAATGTTTGCTGTATAACGACTTGTGTATGTTGCAGTGCAGTTATTTGAAGCATAGAAGACGTCGACACTTGACTGTTCTCTGTCACACCTTTTCCCGATGAGTTCGTTGGGTTGGGGAGATTCGGTGTCATTGCGGTCGATGTACGCACTTCAAAGTCCAGATTTTAATAGGGTCGGGCATTAAGAGTGAAGGTAATGGCCAACTCTGCCCGACGTTACGATTGTCGATGTATTCACTTCTGTGCAGGCCGTTTAGATTTGCAATGATAGGCATCCTCCGGTCCTAGGGTTATACTATCTGTTGTTGAGGCAAATGCGATGATAAATCCGAAAAAAGACTTTTCCCTATATCTTGATTAGAGGAGACGATATTAAAGTTTGTATTATTGTTTCTAAAGTCCTACCACCCGGTCCACGGCCCGACCCGGCCCACAGTGGCTCTCTTTGATCTCAAAAGGTCAACGTACGAGGGTATTGTACTTCGACGAAAAGTGAACCGATTCATTCCGACTATCGCATCAGTGAGAATCTTGTGATATGCTTTGATGCCTGATAGCCTTAAAAAGATGTGTCCAGGAACTAGTTCAACATTGTACACCTTTGATTGTACACTAATCTGGTTTCAACATGATCCTCTGACGTGTTTCTATATTTTTATATGAAATGTGCCTATGCAGAAGTACATTTTCTTAATATAGCTATAACATGCTAGTATTTGTATAGATTGTCAACTAATTCATATATGTGGCTTGATATATAGGCTTTCTAGACACGCCAATATGCAAATGTGATTTACTATACTTATAAGAAATTTCAGACGTGGCACAATGACACTACTATGCATTGCTGATATTAAAAATACTATACTTCTAGAGAAGCACTGGGACGATAAATCTTGGACATCTGTGTTCTTTGTGTGCGAGACAAGTGTATAAATTCTTGAAAGCATCCTACGATATGATATAAGAGGTGGCTAACACAGATATCCAGTTATTGATGTATCACAAGGTTTTAATAGTTTATCTCGGTAACGGATAGTTGCGATAGTGTACCAACATATAGGCAGTCAGTATCTCTGTTACTGTCCCGTGAACTAACCCGCCTCCAGAGAAAAAAAAATCTAACCATGAAGTTCATACATTGCAAGTCTCACTCCACTTGAAGGCTAAATCTGGTTTTGGAGTAGTGACTGCAAAATATTTACCCAAGGTCAGTGAGGTCAAGTTGATGTTATCTCGACGTGGCTGCGGCGTCTGAGGGAAATTCCTCTCGAGCACTCACTTAGCATAAACCCCAAGAGCCACCCTAACTTCTGTTGTGTACATGTAGACGGCGGTCAGTTTTCATCCGCACACGACGGATGAGGACATAGTATAGAGATGGTGATGGTGCGACAAGTCTGACTTCCAGACAGTCAACGCCCTAGGACGACCATGGTGCGGGTTGTAGCGAAAGTAGGTGGGCGATAGGGGGCCACCTCCTGCTCCTCATAGCGGCCAGTCTGGGTACTAACCTGGACGGGCTTATCGCCTTAAACAGTGCTTGACCTTAACTTGAGAAATGGTGGTGACGTCAAACGGCGCTGAAACGATCGGCGAGGTGGCTGGAGACAGGCTAATCGTGGGGCAGGCAGCAGGCAGGCTCTCCCGATGGTGACATTTGGACATGGCACAACCACTGAATGTCACCCACACTCAGCTTGGGTGACCCCGGCCAGGCATCACTGAAAGACGATTTTCATAGGACACAAAAAGATAGGGATTTGAGAAGAAAAAATATTTGAAAAAAAAAGACTAATAGAAGAGGGGTAGGTAGGGGAAGTGAATTAAAGCAAAGAGACGAAGAGGGCAAAAAAGACCACCCGACCATTTCGTAACACTTCTCCTATTTAAGGGAGCTATCTAGGCAGTTATCTGAGGGTAATACGACAGCGGGTGTTTTAAGTGCACTACTCGTCTGTCATTACACGTTACACAGATTAACTTCACAGAGAACGCTCCTGTCAGCTACCTTTTTTATTTCGCCTTTTTATTTCTCCACCCAGAAAGATATCCAGAACTGCTTACTCATGGAAACAGCTACTGCCCAGGGAATAGTGACATTATAATGGCCTTCTGATTGTGAGCGGTCATTTCATTTCGTCATTGTGTTAATGCAATGTGTGATATATGTAATTGTGTGTGTTTATCAGATGCAAAATACATGTATGTATATAAGTTGTGGCAGCCTGTTGAGTAAACTTCCCTGAATCTCAGATACCGTGATTCAGATTAACAGCCACTCCAGTGAATAGATAACGATCGATAAAGGAGTGTTTCTTTCCAAGAATCTTGTTATGGTTCCGGTGACACGGTATGCCTGTGGTGAGATAATCTACCTGCCAGAGTTTGTTTGTGTGGCGTTGGCTGTAGGTAATTCAGAGAGGGTAGTAATGGGGTCGACCCAACCGCATATCTTGGCGCTGCCCCATTTCTGTGGCATGACTGCACCCTGCCTACACTTTCCTAATGTGTCCCTAATCAAAAATGGGAAACCAGCCCACTGAAGCCTATAGAGATAATTGGTTGTCAGATCATATGCATTCTTCATATATCCTTTGAGTTTTTGTTACCACTGCTCATCTTCATATGCAATGACAAAGATTGAACCTTGTCAATATTTATTTTTTGAGATAAAGAAGACGGGGCACAGCACCCTTCCCTATTGGAGATAAGCGGTCCGTAAGTCTTATTACGGGAATGTCACAGGAGTGCCTGGATCACATCCACGTGCTGTATCAGGACACTGATCAGCTGATTCACGTCAGTCAGCATCTCTGCTGACCAAGCATTTTCTTAGGTTTCCTTAATTTCTCACTCGTAGGTTTATTTGAACGTCAACAATATCTCAAGCCCAGGTGGTAATTATTCACGTGGTAAGGAGTAAGATTGACAATTTGGAACCCATCAGCCAGCTGGGTGTGAGCTCAGACTGAGGGTAATTCCTTTCCTGCTGAGAAATACAGGTACATAATGTCAACAATATCTTAAGCTCAGATGGTTTTTTATTCAAGTAGTAGAAAGATCGATAGAAAAGAGACTTCATATATTAAATACATCAAAGCGATATCATGCTGGCTGATTTAATCTGTATCTGAAGGCCGAGTAGCTCGTGAATCAGAAACTGACGAGCCATTAACCAAAACTTTGGTATCAGAGACTGAACAGAAAGTAAGAACTCCAACTTCCCAAAAGTCCGCTTGTTGCCAGCCGCATGGTTGAGCTGTAGGCAGTGGGACAGATCGACAGGCGCTGTAGCAACCACTCATATGCTCCCCGCAAACACGCGACATTGCGTGTGCCGTGTTCGTCAGGACCCAACCTTGCTTTCATTATACATGTTCCGACCAATGCTCTTCGTCGCCCCACGAACCTGGCCCGGGTCGAGCGCCGTAATTGCCGGCCCTCCGCGCAGATCATCGGCCGCTACATCCGGAGGGCCCTCAGCACACCGACCCCTCCTCCGACTCCCACACCCGCTAAGGTGCGCCCTTCATTGGCGTCCCGTAACCCCAACTTGAAACCGATTCCTCACATCAACATTTGACTGATTTAGCGGTGTTAGTACAGATCTGTTATGTTGTCATCAACCATATCCACACGGACTGATAGGTGATTACAGTCCAAACGTATGTACACAGCGCAAATCGGTTATGAACGTTAACAAAGGAGGCATGTAAGATAACCTCTATCTAGCGTCGGCACTGTACCACACAAATAATGCAAATAATGTTTTGAAGCCCGTTCCTTATGAGATGAGGTGGATTATGCCATCAATGTTGGTGAGGCTGTGAGCCCATATGCCAGCCAACCAGCACTGATTATCAGTTCGTGTATTACGCTATGTCCTAATTTGAGCACTGAATATAAAAAAAGCTAAAAAAAAGAAAAAGATTCTCACACCTGTCCTTCGCCATTAGGCAGTGCTTCATGGTCATTATAGCGTTGTACATAATATACATACATTACTCAAGTTGGTAAGCGCAACTAGAGATAGTATTAGGACACCAGTATTCGTGCTTTGGTTAACCTTTATCATAATATAACAACAGGTTAACTCGAGTAGGGAGTAAGATTGACAATTTGGAACATATCAGCCAGTTGTGAGTGAGATCATGCTGAGGGTAATTTCATTCCTGCAGAGAAAGAGTTGTATCTGAAAAACTCATTTCTATGATAGGTACTCCCAAGAAATAAAACAAAAAACTACAGATACATAATAAATATATCTTCTCACGCTATTGAAATGATTCCTAGTTAGTTATATACGTCTACCTGCGTTCCTCCTGATATTAATTGCCTATAAAGGTGCAACTCTGGAAGAAGAAGAATTCCAAGAATAGGTTATCTTTTAAACATGGAGAAAAATACGATCCTAGTTCGGTAATGTAGCTAAGTACTAGTTAATTGTGATATTATATTTAATGCGAGAGTATACTGACGTCTGAGGATGAATATGTAGGTTAGATCTTGACAGGAGGGAAAAACTTAGTGTCGTTACACTAGTGAAAACTAGCTGTTGTTATTGGGAAGATGCTGTTATCCCACGTATTCCCCCTCGCCTGGTTGGATTTCTACGTAGATGTGCACATTCAGCGAACACTAATCATTAAAGGTATATTTTACCTGGTATTAAGACGAACATACCAGAAGGACATGGCGGGAAAGTCATTCACTTGTGATGACATTAATTACTAGGAAAAGTCGCTATGAGACATGTGTTTCTGTGGAATCATCACAGGACGCCTCCACACAATCACTTAATTTGATTTACCACGATTCTATTACTCATCGACTCGTTTGAACTCCCCTCACATTAGCCCAGTTTAATGAAATCCAAGGCGCTCTGCACACCTACATAACTGCAGATCCCCGCTATACCATCCCATATGTATGCTCGGCAGTACGCGAAGTGAAGCCGCACGCCTGAAGTGGACTGCGCAACGGCCAGTCGGCGATGTAATCACCACTCATTGGTCGTGCTAATTAACCGGTAGCTGGTGGTGTAGGTACGGGGGAGCATCTCTGCGGCCGTGGTGCTGAGCTGGTGGCCAGGTGCGAGTCTCACAGCTCTGCGTGCTACCTGTGGGAGCGGCGCCCGCTGACCTATAATCAACCGTTAATGTGGTAACAAGCGTCGGCCACGGCGTGCCTGGACCAGGCGCTTCCCTGAATTAGTGCGTATGCTTGGAGGTGGCGTGGAGGCCAGTCCTTTCTCCTCCCGGGTGTGGCCTCAGACCAGTCGTCGGGCGGTGTCATGTTCACTACAAGGAACCGCTGGCTGCGGCCGGTCTTCTCCACTCCAGCAGTGTGCGGCGGTCGCCAACTGTCAGGTGCCTGTGTTCGCTACGCTACGTTAAGTCTGCTTGCAGGCTTTTATCTTCGCGTTTACAAACTTTCTGTCTACCCGAAGCTCAAGTCACTGCCCACCAGGCCTGTCTGTGCTCCTGCTCCTTTGCGATTTGCAGTCCATATTTTCCTCCATTGCATCACGGACGTGTGGTTATTATTAGATGACACTAATTGATGGTTACTTTCTTTCTGTCGTTGCAGCTTCGAACGATAGCCAGCGCAGCCAGCCATCGGCCCAGCAGCAGCAGGCTATAGGGACCCAGCAGCAGCAGCACCACCTGCAGCAACAGAGCAACTCATCGAGCACGAGCTCCTCGTCCTCAGGCCCCCCGATGGCGGCGCCTGGGCCGGACAAGCCTCGACCCAAAGGCCGCCCAGGGAAGCTAGGCGCGGGGCCCGGCCATCGCCCCGTCGCCAACTGTCCCGTCTGCGGCAAAGCGTTCAACAACTCCAGTGCCTTGGCCAAACACAAGCTGACCCACAGTGACGAACGCAAGTACGGCTGTGTCATCTGCTCCAAGGCGTTCAAGAGGCAGGACCACCTGTAAGTAACATGACACTTCTTTTTTGGTATCTCCCAACCCTTTTTTTTATTATTATTTTTTTTTTATTACAAATTTTTGTATCTAATCACTCAAAAAGGTGTCTTCGCGATTTTATCCCTAAGGGAATTTTCGTTGAAGTTTTACTCACAATGTCTTACTGCAGACCCACATACATGTAGTTGATGTTTCTGAATTAACTCATGGGTTGGGTGGTAATTTGGCGTAACGAATATAGATAATAACGTACACGTTGCATACTCTTGAATCTTGTCTCCGTTGACTAGTTGTACATACTGCATTGTATAAAAAAGAGGTTCACGGATTAAGAAGTGACGTCGTTTACTTTGATGTAATTGTATATAAGGAACCTATTAGAGAAACAACTTACAGAAAACGAGTCAGATGTAATAACTGTGCGATCTGTGGAGGAAGGAAAGGTGTAACGAGAAATAATCCCGGTCATTGCACACATTTTTATTTTGCTAGTTTGGCCGAACATGGATAAATTGGAGTGCGATATGCCATAATAAAGTATTCGAAACGACTACCGTTAATGATTACACGTAGACCAATTACTTAATTAATAATGAATGAAGAAGCCTGATCAAAAACAGTTAGGCGCCATTTCGGCTCAATCTGCCACAGGTCACAGTTTGCACTTAAAAGCAAAGAGGTAAGCGGAGCCTTACGGGCAAAAGTTCATTTCAATCCAACGCATAATTTATCTCGAAAATTAACCGACTTCAAAGTTAAGGAAAAAATGATCATCCGCTTTCTGTTAACTATTTGAGTCATTGAACAAGAAAATTGAGAAACTGTACTCTAAATTTGTATTCTTCTTAAGACATATGAATAAATGACATACGTATGTATTAGTAATATGTTTTAGGTTTTAGAAGTAGATAAAAAGGGATATTTCTTTTAACTCTAAAATTGTGGGCGTAACGCGGTGAGAGCTATACAGTGATGGTAGCTTGGATCCCTTCTGATCTGTCACAGAAGTAGAGCGTGTGATATACCAAGTATACAGATTTACAGGGAAAAAACCCACACATAACGTGTAGAACCTTAAGTGGCATGTAGAATTCTGGTTCTGCGCCAATCCCTCTGTGCTGCCGTGGATTATGACCACTAGTTGGCTAAACTTCACCTTCGGGTCTACCTTTTATAGAAGAAATCCAGACCAGTGCAAGTTCCATCAACTGATAAAATATTATATATAAATATATATATATATATATATATAAATATAGAATATTAGTTACGTCGATTATGATCAAGGTAGTGACGAGGAAGCAAACTGGCATAACAGTGGCGATTTAGGCATCGGTGTGCTTTATGCCGGCCATGCCTGAAAAGGGCATAAAACCTAAACTATGTCCTCCTAAAGGTGCCATAGGATTTCTGTGTACTTGCAGAAAAAGTATTCTTCGGCAAGAGTTCAATTAAAATGGCCTATGGTTTAAGCAAAACATCTGAATATCGTAGAATGTATTATATAGAAGACGTTTTACAGTGTATCACTGTGTTACAGTATTTATAACAGTACAACTGATTTCGTTAGTAGTTTGTTGATTTTTTTACCATGTCTCGGTACACCTTCCTCTATGTATACACCATTCAGGTAATTTGGCTTGCATGTAAGGAGCCTATTTTGATAAGCAACCTCCCCAGTAGAAATAAGATTACACAAGACCTCTTGTCACATAAATATTGTTGCGTTTCACTGTAATCTTCTCGAGCTGTCAGCAAAACCCATTAACCTTTCACTCCCAAAGTAATTGCTCACGCAGGTGATCCATAAAAATGACTTAAATCAGAATAAGAAAAGAGACCGCCTTCTTCACCTCAACAGGAACGGCCACATGATGACCCATCGTAGCAAAAAGCCGTTTGAATGCAAGTTCGAGAACTGCGACAAAAGTTACTGCGACGCACGGTCACTACGACGACATTTGGAGAACCACCACCACCAGCCTTCCCTTGATAGTGCTGGCATCTCCTCTACAGTAGTGCCACCTGTTGGCCATTTGGAGGGCGACGGCCCCCCACCTTATGGCAACGGCCAGACCAACGGGGGCACACAGGGCCAGTACTTCCAGTTCGACCCAGCCTGTAGAAATAGGGTACAGAATAATTATGTATTGCTTTTGTTTGACTAGATAAGATCTATTATCTGAATATTAGTTGCAGTAGGCTGATGAATGTATATTATATCTTGGATGGGAGTAAGTATAAATGATATATCCATTAAAGATATATTGGTTCGAAGGCTATAATATTGTTACAATATACGATAAATACTCATATGAACTTAAAAGGTAAAATCATGAGGTCAATATCAAATGAATTGCAGCTTTTTCCAGAGAATCTTCCCCCAAATACTTTTTCCTTCATCATGGTACGCATTAAGACACAAGTCCATGCATGTTGCTTTAGACCAATTTAGTCTCAAGATTTCGTGTACTGAAGTATCGAGTCTGATCGTCAGCAACACAGTGTCAAGACCAATTGATTAGTGGGGCCATATGAGCTTTGATCTCCCCGTTACACTTTGGGGGCCTTTGTCCTGTAACCACACGTTATGCATTGAAGGCGGAGGGCCGGTCGTGGAACGCAGACGGAAGATCTCCGGGCTATATGCAGCAGCTGTCGCCCATCTCCCCCGCCCCAGGTGTGACACCCGCACACCCCTCCAGCCCTTTGACACAGCCAAGGCCTGTGTGGAACAGTAGCTATATGAATCCGCTCGAGTGAGTACCAAAGCACGTCTACTTACTACACCTGTCAGCTTGCCATGTATTTCTAGAATTTGCTGATATTTTTGACTGAATTTACTTGTACACTGATCAGTTATCCATTGACTTCGCATTAACTAACACAATATTTAATCATAATACAATCGCAGGATATGTTACCAAATGTGTTTGATTTTAATGTGCTTTGTTTTTGTGATGCTTATTAGCTTCACTGGATATATCTTATATGCATCTTTATGATCGTCTATAGCAGTCAATTCAATGTATGTTGTTTTGTAACTAAACAATACTTCTGACTTATCATCAGTCTTTCACTTTGTGCAAAGTATTGATGATGGTCAAAAGAAAATGTAAATAATCATCACTAATGTACATCCTTGACGAAATTTAGTTATATGCAATTAAACACTGAAATCGTTTAAAGATTGAGGCCTAGCAAAAGATTTTACATTAATGAGAACCCTTTTTTTCCTCTTAATTTTCCTATTCATCACAAAAAAACAACAACAAGGGACCATTCTGCCCGGTTGGGATAATTTCTGCGGAGGATTTCTGGAGGAACCAGTTGCTCTTAGAAATAGTCTGGAAGAATTGTCTTTTGTGATTGAAATGTGGAAAATAAATACTAAAGTCGTCTTCGGAAATAAGAAGACATCAATTATTTCAATTCTTCTATTCGTGGTCTTTGGCGAAATATACCATGCAATATATCACAAGAAATCAACATTTCCAATGGTATATGGCATGTCTTGATATGGCGTAGAGTGTGAGCATAATGCCAATTTATTCACGCCTTTGAAAGAAAGACCTAGCCATTCTATCCTTAAATTGCAGAAGCCATAATTCAGTCTTGACGTGGCGTGAAATGCAAGCAAGGTAAATAAGCCACTGGCCAAAGTCCTCCCAACCGTCTATTTCGTGTTCTGATAAAACACACAAGAAAGGAAGAGGGAGCTGTATTTCTGCACCCTCTCCAAAATTAAAGGCCACTGATCTTTTTTCCTGGCCAATCATTTGATAAAAACCCACCCAAATGTACACGTGGGTCGGATACAGCTTTATTGCTGCATGTAGTGAAACTGTAGCCACAATATTTTAAATCAATCTATTAGATTTCAAAGATCTCCTTTCCTTAGTAACGTGATACAATTCAACATTTCTATTCTCCTTTTTCATGATTTCCAGTGAACCCAAGCCAGTTCAGTGCACTATGTGCCACAGACGCTTCAAGAATATTCCAGCCCTTAATGGACATATGCGGTTACATGGTGGCTATTTCAAAAAGGTCAGTTATTTGAACCACTTAATTGACACAATTTTTATGAAAACATAAATGACTTGCCCTATACTTATTGATATTTCTTTTAAAATGATGTAGCATAAGACTTTGAGAATAGCTGCTGCTTTGGGATGCAAATGAGATAAAATATCTTCTTAGAAAGGGTTACAGTGTGAGAGTTATTACACAGCTTTTAGGGAAGTGGATGTAAACAAAACAGTACCCAAATAATCTCATTGTGTTTGTCATATTTGCAGGATATGCCTAAGGATGAAGAATCAGAAGATTCTCAACAAGACGAGTCGACAGACTCCCAGTCTCAAGATCAGGCACAGCAACCGCAACAACACCCTGTGACTGTGAAATCCGAACCGCCGACGGCGCGCCCTCAACAGGGTCCAGGGGTAAATGCCCTGAAACAGATGCTGCACCAGCAGTTACAGCAACAACAGCAGCAGCTTCAACAACAACAACAGCAGCAGCAGCAACAACAACAACAACAGCAGCAGCAGCAGCAGCAACAACAACAGCAACAGCAGCAGCAACAACAGCAACAACAACAACAACAACAACAGGAAGAACAAGTTAAAATGACCCCTGTAGTGACCGTTGGAGAATTGATTCAGTTACAAGTGTCTGGACAGAATCTGCGGATGCCAGGTTTACAACCAGGCCATCTCCAGTCATTGACATCTCAGCAACAGCAGCAGCTGCAGCAGCAGATACAACAGCAGGAACAGCAATTGCAACAGCAACAGGTGCCCAATTCCCCAGTTCCTCAGTCGCCGTCTCATGCTACACAACAGACCCGGTTTGTGCTACCACAGCCACAGCAGGTTCCCGCATCCCCAGTACCCCAGTCGCCATCTCATAAGACTCACACGAGTCGATTCATTTTGCCGCCACCTCAGCAGCAGGTGCCCCAGTCGCCAGTGCCTCAGTCTCCCATCCCGCAGTCGCCCTCGCATCATACCCAGCAATCCAGGTTCATCCTGCCCCCGCCGCAGAAACAAGTGCCCCAGTCTCCGATTCCGCAGTCTCCTTCACACAACAACCAGACCCGGTTTGTACTGCCGCCCCCGCAATCCCCCGTGCCGCAGTCGCCTTCGCATTTGAACCAGACTCGATTCGTCCTTCCTCAGCCGCAGCAGTCACCAGTGCCGCAGTCGCCTTCACATATGAACCAGACCCGGTTCATCCTTCCCCCACCACACTCACCTGTGCCCCAGTCCCCAGTGCCCCAGTCTCCATCACACAACACGAGTCAAACTCGCTTTGCGATACCGCCCCCAGTCAGTCACCACCAGCAAATGCAACAGGATTACCAGTCACAAACTTTCGTCTCCACAGCTCAGCAGATCGTTACCAGTGATGCTGTTGGCCTTGTATCGGACACAGAAGCAGACCTGCTGCAGGCAGCCGGGGCTCTGCAGCAACTGTCCCAAGGCATGCCTAACCTGACCACCTCGGGCGGGCAAACGCTGGACGCCACGGACACATCAGGCATGAATGTCAATGCCCTCCTACAGCAAAGTGGACTTCTGCCAGGTCAGGAAAACATCTCCCATCTGGACTTTGTAGGCAATCAGCAGAACTTTAACATTCCAGATCAAAGTGATGGTAATTTCCAACAGCAGCAGCAGCAACAACAGCAGCAGCAACAACAACAGTTTAACCAAGGCGACGCCTTACGGCAGCAAATAGAAGCTGCACTTCTTCAGGACGAAGCTGCGGCTGTTATAGAACAAAGTTTGAATGAACACGCACATTTGAACAACTCTCGGATGACTCAGCATCCAGCCAGTTGTCCTGCAACACCCAGTCACCCGTTGACACCCAACCACCCACACACCACAAATCAACCCATGACACCCAGTCACCCACTCACACCACACGGACACCACCCGCACGTTCATACACCTAGTCACCCACTCACACCGGTCCATCCTCACAGCCAACATCCTCACACCCCGAGTCACCCACACACACCCAGTCATCCCATGACCCCGAATCACCCGCTCACACCAAACCATCCAAATACACCCAACCGAGCTACTGCTGCACCCGTGTTCCACTTCCCACCGCCCGCACCACCACAACCACAGTCGTCCAACATGTGTGTGGCCAACACGGTGGACCAGTCAGGGGCCGATGGAGCCGATTCCTTACTTGCCTCTAGTGATCTTGATGGCATCAATCCGTCCCTCCCCTCTCTCGATCTATTGCCACCGCCACCGCGACACATTCGACGACAGCATTTTCAGCAGCAACAACAGCACCAGCAACAACAGCAGCAGCAACTGCAACAGCAACAGATACAACAACAACAGCAGCAGGCTGCTGTGATCAACGCCAGGTGTACGTTATCTAGCGAACAACAAATTCAACATCAACAATTACAGCAATTACAACAACAGCAACAACAACAACAACAACAGCAGCAGCAGCAGCAGCAGCAGCAGCAGCAGCAGCAGCAGCAACAACATAATGTGTCGTTTAATCAACAGTCAAATTGTAATCAACAAAATCTGATCACATCCCAACATGAGGGAATGAACCAGTTCCAAGGCTCACTCATGGTTTCCAGCCTCAGTCAAGGCTCCGACCTGAGCGGGCGCAATACGCACAGTCACCAGAACGTTCAATGCAGCCAGGGCATGTCCCGGGGTACTGTGGCCAGCTCACTCATTAATGACCTGCGCTTCTCAACCACCATGGCCAACACAGACTTCGTTACTCAGATGGTCCACGATGTCGACCAGTCCAAAGTTGCCGAGATTATTTTCAAGCCTATTCACCCAGAGTTACCGGATAGGAAACGTCGGGCCAGCGCTGATGCGGATAAGTTCACGAATCCGAAACGCGCTCACTTGTCTCATTTGCTGCTGCCTCAGGACGGTGCCAGTGGCGATATTGCCGACAGTATTCTCAGCGAGTCGGGAAACCCTGGCAACCCGCACAACCCTGGTGTGCCGGGTAGCCAGCTTAATCCAGGGAACCCACACAACCCACACAACTCAGGTGATCATCAGTTAGCGCCCCCGGGCAAGGCCTTGGACGACGACAACAACAACCCGGCCGGCCTGGTGAGTAGTCAGAGTGACCTGGTGCGCATCCAGAAAGCCAGCGACGAGACGTTCCAGCGGCCGCGCAGCCGTACAGAGAACCGTCCCCCGAAGGAGGAATTACAACTACGCCTGAAGAGTCCGGAGTCGGCCGTCTTCCGCAACCCGACCTTCGTGCCCACCAGTCCGAGCAGGGCCAAGAAGAAGCACCGGCCCGAGCCGCTCATCATCCCCGCGCACGTGAACCATGGCTTCCAGAGCCGACTGCGGTCGCCGCGCCTCTGGGACGGCGGCCAGCACTCTGGCACCACCCCGCCACCCTACACCCCGCCGCCGATGCTGAGTCCAGTCCGCAGCGGGTCAGGCCTCTTCTGGACAATCCAGTCGTCGTACAAGCCGGTGACGCCCAAGTCCGCTCCAATCACCCCACGTCTCTCACTGTCCAGAAGATGTAAGTGCACTTTTATCATCGCAAGGTGTGGGAATTCCCCGCATTTTCCCCGGAATTTCGGAATTTTTGACGTCTCAATGGCCAATCTTGAAAACTATGTAAATCTTAGGAAAAAATAAGTTAACAAAATGAAAAAAAGGCCAAAAAAAAGAAGAGCCATTTAGCGCTACGTTGAGGCCAGAAATTAACTTGATATAATGAAGAATGCAGAACCCCCTACCCCAGCATTTATTACGGATTTTTTGTTATTTCCGAATCCAATGTATGAATTACTCCAGTAATCGTCCTATCGTATGCCTTCTCTTCTTCAAACTCCATAACATTATGTATTGCCCTCAGTACCGTCAAGTAGACGATCAGGTTATTATTTTGTTTTAAAGACCAGCTAATTAGATTATTGTGAATCAAAGCTGTGACTCAGAAGTGTCGGAATGTGTTTTTTTTAAAGTAATGACGAGCCTCTTAGCTTTGACATCTTGTTGATCACGATGCTCCGATGGGTGTTAAGTTCACAGAGTAGTAAACGGGAACATAATTAAAGAATGCTGAGAATAAAGCACACAAACTGTAGGTATTTGATTGGTGGGAAAAGTTCTCTTTTAATCTGGTGAGTTTAGTCACTCGTTAATTCAGAAAAGTAGAATTTGGCTTGTAGCTTATTTTACAACCAAAAAGACGCATCTAAAGATGAACATCGGTAAGCAGAAGTAAGGCCTATAAGTATTAAAAATCAACAGTTTCTTATTGATGGAAATGCACTTGGTGAACTACTACTAATGTGATAGTTGAAGCAGTCTGATAATCACTGACATATTAATTAACACACTATGCTGATCACTATGTGATTATTGTAAGGCGTGTAAGAAAACTTCCAAGAATCACATATTTGTACCAAGACATACATTTCGCCAGGGTCCTACCAGGACCTCAGTCTGCAATTATACTTCAGAAAATAACCCAATGACAAAAAAATATTTTATCAGGGATTCTATAAACACATACAGATATGTTAATTCGATGACACATACCACCTATAATTATAGATTATAATGAACTCTATCTAGCACCGCAAATCCCACTTAAGTACTTCAGCCCAAATTAATACAGATGCGTAAATATTTTGTGGAATGTTTGAAAGGTACTTATTAAGTGCAAAATATTACTTAGCACTAGCATACCTGATCTCCACAACATGCCTGTAAGACTTACACTTTATCTGAATATTTAGCTACAGCTGAATAAAACATATATACGTTAATTAACCCAAACCTACTATAAGCAAGGTAACAAAGTTTCTGCAGTTGTTATGAGCAACGAGTACTCGTTGGTATAAACCAAACAAACAAAAATATCGACTCCCAACACGCATACAGTGTACATCCGCATTTTATAGATACCAAATTGATTCTTATATTGAAAATAAACGTACACATGAGGTTGAGTACCTTCTGCTGAACACGTGTGCGCAGTGCATGTTTGTGACCGTCGACCCTGTTGTTGCCTGTTGAAGTGTCCACTGACACCCCCTGGCGCTGGTCCTCTTCGGGAACCCCGGCCACAGTTAGCACCGTGTCCGAGGCCATCAAGGAGGAACAGGAGGAGGAGGAAGAGGAGCCGCCTGAGACGGACATAGAGCCGTAAGTACATCCCGGTTTAGAACTATTAACACAGAGACGGGGAATTACTAAGGCTGATAATGCATCCGACAATAACAATTCATGCAAATAATTATTTTTTTAAAGCGTTTATTGCATTCGACATGGTACAGACCTTCTTCTAACGATTGCTATAAGATACTGATGCCCAATCCTTGGCGTTTATGTGTATAATTGGGTAATGGTGTGCAGTGGAAATGGGGAGTAGGAGCCATGGCATTGTACGCATCATAAGGCACCAGGTCATGCGTGACGCCTATACATAGATCAGCTCCATCTGCTGTTCGTGCCAGGGGATATTTAAGGCAGTGACCCGGGTGAAGAGATGCACACACTCTCATCTCGGAAAAAGTAATATATATATATATATATATATATATATATATATATATATATATATATATATATATATATAGGTAATCATCAATTTTGAATATGAAACACTTTGTTTTTATCCAATTGTTAATGCAAAGATTTCTCTAACTCATGTGTTGATTTGAGAGACGAAAACATACCCTCATATATGTAGGTAATCTGGTGGCAATTGTCAGTGCCTGCATCCTCCAAAATATAATCAAAGACATCTAGAAAAATGCCAGATTTCTGATTATTTCCTGGATCCTTTCCTTTTAATTTGAGTATTTAACAAAGTCTATTAGACTAGAGGTCAACAGCATTCGGATATTTTAATTTTTTTTTACAGACCCCACAGGCACCTCTGATAAATAGAACGCAGACAAAAGAAAGATTAAAATGCCCTTCATGGGTTTTGTTCACCCTAAGGGTTGAGACAGAAATACATAAGATTCTGTACCGCTATGTAGCACTATGCACCACCATACACGAGGTTCCTTAGCATCTATACTTCCTGGATTAATGGTACCAGTAGGCGTGCACGTGGAGCGTGTCTGTAGCAAGGGGGCTCTAGGCATGTCTAACTCAGGTGTAGCTTGTTGTATGTATGTATACACACGTATGCCTGGAGCGGGGATGACATCAGCAGGTCGTCGATGCATGCTTGTGGTCATGGTGGTAGTGGCGGCGTGAGGACTGGGGGCACCTCGGGGTTATTTCGGGAAGGATGACATCAACCAGCCATCAAATAGAGATAAACATCGCACACACACTTCGGCCTCAGGTCTATGCTACTGGCATGGGAACCTCACACACTTACATGTGTGAGAGAACCTGTAGAAGTTGGCTAGAGAGAGGATTTATGGTGCAGTTGTAGCGGAGGAAATTTTTAAAGAAGTTGAAAAAACTGATACCACCCATCGTTATATCAGGTGGAGCCGATTCCCATTTTATAGATAAGTTCCAAATGAGATATCATAAACAGTCTGGTTGTAGAGGAATATGGATGGCTGAACTAAAGGTCAGTCAAAGGATAATAAATTGGTATGAAATCTAAGTGGCGAAGCAGGAGAATCGTTTATTGTCTTTGCGATTTTCTTTCTTTTTACACTTTGTGAGGGCAGTTCTGCACGGGGGTCTACACGTTGTTTATGTACACGCTGCCTGTTTGATATGTGTACTATTTACCCAGTAGAGCATTTCATATAGCCGGCGCTTACGGGGGTCAGACTGTATCCGTCAACATCAGTGCGTGCACACATGCAGGGTCGATCTTGGCTATACCTAAATACCTACGCCACTTAGCCTCGTAATGTTTCTCCGCATGGATTATCAGGTTCCAGGGAGAGAGTAGCTGACTTTTTTTCTTTTAAATGCTCACCCGTGGAATGTTTATACATATTGCATTATAGTCATCACACTAATTGGTAATAATATAGACCTGTATTTGTATATAGTAATACATAGTCTAAAACCTAACCTGTTTTATGGTGTTTTAACAGAACTTCTTTATAAAAAAAAGGGAGACTGCATCTAGGCCCACTCCTACATACTGCAGTGCGATGTCTTTCTTTCTGATACGGAGGTACCTCCGTATTGCCACGACACGGACAAGACAACATTTCTTAAGGGGATGAGACACGTTTTCAAACTCCTTCAGACATTCGTGGCTATTGTTCTAATAAATAAATTTAAAACGAAAAAGGATAAACAACATAAGAGATAACCAAAATACAGGAAACCTATTTAAAAAAGTAACGATTGTGCTGATATCTTCCTTAAAGAGCCATGATTGATATATTTCTTTTACGCTCTTATCAGAAGCTATAATCTTTAAGGATGCTTCTAATCAGTGGAATGTTCTACTGGCTTGCACTAGATGTCGTGTTTTTGTAAAGAATATTTATAGAGTTACCAATTTCAAACTTGTTGGGGATTATCAGGGAACGGTACCCCATGTGTGCATGTGCTGACAGGGAAGAAACAGAAAACCCCTCATTGAGATCAGAGGTGGCATCAGCTTCAGGTCCATGTGAAGTCACGGCGATCAAAATGATCCCCTATTAATTCCCGGCACTGTTTCTCAAGGCGGTGCTTTAACAGAACCTGCCAGTTATCCGGCTTGAAAATGTCACGACGCCGGCGACAAACACGACCTCGCCGTCCGCACTTTGCTGAGGTTTGCGCAATCATCGCGGGTTGTCGTCCGGCGGCCGCCCGGCGAGCCGGCTGGCCCGCCCGGCGGTCGGCTCGGGGTGATTCATCGTTGGCCGGGAGAAAAACTGCCACCGTCCGCCGGCCACAGATCTCAATCCTTTAGACGTGAATAGACGGCGGAGTGATAAATTTAAACGCCGTCAAATATCACCGATAGACACGATTAGCTCCGACATGCAGTGTAGATGAGCGCCTCAATTGGCGGCCTCTTAATAGCACCACAGGACCTGACCGGGTGCGCCCGCCTCTTCTAGTGTCGTTTGAAGTTAATCTATGAGTCACCGTGGATAATGATTACAAAAAGAAACTTTCCATAACAAACTTACTGAGTGCCAATAACTGCAATTGGTCCCAGGAACCTAGATGGCTATTTCTGGTGAGTTTGGTGTCAGTGTGGCTTGTTTTATGGATTTCAAGCATATTTCTAGACAGCCTGACTGGCCCATAGTGCTGTATTTGCATCTTATTGGTCAACATGGTAACATTTGTAGATTTTTTTGTACCCGTCCCTCCCTGTTGTTTTACTCTGGGGAACCTGTCTCATCGGTAATAGTATCCTACGCAGCAATGCGTCTATTTCTTTTCGTCTTCTCAGCTCTTTTTGGAGGTTCTAGCACTGACAAACGCTGACTTAGAAGGTTACAAGTGTAATAGGACTTGATTCGTGAATCGAAAATTAGACTGTCCTCCTGCTAAAAATACTTTGTTTGCATCTCCGTTTACGGAAATAGGTGTTAGATTGGCGTTATGAAAACAAGACGCATCAACAGTAGCGGGTGACAAACACGCCAATTTGTGTGCGGGGGTGCCACCATGGGCGTCCAGGAAGTGATACCTTGATATAGTTTTTTACCTTTGAGTTCTGAACTTGATTTTTCTTGTAATCTTGCAGACACGTCAACGTGGGCCCACAATATCAAGCCGAGATTCCAAAATTTAACCGTGAGTATACATTTAAGCATACATTCTGTTACAAAAGAAATGAATGAATGCGTGTAAGGCCCCTGTGTGGTGGTAGACTCTCTTAGCTAAGTGATGTAATCACGGAGGTTTTACTTGCTGAGAAATGTCCCCGTTCGGTCTCGTGGGGAGGCAGTAAGCTCCTCAATATTTTTTTTTAGCTTTTATTAAAGTATCACGAGAGGCTTCGAAATTGAACCACACTGGCCTTTTTCTCTCTCATCATTTAATTAGGTCAAAAAAAGGTTGAGGACAATTTCTTCGACGTCAGCATGAAAAATGTTTTCCAAAACAAAAGGAACCAACCAGGGGGACGCGTTAGGAGAGAGCGCCGTCGGTCAAAACAAACCCATTGTTCCAGTGATAGATGGCAAAAATAGGAGCGCTGGCATTGTTTTTGTCACCTTTTTGTAATTTGATTAGTCAGAAAAGGGATCGTAGGATAATGGTAGAATAACCGTCACATTCACGAGAACTGCTCCAAATTCCGTATCACAGGGTCCTCAATCTGTACCCACGACGTGGGATTTTTTTTGCTGTTTTATGTTCATTTCACATGGTAAAATTAGCAAGACAATAAGGGGATGTTTTTACTCATACCTCACACCCTAAAGCCACACCCCTTCCATGACATTCTTGAACTATTTCGCTTGTGAGTTATTTGGATTGAAGGCAATCTTGCCAAAGTAATGAGGTGTGTTTTAACACTAAACTTGGCAGAACTTTGCTGCGATCGCATCAAACTTCGCTGGTGTTGTGAGCGTTTTATTAGATAATCTGTAAACCAAAGACGAAGGTAGCAAAGGGGGATGGGGAGGTGAAGAAGGAGAGGTTATCGCAATTAATGTTTTAGGGAGGGCGAGGAAGAAGATACTCTACCGGCTCTCCTACAATAGTGATAGTCACCTGCTCTCGTACTTTTTAGGACACTCTTACTTGGCTATCGAGTAGTCCGGATTCGATCCCCAGCCAGGGCAATCTGCTTTCTGTTATACCTATAGAAAACTAATAGAACTGGAATGTTAATATATCCACATTATGGAGTAGATGGATGTTGATGGTTTATTAATATCGTGTAGATTTTATGTTCCTGGTGCTTTGAACCCCATACCTGAAAAATATACGGTGGAGGGCATGTACCAAGGGTGTCAGAGTATTTTATATTTAATTTATTGGAATATAGAAATTAAACTACAGATGTCTTGTTCTTCCACTCCAGTTATTACTTCCATACTTCTTACAACACGTATCCATGTCATCTTTACATAAAAGTCTCCACATGAAAGCGTTATAGAGTGTTAACTATTTCCATGAAAAACCATTTAAAATGATGCGTTTCAAGGAATAAAGGGATCCTCGTGTATGCATTATTGTCCATCCTAGATGATGATTTTCTGGATAATCAGACTAGGGGGAATGAATCACTTGTAAAGAGTTGACTCAAGTAATATACAAAGCATACAATAACATATCCACCGATGCAGTGGCATTGAGTTGAGTTGGGAGTGAAGCTCATTGTTTGTTTTCTGTGTGTTTACAAACGATAGGATAAATATAGAACAGGCTTCCTTGAGGATGGACCGGAAAACACATGCGGAAGCTCTTGTGTTTATTTCTATCACTGAGCTGAAGTGCCTTTTCTGGAATATCACTAATAGACCCATAGAGTAGTTTCTTATCTACTCCCGTGCTTGTTGTGCTCTCCATGAAGGTGCATCACCTGGGAAGCAAATTAGGAAAGCATAACAGCATAGAACTGTTTTCGTAGAGGGGGAGGGCGTGCAGAGTTGCTCAAAGACACAACGATACTGCAATGCCATATAACTCGTTCCCAGGTGATATGGAAGTTTAGCTGCGTGATGGGAGAAACAAAAGAACAACTTCTTGTTGCCGTCCTGGAAAGGCTGGACTTATCCTCTGTAGGAAGCTGAAGATAAGGCCTTTCTTTTTCAGTAGAGGTACAACGTATTCTATTGAGTGCACCATGCCCCACATCACAGAGGGAAATACCATGAAGACGAATTCTCATTTTCATCTATCGTAATGTTTACATGTTTTGCATAAAATATGCATTTTAAGTGTACATAAATGTAATCTATACTTCGTCTCGTAACTAAGCTAAATGGAAAATTCAAAAGTAAAATACGTATTGAGACGGCGTAGCTGTAAGTAACCTAAATTGATGTTTTACTTCATATTCCTATGACCCTGCTCTACGAAAATTAAATGGCATCTATTAAAGACATATTGCTATGATTAAGTGGAAGCATCGTAGGTCCTGGCTATAAATGTATGAGTATATGATATGGATGATCGCATGGCAATCTGTTATATCGGGCTTATAAAGTATGTTGGCATCACTCCTGCTGCGTGTCTGCCATCTACATAGGAAGCAGCGTTTTAGGTGTTCGGGATACATAGGAAGCAGCGTTTTAGGTGTTCGGGATAAAAGGACTCATTAGTTTGTTATATAAGCACAAGAGAAAGAGGCGCCGGGCTAACTATCCACGAAAATGAGAACTGATTAAGTAATTTCTTTCAGTGACCATTGTAGGTGTGATCATTTCAGCGCGTGTGACATTTAGTGCTCACATGGCGGCTGTAAGCCTTCATCTTGGCACTTTTTATTTCAGAGTTCATAAAAGCTGATCGCTAATACTACCATTCTGACCTATTGGCAACCATTAAGGCACTTAGACAGTGCAAGTGATTTCTTCCGTGGGGTTCAGTGACCTGTGTTTAAGTGCCAAGCCGTATTTCTGTTCTTTGTGGGGATAAAAGATACAGACCAAAAGCTGCAACTTTTTATAACAGCTTTTGTGGTACTGATAAGCCGCGGCTGTCTCCAAGATGGCGTAGATAAAGGCGGATTGAACCAGGATATTTCTTGTAGCAGTATGTTTGCGATTCTAATCCATAATGCCAACTACGATTGTGACGGTTGTCTTTAAGAAGAGTGCAGCTTTGTTCATTGATGTTCCTTGCTTAGATCGTTCTTGAATTAAACAGTCTAGTCAATATTGCAATTGTCAATATATGCGTCATTGTGGTCCATGATTCCCACTCCCTTTGAATGAAACAAAGGAGATGTTTATGATTGCAGTTGGTTGTTGACGTCTTGTTGCTGTAACCAAATCCGCACGGTATAATTGTGATTCAAAAGTGTCCCCTTTGTGCTCCTTGGTCTAATAAAATTTGTTCACCTAACTGAACCGTTGCCAAATTCGGATTTCGGAAGCAATGCAAATACCTCAGACGTGTTCTATTGCTTGGATAGCTTAAACGCTAGGCTTCATGGATTGAAGGCATGTTAAAAGCGTTATGGTTATTGTCGGCAACAGGGGAGACGGCATGCTCCAGAGGGTGGAGATTAGATAAGTCGTTAGATTGAGGTACCCTGAGATACTTCCGTTGATGATGGAACAGAATTATACAACAGATAAGAACATAAAGCTTGTTATTCAAAACTAGATTTACATGAAAAGCGATTAGATATGAGATATCGAGAATAATAGTAAACCATGGGCCTGGTGTAAGTCTGGCTCAACAACAGGGCGAGCGGTTCGTGAGCTGCTCCTTTCAGCTCACAAATAAATAAAACCCTTCATTTAAATTGAGTAAAGTGCACAATTCAACCCCTCGCGTTCACATGCACACCCACCCGGTAAGGCATACCTGGACGACCTTTAGAAGGCTGCGTTAAGGTCGGGCGACTAGACTCGGGCAGGGGTAACGGGTGTTTACTTATCAAAGCCAGTGCTCGTTGTAATGGTGGGCAACTGCCTGTGGCAGAGCGGGATGAGTCATTCCGCCTGTTTCTCCTCAGCCGGAGCAGCTCGTATCAATCACGACACAGAGCTGCTCTTTGTTTAGCCGCTACTGGGCTTTTTACCTGCCGCATTGCTGACACAGGCCTACACGCCCGCTACCAGTGGCAGGCGACCCTAAATCTTAACTTAAAGTGGTTGATTTGGTATTTAATTTGCGACTGATAAGACCCAGATTAATACATGTTATAGTGATATACCCAAAAGGTGCCTCATGAAGAATTCCTAATGGCTTAACTTTTAGGGATATTCAGTCGTGATGAGAGCGAAGAGTGCAATCAAATGTACATTTGTATAGATACAATTTTACTATTCTGTGTGCAGATATTTGGATATATTACAACTCAGTAAGTGTCATTAGTTCATAAAACAGCAGTTTGGTAGCATGAATGACAAGGCAACTCAAGTTGTATGGTGAGCTAGCATTATTCGTTTTAATGCATTAATTTATCGACTGTCCTTGAGTTTCCATATGCGTTGGGCTATGATTGAAGATGGAAGTATATTCAACTATGATCTTTTTTTTCAGTAGAAATTTAATGGAAAGACTTTGCAGAAATTTCATGTGCATTTTAGAGGAAAATTGATTACTTGATATTTTCCATTTTAATAAATAGTAACGCAGTTAGCGCACGCACGCCACGTGATATCTATGTATTAATACACTTTGCTATCATAAAAAGTAGCATGTTGATGTTGTCTAGTGCCCTTATGAGAAAAAAATAATGTTTCACCCAGCCAGTAATTCTGCCATATTGTGATTTGGGGCCTTCACCTAATGGTGGCTGGTTAGTAACATAGAAATCTCGCTCGTGGCACGGGCATGGGGCAAACATGCGGCGATCAGCTGATCAGGGCGTCGTCCCTCTGCCCTACACCACAGCGGGTCAGCTGAGAAGGCTCGGCTAGGGGGCCTCGTAAAGCTGTTTGATGTTGCCAGGCATTGTGTGGTGAAAACGGTAAAAGAGAAGGTGCCATGTACAGCCGTGTTTACGCTGACCTGGCAGCCCATTTATCCATGGCAAGTGATACAAGCGATGGCCGATAGGGAGCGCCTTGATGGTCGTAACGGGAGCAACCGCCTTTTGGCCTATTTCTTTCAACGGGTTAAAGAACTATTTGTTAGGGGACAAGGCATATTAAGTAGAAAATACTCACTCACCAAAATAAATAGAAAAATGGTTAATTATAAAAAATTGGATAGATAATCGCAGTCACCTCATCAGATGACGGATTTCACGTTGCTTACATATTTAATCTCCTACGAGTTAAAACCTTAAATAGTTCTGAAATGGGGAACGATTCTTCCACTTTAAATGTTTGTTGGCCCGGGCCTCGTATGTAAGTTCCACTCGTACCCGTTAAAAAGGTGTTTTATGTAAAGGTCGGTCTTATCTTTGATTACGCTGCCGTCTGCTGGGCGGGCACAACAGAGAAGGCACTGTTATACATCTTGGACGTCTGTGGTTATTTCGCTGTAAACTCGGATCATTAAGAGGCTGTTGCAAAGCACTGCGGCCCAGGAGCCCTCCACTCATCACCCTGCCCCACAAAGGGCAACTGTAAATGCCGAACTGGATAATAAGTCGAATTTGTTTTAGTATTGTTATCGGAATAGTTCATGGTGTTGCCGTAATTCAGATGAGCCGAATTGATTCCCTGGCTTGTTAAAATGGCCCAAATCTTTTTCGGTAAATTTTCAAGTATTTGAAAAATAGTTATTTCATTTAAAATGTGTTAGAATGGTAGCATTCTAGGTTATCCACAGTCCTGTTACTTCAGAGTTGTAATTTCTCCTAACTTGACCCTCATTTCATATCCTCGTCCAAACGCGTGAACCGTAACCTGCGAAACGTGGCCTTTGAACTTCCTGCCATCTCCTCGCCAGAGATAACATGAATAGATCATGTATTGGTAATGTAATGGTTATATAAAGATTACCTGAGTAGTAAAACTCGCTCGTTTGAGGAATCATGTAAGGGAGTGAATTTTGATTAAACTATTTGACGTTGTGTAACTTATTTCCCACGATTATGTAGGTGGGAAGCGGTGTAATGAGAAGGGAAATTAGGTAGATTGGCAGTTAGCCACGTCATATAGTACTGTAACTTCATTAATCTTCTCTCAAAACAAAAGGTCCCAGCTGCATACGGATAGACATGTATTTATTAGGACTGTCTTGAAGGTTTAAACGTATCTGAATATAACTGCGGAACGGTCAAAGGACATATATATATATATATATATATATATATAATATATATATATATCAGTAAATAGACGGGATACATTCTCTACTTAATGTTACGAGTCCTGGTATGTATAGGGTACACACTTAAATCGAAATGAAGACCTACAATAATGGCTTAGGAAAGTAGTCGTCAAAAGAATAGATGTATCTCAAGTTGTACTGCACAGTAAAAATACTAAGTGTATATGGTATTCGTTGCATGCGTATTTACATAATAATTACGTAGGGCTCCTCAGTTCAGTGTGGCTTGGCATGGTCAGTGATCATCTTGAGGCTGCTGCCAACCAGTGCCGACGGCGAGAATGGTCATCAAAGGACACCGTTTGCGCTGTGAAGGCGAAGGATTGGCTTTGATGTCCTACGCTGGTTTCCCTGCTGTCCCTGTGCATGCGAACCACTATTGTGATTCCCGTGTGTGTGTGTTGGGGGGGGGGGGGGCTACGGAAGGCGGGGAGCCCCGCCTGGGAAGGCCGCCAGCAGGGCGTAGGGCCAGCGGGCGGGTGGGAATGGGGGGGTTGCAGTGGGCAAGCATAGTGGAGAAGATTTGGAGTGTATTATGGACACTCTGGTAATAGCATCATACTTGCAGTTGGTGTACATCATACTTGCAGTTGGTGAGGGCAATATGAAGTTATATACTTGCATACGATTTTGCCTCAACGAACATTGATATAGAGCAGCATAGTCAAATGTCCTGCAGTCTGAAATGAATAGACATAAAACATATACCTTTCACCTAGATACCTACTGTAAAAGTTGATTTAAAAAACACCTTACCAATTGTCCTGTCAAATCACCTTTGTTTTGTGTTTGAATATTTACAAGGAAGAAAGTCCAGTATCTTGGATGATTGTAGATTGCCTTATATATATTTGAATTTGAAATACATCCGGGGGCCACGGTTTGAATCAAAGCACCTCGTTGTCCATTCCGTTGTCCCGAGTTGTCTGGTGTCCCTTACGTTTTGTCCATGGTGACCTGGACTGCCGACTTCAGGGCCTGTAAGGTTTGTCCATCCTCTCCCCCTGAGTTGCCCCATGTCCCTCCCGTTTTGTCCATGGTGCCCCGAAACGTTGCCGCCGGGAGCATAGTGTAAACCCAGCATTGATATATACATACCGACCCTTACTGTTCTCATTATATGGATGAGCGTACAGTTCAATTTAACATCATTTGGATGAAAATCAGAAGACCACAGATCCGAAAGAAGTAGACATATTTATATCAAGGGTTTTGAGTGGCATTAATTTTGTTATGATATGTACTGCAGAGGTACAGTAGAGTGGCAATAGTTACTGTTTCGATGCAATGGTGACTTGTTACCCCTGGGCACTCAAATATTGTATAGGCTCGTTTACAACAATACCCTATTAAAACTTGTTAAAGGCTTTAGAACTGAGAAATATGATGGAGATCACTGCCTATAATGTAGCGCTAAGTTATCTGCTTGCAGTAGTCAAGAACACAGGTATAAAGAGGGTAAATATGTTTATCCACAACAACAGTCGGCACTTGTATGTGAGTGAAAGACGCCATATTGGTTACCATAAATATGTTCTTGTTTTTCATCTTATAATACGTTCACATGAAAGAATTAGTTTCTATATATAAGTAAATAAGCTAAGCATCTTGTGAAGGCCAGAAGCACAGGGTGTGTTTCATCTTGAGGCTCGATAGCAGGAATACGTCAAGTGGGCGAAAAATCCGGCCAGAGGCGACCCATGCTGATAGTGACCCTGGAATGGCGCCAGCCTCCTCCATAACGTGTTCCTCACGGTAAATAAGCCCAAATTAACATCTGCCACGGCACCGTCAAGGTCGGCCGGCCAACGGGGCCAGGGGACCTCATAACCGTGAACTATATAGGATCACATTTAGCACGCCTGAGATTAAGCGATGAATCACAATTATGGTGAAGGAGAAACAGCCAGCTTCTTTCATTATGTTGTACTAATCTGGGGGTGCTGGAGGTCGTAGTGTTGGAAGGGTACAGGTCTTGTCGTGTTACCCCGGTGTTAGGAGGGAATTATAGGCTGGTCTTGACAGCTGATCCCTAGATGATCAGGTGAAGGGCAAGGGGCAGCGATATATGAAGTTAAGTTGGCAAACTGTGGCCCAGATAAAAACTACATTTACCATCAGTGTGTACATCAGTTTTGAGTGTAAAATGTGTACATGTATTTATTTGTATTCTGTAGTATTTGTCTTTAATGTATCCTACCATATTGTGTATTTACAGCTAAGAGACGGGACGCGCTGAATAGCCCTGTAAAGGAAACATTAGTGTGGAACCCCAAGAGTCTTGATAATCTCACAGAGGAAGAAGGTAACTAGTGCTCCTTAAACATGGATTCTAATTGTGAAGACGTGGCACTAACACCTAACCCAGCCAGGAAAAAAGCCAACACAAAAAAAACAACCAAACAACCATGGATCCGATCAAAGCAATAAACTCATGTAAAGCATATAAAACAACATAGACTTGGTTTGCTACATTGAACTAGTAAATCAATTAATAAGGTTGAAATCAAATGAATCATTGGTAAATTAATTATAGGATACTTAGATATAGTAATTTATGTACACCAACCATGCATTTAGAAGTGTATAACTTCTCCGACTAACGTCGCACCTCGTTTGTTTCAGTACAATATTACCAGGACTTCGCCTGTTGCGCAGCCGTCCCCGGGAATGGAGTGAACAAGGAATATGCCCTACACCTACTGCAGATTACCAAGGGAGATATTGAGGTTGGTTTTCCAAAAGATATGAACCCTATAAGTATCGCACATCTCAAGTATCCCTGTTCGAGTCGACGTCTCTGTACAGTCACATTTAGCACGAGAATCATGTGTACGGTGCTGCCACCTGGAAGTGTTAGTCCGAAGTAAAATTTGCCAGACTGAATGTCAATGTTTGGTTCACTTTGTTATGCAATCTAAACTGATGGTCTTTTGTGCAGTACTTCACATATTATTAGCTCACTGATTTTGACCCGTTATACGTTTTCACCTCGACGTCTATTATATGGTTTATATTCCTCACATTGCAGAAAGCATTGTTGATGCTTATGAATACAGAACCGATGTTACCTTCCGGGCATACACTTCTGACATATAAATATCAAGGTAAGTTATTTGCCATCCCTCATTCATTTAATTATGTTTGTCGTATCATCTACATCCATATTGATACATATCAATTTTTTAGTTGTTTTTTTTTTCAATCAAGAACATCTCCTTCTTTTAAGGGGCTCTTCCTTTATTAAACCTGTAATTTGTTATCATTAGATTTTAGTATTCATGATAAAGAATGAGATATATAAAGTAATACTCGGGATTACTAATCTGCAAATGGTAAGATGTAATGGACTAACATGAAACATTGAAATACAGACATGTGTATTAAATACAATAAATTGTAAAAGTTTACTATTAAAGAAGGTTACCTATAAAGCATATGTAAAACACCAGTGCGCTAAATAGAAGTGTGGCCCTTTCTTTTTGTTATCTTATTCTTGTGTTGCCTGAAATATCAATCTATGTATCATAGATATAGTATTGTGTACCCTAGGTATCATACAGAAAGTATCAACTAATTATTACCCTCTTTCCATGTACAGAGTCGGACACGTGGACGCTAGAAGAGATTGAGGCCTACCACCAAGCACTGATGAAATGCGACAAGGATTTCTACCATATAGCCAAGGAGGTTGGCACCAAGTCGGTGAAGCAATGCGTACAGTTTTACTACCTGTGGAAGAAGGTGTGCGGTGATGAGTACAAGAGGATGCGCATCATTCGACGAAAGCGGGAGCAGGATGAGCTGTACAACCTACGCTCCAAGGCCTCCCAAGACGCCGGTTCGCAGAAAGACGACAAGGAGGGTACGCCTTCCCCTAAGCCGGGCAGCGATCTGGTACGTAATCTTCATCATTATCATCTACTAGTTTGAAATAAAGCTCAATTAAAATATGTTATCATCATCTACAGGTTTTTGATAAACTGGGCAGTAATGACTTGTATCGTCTGTAGGCTCAGGCCAGGCTGAATTGTAAGTGTGATGAGCAGAAAATATTGAACGAGTCGCTCATTATTCATATTTATATCTGAGATATTTGAAATGTAACGAATAATTAAGTCTCAAAATCATCGAAGGTGTATGTATTTGAATTTTGTGATTAAAACAAAGATTTAGGATTTAATGTATAACAGTGAAGTTTATATTTGTTAAATTATGAATTTATACATCTATTCAAACTTGAAATTATAGAATAAATGTCATATCCTTAAATGCATATTTAAAACTAATTTCAACACTTTAGTTTTAGTTTATAGTATTAACCTGCAATCGATCCTCTATGCTCCCACTTTACAAACTACAGACTATCATTACCCATGCCATCGTGATTTCCATCCCTCTGTTGAGCTGCGATGCATTCCTCTGTTATGTTTTGTGTAAAATCTGGTGTTCAATTGTTGATCTGACATGAGAAATGAACACCCCTAGCCCGGTTTTGACCAGTTTAATCCAGTTAAGGCGGGCCCTCATTTTTGTGCAACAAAAATCTTCTGTTGTTTCGGGAACTGTTCACTACCCTTCACCATGTGTGCGTGACTCTCACAATCTAAGCACTCTCAGGTGTGTGGAAGAGTTGAAATCAACTAACTTGCAACCTCTACCCTGTGATACGTCTAAGCTGTGGGAGAAAGCAGTTAGACATCGACTTGTTCTCCCACCACAACTTCGGTCCCATGGGTGCGATGCGATGGTCACCTTGTCCGGTTTTTATTAACTTACGACCATCTCATTGCAATCAATGGCACCAGTGATGTTAGGGCTTAACCATCACCCTGACTAACCTGCGTCTCAATCCTGAATCCAACATGGCTAACACTATGTAAGCTTTCTAACATGTGAGTCACTAATCCGACGACATAATTGGACACAGGGATCCGCGGTTCCAATCATGTCTCAGAATGAGTTCGTCACGCATGTTCACACAGCTCTGCACCTCCAACTGTCACGGTCGTGTCCTGTAACACCCGGCAGTGTATTTCATTTCTCACAAGGAAGCTTTCCTTTCCAAGACCCTGCACACCTCACTACTTACTACCACACCTACACCTCCTGTGCTCCTGCTCCGGGAGCCAGAGCTTCCCTCCGACTAACCCACCTGTACAAGCCATGCGTGGCCTGTGCCCTGTTCCCATGGTAATGTGTCGCCATTGGCAATGGTCCGTTTCAGGAGGACGAAGAAGGTGGCACATTTAGCTGTGATTATGTCAACTGTTCGGCTGTAAGTAATACTAGATCTCTAGAGGTGCTGGGTGAGAGTGCTAGTAACTGAGTCTGGCTGGAGATTGAGCAACTCGGTGGTTCTTGAAAAACAGGCTTGAATGAGTAGACGAGCAGCTTACGAGTGGAGTGAAGCCAAGCGTTTGCCATACAGGCAGAGGCGTATGAGTGAACGGTCAGTTTGACTGGATTTAGCTGTAACAGGTGAAATGCATGAGAGAGTGTTTTAATCTCTTTTGAACCAGCGCTATAAGAAATGCACGGAGTCTAAGAATGTCTGGCACTCCAGTTTTAAAGAAAGGGCAGCAAGAAAGTGACTTTCTTAATGTGATGAAGCTGCAGTGCTGCTGTGCTTATTGGATTGCATAGAGATTGTTAAGTAGCAATAATATATATATTAAAAAAAAAGCGTTTCACAAGACGGGTTTTACTGTCTGCGACTGATCTGTCTATAAGGACACTGAAGTGGATAAGAACATCTAGAGGTAAACACCCTATACAAAGTAATCTGTGCCTGGCAAGTATGCTATACAAATACCAAATAAAATGCAAGGGCGCTGTTTTGCCCGAACATTCTGGAAACTTAATCATCTTAAGATAAGATTCCCCACACAAATTATGCATTATGCAGGTTACATCTCATAATGAGAATATCGTATTCGGACCTTGTGTTTTACATGTAACATAATGAAATAGAAGTAGATTACACATGTGTATATTATGGTACGATCCTCATAGTAACACATCACTTTCTCTCATATTACAGACTTTCAACTCACGGCAAGCGCTCAACGGTCACATCCGGATTCACGGGAATTACAGCGGCGCCGATCACAGCCGGAGTCCCAGCCGCAGCCGCCACAGCCCGTCCCCGGGACCGCCCAGCAACAAGTCGGCCGACGGCGAGGAGTTCTTCCCGTGTAGGATTTGCGGCAGGTAGGTGGCAAGTTATTTGGTCCAACTCCCAAGAGTAATAACTTTAGGATATAGCAGCCTTATTAATACGAACAATTTGTTTAGTTTTAATTTGTTAGATTTGCGTGCAAACGGGTTCTATTGAGGACGAACTATCAGATTCTGAGTAAAGAATTAAAAGGATAAGATTAGGTAAACTGATATAAGAAAGTATGCAGAACTTGGAGGACAGATTGCTATCGAGTCCTGTGGATGGCCATCTTGCCTCAAAAGCCAATCAAACTGGTTGCGGTTACCTTGGATTATGACAGCTGACAACAATGATTGACCCCCTACTACATTGGCGCTATCTTCACGGCTCACACTTGAACTCGTCCAATTTCATAGCGAACGACGGAACCAGCAATCATTATATGCCCTACAATCAATTTGATTTTTTTTGAGACAGACCATTCAGTTTGTATAGCAAACATCAATTAGATTCACGAAACAGTAAAGTTTCTTACCATCGGGGTCGTTGTATAATCATCTTTGAAAGATATATGTGAGAATTTTATTGTTTTCATTGAAAAAAATCTTAATCTATGATTTTATGATTTCAGAGTATTCGGCAAGGTTAAAAGTCGGAATGCACATATGAAGAGCCACAGGCCTGTCGACCCCGACCGTGATCGCGACCGAGGCTTTGGACACCGGGCCACTGATGACAACGGTTGAGGCATGCCTCTGACACAAAAGCCTTTTGGGTATCCCCCTCTCAGCATTAACGATTACTCTATGCATAGAGGTAGTTATATAAGCTAGGCTGCAATTACGTATTGTCCAGAAGAAAACCGAATTAAAGAAAATGGTATATTTTTATAAGGAGAAACATTTTTCTCGACGAAATTTGGAGTACTTTTTTTTGTTAGAATCTGACGTGTTGAAACAAAAATCAAATGGATACTCTATTTCTGTGAAACATGGTGGTGCTGCTGGACTAAAGTCTTTTGCTTGTGAATTATTTGAGGAGTTGATCATAAAGATAAAGCACCTGTGGGGTATTTTTATTTGGGCAGGCGGGTAGGGAATGAATTCCATTTGAACGGGGGAGGGTACACGGGGATGGGGTGTCGCATGTAACCGCGTGTTCAGGTACGGTTGCTGTGTGTGTTAGAGGCAAGCATAAGTTTGTATGCGTGCTTTGTGGGGGACAGGGTGTGGTAGTTACATCTATTTTTTTGTGTGTATAAAAATCATTAATTAGAAATAATTAGAACGGACGCCTGTCACACTGGCTGTGTACAGGGGTCTCATACTTTTATCATGTAGCATTATACTCTTGTCCATGTAGGTTCTGATTGGGTATTACACATTGTTTAATTTTGTGTGATGACATCATTGTGTTCAGCGTCTGACTGAGTTCGTGGAGAGAACAGAAGATGGTCGCATGGCAAGCCTAGCCCCTTTTTAATCTGAAATAAGGACTGAGGATAAGTCAAATAAGTGAAGGCGAGTAGCCCATAGGATCACGAGCCTTTGGTCAGCGCATGGTTAGATCTGTTGGAAGAGTATGCTGGCTCTTCCTACCGTCGATGTAAAACACTGCCTTGATTATCGGCTCGAACACAGACACAGCTGAAGTAAGGTCGAAATGTTGATATCAAAGATAAGTAAGTAGACCTTCAGATAACCCTCCATACGGGATATATTTCATGTACTTGTAATATAGGAGAATCTTTCACAGTGCGACCCGAATAAATATATCATGTACATAGTAACAGAGGTATGCTAATAATACCAAGTCAGATGAGATCATTAATTTCATAATTTCCAACAAATGTTAGAAGTGTGCATTGCCGATGGAAACAAATAATCATTAACACAAGCAGACGTTATTATGATAATTATTTAAGTAACGCATTGGAGGTGCATATGATAGGTAGATGTATTACAATAAGTCATATTAGTTGCAATGAGAGGCGGCTTTGGAGTCTCAATTGATATTGGCTCATCTAATATTGTGCTACTTTGTGCGATTGTGTCCTTGACGTCACTGTGTATGTGATGAAATGTTCACCAAGTCTCGTGTGACTTATACGCGTTGACAGATAACGTCTGACTAGGTAGTGACCGTGTGGGTGTGAGCAGTGCCAAACGGCCCAACACAGCCATATCAAAAATAAGGTACTTGTGAAGCAATATTTAGGTCATGAAAAGACACAAACGCGCTAGTGCAGCAGCAGCAGCAGCAGCAGCAGTAAAACTTTCCTAACTGCCTATAGATAGGCAGAGGATGCCACTAATTATAATAAAAATAATAATACAGCAGATATAGCTATGGAAGATTTCACGATATGTCCAACTGAGTTTCAATGTTGCGATGAGTATATAGATAATAAATATGTAACCAAGTGGCATTGATATGTGGAATATGGCCATGAAGGCCCCTAGTAATGATGTGGACCAATTCAGATGAATGCACTCCGGACGTGTTTGATACGCGCCCGCAGAAGAAGCCCCATAGTATTGTACAGAGTGAGGCTGTAAAGAGAATGGTTCTGTATAAAAGGTAATAGCGTGTTCAATAGCTATTAGTTTATTACTGGAGAGCTTTTGTGTTGATAGTTCCGTGGCCCGTTTTGACAACTGTAGTCATTGCCGAATACCCTTTTCATTGCCGTATTTGTTAAGGAATCCTGTACAGATTAACTATGATGGGAGACGTCGGTTGAGGGCAGTGCCTGGAGCGAACCGCATCCCAAACCTAGCTAGTAGGACCTTAGAATGAGCGCATCTAATGCTAGTAGGTTGGTTTATCAGACAGCTAGACACAAGACTTGAGAACAGGAGGAGAGAGGGACAAGTACATACACATCCCACTGGTGCCGCAGCCGTTTTGTGCTACACTCTAATAATGATAATATTATTAATAATCTTAATCGTGTGATGCCGAACGCACACCACTAGATTTGGTTGTGTGTGAGGTTAGACTTGTAATTTTGTAACGTGAATACGTAATCACACTCGTAGTCATATACTGATACTGGTTCTGTAAGCCTATGCCAATGTCACCCAATGTTCCAGTGTGTTGTGCTACTGTTGTTATTGTATCCATGTCCTTCGTCCAGCGCCTCGTTGTTCCTTCACTCGCGTCTAATCGCATCACCAGATGACACATTTGCACGCATGCGGTAATTGTTCATTACCTGGATGTTTATGTATTCCTTCTTTATTCTGAGGAAATTCATTGATAGTTTGTTTAGGTTTTGCTCGATGTTCCACCGGGTAGGGGCGAACGTTTGTCGAAGTATACACCAGCCGATTTCCTTCTGTTGAGCACGTGCTTAAAGAAAGTTCTGTTTGGGATACTTTCCAATACATACAAAAAATCTTATTGTTCAATGTACTACTTGGTGCTTGCATGTACTTGATTTTTCTTTTTACCTTCTGTTGTCTTTTATCTCTCTGAGCTACACTATCTAAAATACTGTGTTTGTGCCACTCAGAATAGCTGTAAGTTGATGGGGATGTTCTGGAAGTTTGTGATATATTAGTGCCACCATATTCTGAACGTGTACCTTTCTTATGGCGCATTTTGTTCGGCCCATATGATTTATAAACTCTTATTTTAGGTTTAAGCAAATTGTTAAGGGGATATATATCTACACACTTATATATACATATAAATATATTTTCAGTCTTGTTACAGGTGTCACAGTGTGGTGTCTTTTGTGTTACCCCATGTTGGTTTACGCCGAAGTAAACGTGTCATAATTGTAATTACGTATCCAATGTGGTTGCCCCTTGTTAATTGGTTGTTCAATTTACTGTAAATCTGTAATATGTCATTGGAGTTCAATGTGTATTTCTTCGAGTCTATCTTTAGGAGTATTCTTATTACGTTACGATACATAAGTACGGTGCTCTATTCTCCTGCTCAACGATGTGTGTATACAGAAAGGCAGTCTACAGCAGAGGAGGTATGAAGGCCTCGGGCTAAAACGGATCAATTGTATACGAGTCCCAACTCCAGCGTCTTCTTACATTATACTCCAAAATACGACAACATAGCGATAAAATTGACCACCAACCCCTGAGTTGGTTGGGTGATTGCCCTCCTTCTCCTAGCAACTGCTCGAGTGATATCACACCGTATCCCTCATCAGTTCGTTAAGTAGCGTCCAACTATTCTATATCAGAAATGTTGCAATTCTCGTGATAGTGTCGTATTTTCGGTGTATGCTAAAAGCAAAACCATCATCGTAATGATCAGGAGTCTGCATTTAACAGGTGTTCAAAGCTTAATAAGAACATGAGCTATCGCTCGTTGTTTTGTGCATATTTCATGTCCAGTCTAATAAACTCACTCGTGTTATCTCACCCCTGGTATTTTTCCCATTGACAACATTGGGAACTCGTACTCGACACCTATGGAGTATTGTACAAAAAAAATAAAAAAAAGACTCAACGGGTGATGATGACACAAATGATAGCCAATAAGTCAGTGATGGGGGTGAGATAGAACATGAACTGCATAGGATCCATAGCTACTGAAAATACGCCATTCATTTTGGTTCGCTATGTAATCTCACTCGGCATTGCCTTGTGAGATAACTCCGCAGCAAAACTCATGCCATATTTTCAGTGGTTATGAATCACAATGCAGTTCCCTCTTAATACCACACCAGAGATGTAGTAATGGTATTTCTAACCTATGGAGTAGAAGACTTAACTGGAATATGCACATGCTGGAGATAGTGGACATGTGGAACTGTTGGGAAGTTTTGCCCAATATCAACCGCGGTAGCTGTGAGGGACGTGGAATTGTACGAATTATAAAAGTCAGTTGCTCAGCGAAAGAGTTTCATGATGGTTGAAATAGAGAACCTGGAACACCACGATCATTTTCCTTTTTGGAAATAAGTGAATTAGGTCTGTTGAAAAAAAGATATCGTTGCTAAAGCCATTGATTGCCGGAGTCACGAGTAAATTGGGAGCAGTATAATTCAGGAATTGTTTAAATTTTGAGATGTAATAGTTCTATGTCATCCCATTAACAGGACACAGTATTATAAACTGTAGTTTAAGCCTCGAGTTCTGTGTACAAAGCTATGGAAACAGGTTCTTTCCCAAATTCAAACGCAACAGTTATTTATCTCTTTCTGAATTTGTGAGTCTGTATCTGACGAAGAATGAGAGTTCTGTATGTAAGATAAAGTAGTATGAGCTGCATTGTTAGGTGTCAGGTCAACCTTGACCAGACCTTGTATCGAGTGCAAAATTGAAATGCTTTCCGGTGAATATGAACTGATATCTTAACATTGAAAAAATATAAAGACATTCTATATTTTAGTGAACGAAAAGTGTATTTATAAAAAAAAAACAGGAAGAAAAATGAAAATTGAATATATTTATCGTTATTTATGTAGATCTTTCTCTGGTTAGAATTGTTCGTGGTTTCAGTTGATATGAGACGGGATGCAGTGTATTGGCTAGTATTGCTGTGATTGTCCAGAGACGAGGAATCGCTAAAACTGGTGTATCTGCTGAATGGTCCACTATTCCAGTATTAATATATGACACATATGGAAGGCCTTCCTCACAATGAAGCGAAAACAAAAAAGTAAATCACCATTGAAATTCCCGCGAGTCCTCCCTAGTATGCTTGATTATCGTGCACAGTTGACTAAACAAAGCCTAACTTTGTGGGTAATAAAACACTAAGAGGCACACGAATATATATACATGATATAATGATGTACGCATACGTGTTGACATGGACTATGTATCATTGGTTACAGGCTACATGCTCATCATTAACTTATTGTTTCCACAGTCACCTGCCTTACAGTTTACACACATAACCAAGTAGGAGTTGTGAAACATAATTAAAGGGAACAGTGTCAAATGAACTTCGCCTTGTCTTTTTCTTCGAATAAATAAAAATATCACTTCTATTTGAAAAATAACATATTGAAGCTGTTAAATGTTGAAGTTACAGTGACTAACTGGCCAACGTTTCGGAACTAACAACGTTCCTTCATTAGGACTAAAGAATCGACATAATAGCTGTCTAGTTTGAACTTTGAAGGCAAACCCTATAATTCATGGTGGTGCCACCTAGTGATTTTTTTAATATTGTCAATCAATGATTAGTCAAAACTTTTTTTTGATTCATTCTGATTCTAATTTTACATTTGCTCGATTTACATACGAAATGTACTGAGGAATATGTCCTTTTTTCAATTCTTTCAAGAACAAAGATCATGACCCATGAATTTTAAGAACAAAATGTATAGTACTATACATCTCCTATATTTTGTGAAAGTTTGCGGAAAATTACATGGGTTCTACTATGTGGAAAACAACTTTTTAGAATATCTATTCCATTATCAAGGATGTCAGAGTTCAGGGAAATCCCTGAAATCAGAGTTTTTCCTAAAACACAGAAATATTGTTCTCACAACTCAAAAACCTCAATAGAACCTCTGTATGTCAACCCCATATTGTTTCAGGAACCCCATATACCCGATTTCCCTTTAAATATGTGCGTTATTACTTCCTTGATTTTCAGGGATCTCCCTGAGAAGCTTCCCATTGGTAATACATGGATGGAAATCCTTGAAACCCTTGCACTGTTACCATACAAACCACTTTTGTATGTGCAAAGCTAAAACCAGGAACCAGCTTAATACTACAATCTCCTACGAACATATTTGGTTTAAAATCAATAAGACATGGATGGTAGGACTCTGCTTGGAGATCACAGACTGTAGTACCAGTTCTAAACACCAGGGGACACGGTTTTCATAATTTTTTAGTTCCCCAGTAAGCATTGTAGTCTGGAAGATTGGAGGGGGTGGGGGGGGGGGGGGTGAGTTTGTCCCTGCAAATAACTTCAGGTATTTTCCTCAAAGGCTGCTGACATCCCTGCATTATGGAATTATCATAATATTGATCTCTAAATCAAATTCTAGAACGGTGGTCCCTGATTTTCAAGTCAGACATGTGTTCTACAGCACTTAAAGAAGCCTCAAGCCAAATTGTCCGATGTGCCTTTATATCTCAATATTATTGGTGGAAAACTGCACATATTTTGTACATTAGCTAGGTTTCTCTTACCGATCGTCGTATGAAATGTAAAGTTTTTGTTACCATGACGATGTCATCGAATTAACTTACTAAAATCACCTGATAATCGAGGGTGAGTAAGTGGCGATATTGAGTTCAACTTTCATGTTGAACATAGAATATCCAGGCCACTCGTAGTCTACATAATCTGTTACGATCATGGTATTTCCACCTATGCAGTCATAACATGTTAACATGCTCTACTATCATTGAGTGGTTGACAACTAGTATTGGTAGTCCAGTTTATATTGCATTTGTCTGAATACACATGAAGAGCACTATAGTATAAATGTCCTCAAGTTATTATTTTTAAAAAGAATTCTGTTGACCTAAATAGATACCCATATGGTGCTCAGTCGTGCATTTCTTCATCAGTATCTAGTAAAATGGAGATATTGGAGTTGGGTAAATATTTCATAGAATACGTTTTTTTTTTAAATAAATAACTTTATTGCGTCCGATATTTACAATCGCTCTTCTAGGCAATGAGCAAACATAGAACAAGTGATTGAATGTGCTGCGGAATATATGCAACGTGTTGTTAACCAATAATTAACAACATAATCTCTTTGAAAATCCGTTATATCTAATGCCTTGAACCGTGGACCCGCCCTAATACTTAACCACTTTTAAACCGCACTGAATAATGGCTATCATCAAAGGCCATGAGCAGAATATAACTATACCTGTAATATTTCTGTCATATTTCTTAAGTATATCTAAAGAAATAAAGTCACTCAAGAAATACATGTACATACATAATTTATTCTTTTACCTAACCGATTATTGTTCGCTTATACAATCTTTTAAATATATATACACTCTCCCTCTGGACATTCAATAATAGTAACATTGTTCTCTTGAATAACTAATTGAGTGTTATTGCTCAATACAACAAATAACAGTCACGATTAAACGTTAAATTCGTATAATGATATATACAATGGCGAGACATTTCTATTATCACATGGTTCAATTTCTGCTCTGCAGTACCAGCATCTTCCCACCAGATTAGTTGATTTACCGTAAAATCAACGTCTAGTCTGGCAAATGTTAAGATATCTACACGTATTTTCTGTTCAGCATTCTGGAAGGAGATTTCTAGGTTTTTGGTGTTATGGTATTTATTCCTCTTCCTCTTCCTGTCGGATAACGGGCACACCTGAAAAAGGATGTAAATCGAAAAATATGTCCAACCTAATCAAGAAAACAATGTGAGAATAAAAATATTTATGAAATCCATATTGCAGACCAGCCGGAATTCAACTAACTGATGCATGAAAAGTGATCTATCTGCAGTGGCTTATATGATATCAAGAGATGAGAGCCTTCAGGGCCCAAAGGGAATTCCATGGCGTACACTCTAGACCATAAAATATAAAGTTGGCGTCCTGAACTCCCCCACCCCTCAACCCCACCTTCAGTGTAGATATTCTACCAGGTAGTAATTCATCAGACATACATATTTCAGATTATCTGAGTTTTTCAGAAAGTATTGAAGTTGGAAGCAAAGAGAAGCTAGGTTTCATTCAGAAAGCATCATTCACTCAGAGTTAAGTACATTTACATACATAAAAGAAAACTGACCTCTGATGAAGGTATATGTTATACTAAAACATGTCGGAACTTTACAAAAACTCTAAATAACTCCTTATGATTTTGTTAAGAAGAACAATGTATTTCGGTTTAGAGGGAATATCTTGCCAAGTTCACATAAAATAAACCAAATGCGAATACATACCGTCGAGTTTCTTCAGTTTCGTGAGCTTGACAGCAACTAGATCACGCCAGTCATTCTCAGCGGAATGTTTCTCCTCCAGAGGGTTTCCTGAAGGGGGGAGAAATGTAGTGTCAGTTTCACACATCTGCTTCTTTTATTTTTTTTACAATGTTACCATGGCTTACCCATGAATTACCATTGCCATCTAAAATGAATGCCAATAAACGTTTATCCCATTATTTCGCTTTTGGTGAATATCAAGATGAAATGTATTTACCTTATTGGTATGTACTCGCATTCAAGCAGGACACTGAGTGGAATTGGACCTATGAGCATGATGCTACAATGTGTAAGCTACGAGACATTCTTATGAGTGAGCCAGTTCTAGCATTCTATGACGTGACAAAGCCAGTGATTATCCAGGCCGATGCATCACAATCTGGCCTAGGAGCATGCCTTCTACAGGATTGTAATCCAGTGGCCTATGCATCTCACTCCATGACTTCAGCAGAAGAAAGCTATGCACAAATAGAGAAGGAGATGCTGGCAATCTCCTTTGCTACCAAGAAGTTTTACTAAAATATTTTTGGTAAACCAGATATACATGTGCAGACTGATCACAAACCCCTTGAGAGCATTCTCAAGAAACCTGGGCCCGGGCCGACACACTGTTGCGTGCATACATCAAAGGACAGCCTGAGATGTCCCTAGACGACGAAATGATTAGAGTGGTACACAGCCTCAGCGAGAATACCACTGTGAGTGTAGCCAAGATGGACGGAGGGGTTGCTCCGTCAGGCACTTGAGGAAGTCTGCTGAGCGGCCACCCCTGCTCATCCCACCATCAGATGACTATGCCACGGTGGAAGTGAAGCCCCAGCAACATGCAGATGTGAGGTCTACTGAGCCTGCACCTGCAGAGGTAGGGCCGTCTGAGCTGGCGGTTTCCCCAGAGCCTGTATTAACAGACTCTGCCCAAAGGACTCAAAGTGGGCGTCCCATGAAGAAACCGAGCCGTTTTAATGACTATATCTAGTCTTGATTTAGTGACTAAATCTAGTCTTGATTCTAGGTGCTAAATTTTATAGCGTTGCATTTCAGTTTGTGTTGAGTTAGTGATTATCACCAGTATAGTAGTTGTGACTTTTAAACAAAGGCCTTATTGAAGCATTTACCATCTCACATATAATTAATATGTATGTTTGTACTAGATACTGAGAGACCTATCTTAATGTTCCTATGAGACTACATATCCAAGACCCTTAAATCTCATAAAGCAGCGCTTCTTTAAAGAAGGAAGATGTAACAGATAACATATTCTGTGTTGTGAAACCTGAATAAAGATATTTGGGAAGTGCTTCCTATTCTTAGAACTACTCCTGACAAATCTAAACAATATAAGCAGAATTACAACAAAATAAAGAATAATGAGCAATTACTTACCAACAAAGAGAAGATCAACCAGACACGGTAAATCTCCCTGTTTTAATAGAAGGAAAGTACCCAAAATGTAATCACAAGTCATGATGATTTGTCGTTGTTTAAAATACATTGAAAAATAAATACATGGCCGCAGCTACAGTATACCTTACGAGAAAGCAAATTAGATTTTAATGCTTCTATTCTACTGCGTATCTAGCGCAAGCTCATTCATACACAATTACATATGCAGTCTCGAGATGATAAACGATATATGGATATTTTCATTTCAACATTCATAGAGGTCATCGAGTGATTAAACTAAATGGTCACACCAGCATTGAAAACCAGAAGTGATGCCAGTCCCCTACTTCAGTAAGCGACTCCATGATCAAAAAGTATTTTCTTACACAGCAGAACACTGGGATATTCCAGAAGCTACCCTGGCACCATCTTGAAACTTAGAAATGTAATAAGAGCAACTTGTTGATCTTACCAATTTGGAGAACTCGGCCCAGTCCTTGACGGAGTTGTTGGACATGTACAGGACTCCGAGCTTCTTCAGTACGTTGATACCCTTTAATTTCTCTATTTGGTTGTAGGAAATCCAGAGTTCTTTTAACGTATCACCAACGGCTTCCTTTTTTGGGCGAAAGAGGAGGCCAGGTTAAAACTGGTCAATACAACTAAGTTTAGTGTGATGATTGATCATTTTATCTAAGAACTATCTACCAATCATAGATATTCAGTATAGATTAATTAGAAAAGCATAATAGGAAATGGTAAGAATGGTATCTGCTACATATGCACTTGTTTTTTAATCCCTTACTGAAGGGATTCGGCTATAAAGCACTCACCACTTAATCTCAGTTTCAAATCTACACACAATTATCTAGATGACTGAATCAAATTACTTGTAAGCAAGGTATTTAAGAATTAAATTAGGTATAAACTCACCAATCCAGTTAAACTCTTTATACTATTTCTTCCAAGCGAGAGAATTGTCAGGTTTTCTATCAAAGGAAACAAAATCCGAGTTTAGAGCAATAGCGAATCAATAACATCTCATTCATACTGTATCTGAAAAACACATATTGTATGAGAGGTACTTTATACAGATTTTTTTTTTAAAAAAGGAGAAAAATTCGTAAACCTAAAATTCAACATTAGATTTTTCAAACTTGAAATAATTACTAACTAGAGCATATACTTACTCAGACCGTTCAAATTGGCAATTTTTTCGATGCAATTTGTTGACAACGAAAGTTTCCTACAAAAAACAAATAACGAAAGCAGAGATATTAAATCAAAAGCAGTAGTATACAGCAATATATTGATGTATATGTATTTATCCAGGCAACTAAATTTCCGATAACTACAAGATTTTCAACAGCAAGTTCAGGCTAAGTCAATCATAATGATGTGGGTTGTTTTTTGTAGTTTAACGTCCAATTTTGGTTTGTTTGGTTTGATTTAATGTCTAGTCAACCATTATAGGTCCTTACCAGACTTTCTCAAGGTTCATTTACACCACGAGGGTGGTGATCAAATTAATGTGAATTCAGGTGGAAATCTCACCCCTACACATTCACCGAGGTGAGATTGGATGCTACGCTTGGTTTTCTCTAGGTGACATTGTATGTTATCTATCGTGAATCAAAATGTAAACTTTCCAACTGTTTTCCCCAAATCTTAAGCAAGCTACTGCTCTTTGATCTGTGACAAGGCTTAGCTGTACATTTGTTTGTTTGTTGTTTGTTGGTTTGATTTAACATCCAGTTAAACATTGCAGGTTCTCACCAGACTTTTTCAAGGTTCTTTTACACCACAAGGGTGGTGATCGAATCTATGTAATGAATTTAGGTAGAAACCTCACCCCTGCACATTTACCGAGGTGAGAGTTCTTTTACTTCCCACACCACATAGACATAGTATGAGAAGGATTGGCCTTTGATATAGCAGTAAATGGAGAAAAGTGGCTGCAGTGGGACTCAAATCAACAAAGTTTGACAACCTTGGGATTACAAGTACAGTGCTCTTTACCACTGAGCTAACTCCCCACCCTGGTTGCTTTAGTTATGCATGCGTGCAAGCATATCCGGTCTGTACCACATGGAGGCGAGGCAACCAAGAGGGTGAACAGATTGCTAATTGCTGCCCACCCCAGCAGACCTACCGTCCAATATGTTCCATTTTCACAATCATGTGAACTAAGGGCCTCACCAAGTATGTTTGATAATGTATATATTTATGATTATGCGGACGTATGTGGAGAATGGCACAAGGTTATCCTGTAAGTACAATCGATAAAATCGAACCATAACACTTTACAAATTATTCATTTTTCAAATGGACCTAGAAGCAAGTAGCTATACCGCCTAAAATTCAACAAGAGCTATATACGGATCTGATAGATACGATTATGATTAACAAAAGATCACTAACGTGCAGGCGGTTAGTGTTGACAACGACGCGTCCATCTTCTCAACTGGCGGATACTGTGCAAACATATTAACTGTGACCGCCTCGCCCGCCTTCTGGCCTTCCTTTTCTTCCTATAATAATAGCAAAATGACAAACTTTTAATATAATATATGTCCTTGTGAACTATAAAAGATATTGGCATGATCCATGAGTAATTTGGTTTTATCTTTTCTTTAGAATTATTTTGAAAACAATCCACATATATCAACTCTTTATCTGCTAATCACCAGAGAGGTGTTTAGTGCATTTGGAATACACATATTTTTGTTCACAAAGTTCGTTCATTGTGATTTTTCTGATACTAAAATCAGACAAAGGAGGAAAATAGCGGAGAGCGGGTAGACATAGAAGAACGGGATCTGAAAAAAAACCACTTTCTAAAACAAGAACAACAAAGCAGCAATACATATCGTATTTGTCCATAAAGTAAATACTTTTTTTAGTAACAGGTATCATAATCTCTTTATGAAAAAGTCTTATTAGTACTAAACAATCAGAATCAACATCAGAGAAGACCATCCATTATGTCCCTCATATCATGTGTATGTTGGAGGTGTTCATTTAACAATACTTACGAATTTGGCCAAGGCCTCTTTTATCGTCGTTCCTTTGCTCTGAAATAGATTTATAACACAATTAAGAATACGAGGCACATACACTTCTTAACACAGCCTAGGCACATACACTTCTTAACACAGCACACAAACAAGAAAAAAAATTTATAACACATGTTCATCGGTTTGTATTTCTAGGAAGATGCCGTTTCAGTGGTTTCGCTTTGGTTCCCTAGTATAGGCCTACTTATTCCTACTGGTACCCGCTTTTTTTTCGGCCTCTCGGCGCGTCTGGCCCTCGAGCTTACAGGTGCGTCCAACCTCCAGGCGACTGTTCGGTATTTTTGGTATTTTCTAGCGTGTTTACCTCTTGCATATGATAAAAGCCATGCCATATGCTGCTCCCATAGGCCAAGTGTACTTAGCTTACTGATTAGTTTTGTATTATGGACACTGTTAAATGCTTTGCAAAAGTCTACAAAAACAGCTCCTGTCACACACTTAGTGTCCCTAGCAATATATAAGTCATCCACCAATTTATATATAGCATCTATACTAGCAATATATAATTCATCCAACAATTTATATATAGCATCTATAGTACTATGTGACTTCCTGAAACCAAGTTTGTGGTCCGTGAGAATAGCATTTTCTCCTAAATGTTGAGTTAAGTACTCATGAAAGATTTTTTTCACAAATTTTCCAAGTAATGGGCAAACGTGAAACTGGATACCAGTTATTTAGATTTGTTTTATCACCACTTTTTGGTATTGGGGTGATATTGGCTCTTTCCCATGCTTGTGGGAAGACTCCTTTGTCAAACCTCATTTGAAAAATGTAGGCAAACTAGTCTCATATCAGTAGCATAAATTCTTTTAGAACTGTTATTCTTATATGTTCTAAGCCTGAGGGATTTCCATTTGATATGTCCTTAATCAATCCATACAGTTCTTTTTTGTCAATGATCAAATCAAGCGGCGGAGCTATCTCTTAATTTACTTTTTGGGGTGTTTGCTTATGAGTTTCAGCACTTTTAGCATTGCTGTTTATGATGTCTGCAAGATTTTTGCCCACGTTTGCAAAATGTGTATTAAGAAAATCTGTTGCATCACTGCCTGTAACATTAATATTTGTTTCAGGATTTATAAAAAATGGTGTTTCTGAAGAGTTGCATTGTTTTGTTATCTTATCCAGTTCATACCAAAGATCTTTAGAAAAAGAGTTTTTAACATTTTCACCCAGAGTAGATGATATTTTGTTGGATTTGGCTAATCTTATTGAGTTCATTATTTCATTTCCTAGCTTACCAAGTTGGCTTTTTATTTTGAGGTCGTTTGTTCGCAATAAATCCTTTAATGGTTCATTTTTCTCAGCTATCATACATTATATTTCATTTGTCATCCACTCATTTCCATAATTTCTTTGATTCCATGTTTTCACGGAACATTGATAATCTAGGTATTCAGTTAGTACTTGAAGTAAGAAATTCCATAATTCATCAGGATTCCCTAAGGACCAGAAGCTGTCCCAGTCAGCAAACAGTCTTAACATTGGGGAATTGTATCTAACGCCCATTAGATATTTAGGAAAAATATCCAATGGGGGATTATGTCACAAATGATAGCCCATTAGTCAATATTAAGGGTGAGATAAATTCAGAAACACATTCAAGTTTAATGTCCCATTCATGTTTAGTGTCCCAAATTCAGAAAAACATTCAAGTTTGAGCTCGATCCCATTTAGTGATTTAGTTTGAATCACACTACGTAATACACGCGGCTTCGCCTTGTGAATTACTACATGGTTCAAACTCGATCCTCAGAGCCTAAACTCTCATAGTTTCCTTTATAGTTCTGCCTGTGATTTCGTTTACAGATTTTTTTGCGCTCTGGTTTTTTACTTTTAGTCACTGAGGAAATTGGTAAGCGATGGCTTGTTATGAGAACTCAATAGCAAGATATCTCTTGTGAGTTTGTAAGTATATTGTCTATACAACTAATTTTATTTGTTAAAGGGTCGAATGCATTGGTTTATCAGGCGTGTTAGCGAGAAATCCCTGCGGTAATCGTCCAGCTGGTCACATTTACCTTCATTTGTTCTACTTCTAGGTAGTTAATGTTTAGGTCGCCTATAGTATAGACTATAGTATAGTATTGTTACTATTGAAAGTATTATCCACAATGTATGTGTCTTAAAACGTTGTATAGCTACCTGAATGTTCAATACAAGATTTCATATCAACTCTGTTACTATCCTAATTGTTTACGTATGTTGATATCCGAATTTTAGTAGATGTGACAGTGATTTCAAAACTTACAGCCATATTCGCTCTTTTCCCTGGTATCCGTACAGCTGTGGCTTCAGTCAGGCTTCCTTGTATCTATGGTTACTCCAGCTACGCGGAAAATGTTATAGTCTCCTGTTATTGGTCCTAAACCAAAGGCGACCTATAGCCAATGAACGTTCAGTACTTAACTGGTACCCGGCTAGTACATGTCATAAGGTGCTGTTTGTAAGGTACCGCCACTAGAAAACATGGCGGCCCCCTATGGGCGATAAGCTGGTTCCTGCAGTTAAGGCTTTCTATGCTGCAATAGTATCGACACACGTTAACAACAAGTCAACATAAAATATCCTGCAGGTAAAAGAATACGCTATCTTTATTTAGAGAACTATAAACGTTGAATTACGGATAACTAATGACAGTCAGATACAGAATTACATTGTATAATAAAGAATATTACAAGTATAAGTTATCATGGTATTGTAAGTGTGCTGTTTATGTTATGTACAAATATTCAAAATGATGGATACTATTTTCTGGAATTCTAAAGCCTGCATACTATCGTATCAGCGATGGCGGCGCTTTTCCTCGTCGGCAAGTCATCATTTCAAGTTTAGACATTACTATTTGGGATCATGGATAATAGACCCGATGTTTTGGGTTTTATCCCACAAAAAGAAACCATATACAACAAGTTACTGCCATACGCTGATAAACTAGACGCAGAATCAGCGTATCAGCTTGCAGAAATTAAAGCTAATCTTGGACGGACTGTTCTCTTGAGAGACATCAAAATCGGAGCCTGTCACTGGACGGGACAGCTGTCGAAGTGAGTAGGATTTACTATATCAAGGATCATTTGAATACATGTACGATTTCGATCTTTCAGCAAGGGAGATAGTTGTATGGTTTACAAACAGACTAGCCTTAGCTTAGATTATTTGATCATTTCTTCTACCGTCTGAACACTTGATATATCTTTATATTTTATCAATTTCACGGTTGTTGAGTTGTCAAATTGACTAGAATCTCGATCTAGAATGATTCTAGATTCTACGAATCTAACACATCCACATACATTTTTGAAATAAGATTGTTCAGTCAGGCCAACTGAAAGCGCAATTTTATATTTGACAGCGCGAAATTGTTATGAATAAGTAACTCATCAAGTACTCCCACATCCTAATTCTAGATAGTTCAAAAGATAAAAGTGCAAGTCATTTCGTAGTATTGCCTGCTACAGTGCTAGATAGCCTGTCTGTTAGTGTTACTTTTGACAAGTAACCCTATGAACCCTGTACTATCACATGATTCTGGTAATTGACTTTGTTTTGATTTCGTAGATCAGATAAAGTTTGAAGAAAAGTGCTTAGTTGACGTCAAAGTCTTAAACTATTCATAGACAGTATAGGGATGTGTGGCCATAAAGTTGTTTTTATGAATACCCATAAAACTAAAGCCCATAAGACAGCGACATTTTCCACAGATTCTCACTTATCCGATCACCGATTATAATCAGGAATAAAAATGTCGCTGTCTTAAACCCTCAACAACACTTGCTGATCACACCTCTTCAATTTATGACCTTGTACAGCGACCCAATTGAGATCAAAGAGAGCCGTCGGGAGCCGAGCCAAGCACGGGCCACTGGTGTGGATTCATAGAAAATTATTCAAAGTTTATTAACTTTGGATCCAATTCAGATATTTGGAAACGGTTTGCAGATTCATCAGCACCTCTGTCTCCCCTACAAACCGATATAAGGAACTTGTAAATTGGACTGGGGGTAGGTAGCATCGCTGTTCAAATGGCCTTCTCGGAATCGGGAACAGTCCGTGAAGTGCATACAGTGATTAAGGTTAGACAGAGTCAGTCATTACCCCCAAGTAATGCCCGACCCGATTAAAATCGGGTCTGTGAAGTCTGTACAGCGACATAATTCTGACTGACCCGACATATTCGTCGGGCAAATGTGTGATTGGGCACAATGGTCGGGTCCCTGTCTTATAGGCTTAACCTGACCTGCTGGGTGATATGCAGCATGCGCCCGTTTATTAAAAACCTTTGCTAGTAAGTCACTCAGATACCAGCCTCCACTACGGTATAGGTATTATTGTCATATCACACAATATGCTAGTATTGAAACAAATACACACATATTCTGAATTCGCAATTGATGTGAGTGAGTAATTATATAGAACGTCCTGACCATACTGTACAAGCTACAAAACGAGATAATGATTTACGGTTCGTATATCAATTGGATCAGAAGTTATTGAACCTTGAATTATACATTTGTTTTCTATGAACATACTCACACACACCCATGAAATACATAGATTAATCTATTTTTGGTCGGGTGTCCGTTGGAAGCTTACTCAGGGTTTTAGCCATTTTTGTACCGAAACTAGCGACTTCGTCGAGTGCGAGTTAGGGGGGAAAATAAAGAAAAATGAAAAGTCGGACTCCCAGTGCGGGATTCGAACTTCCGACACTCGCAATCCCAGCCGAACACTCTGCTTACTACTCCACAAGCCAGTTGTTCAGGTAGGGCCAAATACTTAGGGTGGTTGGGGGAATCAGCGGAGTTCTGAAAGGGCTATTGAAATGAAACTGGTTACTTACCACTTGTACCAGCGAAATGTGATCTCATTGGTTTCTCACGAGAAAGGTAGATTAGAAAACTACAGTTCTAAATTATGTTTTCTGTATGGCATGAAATAAATCCTAAGGATAGAATTACATCTGTGTAGAGAAACACAGCAAAAAAAATCAGGATTCAGTTAAGTACTGCATGAGAATTTCACTCTCGTGGCCCTTCAGTCTCCATGCCTATGTCTAGTTCACTCTGTCTCTATGTGCGGGACCAACTCCAAGTGGATATTGCCAGAATCATAGTTTTTTTAGATATAGTAGGTAATAACCGTCCACTTACGTTGGGTGTCTGCTTAAGCGAGGTATCCGCTTATGCGGGGTTAAATATCTAACAGAGGAAAAAATTTCCGTTCTGAACAAAAGTGTCCGCTTACATGGGGTGACCACTTACGCAGGGTGTCCATTAGGTTGGGTTCTACTGTCTAATAGGAAAATAAAATTATTAGATGCATTCTATTTTTTTGTAAGAAACTAAACATACATCTCTGAGGATATTGTTCACCCTCTTAGTCACCTCGCCTCCTTTGTGGTGCAGACCGGATATGCTTGCACGCAAGCATAACAAAAGTGACCGGAATGGGAGTTAGCTCAGTGGTAAGAGTACTGGACTTATAATACCAAGGTTGTCAGACTTTGTTTATCGGGTACCACTGCAGCCACTTTTCTCCTTCACCCCCAGCAGTGGTAGATTTACTGAGTGGCCAATCCTTCTCATACCATGTCTATGTGGTATGAGAAGTAAAATAACTCACCTCGGTAAATGTGTATGGGTGAGGTTTCTACCTAAATTCATTACATAGATTCGATCACCACCCTGGTGGTGTAAAATAACCTTGAGAAAGTCTGGTGAGAACCTGCAATGGTTAACTGGACTTTAATCAAACCAACAAACAAATGTATAACTAAGCCTTGTTACACATCAAAGAGCAGTAGCTTGCTAAAGATTTGGGGAAAACAGTTTAAAAGTTAACATTTTGATTCACGATAGGGAACATAGAATGTCACCTAGAGAAAACCAAGCGTAGCATCCAATTTACTAAGGGCAGCGTCCAAAGCTTGCTGGCTACCAAGCATAGAATTCAGTATTCCCTCAGAGTCACTTTTGCCATACCAAAAACCCCTGGATCATGGCTTGACATTTCAATATCTATTTTAATTTGGAGGTATTTAGTAAAAGTGAAGCATATTTACCTTGTTGGGAAGCCTTCTCGTTCCTTGTTTCTTCCTATATAAATAGCTCTAAAAGCTCGTTTGATATTTTTATCAAAAGAAATGTGGTAGGAGAAGACGTCCCAACAACGTGAATGTGTTTTACTAAATTACTCGTCATGTTTGATAGAAAAATTGCCCTGAAATGAAGTCCCCCCGAGAACTGCCCCATTTAGAAGAATTTCCGTTGTAACAAATGACAAAAGCCATTATTTGTTAAACTAGCTGGCCTCTATTATCACCGTGACCGACAAATTATTGCCCAAATGCAACGAGCAATAGGACTTTTATGAGTAGGTCTATGCAATTATGTTCTGTAATTATGGTACAGTTTGATACACATACAAAAGAAATATTTCAGAATTAGGCAGTCGCCACGCCCTAGACGTAGATTATATATCTACATGGGAGACACAGGCATGCTTGAGTTATAGTTTTGAAAAGTCAACGTATCACAGACAAAATAATCTTTGAAAAATCAGTAAATTTCATACATGTTTAGGATGAGGCTACGTGTATCCTTATCGGCAGTTAATTAGTTAATTTCGGATTAGTGTGTAATCTACTTCAACAATTTTCGGAGCTCTCTCATAGATGTCATTCATCTAACAATGTAAATCGAGGCATTTTATTCATCTGATATTTTGTTTCTAGAGAATATTGATATTGTCAACGGTAAGAGCTGATAAACACCTAAAGTACTTAAAACATTATCAGAAGATTGTCAACAAACAATCAGAACTCTCATTGTCACTCATATATCCGACTCCTTATTAGCGGGTGGACGGTTGGTCTCAGGTTTTTGTTAAAAGTGGGGAAGGTTTGGAGTATAATTGGCATTATATTGTCCCAAAAATATAGCAAGGGGGTGCTGCCAACCCAGCAGGGGGTGGTTAAAGTCAGTGACAAAATTTGATCAGGCATCTGTCGCCCCAGCAGGAGGTGGGTGGAATATCTCTAGGCAAATCTGTACACACCTTAAGATTTTTCCTTGGAATTTTTTCCCATTGTATCGAGAAAGAAATCTCGATGATGGATAACCTGGTGTGTAACTCAGAAAAACATGCTTAGAGTGAGTGATAGTTTTAAGAACTATATGATTCACAAGGACAAATCGGGGAAAAAAATCAAACACTTTAATCGAAAATCTCAAGGAAAAGTCAGCGACAAATTCCCTCTCAGCAGGGGGAAAGGGAGTGGTACAATATGTTAAGGAAAGCCATCCACACCTTGAAATAGTGTACCAGAAAAATATCGCAAGGGGAGTTTTGCACCGACTTTATCTGCCCCCCCCCCCCCCAGACTGTCAGCCAAGGGGCAGAAGTCATCTATTTCTCCTACCTTTATGTGAAAAGGTGCATGCAATGATTTCCCTCCCATATCGCAAGGGAGAAAGTCTCAACGAGAAAGTCTCACACTTTTCGACTTTATCCAGCTTTAGGGGAAAAGTAGCCGCACAATTCCACAAGCGATATATTTCTCGTACAATATCTCCAGGTGTGCATGGAACGCAGGATGCTCTGGAGAACACAGTGCTGGCCACCCAACACAGTCCAGAGCTCTGAGCCAGTCCAGAAGACCAAACAAGTCCTGGGCTCTGAGTCAGTCTGGGGCAATGAGCCAGTCAGGGCTCTGAGATAGGCTGAGGAATCAGTATGGGGCTCTGAGCCTGTTCAAGGCACTTACCAGTCCAGGGTTGTGAATCAGTCTGAGACTTTGAGATAGTCCAGGGCACCAGCCCATTCCGGAGTTCTAAGTCAGTCCAGGCCTCTGATCCAGTCCGTGCACTGACCCTCTCCAAGACTCTGAGAAAGTCAGTCCAGGCACCAAGCCAGTCAAGGATTTTGAGCCAGTCCCGGGCACTAACCCCAGGGCAACAACATGTGGCACAGTGGCATGTTGGGCCATCCCTTGCAGGGTAACACCGGGAAGGGCCAATGCTATGTGGGCAATGCAGTTGGGGGAAATACCATGTGGGACTTGTATAGAACTGCATAAAAAATCGTATAAATACACAATACTCCACTCGTTTGGATGGGCTGCAATCTTCATTGAGGCGAAGCCGAGTGACGATTGCAACCCATCCAAACGAGTGGAATGTTGTATATTTTATGATTCGAGTGTAGTTCTGTATTTATCTCGCCCCTTTCACTGTTAGGGACGTATAATTGTCTTGTCTTGTCTTCTCTCTGAAATCCTGGGCACTGATTGGGTGCCATGCAGGGCAGTGAAATGCAAGGCAACACTGTACAGGGCATTGGCATGAAGTGCCAGCATACATGTGTTGGACAACGACATACGAAGCAACAATGTGCAGATCAACATCTGAGACAGTGCAGAGGCATGAGGGCAGAGATGTGTAGGGCAGTGGCATGCAGCCAGCAGAATGCGTAATAAAGCATCTCCATGGAGGAGTACCACCCGGGGGTGGAGTCTAATAAAACATATTGGACGTTAATCTAAACAAACAAACAAACAAACAAACACACCCGGGGGGGGGGGGGGGGGGGGGGTCATCCAGTAGTAACTCTTGATATTTCTTTTATATTGTTCCCCGGCTTGACAGTTTTGTCACTGGTTCCACTGACCCGTAACATCGAAACGAGTTGTCTGTGTTAAAATCCTGTTTTACATTGATGCATGAAAAATTGTTCAGGGTTTCCACATATTCAGAGAATTTAGGAATGAATTAAAAAGAAACTTAGAATTGTGTAAAATGTCAGGGAAAATATACTCTAGTCAGGGAAAATATATTATTTAGATTTACCAATTAAGAACTGGCCAACTCGTACGCCATAAAAATCTGTGTATGTTACAGTAAATGAAATATACCAGATGTTTCAAATGTAAGGGCGCATTGCTATTTTCCAACTCCATCATCTTGGGTACAGAAATTGCCAAGAAAGGTTTATAAAAGGTCCTTATCCATGTATCATAAAAATGAATAGATAGAAAGGATGACTATAAGGCCGTTTATTATAAAGCTTTTCTAGTTGTATGTGGCAGGAAATAATTAAATTTGTCAGGGAAAAGTCAAGGGAATATCTGAGAATCCCGAGCTTGTGACAACCCAGTTGTTATTTTGCCTTGATGCTTACATGTAGATTATATCTTGTTACATTCGTATTGTTTTCAGGTATATAAGATTGTTCGGCCAGAAGTTCTCCAAGGAAGACCATCTGACATTTATATCACTCCTCTATGAGCTGACTACCATTCCAGACCTAGATTGTTCTCTAGTCCAGAAGTTTGCAATTCTTCTTATTAGTCTCCTCAAGTAAGTCGCACACGTGCCGTCATTTTACATAATGTATTCAGAATGATATTCAGACTTTTCTAAATATTTTCAGTTTTAGTCTTATGAATATATAGGCTTAGAAGCACAAAGTGTATTGCAGTCTGTAGTTTGTTCCTAGTTTCTGTATTTATTTCAAAGTGTTATTTAAATTTAGCGGGAAATAATTACGACAGAAGGGTTCATTAAAAAAGACCAATGAAATATATAACAGTTTACCAAATCTTCTTGGCACCGTGTGGCCAGTGATAAGCCAGCCAGTAGGACAAGGTCATTTTTATACTTACCGTTGTAAAGATAATCAGGTGGCTTGCATCCACTACCGTTGTAATTAGAGTTATTGCTACAAACTTCAATGTATCGACCTACCTCAACCTCATCCATTCACTTATATCATGTCACAGTTCCCATTTCATTGCCATGCTATTTTTGTTTTTTGATATAGGAAAAAAGAACTGATTAGCCGCAGCGACCTCGTATTACCATGGCGACCACTGTACAAACTCCTAGAAGGTGTCGCATATTCCCAGTACGAGCACCACGGCCTCGTGCTGCTACCATCGTAAGTATTCACAGATATGTCTATCAACGGTCTAGAATTCTATCCGTATATATATACGTGTGTGTAGATTTAGATACCCGTAATTAAGGTTTTGGTCTATTTTCTGACTGACCCACCAATTATTGTGCGCCCATTTGTTGGGCATATGAGCTTCTCGGATCAATTCGATACTGAAGCCTGTGAGAGGGGTGCTATTTTCCTAACAGTTACCCCAGTCTAAAGAAAAGTCTTTCAGAAAAATCAACAAAAAGAAAAATCGACAAAAACTGAAGAAGCTGGAAAGTGTAACCCAATGTATTACTATCTGAATTTAAAAAAAAGAAATAGACCATTTCAACATGAACACTAGCAGTGGATACTTTACCATAGAAAAACTAGGAAATATTTTACTAACCTCAAAATATAGTGTCCTAATGATGTTCAATAGAAATGAATGATGAAATAGCCAGAAAGAGAGCCACTGTGCAATGACGATGTATTTTTCATCTTCCAGGAATATCGAGAATATTCTCAAAGGCCTCATCCGTGTCTCAAGGACGTAAGCATCAAACCCACTTCATAATCAGTACTGCCTTTTACCCAAACGGTTCTGATATTTTATTTCAAATTCCAATATTACTTTGAATATCATAGCCTGATTTATATATGATGTGTGATATGCATATTTTCTATACCTTTTTTCAGCTATTTTTCCGAGGCCGCGACTCAGGAAATGCTTGACGAGTGGCGTCCCCTGATGTGCCCCTTTGACGTCACTATGCTGAAAGCCATGTATTATTGTGAACTGTTCTTGCCCACTTGTCTACCTCCAGAGAGCCATGACAAGGGTTTCAGGTAGATATTGTTGTTCATTTTACGTAAGTCCGTCAGTGTTATTAGCAGGTGGGCGGTTGTTCTTTAGAGAATCAAAAACAGAGGGACCAGGCGGAAGACCAGCCAAGCCGAGCCTGCGTTATTGTTCAATATTATTGTACACAGTACCCTAATAAAACCTTTTTTAAAAAAAAGAAGGTTATGGCTATAGCCTACTGTAGTACACTGCATGTAGTCACTAGGCAACCTGACCACATTTTTGCGTTTTACAGCTAACTAAGTACAGATAGGAATATGATTTCTATTTTGACAGAAGATTTTATGGTGGTACAATGCCTTGCAGTTTTAATATTTAGTATTGCATAGATTTAAAAAAAAGGTGAATTATTTGAGGTTTTAAAGGGGGGGGGGGGGTTGTAGTCACAGGTCCATTTTAAAGAACTCCTCGATGAACATATTTCTACCCCTTAAACTGGATGAATCATAATATAATATGCCTCATTTGAAAGAGAATAAAAAACAGTAGGTACTAGGAGGTTGAAATTTCTAGGTAGATTCTATATTTACAGAGATATTCAAGTATTTGTTGAGGGTGGGAGGGATTTGGTGTGAAATGGGCATACTCAAACAGATGTTTCCTTAATATTGATTTACATTCAGCATTAGTGTAGCATCGCCACAAGTGGCACTGACAGTTGCTTACATCCTAGAAAGTATCATTGTTTAGGTTAAACTCGGCATGATATTCATGTATTTTTGTCCGTATTCATGTATTTTTGTCCGGAGCCCGTAGTATGGCCAACTAACACCAGATAGACCCATAACTAAGTACAGATATATAGCTATATGATTGCTTTTTTTTCAGGACAAGTTTTATGGCATCAGCACAAGTTTTATGGCAATGCGATATCCTATAGTTTTATCATTTAGTATTTTGACATGGACTTAATGGGGGGGGGGGGGGGGGGGCTCTTTTAGTCACAGGTCCATTTTTAAGAATTCCTTGGCAGGGTCTGGTCTCTCCATAGACTTGCTCAAGTTTTGATTATGGACCTCAAACTACTTTATGAACTTCCCTAAATATCTGACAGGCCCAGTAATGAAAGACTTGTAAGATATGCACATAACCCGTGTAAGTTTGCCCTATGGTTACCCGACACCTCCGTTTCCCCTCCCCTATACCTCTAATTCCTGCCAACTCCCGGGGGCTTCCTTGATATCATAGTAATTAATTATTAGTAGACGTTGTATCGAGATTTAAATGTGACCACCTGCTAATTTGGCAGGTTTTTTTTATTATTTTAAAATGCACTCTTAGCTCTTGTTAATTATGTTGATAACATCAGAACTAGTTCTACTAAAACTCATAAGTTCATATGTTATCGTTTGCAGGTTGTGGTTTCATGAGTTCTTTGAAATATGGGACACATGTCAAAATTCTCCAGGATGGGAATCGGTAAGTTCAACCCCAGTCGAATAACTTTAAAAATGGAAATAACTCAGCTTAATCAATACTATTAACATGGAATATCTATTCATATCTTTATAGATATGCTTACCACTGATACCAACTTTAAAGAAGTGAAAGCAAATAGGAGTATAGTATCTTTAGACATTGCTTATAGTAGTGAATATCTGAAATTCTGTGTAACATACAACTGTCCTATTCGATATATAATTATTCAAGTGTTCCCTGCGGTTCAATGAAAGAAATTTTGTTATCATTCTGTGTATTACAGCCTAAAATAGATGCACATATGTAACATTGATGGCGAAAAAGACGAATCAAGAATGACGGCGAATATGAATGATTTGTAAATTTTCATCTTTCAGAATCTAGTAAATCTTTTTGCACGGACAGCAACCTACAATATCGGCTACATTGACTGGGAACCGTACATACCCAAGGTAACTTAAGTAATTCATAGCTATAGTGAAAGCATAATCTATTTAAATCAGAAACCACATAAAAGCTATTATTTTAACCGAAACATAAATGTAGTGTTGCCCAATTAAATTTCATTATATGTTGTACTCGCAGACTCACCTTTTCCCCTTTTGTCTAGATCATGACTCGGATGCTGCGGAGTTTTAATCTTCCCGTTGGATCCAACAAAATCCTGGTTTCAAACAAGAACAACAATTGTTATGATATCATCACGTCCACAACGTGGCTAGTTGCAATGATGGTAAGGCTCTGATTAGAAAGTTAACCAAGAAGATACAATTACGAAAATACATCAACACAATATGTATTCAATAACAAAATAACACAGAAAAATTCGCTCCATTAAGCGAAGTTTTGGTCTACTTCCATCAGGTCAGAGACCTAGATAAATACTACATTAGGCCACACATATAAATGTAAATAAAAGTGATGAAAACAGTTGAGTTATGCATTACATATCGGCAAGAGCAAGAAAATAGTCAAAAAGAAATTATAATGGTTGCGGCAGCTGTAGCTTCAGGATATGTGGCATTTCGAAGGAACAGAACATAGTTTTACACATATATGCATGTTGATTTTTAAAATATAATTTCAGCAAGATAAATTAATTACCGAAAAAAAGCAAGCCTTGAATGTAATCATCTTAACATTTTGGTACAAATTATAACTGTTTCTTTCATAATATTAACCAATTATGACAAAATCCTTCTATATATGGATCGTGTTATGGATATGTACCATTGTGGTGTAAAGGAACCTTGAAAAAGTCTGGTGAGAACCTGCAATGGTTAACTGGACGTTAATTCAAACCAACAAACAAACAATGTCTCTTGTTTAGCCCGTTTCCTATTTCAACTTAGAGATCTTATTTTCATTGTTATCTATATCACATACAAAGATTTGTTTTCACCAATCTCACATTTACTCACGCTTTTAATGTGAAATTTTACTTTTACTTTAGGGAGGAGGCAGCAGCATACAAGAACACATATCAAAGATGTTCAAAGCGTTGGAGTCTTTCTATCACCCGTCCAACTATGGGAAATGGAATGTAAGTGCACTAACACCTGATTTCTCCTTACAAGATTACATATTTGGGTGGGATTTTCTAAACCCATTGAAAGTGGGGGGGGGGGGGGGGATTTTGGTTGGAATGAGCATACTGAAACAGAAGTTTACTCAATATGGATTAATAGGGAGCATCGGTGTAACATTTACCATCTCCATAAGTGGCACTGACAGTTGCTTACCCTCTAGGAAGTGTCATTATTTCGGTTGAACTTGTATTTGGCATGATATTCATGTATTTTTGCCTAATTTCATAGCATGGGGGGGTATCAGCCATCTTTGAATTGTAGTGCAGTCATGTTCCCCCAGAGGACTCTGTGGTTCCTATCACTCTCCAAGCATATTGGCACATGCCCTACACCTATATCCTTATAAGAACACTAAGTATCTGGTTGAAGCTCAGCCTCACTTTGAACATGGAGCCTGTAGTATGTCAAAGTAACACTAGATGGAGCCATAACTAAGTACAGATAGGTATCTGATTTCTCTTTTTCTGGACAAGTTTTATGGCAATGCAATATCCTATAGTTTTATTATATAGTATTTTGACATGGATTTAAAAAAGACAAACTACTTTATGAACTTCCCCAAAGACCTGACAGGCCCAGTAATCAAGGACTTGTAGCATATGCATAAAACTTGTGTAAGTTTCTCCTATGGAAACCCAACACCTCCCTTTCCCCCTCCCCTATACCTGCAATTCCTGCCAACTCCTGGTATGGGGGGCTTCCTTGATCGCATAGTAAGTAATTATTGGTGGACCTTGTATTGAGTTTTAAATGCATCCATGGCCATTAAAGGCTAATATTTCTTTTTTAAAATGCACTTTAGCTCTAGTTTTTTTAAAATCAGTAATTGAGTGGTTTGCTTTGTGAAATATAGCTTATCATTTTATTATGAATATATAGTATCATAGCCACAGATATTAATCTTTTCATTGTTCTGAGTAATTTCAAAATGTTTTGTCCTACACCTGTGTTGTCCAACACCCCTGGATTGTCCAACACCCCAAATATGGTTCTGATATATGATAGAGGTGTTTGGGGATAGATACAACATATGGCAACATAAAATATTAGTTTTTCAAATCTCACATCCAGTAAAACAGTGAAAATATATAGGGGCATGTTGTCCGACACCCCAGACTGTCGATTAGAAATCATTCATTCAGATAAATATACTGTCATATACTTATGCATTTAATTTTTTTTTATCATATATGCATTCTTGAATAAAGAGCAGTTTCTCTAATTTTAAAGGCTAAAATATTTAATTATTTATGCATGTTGTCCAACACCCCATCGTTTTGGATTTTTTTTTTCAAGTAGAGTTCTAACTCATTCTTCTGGGGAAACCGCCCACAGGTAGCTAAATACATGTGTGCATTGAGCCATGACCTGCTCCCCTCCCTCCCTCCCTCCCTCCCTCCCTCCCTCCCTCCCTCCCTCCCTCCCTCCCTCCCTCCTCCCTCCCTCCCTCCCTCCCTCCCTCCCTCCCTCCCTCCCTCCCTCCCTCCCTCCCTCCCTCCCTCCCTCCCTCCCTCCCTCCCTCCCTCCCTCCCTCCCTCCCTCCCTCCCTCCCTCCCTCCCTCCCTCCCTCCCTCCCTCCCTCCCTCCCTCCCTCCCTCCCTCCCTCCCTCCCTCCCTCCCTCCCTCCCTCCCTCCCTCCCTCCCTCCCTCCCTCCCTGACCTTTGAACTGTATTGAGTTTTAAAGGTGGCCACCTGCTCATTTGGTCTTTAAAGGCCAATATATCTATTTGATAATGCACACTTAGCTCTTGTTTGCCTCTAGTCTTGCTTTATGGACATTGATTGAATACAAATTATGTTTTCATTCCTTTCTGCAGGCGAAACTAATGCGAATGATGATGAAGTTACCGCATGCAGTAGTGAAGAGATTCCACAGGTAAAGTCAAACCAAAAATTCTCCTCTATACTGACCAAGATAAGTGGCCAGACCCACCACACAGACCTGTGCATAAGTGGTTTTCTGTGTGGTTTTCCCACAATGGGTATTAGGGTTTTTACAGAGCGCCTCATTCACTCTATCTAAAATGAGTAAACGAAAAACAAAACAAAGACCTTTTTTTAAGCAATGTTGACATTGGTCTCCTTGGTTAGGTTTGTTGACTGACAAACCTAACGCTATGTTGACACTGTGATATCACGTCACATCAGCCATCTTTTACTTATGATTATTAATTAATACCTCAGCCGCAAGCACCCGTCCTTAAAGGGTTAACCCTATCGCGCCGGGTAGCCGCGGCAGGGCTACAGTCATGGTGCCGGGTACTAGTGCCAATATATGCCGCTAGAGGCCGGGTACATAGGCATCACCCGGCCAGCCCTGGTTGATGCCTTGAGGCATCACCCGGCCAGCCCTGGTTGATGCCTCAAGGCATCATCCGGCTTGAATGGGTTAACAAGCTTTTCACAGTGTAGTTTACCGTCAAAAGATTACATTTCTTGCTTTCTGAACGGGAAATATAGTAACGATATGTTAGGAAACGTCTAGTCTTTTTAAGTGTATTCTCAGTAAAGCGACCAACTCGCCCATGTGACCATTTTGCTCCAGTCCCTAAGGTGGTCATAATAACGGGTGTCTTGTGTATATAATAAACGGGCTAGAGATGCTTTCCATTTAATTTCTGACCAGTTGCGTCTCTTTATAGTTGTATTGTTGGGAGGCTTGATAAACAGTATGTGGTTGTGTGATGCAGAGAGCGGCATCCAGAAGAGCACTGGGAGTACCCGATCCCCGATTCACACAAGCTCACCAATGACGACATTACGCGCTTTGTGCTCATCATGAAGCCCATCGTCTTCCTGGCCATGTTTAGCAAGGTGGGCAGTCACGAGTCAGCCATCGCCATGGATCAGCTGGCTCAACTCCGGCCGGAAATCATCATCCCGCCGCTCTTGGAGCAGTAAGTATCCGTTTACGGTATTTTATTATCCACCTAATACAAAGTGTCCATAGAAAACACATAGGGAGTTTGTATGGACATACCCGGAGCATACAGATGTTGTATGCTCCGGGTGGCGCATAAGGAAAAATAGTACGTACGTAAACATAGTGCGTAATTAAGATGAACTGATTTCGACATGCCACTTGCCCTGAAAAGGTGGATAATAAATACAATATAGACTGGTTTCAGATAAAAACGGTTGTATGCTCCTCGGAGTCGACTCTGCGCAATATCCTCGCATACGCTCGGATATTACTACACGTCAACTCCTCGGAGCACACGGCCGCTTGTGTCTGAAACCAGTCAATATTGTGTATATCCTACCCCTCAAATAAATATCCATAGACTTAAAATGGTGTGATTGTATGCCACAGTTATGCCATATGGTATTTATATGTCACGGTGACATAGGCAATTAAAAACATTCGCCATTGTTCTTTGCCTTGCAGTACGTATCCTGCCATGGAGGCACTGACCGAGCCTCATCGGCTCATCGCCAGCCTCAACTGTACGATCACGGTGGCCCGCTCCATGCTCAACAGTCAGCGGTGGTATCCAGAGGGTCGGACACACGTACTACCCCTACTGAACATGTCACTGCCAGGTATCGACTCCAACGACATCAGGAAGTGTTTAGTACGTTGAGAAGCATGCATAATATTGCTCTGAGCATTTTGTCTTTCGTCATTTCAGTCAGAGGGACTTGTTCCCTAGAGGATATGAGATCTCAGAAATAGAATAAGTAGATTCAATGTAAATGGATTGATAACTAATTAAATGAACGATCCCTCAGGGAAAAGTAAATAAAATCTGCGTATGAATAAGAGACAATACATACTTTTGGTATCGGGTCTTTGTCTATGCTAATTTTATTTTGTAATGTTTTATGTCGTTACCTTACAGCTTATTACAGAAACACCATGAATAGATTAATTAAGACTAAAACAAGTTATGCCTAGATTTCTAATACTTGATTTTAATCATAATTCATACTAAATGAAGAATATCGTTTTAGTGTAAGTCATTTTTTCAGAGAGCATTGTTTTATTATTTGCAGACGACATTCCAGCTTGTGTCGACACTTGCTTCACTTGTTCCTCTTGTCGACTGTTCTCAGGCCATCAATATTCGTTCAGATCTCACAGAAGTACGTATCTACTTAACGTTCTCTATGCAATAGATCAATGAAGTTGTAATGAAGACAAAAATCAATTCATCATGTAATTGACAAACCTTGTGCCTCATTTTATGAAAAAAAATTGTTACTTTCATTAAATTCATATTGGATGTAACACGAATTTTGAAATCTGATTACACTTTTAGTGATTTAGATGAACCTTTTCGAGATAACACAGGCACATTATAAATTTTTTGATTAATGATAGTCGCTCATACTTTGTACTATTTATTTGCTTTGTGCTAACATCTATTGTAATGATACTTCTTTTAACTATTAGACAGAAAAGGAGCTCTGTTCAGCGTCAGCACAATTCGAAGACTTCGTCCTTCTTTTTATGGACAAGTACGTGATTTTAAAAATGTATCTCATTTTGACTCCAATGAACATAATAAATATCTTTCCAGATGTAACTATTAGATTCTAAGAGAAATATCCCACTGCCGTGTTGATAGAAAGTACAGACACTTGCACTATATGTTCGTGTTAATACCATAAGAAATACTTGTATACGTAACTGAAACAATCTATCGCGAATATGAAAAGTAATAAAATATGTAAAAACCAGAACACCAGAACATTGCTCCCGTAATATTGATTCCTGGAGGTTGTTATCGTTGTTGGATTATTTAGAAAGAGATCTACTACCGGGAGGGTTTATATGTAGAAATGAACATTGCTAATGGGTTTCATAGACAAAATCTCAGCTTGGCAGTTCTACTATTTGATATTGTCGTGAAATGTTTTTCTAACATATTATCAAATCTATGTATTGATGGAAATACTTCAACATGTCTTTATGTACGATACATTGAACTCACTGTGTGTTTCTACAGTCATACTGTGTGAAGTCATATTGCATGATACTCTGGTGACGAATTCGGCACATACTCGCGTCCCTTCATTTTGCCCATCTTTGTCTGCTCGCTGCTCAGGGTGTTCGCGCTCATTGAGAACTCGTCCCAGGAACACACGCGCACGGACAGCAACGCGTCGGACCGCCTGACCCATGAGGAGACGATGATGGAGGTGGGGCTTCTTTCCTCCTTCAACGCCGTAATGCAGCAGAGCTCGGCCCCCATCTACAAGGTGGCGCTGCACAAACTACTACGCTTCGTCTCCACCAGTGTGTTTGAGATCCGCGTGGCCGGGCGCTTCGCGTCTGACCTGTGTCGCGCTGCAGCCAAGGTCCACCCCGAGATGGCGCTCAAGTTGTTCGTCACACACTTCTGTAGGATTATCAAGAGCAGAACTGATAGTGAGTTATATATATATTTTTTAAATCGTTTATTTACCATAGAGGCTACGTTAGCACAAGTGGTGCCTATTTAACGTGGCTCCAGGCTAAGAAATTTACATGCAATACGCTACCTATGATAATGTTGTACATAGTAGGGTTGGGATATATTCTAGTAACTAGAAAAAGATATCCTTAGGAAGAAGGATTTAATTTTTCTTATTAGAAAGGTATACCTTGATGTATTTCAATTTATCTGGTGCTATATTGAGCGTTGTGGGATTAGGTGGCTCTGCTTATCGTATAAAATGCGTGTTGTCAATAAAAATTGCCCTGTTATAACATTTCAATCGCTAGGATACTTTTTAAGTCGGTGCATTTTGAGTGGCCCTTTCATGTTCGATATAAAACTGATATTTTCAGATGAAGACTTGTCTAAGGAGGAGCATCTAGATGATGAATTCCTGTGGAATCTGAAGTTGTTATCAGAGGTGAGAATGTTGTTTGATACTACAGACAATTCCTGAGAGCCTTTGGCCCTGCACATTGCGTAATGTGCAGCTTTGAATTTTTACTAAGGCCAACAACTGTATTGCCTATTAATTCCTTAGATGGTAATATTGACAAATCATATTAGCTCTTTACATGGTGATATTGATATACTCTATTAATTCTTGAGAGGGTTTGTCGATATGTATTTATTATCTCTTTAGTTGTTGGTATTGATCTATTTTATTCTCTTTTGAATTAGTGATATTTGCGTATTCTATGAACTGTCTAGACACAGAGATGACAGATTTCCACTTTTCCAAGGAAATTTACTTCTTCATTTTCAGAATTTGATATTAAGTATTTGAAGAGCTTTTCCCCACTTGAAAGAAGTGAATAAGAGCATAAAAAATCCCGATATGCCCTCAGTCCCGTGTTATGACTGACACAAATTTGTTTCCCATGTTTTCCGTGGTTTTAAGGTAGCAAATTCTAGATGACATATATTTACATCTACTGATCCCAACTGACATCCTTATAAAGTGTCGTATTGATATTGGCATGTGTTGATACCTCTTTTTTTACCATCTTTCGTGTAAGTTCTCGCCAAAGCGTGTTTTTTGGTTACAACGTTTGTAGGCATCATAGATATGCATGTGCAATTACATTGGGATCAATTCTCTGTTGATTATCTCAGACGGTGCGCTGTAACGGGCGCAGTCTGCTGCCATACCGCGCCCACCTGGTGGCCGTGCTCTCGGCCACCCTGCACCTCAAGTGTAAGGACGGCGCCGATCTGGCCGGCCACCTGCTCCGACACGTGCTCAAAGCGCTCACACTCACCTACGCCTGTGACTACCGCTCAACCCCAGGGGGCTGGGACCGTCCGCTCAGCGAATATCTGCCCATCAGAGTAAGTCCTCAAGTGTCTATTCCTCATCCCAGTTTCTTTTATATATTATCAGTACATAGCTGTGTGTTATGTTGGTTATTACATTTTGTCATTCACACATGTATTGCTGTTAATAAATGTCCGACCACAGAAATACACATACCAGTAAAGGTAATTACAAATTGTCTTTTTTTTAATCTGCAAAGGTGGTACTGCTGTGTGCCTTGTATGTGGCGTGATTATAGCATTATAAAGGAGTCGCTGTTCAGATCGAATTATTGCTGGAGCATGGTGTTAGATCTTTTTCTTGCCTTCCTGAACCTCATGCTTTCTTGTTTTTAGAAGTGTTTGAGAAAGTAATTCCAAGTATTCTGTTTTTGATCTGCAAGGACGGTGATGACATATTTCAAGTCTTTCTCGAATGGATTTTTATTTCTTTACCGATCTATCACCTATTTCCCTTCGTCTAGGTCTCAGTTTTAATTGATATTTCCAGGATTGGGGCAAACCTGGGGACCTGAAGAACCTTCAGCTGAAATGGCATGTACCAAGCGCCGAGGAGAAAGCGTTCGCGGCAGAGCTGCTCGAGCTTTTCCTCGTGCCTGAACTTGACAGTATTCAGACCCATGTTGCCGGCACAAAAAAGCTCAGGTAAGTTGAAATAACCTAGTGTTTATGTATTTTATAGAATACTCAATGTCATTGTTGATGTAATTATACGAACATGTGTGATGTTAGACTCCTTTGACCATATGCTTTGTAAAAGTTCTTTTATCATTAGGCTCTTGTTTCTTGCAAATATCTCCAATCATCCGCCCTCAACTTTCCAAACCCGTCCTCAACTGTTCCGTACTTTAGTCCTTCCATTGCTTTGTTTCCTCATCATGGCACCCGTCCTTTCCGAAATACCTTTGTTCGCTACTCCTGCGTGTCTCTTCTTCCCCTTGCTTCCAGCCTTTTGTACAAAACTTTGGTATCCTGATGAACGCCCTGAAATATAGTTTTCATATATTACAAAATTTCATATATTTACCAATACATTAAATTGTTTAAAGTATGAGGTAAATAACCATCAAATTTAGAGGTGAAATTTGTAGATGAATAGGGTGCGGAAATTTTCGGCTTTCCGCTACACTTCACTGACATCCCTGAATTTCATAGAGAAGAACTGCTGCTGCTGTGATAAATGAGTCCTTGGTATCTTATAGAACTGATTGTGGTACTCTGTTCCAGTCGGGAGGACCTTCAGCAGACCCTGTCCATCGTGGTGCACGGCCTGGTGGGGGCGGGCAATGCGCTGCCCATGTGGCAGGCCGAGTCGGTGCACCTGGTCGACTGTCTTGTCGACCTGACGCGCTTCTCAAACACAGCCAGCAACGACCCGGAGGGCATCACTCTGCGGGGCCGCAATGTGCGACAGCTCATCGCCGACACCATGCGGCCTCTGCTGGGTGAGACGGCCAGCTTATCTATAGATAGAGTAGTAGCCCGCCAGATACGGCTTTATTATGTACCCATGCAGTATATTTGATAATTACGTACTGCTCCTCCTTATGCAGTATACATCTTATACTGAACCCTGTGCAGTACACGGTTATACTGTACATGTTGAAACATAAGCAGTGTGTTTGCTTTCATGCTGAAATGTCTTCTATGCCAATATATGGTAATATTTGATTAATTTTGAGTATATGATAAATATATACAAGTACTTCCAGGTGTTCCCCGATGGAAATTAGGTAGTGACAAAATAGTATACCAAAGACATGGATGGGGGAATGGAGGCCTGAGAAATGCCACAAGATATTCAGTGAAAAATAAAGGGTTTTTCGTGTGAATACTGGATTGTGCCTCATTCTATCCCGCAGTTTAAGACGGCTAAAATAAATCTCTGAAGAAGCATTTAATGTATCTAATTTCAAATTGAGCCCTGTGACAGAAATAAGTGTTTTTATTTATTATTTTTAATAAATGGAGATTATGTTTATCTGTTTACAGATCACCTACTCTCAGAAAGCGAGGACGACACTAAAAGCCTGTTACAGCTTGTCCGCGTTTATAGCAGCATTATGTTCTACCACGGCACTCAGAAGGAAGACTTTGACGGGCGCTGGAAGAGTCTGCACATTGTCAAGAAGTCCATGGAGAACAGGGTATGTGCGTTACTCCTGTTATCTATTCGTGTTAAAAACTTGTCCCTCTATTTTATAATTGTGTGAATTGAAGAAATATGGTGAAGAATCCAAGGCCAGTGCAGTCAAATACAGATTCCGACATTGGCCAATATATTCAGGCCCCAAATGGATCCCAGTATTATATCATCATTATATGGCCATACAGAAATGATGTTTACTATGATAGAGAACGTCCCTTAACATAAAGCAACCTTATTAACGTCTTTTCTGTAGGGTTAAGCTAGAATAATAAATTTACTCTTTCTTAATACTCCTCTTAGATAGTTAAATAGTACTGTGTAAACGATAATTTGTGTCTCACATATTCTTCACTTGACTCATTTATTATTTGCCTATAAAGTATTTATATAGAACGTCCTGACCATGCTGTACGGACCGAGGCGTTTACGCCGAGTTACGTACAAACGGTAAATTAGCATCGAGTTCTGTGACTTGTACAAGTATGGTTGGACGTTATATATTTACTATATACCCGAAATTTAAAAAAAAAAATCAATTTCATTTTTCTTAACAACCAGAATTTTAATAAATGTGTATGGGTAGGTAGTCCGTATTTTGGTGTACGGACCACTGGTCCGTACAGTATTTTTACGTCATATGTCGAAACGGTGCGTATTTACAGTACGGCATGGGTATATAGTAATTAATCTGTTGTGCATATTTCGCGTTGTTGGAAAGAATTAATAAAAGTATATACTGATATATATGGCTTTCTTGTTTATAGTTCCTTGGCAAAAAGCGGCATATTCGAGCAGTGCTTGTTGACAGAGTTCAACTTCAGCACGAGGTAGGTGAAATGAACTTTAATTTGACATGTATTGAAAGTATCAGTCACTTCTCGTGTTTCATGAATATAATTATCTGACTCATCGTGTGGTGTGTGGTGCTGGCTAATGGTATTCTCTTGAATGTAGTTGCGAATCATCAATCGGAATGCCAAGGTGTACACGGCGGCCCACCAGCAGCTGTTCACGGACTTGTTCCGACTCTCCATCAGTCGGTACGGAGAGGTGCGCAAGTCGGCGCAGTCCGTGCTCAGTCACGGCTTCCACCTGTACGCCTACTCCTACCGCTCACTCCTCGACAGGGTGCTCGCCTGCCTCAAGGACAGCCCCGACGTCAGCCACCAACAGTTCAAGGTCAGTATCGACGTGTGCCGTGCGGTATCGGGTGTATTTTCTGTTACTCCACCACCGCGACACCTCAAGACACATCGCGACAAATATGCACGCATTCATTCAAACCTAGCCCGATGTAGCAAGACAACCAAATCGTGACAAATCTCGCTATATCTTGTGTCTCTGTGGAATCAAAACTTTATCTAGTAATGCCAAACTAATTTGTTGTATGACGAGATTTATTCAGTGACTTTGAATGGTTGTGTTTCGATGGGACGGAAGTAGGTAATAGGCCGATAGAAAAGTGCGTGGCAGAGCATTCCAAGACAATGTAAGGATATAACACATTTATGTGTAGAATTAGGATCATGTATTCTGAAAATGATAATGGCAATAAGGGCGACCAAGGGTAATTTCACGCTTATTTCATATTTTATTCAGACTTTATGACCAGTTTAGTATTTGATATTATTTTGTCTTGAAGAATTCAATTTCTTTCGCTTCCCTAGGGCGCCCTGTACATTGTACGCGGCGAGCACAAGAGGTCGCTGATGACAAAGCGCAATTGGGAAGTGATGAACAAGGTATGGCTGGCCATCGTTCAGGCTCAGCACTCGGAGAAGCCTTCCATCCTTCGCTTGGTTGACGACATCACGGACAAGCTGCATAAAAACATAGAGTCTCCAGAAATAGCCATCAAGGTTTGTCCAGTTTTCACTATCATATTCTATTTGAATTGACCCATTGCTTTTTACGGGGGTTATGATGAGATCTCTTCAATTAAACACCCTGTGCACCACCTGGTATGGTTATTGCAGGTCATGCCTCAGGATTTGGCCATGTCCAGTAGGGCCGCATAAATATTCTATAATAGGTATCTTATATTAGTTTCTAATGTTTTTGTTATGGGAGCTAGGTGGGTGAATCCCGGTGCTTTTCCATTTCTTTCTTCGCATGCCCCAGTAGGGGCTATGTACCAATATCCCAAACGAAGAAGGTATCAAAACGATCAGAGAGAAACTTCAAAAATGGAGAAAGATGGTCGAAAAACCTAGCACGGAGAGCAGTCAATCTACTGTCTCTAGTGCGCAAGAACAACAATATCCAATTCAATAGACAAAGCTATACACAGATAAGCAGAACTGCGACGGGGACCATATTAGCCCCATCATACGCGAACCTGTATATGGAAACCCTGGAGGAAGACATCCTCCAAGGCTACCCGCTGAAACTCAAGTTCAAAGCAAGGGAATACCCCAAAGAGCTCCTGAGGTCTTGCAAAGATAAGGTGGATCTCAAAACAAGATTAGACATCTTGAAAAAAAGTACGGGAGAGGATAAAACATTTCTCATCAGTACATACAGACGAGGAGCAAACATCCTACCGCCTATAGTACGGACAAACTGGGAGGTTCTGGGTAAATCGACCACCAAAAGCCCAACAGTTCCCAACTAGTAAAGGTGTACAAGAGGCCTAAAAACATCAAAGAGCATCTAGTCAGGGCCAGGACGGTATATAAACCGGCAAATCAATGCAAACAAAAATCACTGGGACAATACATGCAAGAAAAAAACTGCAAGTATTGTACCCTAACAAAAAAGAAGAGGGTAATCAAATCCAAGACCACAAGAAGCAGACACCGTTGCACAGAAAACATCACATGCAACAGCTTTAACCTGATATATTGCATCGAATGCAAACGGTGTGGGGTCAAATATGTTGGACAGACAAAGAGGAAAATAAGGAGAGAATCTCTGAACATCTGAAGTATCAGAAAGAAAAGTACAATATGTGATGCCCCGCAAAAAAAGGAGAGAAGGACTTTATATACAGACATCCAGAGAGCAAACAAGCCAGCATACTCAGCGACAAAATTGAACACAACTGGAATGATTATCTCAAATTTCAGGCACTGAAAGGTCTAAACACCATGGATAGCAAATATGAATACACACCCTAATGCCACGTCAAAAAAACTTTTCCATACCTGGGATAACATCTCCGCACGTAGCCTCCACCGGGACATGTGACGAGGAAAAATGTGAAAGAATAGGGCATCGCCTCCCTGCTAGGTCCCATAAAGAAAAAAAGAAACCAATTTTCACTCCACTCTACCCATATGAGACAGACAAGTGACTGTCGGGGGAATTAGACACACATTTTACATCGTTGAAATATTCTACAAGGGGAGATGAATACAAAAAGATATCACAGACTACAAAAAGACCACCAGAGAGGCTACTATTCGCCCGAAGAGACCAGAAGGTCTAAACTAACGAGCAAAAGAATCCACAAAGGATAGAGAGGATCCCCAACAAACACAGAACCGGTTCGCCAAAAGATTCCACCAGATGGCAGGCAGAACAGAGGGTCCCATTAGTATAGCCGACTGCCACTGGGTAGCAGCACAAGTGTAACCTCCACACAGTGGCGCTGCACTAGTAGCATACACCCAGAGTTGATACTTGGAGAACCCATATTGGTTTAGAATATTCCCCGCTGTTCATTGTCTGAATTTTCGGCCAATAAAAAACCGGGACATAATCCCCCATTGGATATTTTTCCTATATATCTCATGGGCGTTGGATACGAGTTCCCAATAGTAAGTCTATGGAGAAAAACATACCAAGGGTGAGATCATACCTTAAATTGATTCATAGGCTCATCTATAGACAGAGGGCTTTAGTTAGCAAAATCCACCAAGAAATGAGATATTTCTGTACTACCTCACCTACTATCCCTTTATCCCTTTGACATGGTTTAAAGTATAATCACGATTACCTCTTGCTTCTTTATCATAATATACTTATACAGAAAATGATTTTTCTAAAACAAATGAAACCACAACCAAGCTCCTTTGACTTAAGAACCCTTTCATGGATGAAAAGGACAGATGGTTATTATTTTGACTTCTGCTATTTGCTGTCCCATACATAAGATAACCGACCTTGGTTCCTATACAGGTACACGAGCCACTCTTGGTCGTGGCACGGCAAGTTTGGGATTCCAAGTCAGTCACTCCCTGTCGGCCTTGTCCGTCGGAGAATGAGATGAAGATGGGTTTGCGGGATGAGGTGCTCAGGAACAAGACGGCAGAAAGGTGGGTCGTGCTTTCCCAATGTAATCACTAACTTTGACGGTTCATTCACTACCTTAGACTTAGTTTTTCACAACATCCTGTATTTATTTCCCCTTCTCATGTTTCCTATGTTTCAATGTCTATGAATTGTATCATAGCATAAATCTGTTTGATATTTAATTACATCATGGCATCAGTAACTAATAATTTCTGAAAAACACGTTCACCCGTAATCAAAGAACTTAGATAGCGGGCTTGTGCCATGAATACAGCCTGTGTTGCTGATATGGCGTAAAGTAACCATCGCTGGCTCACTCACTAAATGGTGGGTGAATTGTCTATTTCGCGTACTTAGGCTGGATAAGGTAGACATAGCATACCTTAGTCCTTCTAAGGCAGCGTTTCCTCAATTTTCTAGTTACTTCTCCTGGTGAAAAGAAGTTGATGAAGTAAAAGTGACCTGTTATAATCTTTTATGATTCATGAGTTCCTCGTCAATTTTACATTGTAGTTTCCTTTTATTCTTTCAGTACATATCGACTACTAGTAGAAAATCTTCTAGGAGTGGTAAATAACGGAAAACTGTAAGTATCATATTGGTGACCTTCTATGATAAGCCAAATGAAAATAGGATTGGTTTCAAATCCTAGTGGATTACTCCAGATTAAATAAAATCATTGAAAAGAAAAAAAACACACAAAAAACAACACATTAGTATTACTCAGGCTACAAAATTGTTTTCTTTATGTTTCTATGAGTTTATATCCTGAAAGAATGATATTATAATATGCCTCTATTAAAGGTAAAGGCAGAGCACATCAAACGAGGCAGAATATTTTATAGAATATATGAACGTCCAACACTCCACGCAGTTTCATGCTGTGCTGGTAGAAACACAATTTTACCTGCCCGTCAGAGGCATGACCAGTGCTAAGATAGTCGCCCCAAGATATTTATCATTTCGTCAAATGACCACAAAGGTCATCAAATTTGTTTATTAAAGCCTCTTTACCTTTTTGATTACAATACTTTCGTGGCCCTTTTCCGGAAATTGTTCGATCCTATTGATAAATGACGAAGGTGAGTTTTTGACGATGTTAATGTATCGTTGATTTTTTTTTCTGTAGACACTGGAAGTTCCACCAGCTGGGTGTTCAGATGCTATCCCTGCTGGTACGGCATGACGTCTCGCCATCCCAACAACTCGTTGAATTATTCGTCAAGAATATGATTAATGATACTCTAGCCATCCGCAAGGTAAACATGCGTTTCCTAGTTGATAACAAAGAAACTACCATATAACTTGTTTAGAATCGCAACATTTTATAGCCACTCAACCATTTAAACTCGTATATGATAAACATGTTTCTGTTGAATAGGGAGTAGATAGCAATACCATATATTTTCAGGATGAATCCAGCATGATATCTTTTTTGTATGTAAATGCTGTCTACTCATGATTTTTTTAAAATATATTTTTTATTATTTTTCCTGTGTATCTCAGATCAGTGTGGCTGCTGTATCAGCCATACTGAAAGCCCAAAAGCGGCCTCACAAGAAAGTGGTGGTTGATCCACACAAGGTCTCCAGTCAGGCCAAGCCGGCTGACGGTCCCATTGGCATGGGTGACCGCCCTGACAACATGTGGCACCGGTACGACAGTACTAACCTGCCCGATAGTGAACAGAAGTGGAACAGCCAAGTCTTCATAGAGAAAACCCACTGGGGCTACTACTACTGGCCAAAGTAAGTGGCGAAGGTTTATTCCGTAGTTGGACATTATTTAAAGATACATTGCATCTATTAGATTGCATTGAGATAGAAATCTAGAGACTTTTATGTTTATCACGAAGCATGGGAGTTTATAATGTCAAGATCTAACCCTGGAGACAACAGTATTGTGATGTAAATGGTAATATTTTGCTGGTAGCTGTGGCAGGACTAACCTTCGGTAACACTGCAAGTGGTCTAGTATTTAACTTTTTTCCGGTCATGACTCTGGTCGTTGTTTTACTTCATGATTGTTCACCAGATAGGTTAGTGCACAGAAACCCTCCCTTTGGGAAATTTTCGGAAGCAGTTCTACTTTGAGGTGATTTGCATTGAAGACTGTAACAAGAGAGAACAGCTCATGAATTACTTCAATTACTGACTCCGTGATCTGCAGTCAAGCACATTGCAAACTGTCTCATGCTACCTCTCTGGCTGATTTATATTTTTATCAGTTTTATCCATGATAATAATCCGCTTTATGATATATTTGATATTGAACTCATATATATTTTTGACCATGCAAAGCAAAGTCCATCAGATGAAAAAATTAAACGCACATAAATATATATATGTATTATGTGAATATATTTTGGACGACTGTTTTCTTTGTGCTTTGTCGTTCATCTCGTGAAATGTCGAGGTTCATGGCTACGGACTACCCTCGAATGAATGAAAATAATACAGGGGTAATAGTACTCACAGTGTGTCTTGTCAGTGAATTATCTGGTCTTGGTCCATTTAGGCAATTATTCACCTATGCACCGACACCCCAACAGCCGCCTCTAGGCCGCAAACTGGGAGAACTCACTCCGGAGGAACGACCCATCTACGAACACTTTTCCGATGCCACTTTCATCGAGAAACTTGTCAAGTTTATGTGTCTAGAAGAACAAAAAGGAAGGGACAAATTTCGCTCCAAACACTTCACATTGTTCAAAGTAAGCCAATTAATTTTTTTCTGTTTTTCTTGATGTTTCAATCAACTATTGAAACTCACAACTTTTGTGCTGAGTTGTAAATGTGACATTGGTTTCGCATGCCCTTTTCTCAATTTTTTAGTGGCAAGTGTGATTAATTTCCACATGTCTTGCACTGGGCGTCGCGATTTGAAAAGTCATTAAGGCTTTAATCAGATTTTGTTGGGATATAATTTACCCCAAACCAAAATGACAAACAGAGACTGGTCTGTGGATCGAACCAATGTAGGGGTTCTGGGCCTACCCCTAAAATAGACAAAACAATATCAGAGTAAAACTTATTACCTCAAACGAATTCTGATTTCCTTCTGAAGTCCAGACGGTGTTTGTTTTTTTTCTTCCAAAAACGAATAAAAAAAGACAACTTAATATGGCTAATACATCGGTACATGCTGTTATGGTTGGGCTTCCCGGCACAAGAGTTTGTTTTAGCTGTTATTGTTTGTTTGATACTCGTATATTACAATACAGAAGTTGAATGAATTAAAAGAAATTAATAATTTGATAGCATGGCTAGGTTATGCCGTACCACATTTCATGTTGCTATCACTATTTTTCTCGTGATACTCCGAGGCCTGTATGTAATTCTGAGTAGTTGAACAATTAATATGCAAACCGATTTTCGAAATTGTAATGGCATGGGTATTGATATCATTGCAGGGACTGTTCCGGAACTTTGACGATGCGTTTCTGCCTCTGCTGCGCCCGCATCTGGAGCGCCTGGTGTCGGACACGAAGCACGACACACACGAGTACAGTCACCGGCTGGCGGCCGAGATGATCGCCGGCCTCGTGCGCGGCTGTAAGCACTGGACGTGGGCGAAGCTAAGCTCCATGTGGCAGTGGCTCGTGCCTGTCATGCGAACCGGGATTAGTAACATCACCGTGGAGTCACTCGGGGATTGGGGCACCTGCTACGCCACGGCAGCAGTGAGTGAGGTTTTAGTGTCAGTCTGGTTAAACCTTAGTATACACACATGTGATTGTTGTGATTTATAGCAGCTCATTCTGAATGAATTCTGGAAAAACAAAGCATAATTATAACTTAGAAACTGACCCCCACATGTTGCAAAACATGTTTTGTTACTTGGTGGTTTCTCATTGTACTGGTCCCTATATACCCTCAGGGTCCCCTGGGACGTTAAACCGCAAACAAACAAACAAATCTCAGTGTACGCCATCACTCACACCTCCTGCTAACGTATTCCAACGTTGTTTTGACCGATGAGAAAAGCCGTGTTCATTCAGTAGGAGAAATGTGGTAAGGCAGAGTGGTAAACACTTAAATTAAATTATCTTCAATTTATGTCAGAACCAGAAGAACTTACTCCTTTTCAGCAGTAAATATATAAATGGAAAATGAAAACGAAATTCGCTTGAGTTCCTCGTTATTTTAGAGTTTAACAGAGAAGCATCTATGGCCACATTTCCACGAATCTCTTCTTGAAATAACTGGTGAGGGATAATACACGTATGTTACATGTTAGTCATGAGGATGTTAGATTTTAGCTCCCTAGCCAACTAATGGTCTCTTTTGGTACTATGTGATATACCGCTAAAGAGGTGTAAAATAAGTGTGAAATGTAGATATAAATGCATCACATTCAAGCTCAAAGGGACATGATCTGTAAATAGGATGAGGATATGGGAGATCTTGAATCTGTCCTATATGAAACTTATAATTCATACAATTGGATGCTCTGACATTCGCTGCAAAAACTGAAGAAAAAGAGAACATATGAGTTTTTTTATTTGGCATCTTAACCTGCGGAACGGATTTACCGTACATAGATTTATCTTTTCAAAGAACGATTCATGCGAAAATTGTAAGGTTAAGTATATAGATTTTATGCACACAAAAAATACGGTACTATAAATTGGGCTAGAACGGTCCCTTTGACTATCTAGTTGTTTCAGACTTGATTGTTAAGCTAAAACGTTTAATCCTTCACAACAGGAAAGCCGTGACCCACGCAAACTGGCACCCTTGTTAGAGTTACTCGTGGAGAACCCTTTGAGTGGAGAGGGCGGGTCGTTTGGAGACTCCAGGTGAGCACTCTTGTCATATCAATTCAGGGACAAAGACACTCAATAATATTTGTAGGTGTATTTATACTAGTCTTAATTGATTATTTCAGGTTTGTTTGCATTATTTGTCCTGAACTTGCATAACAAAGAATATCTATGATATTGTTTATGATCAATAAATGATGAACTTATCATAGAATTTAAAAAAAAAGTTAACTTCAACCTAAGTTTACTGGAAATAGCCATTTTTCCTGGAATGCTTTCTCCATACGGCATTAATGAGCTTTACACATATCTCCCCATACAGTCGCCTGTATGTGCTGCAGGGCGCGCTGGCTCAGCAAGAGTGGCGAGTCCCCGAGCTGCTCAACCGACACTGGACTTACGCCACTGCCCACCTCACACACCCATACAAGAATGTGAGGGACAGACTAGGAAGGTAAATCTTTTGTCTCCATATTCAGTCATAGACACCAGCTCAGATTCCACAGGTGGCCATGGTATTTAGCATAGAGTATCTGCCACGATTTGCCAGTTTATTGTAAAAAGATCTATATCTTATAGATTACTTATGTAATAAATAACCTGCATGTTATGCAATCCCGTATTTGATGATAGAAAGATATTGTTCATTAAATATTTCCCCATACATCATCTTATATTTCGCACCTTATATTTAAGATACTCTGTTTTTCCCCTCAGAAAACACAATGTATGTATTCATGCAAACATTCTGAATTGTAGTCATTGTGTGTGTGTTTTGTTTTATATTGTTTTCAACCCCCCCCCCCCCACTCCTCTCACTACCTTCTTTATCCCATGGACCGAACTAATCCAATCTGAAGGTGCTTTGTATTGCTAAATAATCATCATTTTTGTTTCAGTTACATTTGTGTCCGTATTTCATTTCAGCGTGCTGGTGAACCTCCTGATGTACGACCTGCCACTGCCCCACTCAAAGCCCACCTCGGCCCCCCGCAGGGAGGACTTCCTCACACTGGTGCTACCACAATTACAAATCCTGCTTGATACTCCTGGGTCCTCCTCGTCGCCCCCTAGTGGCAAAGCCAGTAAGTCAACGCGTGGCCTCGCTTGGTCCTCACCCTTCCCTCCATGGAACGCTAGGCCCAGTAAGTAGCTGGTGCAATAACTAGATTAGCTAAACTGACAGATACTCTCTGCAATAACCTGAACGAAAGCTGATAGGAATCACCCGGCTATCTGAAGTGCTCGTGTTGAAGTTAAGATCTAATAGTGTTTCTATGTTAAAAGTTTTATTTGTGCCAACGGGAATGCTATTGGTCATAGTGTTTCTATGTTAAAAGTTTTATTTGTGCCAACGGGAATGCTATTGGTCACGTTAAACGGGAAAGGAAAATTAGTAGCATGTGAGATCAGAATAGAAGGCTATTGTACATTCATTGATTTACCTAAGGTTAACATGAGAGATTTCTCTCTCACAGACCTCACGAACATGTCAGATGTCGCGTTGTTAGATTGTTTTTACTGTGTTTCCTGAGATTCTAAGAAATAGATGTTTTACTGGAGACAATTATTGTAAATGGGCTGAGAAGAATAAGTCCCAATATTAGTGTCTGAAGGCCCAAGGGATATGACATAACAATGGTGCCCATTATATAAGCTGAACATAGAATCTAGGATGGTTGACATAGTGCAACTATTCATTAAAAGCAACAAGAAATACCTTCAAACTCTTTCATTAGTAGTACATTCCCAGCTCTGAAAAACATAATACAAGGGATAAGCTAGCAGAAAATATATATATTTTCCTATACACAATATTATAATTGCTGTTTTGTCTTCTGATCGTCACCCTTGATAATGTGGGTCATCGCACCTTTTCGGTTGCGTTTTCGTATCCTCGTTCACATATGTTTTTCTGGACATAGAGTGATGGCCCTGTTTCGGGGCATTATGACAGCGTAGACAGTAACGTGATCGCCCTACATGTATTACATTCTGCACTTCAGACGGCAGTGCTGGCTTGCCAATCCCAATGGAGATCGACGAAAACGGCAGCGCCCGGCTGGACACAGTGAGTATTGGCGACGTGGAGATGGGCGTGATGGAGACAGAGACACCTTCTGAGGAGGATGCGAGCAGCAGCGATACACTCAGGAAGGTCATGGAGGCCGGCTCCAAGCTGCTCGGCAAGAACCTGAACCACACCGGTGAGAGTGAGGAGCGCAAGACTGCTATACGCCTCTGCAAAACTGGTATGTATTCTAGAGTCGCTTAAACTAGATAGGACTGGACATAGATGTGGAGCTACTGTGTCATTACTAATGCCCCAGTTACACTGGCGTAAAAAACGGCGTTTTTCCGTGTACGCACGTCTACGTTCTTCTACACATTTTGGAATCTCAAAATATGCCGCAAAACGCCGCAATACGCGGAGATGCGTAAAGGAAAGTCGGAATGCACCGAAAAACGCAACAATGCGTACTGAAGCGTAGACAAGTGTTGATGAACGTTGATGAACATTGAGAAGCGTACTAAAACGTTAAAGAAAAGCAAACAAATACGTTCCAAATCCGTAGCTAATATGTGGTCCCCAACAATTCAAATACGTAGAAGAAACGCCAAATTTTTCGCCAGTGTGACTGGGGCATTAATGTTATATTCATAATTGTGTAGACTATTTGGTGCCTTATGCATTGTTCTCATAATGAATACAAGTTTGACCATATCTTTGAACAGATCATAATATACCCAGAGATAGTTCAGTAGCTTTCTCCGTATGTTTATACCCCACAATGATCATTCTTGAGATCAGTGTAAATCCGAGGAGAAAACAAGTTAACATGTCAGCTCTCAGCTGAAGCCAGAAATTCAATTAGAATAGCTGAAAATACAAGCCTCAAACCCCGGGAAATCCCTTTTCAGGATCTATTTCTCATGTCTAGCTAGCTAGCGCTCGTGTATTACTATGCGTCAAACCTCTTGTGGTGTTCTGCAGCCTGTCTAGGAAAGCATTAATTATTGTCTATGTATATCATGTCAGCATTGAGTTTTCCTCTCAAAAAACTATATAATTCTGAACTTAACAAATAGAAAAGAAATAAAGGAAGTTTAATACTCAGGATTGTATTGAGAACGTCTTTCCTGACACAAACTTCCTGACAGTAAAATGCCTTACGATGAGCATAGTGGCAGGAGGATGCACTATGTACAGATACGGGGCAGATAACAACAAGCTTACACTCTATCATGTCCGCATTGAGTTTTCGTCTCACAAAAAAAAATGATACAGAATCCAAAAAACAGAAAAGAAATAAAGGAAGTTTGATACTCAGGATTGTATTAAGAATGTCTTTCCTGACACAAACTTCCTGACAACAAAATGCCTTATGATGAGCATAGTGGCAGGAGGATGCACTATGTACAGATACGAGGCAGACAATAACCAGCTTACACTCATGTAAATCAAAACAAAATAATACCGAACCCAGTAAATAGTAAAGAAATAAAGGAAGTTTGATACTCAGGATTGTATTGAGAATGTCTTTCCTGACACAAACTTCCTGACAACAAAATGCCTTACGATGAGCATAGTGGCAGGAGGATGCACTATGTACAGATACGAGGCAGACAATAACCAGCTTGCACTCGTGTAAATCAAAACAAAATAGTACCGAACCCAATAAATAGTAAATAAATAAAGGAAGTTTGATACTCAGGATTGTATTGAGAATGTCTTTCCTGACACAAACTTCCTGACAACAAAATGCCTTACGATGAGCATAGTGGCAGGAGGATGCGCTATGTACAGATACGAGGCAGACAATAACCAGCTTATACTCATGTTTATCAAAACAAAATAATACCAAACCCAACAAATAGTAAAGAAATAAAGGAAGTTTGATACTCAGGATTGTATTGAGAACGTCTTTCCTGACACAAACTTCCTGACAGCAAAATGCCTTACGATGAGCATTGTGGCAGGAGTATGCGCTATGTACAGATACGAGCCAGACAATAACCATCTTACACATGTATATCATGTCAGCATTGAATTATTCCACATAATGAATACAGAACAAGATACCACGGTGGCGCTTTTATACAAGACTTGGTGATTCTGATGTAGTTTACGTAACTTGACCTCTAGGCCTCGTGCCATAAATGAACATCAAGCGTCATCTATTTTTGTATAACGTCTCACATGGTGAGGGTGTTCTATATAATAATAACTTTTATGATAACATGTCTATATCCTTTCTTGTAGTGATGAAATGGGTTCAAGGTGGCTGTGGTCGTATGCCTCACATGACGCCGCCGGAACTGTTCAAGCTTATTCCCATTGTAAGTAACTTCTCCATTTTAATGGGATTAATGGTTTTCTTACAGACATTATATTAGTATCATATTCCTTTATAGTCGTGTATTTATTGAGTATGGCTATGTGCTCATATCCACTACTCATTATCCACCAATTTATTGAATTTTCCATGTAATTCTATGGTATGCGGGTATATTAGATTTGAAATGATATATATATTTGTACAATCAATGTGCTTAAAAACCACAGCCCATTACACACTCCATAACACAAGTCTATTAAAAATGAATTAGAATGCACCGACTTGTTTTATGTATACTTACATGACTGCTCATTAGTAAAGCTTGATGTTACTCGTGCCATTGTTTTTTGTAGCTCTGTAACTTGGAGAGTGAGACGAAGGATGATGAGTTGCGGAATAGCAGCTTCGTAACGCTGGCCTGTCTTGCTCAGTGTCTCCTGCCTCCCGAAATTATATCTGTCGTTCTCGACACAATCAAGCAGGTGAGTTCCTTTTTTTGGGTATCACATTTGAAGTCTTGCAGAATTATATATAGGCCTTTTGAAATGTATTAAATCGGATGATAAACTGGTGTTCACTGTAGGTTCTGGCTTTCAATTCAAAATTTATTTTGAAAAGAATGCATATCCAATCCACCAAACTTGGGGAAAACTTGATGTACACGTATACTTCACAAACGAGTTTTAGCTAGACAAATTTATTTTTCACAATTTGAAGGTTCAGATATTGTAATGCAGGATGCAATTGAATTAGGATGTGAATTGGAGGGAAGCATCTCGTCTAATTGAAGTTGATTTAATGGAGAAGTGATCCCAGTCTGTATATCAAAGGGAAAGATAATTCGCCTCAAATAGAACCATATCGAAATTCATACAAGCGCTAGTGTCCTCTTGGAAGTTAATGCGGACCAAAACTCAAATGAGCTTAAATGAATACACTGTGACTCAGTTCTATAGAGTAACATAACATCATTCACTATAATCTCCCCTTGTTGATGCAGGTGGCCCAGGCAAGCTCGTGGCATGCACGAGCCTCAGTGCTCGGCTATATGCAGGTGATGGTCTTCTGTAACCTCTTTCTCATGCAAGATCCAGAAGTGGTCTCCAGTCTGCAAGAGATTACCATGAGGCTGCTCTGTGACGAGCAGGTCGAGGTGAGCCGATATATTATTATTATTGCGCAGGTAGTAATATTACTGTTTAAACTTGATGGTCAGGCAGTCTACAGGAGACTTAAGGCCAATTCCTACTTTGCAATTGTGGAACATGGATGTTCCTTTATCGGCAACATAGGAAATTTTGTTTTCAAGCAAGGCAACGTAACGCTGTCTGTTAGTGTGACACCCCACTTTCGCAATATGCCTGAGGTTAGTGAACTCCCCTCCCCCTCCTCCCCAAAATTGTCGACTGATGTTTCGAAATCACTCCCGACAAGATAAATTTTGTCGGCAACAACGGAACATTGGTAATACCCCTGTGGTGCATACCGCTATCAGCCCGTAATTAGCATAATCTATGGCTGGGTAAGGAGAAATCAGGGTGCCACACACAGACTCACCGATTAGCATCCTTGGAGACCTCAAAGTCGCAGACAACAGAGATTAAAGTGGAAAACACGCTGTATGATTTCGTTTCCACCGATTAACTCCCTTAATCGTAAGCTAGTCTTAGCGTGCCTCAGACTAATTTGCGCAGGGCGTCTACCATCACGGAACATTTATATTCTAAAATCGTACAGTGTTATGGCCATAACACAGAATAAGAATACAATAATTGTATACAATAATTGTATTTTTGTCGTGTAGTGTGGATGTCTTTGCTAGGACTGAGTCCCACCATCCCTTCTCCGAGAACTCGCTGTAATGGTCGGTGCGAAGTGCATTTTTGCCTGAGAAAAACTTAAGACTAGATTACGATTTGTGAACTAATCGGAGCAGGCTCTATCGGGTAGCGTGCATCTCTGTATATAAGCATAGAACTAGTCTGATCAATTCTCTGATCTGACGTGGTGTATCGGCTGCCCCGACTCAGTGGCGTCTTTGCATTGAGTGAGTAAAAAAGACAATTTACCAAGAGAAAGTCGCTGTATCTCCTTCTCATTCGCCGTTTAGTGGGGGATCTGATTTTTACTGCTATGAACATTTTTCTTTTCTAATCACCTGTCTAAAATATTTTTGTCAAGTAGTATTAAGTTCAATCAGCCTTAAAAGCTGTTAGACCCACCGATGAATCTTATGTTGAGTATATACAAATAAACCCCAACGCCAGCCTCTAACCTTTGCAGGTCCGGGAGATGGCGGCCGTAACATTGGGCGGGTTCCTACACTGCGGCTACATGTCTCTCAACAAGGACATGATGGACCAGTTTGAGTCACTCAGCCGCACGAAGATCAAGAAGAACAAGAAGGCGGACCTGAACCCGGAGCGGGTTATCAAGCGGCACGCGGGCGTGCTGGGGCTGAGTGCATGCGTGCTCGCCTTCCCCTACGATGTGCCCGAGTTCATCCCACAGATCCTTATGGACCTGAGCGACCATCTGGGCGACCCACAGCCAATACAGGTAAATCTCATTGTGTTATTTAATGGTGTATACTGAAAAACAGGGATCTCAGAGTTCAGGGTAATCTCTGATATCAGGGTTTTTATAAAACACAGAAATATTGTCCTTACTATTTAAAAGCCTCAATAAAACCTGTGTATGTCAACTTGTTTCAGGAACACAATATACTCGATTTCCCTATCAATGTGTGCATTATTACTTCTATGATTTTCAGGGTTTTCCCTGACTAGTTTCCCATAGATAATACAAGGATGAAAATCCCTGAAATCCCTGAAACCCTTTCACTGTTACCATAAAAACCACTTTGAATGTATAGCTAACACCAGCAACCAGCTTCACAATATAATCTCCCATGCATATACGTGTATATGGTTTAATAGGACATCAATAGGACATGGGAGGTAGGGCTCTGCATGGACTGTAGTACCAGTCCTACTCTCCAGGGGATACAGTTTTCTTTGTACTTGAGTTTCCTGTAAACTTGCTCAATGTAGTCCAGTGGGAATAAGGGTGGGGGAGTTTGTCCCAGCAAATAACTTATGGGATTTTCTTTAAGGGCTGCTGACATATCTGTGGAAAAGCAGTATAGCATAGATATATGTGTGTACGTATGTTTGTGTATGTATGTCAATTTCCGCAATTCTCTTGTAACACTGACTGAGTGACCAGTGGCTCCATCACGTGTGCTAAAATATATAACTGAGCTGATCGGATTGTTGGGCCATACAGCCAGGCACGAGAGGACGCCACTGACTGCTATCGAAGTGAAAGGCATACCTATATTAGTTCTCTTCATTGCCACCAGAGGCAGGTCCGTGTCGATTGGCTGACAAAATTGGGTTCTGGCCATAGAGGAATGCACTACTAGTTATCATGTAGAGTTGAAGCCAGTTGTTTCCACTAAAGGGACCACTGTCTCTGACAGCCCATGTTAAGATATGCAGACAGAGTATAGGGATGGATAAAAAGGTATGTTAGCCAGGTGCATGGTTTATCAGAACCGTTTCAATATTAATTTAAATGTCTACCCTCGAGGGCGCCCAACCTATGTAATATAGTTCAGTGGTTGCTCACTAGAGCTGCGCTGCGAGCGAACGCCGGTCTTCACTTACTTTTGTCACGCGAGGTTGTGACGCCTCTGATGATATTTTTCTAACGTCGCTAACGTTCACCGCCCACGTAGGAAACTGTCGAGCAATTAGCGGGACTGCACTTCTCAGGCCGCACGCGATCATTATCTATGTAAGCACGAGGTGGAATAAAAACATTCTTTAAAATAATGATAAAAACGAATGGCTGTTTCAGACCCGCCCGCCCGCCCTGTTAATTAGGCGTCGTCACCCTTTGTTCTTCCGTCTCCCCACGCTTGACAGATGAGTATTTGTTCTCACTTATTTTCTTCTACTTTTCTCACAGCTGACAGTGAAGAAGACACTTTCCAACTTTCGGCGGACGCACTATGACAACTGGCAAGACCACAAGCAGAAGTTTACAGACGACCAGCTTGTCGTCCTCACAGACCTGCTCGTCTCCCCCAACTACTACGCATGACCAAGGCTTTCCCCTAGGTCCTGCCGTGTAGCTTAAGGTACGTAGTAGCTCTACCTTTGAGTTAACTATACAGGAGTGAAAGTTCTCCGACGGAATTCTAGTATTTCATTTAGATCGAAACACTCACAAAGTTAGAATATATATATATATCGATTCATAGCCATTCTGTTCCAAAATAATGTTACAAATGATATCTTTTTTTCATTCCCGACATTCATCTCGAAATTGTCAAAATACTATTTGACATCCCCTTCTTTTTTCCAGCTGCAAACACAATAGATTTCCTATCCACTGACAACTTAAGTAAGATTAAGTACTTAGTATTTGCTAGCATAAATCTTGATTGAGATAGGTAATGTGACACTTACCGAGGATGCATGCAGGCAGTGTGAGTGGCTGCCACGATGATAGGATACTACTGAAGACAATTAAGCAAGTCGATGTAAGGGGGTGGTATGGACAGATAGTTTGGGGTGACGTGGTGGAAAGTGGGTTTTTTCCCTTGATAAATGAGGTCAATACTCAGGTTAGAGATTAATCTACTCACATGAAAAATGGTTCTCCACATGATCCAGTGTTTGTGCCCATACATGCATTTTAGGGGTGATAAAATTTATTTGTGTTTACAAACATATTATTAGCGGGTGGACAGTTGGTCTTATATGTTATGGCTGTAGCCTACTACGGTACACCTGCTTGTAAAGTCACTAGGCGACCTGACCACATTTTTGCGCTTATAGCTAACTAATTATAGATAGGACTATGGTTTCTGTTTTAGACAGAAGGTTTTATGCAATAATACAATATCTCTCAGTTTCAGTATTTAGTATTTTGATATGGATTTAAAACGATGGACGTATCTACCCGTAAAACTGGTTCAATCATAATATAATGTGCCTCATTTGAAAGAGGATAAAAACAGTAGGTGCTGGGAAGTGGAATTTGAGTTAGATTCTATATTTACAGAGATTTAAGTATTTGTTAAAAAAAAAAGAGGGATGGGTGAAGTAGCCATAATAAAACAGATGTTCACACAATATTGATTAAATTAGGTATTGGTGTCACCTTTACCATATCCATAAGTGCACTTACAGTTGCTCACATCCTATGATGTGCAAGTGAACTGGGAATCCATAATTCATGCTCCATACCCTCCTATCTGATCTGATGTCCTCTATAGTAGGAGAATATGATTGGAGAGTGCAAGAAACCAGGACAGCATTTTCATATTTGGAGTGCTGCCATCTTGTGTGAATTTGGAGAACTAAAGTCAGTTTCATCAGTCAAGTCAGGGAAGTAGTCTAGTTCTATGGCCAAGTCAGAGAACTAGAGACCCTTCTAGACCCATAGATCATGTCTTCATTGTTTCCTTAGACTGTATAATGGAAAATTGCAATATGGTTTATTCACTATGGAATATGAGGAAAGTCTGTCAAAATGTATATTTCTGCTTTGCCACCTCCCCTTGCACACAAACAGTGAACCTGCCATATGAACATGCCCATTAAAACTCCTACGTCAGCTCCTGCCTCCCTTCCCCTTAAGGGACTATTATGGACACCCTGACCCATATCATTGTAAAGCTTCTATATTGATACTATTTTCTGTTCATGATTATCAATATGTGCACACTTAGTTCTTGTTAAACAATCTTGTTGCTCAAAATTGATGCATTATATAAAAAAAAGAGTAGACTTCATATTACTATCTTCAGCACTTGCCTTTAATTTCCATAATAATTAGTATATAGCTCGTACAATCAGTTTGTAAAGGTTATAATTATTGGGCAACTCAAAGGACGACTGGACAGTGGAAGTAACACCAGTATGTTTCTAATTAAGACAAGAAGTCTGGTGGTCATTCCACCATTCTTATTTCACCCCGATCCTTGAAGAAGACAGTACTCCTGTCGAAACCAGTTGGATACTATCGAATTATCACGTAAATGGACGAACAGCATGTACAGATACGATGAACAATAAAAACATCGTAAGCAGTGAGTGTTCCTTGGTTACCGAATAAAATGCCCATGATGTATTAAATAAAGGGTATTTTTCACACAGAGATTTACCAATAGAATTTCAGGGGTGTCATGTTTCCATGGAAATTCATGCTTTCATTTTCACTGTCAGGCATCTGATATTTCCAGGTTTCAGGATTTTCTGAGATCTCCTTGGGACCTATGTAAATCCAATGAGCAAATTAGTGGACATGATAAAAAGGCCATGTCTGCTCTCGGCTTAGCCAGAAATTCAATTAGAATACTTAAATATACAGGCTCCCAAACACCAGGAAACCCCTTTTCATGACCTTTTGTTGTTTTCAAATTCCATGCCTGCGGTAAATCAAATTCATTATCCTTGTGTAAAATAAAACATAACTGCTAAGCTACCTAAGTAAGAAGACAGCACCAGTTCACCACGGGTCAGGACCACTACCATGGATTCCCCACTGACTAAACCTCCCAATAAAGTCTCAGCCCTGTGCCGTGGCCATTATCGGTACTTTTTCCAGGTTTTGATGTATCACGAGGCTTAGCTGGAGAAATATTGTTTCCTACCACGGAACCTTATGGGGATTCCATTGGAACAAAAAAGTTACAAAAAACGTTTTCCGGGTTTTTCCTGGTGCAGCAAAACCATGGAAGAACCATGGAAGGAAGCCAGACTAAAGGGTGTGTTCCACCAGGCTGACTGTGATTTCGACGCCGTCTGCCAAACATGCTTACAGTTACAGTGTACAAACTCACAGACCTGGGGGGTATTTTAGAGTCGTGACAATCATTAATAGTGATCGTTTCCAGCGCATCGCGTTTCATAGTCGTGATGATCATAAAACAGTGATCAGTCACATGTGTGACCGATTGAGGGTGTCTGTTTTGCGTTGCATAGTCGTGATCATCACGAGTGATTTTTCCGAAAATGATAACGAAAACGGTCACTATCAGTGACAAGGCTATACATGTCACTACTCGGCCCAGATATACTATGGCTGTCAACAAGGTTAACAGATAAACCGGTAGTCCGTTCAAAGACCTCCCTGTGCTTCAGAAAGACATAGATCTAGTTCTTTGGCTTCAGTTTGAGAGTCTTGGCTTCAGTTTGAGCACCCTGGCCAATGAAAACGGCATGCACCATACAGTACAGTCTAATGAAGCGGGAACAAGTGCAGTCAATGTCAAGGTCGCTGCATAAATTAGGGGAGGCTTGGCAAAAAAGACTTGTTTAAGCCCTAGCTATTTTAAGAGCTTGCATTGTTAATAACAGTCCGATTTTGATGAATACAAATTCTTTAGGAAGCTGAGACTAAGGCCTATGTGATGATGTAAATTGTATTTACCTATGTCAAGTTTGAAATTTCATATGAGCCAGTGTAATGCTATGATTTTTATTCCTATGGCTATGGGTTTGGTCTCAGTTATCCTAGCATCGATTGAACCTTTCATGTTATTTAGGATTAAAACATTGGTTTTCATGTTAGAGCTGGAAGCAGGCAGGAAAATGCCCATAAAAACTCTGATCATTTTGATTTTATCACTAGTAGTGGTCATTTTAACAGTGAAATAACTATTAGTGATCAAATCGACACTTGAAAACAGTGATCGCACTGTAAAATAGTGATCGGGACTGCAGTGACGGTCACTAAAACGGTCACTAAATTAGTCACTCTTTTTCCTTGATCACTAATAAAGACGTCGCTGTCTATAAAACAGGACCCTGGTCCATGGCCTACATCGCACCGATAGTTTTGAACGAAAAATGTGACCATCCCAACCCAGTCCCAGTCATCATCCGTAACGTACATATACATTAAAGAGGGTGGTGATGATGACCACCAAAACACCAACTGGCACTCGCCCCCCTCGAGTTTGATTGAGGAAATTCTTCTTGCAATCATTAGATTCTCTTGTATTGTAACTAGGCTCGTTTGCACAATAATTCACCTTCCCTGGTTTCATCTAGTTGCTTGTCGCGAGTAATTATTTAACACATTAGCCGACCTGAAAAAGTGATCAACCTTAATGATATGATTCACCACAATCAATATGGTGGACTCGTTACTGACGTCAAGTCGGTCATATTGACAGAAAGATCATTTGGAAGTGTCATCCATTGCTGTAAAAAATTGATTATTGCCTGTCTACGTAAAGAAAAGATGACAATTATCCTTTCCAGATGGTAGTCGGGATTCACTAGGGAAACACGTCTGCAAACAGGTTATGATTATTTCAGTTTTACGACGAACATAAACCAAGCATGGCAGACCAATTTGTGAAATTATTTTGTATAATTAGGTTTGCACCATTTGTCACTGACATAAAAAGACAGCCAACAGGCAATTTCGTATTTAGTGAGTCTTGCGCACTTGTGACAACGGTTGAGAGACGTAGCAGAAACACGTATCCTAGTTACGCTTGGATAAGATCAATACACACGAACTGCAGCACCACTGGTCTTTAACATCTACGTTATTTTTATCACTGCACGGACAGTGTTTACAGGCTATGTTATACAGCGCCAAGCACAGCACCAAGGAAGGATCTTACACAGTCACCAGCTTGTCAGTGTCTGCTTTGTGCCGGCCACATTATTCATCTCGTCAAATGTTTAAGCCTTCGGTCGGGGGTTGGGGGGAGTGGGGCAATGATCCGGGAATGGGGAGGGGGTGTAATGGTAAGACGTGTGAATCAGATGCTGGCTACTCGGCTCCGAGTCACAGACGTTCCTCGATGTCATATAGATTTCCTATCCTACTCGACTCATATTTTTGAACGTGCCATGGTGTTAACTTGGTTCTTGCTTCCCTGTAAAATATCATGGTATATAGAGCTACACTGCCAGGGAACTTTTTACGGTACTAGCCTGTAGTAAGGTCAACTATTCCCAGACAGCATTGTGCATGGCTCAATATAGGCCTATTGGAGTTTAGCGGCTGAGGCAAGGAATTCCCTGCCCGGAAGCAGTATAATGGCGTAAATGTTGATATACAAGGCAAAAAAACAACATGAAGATTACCATGGCAGTTTGGATGAGAAACATATTTTCTTTAAAAGTCTGTGTTTGCTGACGAATAACATTAACGTATAAAAATATATTGGTAGAGCACAGATTTTTTAATCCAGATTCAATAATTAGAGAACAGGTGTTTGTCTGTTTGATGTTCTTGTGGGTTGGAATCCGTATTATTTTTGGCACGTCTAAAGAGACAATTCTGACTACCAGCCAATGAGCACCCAGAGCTAGTAGACTAGAACAGACCCCTTTCAGACTGCCCTGTGTGCCTGCAAGCGGTCTATGAAAGAGACTAATACGGTCCTGGACCAGAGAAGACGCTAGACGTTACGTCTAGCCCAGTGAAGTTTGTACTTGCTGAATTAAGTACATCATTTGTGCGTTAAGACCATAACTGATGATTTACTACCTTAATAAATATATATCGACATTTAGTGTAAAGCTGGCCCCCACTGTCCCGACACACTATGAAAAGATCTGCGATTTGGCTACAATAAGAAATTTTCCAATCGTAGAGCTATCGGAAGGGATATATATTGTGGCAGGTTTATTGGTTTTTAATCTGAGGAATAGGCCCAAATACCTTATCAATGGGGTGGGGGGTGCATAGCTTACACACAGTAGAGAATGCTTCCGACACGGCCATTCTGACGGAACGCTCTCAGAGTCGACGTTGTAACACAGGTTCTACTGCTACGATAAACCCGTTTGTTCTGATAGATAATTTGATTTTGTGTCGGAACGCTTATCGTAGGACTATCGTAGTGTGTCGGAATCGGAAATCATGCCAGTAGAGGCCCGGCTTAAGGGTGTGGTTTAGTTTAGAGTAAGTCGGTAGAGTGTAGTCTGATTGTCCTAGACTCCACGTGTTTTACCATCAAGAGGACGGTGGTTGTATTGTCCTATGTGAATGGCAATCTAAACCTCTCGTCACAAGACGTCGTGAAGGGTCGTGAAGTAAAGGATCAGGCTCCTGAATTCTTCTAGTTATTACGTCTGCCCATGATCGTTATAAGCTGAGAGACCCTTCTAGGCGACATGAGTAACTGCACTGGCCTTTGTTCAGCCATCATTTTGCTGCATCTCACCTGAGCTCAGAGGTTCTGTGCCGTCAATCAGGCGGTTGTCGTAGCTTAATAAAACAAATATTTCATCAGTCTATAAACAGAGCCTTGTTACCTCTAGACAAGGGAATGCCGTTCGGTATTGTTTGATCAGGCCTGATGATTGTCTCGATTTTCAGCACAGTGCCTTGGAGACGTCAAAGTCAGCATTAACAGTGCACCTGTCATTCTTATATTTCTGATCGAATTAGTCTGAAGACTGCTCTGCCATCAACTGTATTTGAAATCAGAATGAGATTAGACCTCTTGTGCGGCAACCACCAATACATATAGGGAGTCTTGAATAAGAGTAATCGTACTATTTCCCTACCCTCTACATAAATCATAAATGCATATCTTTTTATACTGTAGGTATTTCAATGAAAAATATCGATCATCCGATTGTATGCATAATAAATGAAGTTATTTAATTGATTTTATCTTAGGATGCTGGTGCCCGCATATGGGATCATTCTGCCCTGGTTGTTCCCAGCATAAATTGGACGTTATTTTCAACTAACCATGAAGTTTCAACTTACCATGAAGTTGTATAAGTCTTTTCAGGCGGCTTCAAGAGTAGCAAACCTCGTATCACTTCCTGTATTTCTTTTAAATTCCTTTATTTCGATGAAATATTCCTTCATCTCCATTATCTAGGGAAAATCAATTTATTTTCAACATGATTCTACATTTAGACACGGTATTTTAAAAGTGGTTGCTTTATTTTCCCTCTATTCTGGGAAACACATTCCTTTAGAATTCCTGTATTTTCTGGAACTGTGGTATGACGCCTGGATTAGGTAATTTCGCTATGCCAAGCGATCATCTACAATCAGCCAATCTGTTATATAATATCGACCACCCCTGGGTTTGATGAAGAATGCTTGTTGTCTGGGCCTCGGTGATTCGTCAGGGTATAAAAGTCTTAAGGGGTTTGCATTATGTCAACAAGTGTTATGTTGGATATTACCAGAGCTTTGCAGCCGTCGGCGGGAGAAGTGCAATTGACGACCAGACTAGATTTTGCTGAAGTCGACTTTGAGGTAGACCCTATCTATAGTTTAATGGGGGTCTTTCTTGCCGATCAAGGCTCTTGAATTTGGGTCTACTAGGCATGGACTTTTAGGCAATTATATCTGTATATAAGTAACAATCATATTTGGGGGAAGGACAACATCTGCTGATACGGTTATATAAACGGTCTCGTGCGGAAGAAGTCCATAAACAGGGATGGCAGCTTTCCATTTTTCCATGGAAATCCATTTTTCTCATTTCCATTAAATACAATTACCTTTCCCTGTGTAAAACAGAGGTAATATTAATTGAGTTTCATTCACGCCAGTGAACAGTGGTTTAAACCTCCCCACAGACCCTCGGGCCCATGTTCTGGCCGACAAGGATGTTTTCACATTTTTTCTGACCCCTACGGACATCCCTAAACAATATCAAATCTAGTTGGTTACATCTCGAAACTACAGAAACTCGTTTCGTAAATAATGTAACAATTAAATTGATATTAGGAGTAAAGACCTTAATAATTTTATCTCATCTCATATTTTACTTTACTCTTACAGATATTAGTCCTTACCTAATATTATTTCATTGAATACTTGCTGTGATATCAAGTAGCGCGGGAATCCTTCAATATTTAACAGCAGGCAGTGGTACTGTTCCTGGTTGAGAGAATACACAACAAGAAGCCTCTAATTAGGACAGAACAATGCGTAACTTGGCCTCTTCACCTGCAGTGGTGCGTAATCAGTGGTGTAACATGAAGTACATGTAATATATTAAGCAACATCAAATGTTATTGGGGATCGCTTTGTCACCTATAGCGAAATACAATAACCTCTTGCTCTCCGCCCGACCGAAAGAGGCCGATGCTAACACCCACCGGTGGTATATTTGCAAATCTTTTATTATGAATCACGAGTGATAAGAGTTCAGGAAATCCTCTACATAGGCTTTGTGGGTTTGTGGTGTACAGCTCATTGTATCTGACATGAGTCGGTACTATACTGAAGTCTGTAACAGTATACCGACTCACGCAGAAAGAGGCGAGATAATTATAAACTTTACCATCTTATACACATAATTCACCAAGGCCACCACCGCTCCCCTCTGTTTTCAACAGACAGACGCTAGTCTAATCCTACAGGCGTGATGAATCAATCTAAGATGAGAAGGAGCATTTGGGACTCGCTTTCTAATGAGAACATTGGGTTACACTGTAGAGGGAGAGGATTGGGTGAAGGTAATATGTTTTTTGTTGTTGGGTTTCTTTTAACAAATGCAATGAATGGAATGGTATTGCTTAATTGGTTGTTAATGGCACGATGCGACATGGTAGGTTCTGATAGATGTGAACGAAGTTATTAGATACGTGAATGGCAAAGAGAGTGCTGAGAAGCCAGGATGAGTGTGGTAGAGGGGACATGTGATTGGGATATATACGCGGAAACTGACACAGGGTAGGCAATGCAAGGATGGGAGGGAGGGAGGGAGTGAGAAAATGGTGGAAATAGTGAAAGGATTATGACATTCCACCCTGACAAACCTGATACACGTTTGTAAACAAAAACACGTTGAATCACATGTTTGTTTAAAAAAAAACCCGCGTTTAAAAGTACCGTTTCATATGTTGAAATTGATACGTCGGACATTAGTAGGGATGGCGCGCCGTAGTGTAGTGTGCGGGTGTGGTGGTGGGGTCGGGGTGGGGTTAGTATGAAAGAGGGTATGTGGAGAAGATGCGTCTAAACTGTGAGGTGGGGTGACTGATGGTGGAAGTAGACGGGTATGGGTGGTGCGTGTGGGGAAAACATCGCGGCAGTTTATAGCAGTAGCCTTGGCTTGTTGGCCAAAGCTGAGCACACCTCCGTGGGAATCGGCGAGGCGCTCAGCCAGCACATTTGTCTATGTGGTGGCTGCAGATGTAAAGCCAGCGGAAAATTCAGTTTGCCCACCAAACCAGAAAAAAAGCACAGATTAATGGGTGTGGTGGCGTCGATAGGGATGGTAGTGCTCCCATATCATCGTGTATCCGCTTGAGAACTGCAGCTTCTGCTTCATCTTACGGAATGACAACAGATAAAAAGTAAGAGTTGCAGCTATGTGTGCTCTGTTGTTGATGGCTCACTTCTGACGAATTGAATCGTCGCCTTATTTCCTTGCAGATGCCAAGTTCGATGGTAGCCGTTTATATATAGAAGTCTCTGTGCTTGTTTTTGTTCAATAGTGAACGCTTTCTTCGATATAATAGATATGATCCTAAACAAATAATGGTAGTTTTTCATTGATTTTTTTTCATTTTACACACACATACAAAAAAAGGAAAATTTTTTTTACATTCTGTTCATAATTCAATATTGATTATTTCAACCCCTTTATATTCAACTAGTTTCGGCGCCAGCGATTAAAAGGGTCATGGAATAAAGAATAAAAGCTTGCACTACTAATTGAAAACCGGAGTAAACCTCACTGTCCCAAGATGACAGACTCACTCCCGAAAACAATGGAAATATCTTGGGAAATAGTCGAGATCAAATGAATCAGGTCTTTAAATTTCTTCTTGCATATATTTCAATGAGCATATCCGACCGGTGAGCAATCCATGGAGACATTCTACCATGGCCCCCAAAAAACGTAGAGTTATTTAAGTTGAAACATTATGTTTATTAAGAGAAGCCGTTAGAGTAATATGGAAGAAAACCTTGCTCCGCGATCCCCAGGTCATAAAATCATTTCTAAATGCGTACTTGTGAGAAGCTATCCAGGGGCTGGCAGTTGGCATGGCATTCAGTCAGGCTGAGGGTTAAGATGATTTATCGGCGCGCTACAGTAGTCTGGCGCTATCATATTGGAACAAGGCCTGCGCCCATTGTGGGTCGCCGGCGGTGCGCGCCCACTGCGTCTGTTTGGGGTCTCAGGAGATAGTCTAACGGTTTTTATGCCCAGCGGCGCCGGAAGGTATCGTGCAAACTGACCGTCTCATGCGATCTACGGCCTGTGCCCCTGAGAACCCGTTCTGCCCACTGAAGTGTATTGCCCGCCATCCGCCGCCCCCGCCCCTTCGATCGCCTGTCTGTCTGTCCACCCGCCCCTCCGCCACCATTGACAACCTGACTGCTCTCACCAGTGGCTTCTATGACCGACGTCCCCTGTTACTGGCTCCACAACCGCTCCCCGCCTACTATCTTTGCCGTCTGTTATTCGTCCCCTGCCGCTCTCCTTAAACTGACCACCCCGCCTTTACGTGCCTCCTATCCACCAACCCGGTCCCTCCCCGCCATCACCGCCGCACATCCGCTATGCACCACCTCACCTGCCACTGTGTGCCGGCCCACTATCCACCACCGCTCAAATGCCAACGCTTGCTGTCCATCTAGCCCACAACCAGCCATCCGACGCCTTCCCGCTATCCACCACCCCGCCCGCAACCTACCACCCCCGCTTACCCGCTACATGCCACCCCACCGGCTACATGCCACCCACCACCCCGCCCACTACCTGCCACCCACCACCACACCCGCTACCCCGCTGGCAAGCTACCTGCCACCCACCACCTCGCCCTGCTATCTGTCACCGACCACCCCACCTGCTACCTGCCACCCACCACCCAGCCTGCCTCATGCCACCTACCACCCAGCCTGCTATATGCCACCCACCACCCCGCCCGCAAGCTACCTGCCACCCACCACCTCCTACCCACCGCCCGCCTGCTACCCAAGCCAGTCTGTTACCTGCCAACACCCGCTAGTCAACCTCATCATCGCCTTCAGCCAGGCATCACCATCTCTCAGCACTCCACTACCCCTCTCCATAGTCATAAGACAGCTTGTGGTTTTTGCCTCCTTCACGTTGAGCCTCGGTGCGCATTTTCCCGCCAGCCACACTACTCCCAGGCGAATCCGTGTCCCTGTGGAGTCGACTTGGCAGAGCCACAACACACACGTGCACAATGGAATCAGAATTAGGTTAAAACCAGCAGCTAATTAGGTACTGTCAAGAAAGAGGCAACTCGTCGTCATCTTTGTAATAAATCTCCCGTTATCATCCTCTCGGCTTTCCACAAAGCTTGTCGACATTAAGGTCTGTCGGATTACAATATTTTTAAATCAACAGCAGTTTCGACTTGAGAGTGCGGGATCGAAATGGTTAAAAGTGAAAAAAAACTTGCTCCTCTCCTGTTGCAACCCTGCTCCAGTTGAATACAAGTACATGAACGAGGGCTTTAAGAATTAAAAGACTACTTACACGCAGATCCCAGGTGATGCACGCGAGATACAAATGATAAGGGGTTAGGATTTCTCTGCACTTCCTAACCGTGGTTTGAGTAAACTTAAGGTGCCTTTACTAGACCGCACCCGGAAGTAACATACAATGAAGCCCAGTTTTCAATTTCAGATTGCTAATCCACCTCTCCTTTCATCGGTGTACTTACTACCTTACTTCCTCTAGAACACAAAGCTCTTTTCTGATGATAAAGGGCGGGTGTTTGCACCAGAGACAAGTCTTTGAAATTAAAGCAGGATGTTTTACAACGTACCCCCGTGCTGCCCGCATCTGATCCGACCAAGGCTTTCGACCCCCTCCCGCTAACTACAGATGCTTAGTAATCCTGCTCCAGATCTAACCACGCCCAGCCCCTTCGAAACCACAGACCTCTGCACCAAGCATCCACGTCTTTTCAACTCTGTTAAGTAAAAAGGGGAAAAGACTACCGCACCCTTCCGTGATACACGTAGCCTCTATTCTGTAAACATATCCGGATATTGACGGTATCTTGGTGCATGCAATATTAGGATTCTACAGTTCACCTGAACATAACTGAAGGGAAAAACCCATTAATTGCACTTAAGGGACATGTCGATAGACGCTTTATATGGAAGGTGTTTCTTAGAGGAAAATCGTTTGTGGAATTGTTACTGTTTATTCAGCTGGAGGAAAAATGAAAATAAGTACTTTTGAATAGCGAATCAGTAAAGGAAATGATAAGTGTCACAAACTCTCTCATGACCGGCCTCCTGTAACGGGGTATAGCTCCACATCTCTTGAGAAAACACTCTTAAGAACAGTATGCCAACTATCCTAATCGTATGTGACATAATTTTCTACAAGATCTACTACCTGATAATGGTCCAATTCTGGTTTTGGTAAACAACAAACATCATAGTCAGTACTGGGCAAACCTATCATCAATTTAAACTTTTTCAGAATTCGGAGAAATATGATTCGGCCAAACTGTATTCTCGGGTAGTGTAGCTGAACAACTTGTAAATGTAGACAAGTCACAAAGTAGATTTGAATCAAGAAAGTTCACCTGTGTTCCCAAAATGGCTGTGGCCACCCATGGCTCCCTGTTAGACCGTCGTAGAGTTGCTCGTAGCTGGAGTAGGCATGTAATTCTGCACATAGCAAGTTTGTTTAGAATGTGATGATGCGAAGGGATATCTGCATGGATCAAAGAGCATCCCTCACCATTGTATCCAATGCAGACTGGTACGATTCCCAGTGGACGACTGCTTTTCATATCAGAGCCCTTACTGTGCTGGGCATGGTTTGGCACATTCTTCTCAGGATCAGAAGCAAAATCTGTCTTAAGGAACCTTATTGCGATGCCCATATTTCCTGATGAAAATGTAGCAACACCCTTCTTTGCCTTCTGCCTCATCATAGCGACAAAGACCTGTGATACTTAGACTTGCCTTTGCCTTTTGTTGTTGAACACAACTCACTTCAGACAAATCCGTACAGGTCACATTTTTTCTGTTCAACTAAATCTCCTTACCCGGACAGGTTCCATTTCGCCGGATTTTACTCCGATGTTTACCTGGGGTCTCTCCGACTCGGTCCAGACTGGCGCCTTATTATGGGTCAGAATTTACATCCGGCCATCGCCAGTGGTGCTCCTTTGATTATGCAAAGCTTGTGGGGCCGATCAAAGGCCAGTAGCTGGACCGGGGTCACGGAGCTGCCTGACTGGCACTTTATACATTGTTTATGTACCAGATTTAAGGCCGGGATAGAAGACGGAGCAGATTTCGACTCTATAGAATCAGATTTATACTCAGGCATGTCAGGGAAATCTCTGAAAACGGGAATTTTGTAGAACACATCTGAAATATTTCCCTCTTTATTAAAAAACTGAATATAACCTGTGTGTGGCAATCCCATCTTATTTCTAAAACCCCATATCAGTGACTTCCTATAAATGCGTCCATTATTACTCCCATGATCTTCAGGGATTTCCCTGACAAGTTGCCATTAAATAATACATTTAAGAGAATCTCAGGCTGTTAGAGTTTGCCAGTATAAGGTATTTGGAGAGGACAAGAAATTTGGCACTGTATGGGGGGCTGTTACAGTGTGGCAGTGAGGTAAAAAGGATTGCAACAATTTGGCCTGTCTAGATATGTTTAATTGAGTAGAGGTTTTGTATCATGAAAGGGCTATGCAGGGGGATAGGGGCAGCTTGGGACCTCGTGACAGTTGTTGAGCAATGCATCATTTAATATGGGAATACATCACCGTGGGGCTCACTAAGTGACGCTAGTTGTCTTAGATAAACTGTATAGATGAAATTTAAGAGTGACAAGCTAAAGAAATCAGAAGTGTGGAATTTAAATAAGGATATGTTAAGCTGGTTCCCCTCTGCTTGTGACATGGCTACGACGTGCCTATGAATCAAAATTCCCGCATGATAGCCTTGTCAGAATGTTGAAAAATTCAGATTCATAGAATGTCAGAATACGAAACTATATTACCGCATCGTCGTTGTGTCAGAAGCTTGAAAAATGCTGTGTCCTAGTGTGTCGGAACGCTCGTCGTAGCGTGTCGAGAGCTCAGTGGGTTCCCGGCCTAACACGTCTCTCGGCTGAAAATGTGTATTATTATAGATGGTTTAATGTGTTATCTTTTGTATACATCAGAATATGCAAAAAAAATCAAATACTTGTTGTAACGGTCGCATTGATTATTGCTCGGGGGCAATGCATGTCAGGGCCAGTAGAGTGTCATTGAGTGTACCCGTTCAGAGCTCTGGAGTCACTGGTTTGTAGCCTGAGGGAGTCCGGCTGACTTGAATACATTATCAGCGCCTGACAATTAGTTTGAGGGTGTAAGGATTGTTTTTTGTTTCATGGTGGGGTGTAGGATATGGATACTTGCCGGGCATTTCTTAAGACCTCACTAGCATCTCTGTGTTAAGCAGAACGTGTTTTTGTAGCAGGCAGGGTGGCAGAGCCATGTAAGTGTGGGGCTTAGGGCTCTATAGCAGTGATTAGAAATATCAGATGACTTCACTATTAACGGTGCTCTGTATGGACCTGAAGTAGCCGTAAAATGATCAGACACAGAAGATTGAAAGGTTTAATAAGGGACATGTCGAGAGCTTTCTGGAAAGAAAACCATATCCGCGGGAACAGATGTCAATGTCAAAATCTGATTTAAGAGCGGAAGGTAGAAACCGGAGCGTAAGAAGACTCGGCACTAAATAATTCACGACCGTGTGGTCCCTGTTGGCGTACGCGCAGGGATTTAGAAAAGGAAAATTGAGCAGGCCATCCGTAATTTGCTAGTAGGAATCGTATTTTGCTGTTGTTCGGGTCCGATTTGTAGTTCGTAGTTGCCATATTGATTTGAAATAAATTGCAGAGATTATTAGAAAAAAGTTCACAATCACCTCATCTATCAAGCTCTATTTGTATGCACATACAATAGCATCTTTTCACCGGACATCGTGAGTGATGCTAGACTCGGCGGGCATACAACGTGAACCGGGCACTGTTATTTGTTACCCGCATTCAAGACACCACGACGCAAGGCCTCACTCATGCCAGGCAGGAAAGCGATATGTCCTCTGGGTGTCTGAACTGCTTCTCTCTGTGCTCGTTGTGGACCACTACTGCATAGACCACTGCAGTGTGGACCACACACACTTCGCAGTCCCTGAAATCAATGTATAACGTGTGATTCACGAGGGACGGGAGGGTTGGGGATAAGTTTCAGTCCCAGGCTTTGGTATCTACTTCGATGTCTCTATTGCTGTTTGGTCTCTTGGAGACACAAGACCACGGTTCCCCTTTACGGGACCGGGCTTGTAAGGGGGAGTGGGCAGGACAGGGGTATGTCGTCGTCAGGCAGAGGTTAACGCTACCCTCAGCAGTCACTGACCATTGAGAACACACGTCATCGTGTTGTTTCTTCTTCAGTTACGCCGATAGCAACGTTCTGTTTTTTCATGGCATTTTTTTAGTCCGGAGCGAGGCAGGAAAGGGGTGCTAGAATGCAGTGTAGTAGAGGGCAAGGCATGAATAGTCAGGTATAGGTAAAGCGAGTGGTTGGCCTAGACGACCGAGAGTGGACGAACGTGATACAACCGTCTGTGCTCATTACCCCTCCCATGTATGTGAACTAACCCGGAAGCCGCGCATTAAATGCTATGTTTTGTTTTTTTCCTGATCATTCAGTTCTGTGTGTGCTTTTGTGATTTTAAAGACTGATTACCATGTGCTGGATTTTACGTTGAGGTTGGCTACACTGTTAAAACAGCGAGATTCCAAGGTCACCTAAAACATGAAGGCCACAATCTCCGGATAAGAAAATGCTACCTTATGATGACATGGGCCTCACGCAAGTATCATGTGTCCAAATCTGGGACCTGTTTCAGTAGTCTTGTGACATTAGGCCTAGACAGACATCAACAGCGGCACCAACAGTGCAAGCAACAGCGGAAAAAGACTAGCAAATATCTGAAGATCGAAGTGGCCAATCTTCTTCATATTTGGAACATTTATAGATTATATGTATCCCCTACTCATGTTAAAGTGTCATTGCTTAATTCCTATGAGAAATGAGTGAAACTCCGCGTGTCATCGATTGCAATCTTGTGATCTGTCCGTATGGTGTCACAGACGCCATCTAGACATGTCACGAAACTACTGAAACAGGTCCCAGGTGATGAGCTAGAGCCGTAGACACCTGAGGCCCTGTCACAGAAATGCCAAACTGCATAATGGGAGTACGTGGACCTCCTTCATAATTCTTTGACCTCATACCAGAAATGGTAGTTTCTTAGATGTTATTGGATCACCGTAGGCAGTACGTTATTGCTTTACCCAAAATTACTTGCCGATGCTCTAGGCGGAGGGAATGAAACGTGGGCAAAACGTTGAGTAAATTCAGTCAAACCGACAAGGTTACCCGGGATGTTAGTAATATCATTAATCGTACTATTAGCATCATTTTGTGTGTTTGATAATTCATCACAATCCGTAGTCATGAGAGCACATAGAGGTAAGTCAAGGTTTCAGCCATCATTGGTATTACATACGAGTCATAGATTTACATATATTTCATACAAACACACATAAGGGGCACTGCATAGAATTACTTATATTACTAACAAACACACGTTAGGGAAACTGCTGTATTTTCTATAAGTCGGGACATTAAAAAGAAAAGATTGCTAAAAGGAATTTTGGTATTCCAATCTGAGCCATACAAAGATTAACTAACCACCCAGACTGAAGTTTCGACCCAACACATATACACATCACGTTTTCTATGTAATTCAACACAATAAGCGTTGATACTCGGTAGGACAGCACAAAGGGGGATTTCATAAGACAGATGCTAAGGGGGAAAAGAATGAGAAAATCTCTCATAGAACGCTCGATCTCCATAGAATTTCGGAAAGATTAGTTACTCTCAACATTGATTCCTTATGGATGTCATATCAGAGTAAGAGTAAGGGGTGTTTATATTGCAGTAATAGAAGGTGGCATCATATCCAGTCCGTACGAAGAGCCCCAATCTACGTAACGGGAAACTGGTCCTTCCCATTACGACCTTGCCTGGTGAACTGGGTGTTGGAGACGAAGTGTTCATGCCGGCTTCAGCTATTTTGGGAGGGTGAGATGAGAATGTATTGGGAGAGAATTTGCACTGTGGTTAGTGGCGTTGGCTTGGTGTCATCTTCCATGCCACCATGATAGTCCCGTGAAAAGCATTCCAGAAAGGAATCCACATAGTACAGAGTAGGAATATAGCTTTACTATGGTCACAGTCTACAGATATGTACACATTTTTCATGTGTTAGCTAAAATAATCCATTTCATCTTGAAATCCCTTTCCATTCATTATGATTAATTCTACAATGAGCAAGTCTCACATTACCGTTTTTACCATGATATGCGATATTCTACTGTTGGTTAAGTAGTGGCAGGGGAAGGAGAGGATACACATTAGAGACGCTGATGCCGGGAAAGGAGGGTGGGGTCATTGGTGTAGCGTACCTTTAACCATCGCTTCTTCGTAATTAAGGACGAGGACACAATGGCCTTCATAGTCACCAGACGAGTGATGAGAGAGTTCAGCCTCAGAAGGAGATGCTTACCTACGACGTCCTTTGAACGCTGGTGTAGTTGATTCGAGGGGTGCGTCGTAATAAGTGGTGTTACTAACTGAACAGCCAACGTGTCTGGTTTTTCGAGTAGAGCATTTATTGCGGGTCCTGTCTGTTTGCCTCTTAGAACCAGTCTATCTGGCCAAGCCCTGTGCTCCCTGGACACACACTCCACCCCTATATGAGGGGCTGTTGGGGTGTCCACTGAGCAATACCTGTAGCATAGTAGGGGAACCTCTGGATAGCCACAATCTTCCAAATATAGAAAACCTACGGTGCTGGTGGTGTAGAATCCTGGTGTACATGAGTCTGCCACGCCCACAGACCTTTGTCTATAATCAATATATCTAGTACAAATTATTCTAAACAATATGGTTCTTTAAGGTGTTTTTATTATTGCCACAGCACTAACCACTTCAATAGTGTATCCTGTCATTCCCTCGGCGCGTTATGCCAAAAGGTTGCAAACTGAACACGGTTTTGAGATGTATTGATTATCACCACTTCATATGTTTATATCAATTAACTCAAAATCGGTCTGCATTTGAAGGCATAGTAGGGTCATCAATTCGTAGGCAGAATGAGAATCGTACTACTACAGGGCGCTCATGATTAGTTTCCCTTGTTACTCCGTCGAAGCGGATTGCTTCTGCAGTTTGAATTGTAATCCATGCGCAAATACTAAAAACGTGGAATCTCATTTGCACCCATTAACCATTGACACAGGCACACATCGCCAGCTCATTTTGGCTTCTTAGAAACACAAACGAACCGTCTAATCTTAATTAGGCATGCGGTGGTTAGCCCGTTCGAATTGAAACCACGTCATTGCCTTCAGATCGGTCTCTATGAAGTCTGAAGCGACTAGCAGATAATAGCGTATCCCTCTTTACTCGAAGATGTCCAAATATTGCCTAGAATTGTTTTATGGCAATCTGGGGCGTCTAGTCGTACGCTGCGTGTGCTCGTTGGTTTTCCTAAGGGTGATATAGGGCAGCCACCATCGTCTGAACTCTTTCATTTAGACGATTAACGACCTACTCATACCATTTACTGGCTTCTTATCCTATGTATTTTGTTTGAGTTCGGGAGGTGCCGCAACATCGGCGAGGTCCTCACCGATGTCCATGCAGTCGAAACTAAAGAGCTCATCATATCAGTTGTGATCATATATCCGTAAATTGTTCAAATAGAAACTTCATATTGATATAAAGCATGTGTTTCAGGTCTGGAGACGGGGGTGGGGGTGGGGACAACGGTCATTCCTTTCATTGCTGTACATCTATATACATTTATCTATTTAGGACGTGGGAACTTTTTGTCACTGCGGACTGACACTATCCGAGACTGTAGGCTGGCATGATAAAACATCAAAAGTGACACTTGACATTAAAATCTTTAAAGTGTTTCAGCCTTATGACACATGTCCCTTACATTATAGCTATTACAAGCCGTTCTGGGACACATTGAACAAAAAATGTACAAAAATAGTATCATTTATGGCTTTGTCTATCCTGACCGTTCACCCGAAAAGCGTCATTGATGACCGGTTTATGACTCTTTGAATACTACCAACAAGCACAGAAAATCGAAATTTGATATATATGTGAGTGGTTGGCATTAATTTGCCATGAAATCGTGTGGTAGTGGCCGATGCCAGGGTACACTTTCACCCATACACGCTATCATCATAGAGTCTTCCATACAGTACTCTGTCACCAATACTCACTGACATTGAGTGTCAGTATACTGTAGAACCAATGTACTACTTTGTCAGTATATTATACAGTTGCCTGTCGCCGGCCTGCCTTCAGCAGCATATCTATCAGTGACCTTCTTGTCTGCTTGTCAGAGGACTGCTTGTCAACGGTACACGCCCCTTTCCTTTCAGAAACACTAAGTCTCTCTGAGAGGAATTCCATCGGTCGTCTAAAGCCTATGAGACACCGACATTTTTTCCCGATTCATCCCGACCCTCGGCTCGGTGAGAGTCTGGAATAAAATGTCGATGTCTTATACCTATAAGACACCGATTGGAAATTCAAGTCGCAGAAAGACTGGAGAAATACACTTATCTGGGTTCATTCTTTCATAATTCACTCACTTCTCTATTTTAGCCGTATTTACTGCTGTCCTAAACAGATATCAGAGTGTAGTTTGCGGTATAACATTCATTGGTTTTTCATTAACTGGCCTCATACCTCTTTTAAAAAAAGGAAATACTTTGGAGGTATTCTTACGCATTCTGGTGAAGTACCTGACATGTCATAGTAGAAAGGACATGCTACGATGGCCATGATGGTGAATGCAAAATGTACATTGTGATTATCATTGTTCTATGTTATATTTCTAAATAGCACATTTGTTATTGTCTTTGCAGGTGGTAACTGTGCACACCTGTATTTGACAGCACCCCCGTTGAAGTCTCAAGAAGTTACGGGTAGCTGCGGTCGCAAACTGGAGCGTGAGGCATAGCCTTCTATCATTTGTATTTCATGTAGAGCATTTCCTAATTACACGTGGCACCCCATTGAGAATTTCAGAAAAAATACCTAGCTTGCATTGCTTTTGGATTACCGTTAAGTTTACTTGATTTTTGGGGCACCAGAATGGATTATTTGTGTTCCGCGACATGAATTGCATTATTCAATAAAAAGGAGTGAATGAAGCTGCCGTGTACTAATGATCTTCATTTAGAAATATATGCCATACGTGCACATATTATTCACACTATTAGATTTGAGATGGTTTTCGAAGAAATATGCAATGTTGATCTCGATAATTCAATCAGATGTTTAGTTTTTCCACCCCCGGGTGAGGAATGTATTAATGTGTAAATTCTTGTTTTATCATTAATCTGGACTAAACGCATGTATCTCCAAATAGTTCTGCTACGAGCAGCAATCTTTGGAGTAGATCCTTTCATGTTTTAAAGGAAAGCTATACCTTACATATATATGTATATTATTTTGTTCCGGGTTATTTGGATTGTTTATACTGAAATAATATGACAACGCCAAGTCCAGTAGTTCGCACTGCACTGGAGGAAAGTGATTAAATTTAAATGAATTGTTCACTACCACTCCAAAGCCATTGCTGCTTCAAATAAGTAGCCACCATTTGTGAAAGACAAAAATATATTTGTCATGTACTAAGACGTGTGTATTTATGGGCCTTTATTGTATAGACCATGTCTATATTAAACAGAAACTATTTTGTTTTTTTCTGTTAGTAGATAAATTGTCTAACACAAAGAACCATTTGAAACTAGAATATATTATTAATTCATATTTACATTAATCTACAAATGGTTTTACTGTGGTGCGCAGCCAAGCCAGTCTTATTGTATGGTCCTTGTTAACACGTGATGCGTATGTAGACCTACGCTCTAATACACCATGGTCAGTTTGCCACCTCAATAACCTATAAGTTTGGATAAATTGCAGGATAAAAACTTTGAATAGTACCTGAATACCGAGATGATTGATAAGGTTATGTCTTCTAAAAATGCCAATAAGATTCGGATGATATTTCTTTGATTACTCTAATGTATTTGTCCATTTTGATATGATATATGTAGAGTCACGTAATGTTATTACATAAAAGCTCAAAGCTTTATGGAAGACATGGCATTTTGATATGGTGATAACAAAATTCATCTTTAAATTATACGATATGCCCTGCTTTTACAGATAAAATAGAAGCAATATTGGTTACACAACAATTTCTTTTTCCCGGTCATAGAAAGAGTCCCTGTAGATTAGAGATTATTGATTCCCTACATGACCTATTGCCGTATCTATTTCGCGTAGAATTTCTTTTGTAACCAGTTAGAAATATAATCGCCTGACCATTCAGCAGAGCTTGTTTCGTCATACTAGATTTTACCTTGTATACGATGTACCGCCAGGTTCACCCCATGGAGGATATACACGTGTAAGCTGGAGCCCCGTCGCTGCATCAGCTCTATGACGTTATTCCTAGGAAGTCCCCATTGGCCGGTATCTTCTCGTATATGTTTTGACTTATTGATTTATGTCAGTCTTATGTAACTGTTTTGGTTTTATTGTTTAATTTCAGTTGTTCTGTGATTGATAAATAAACGTACTTATCGTACTATAATAAATATGTTTGTTTTAAACCTTTTTCTACCGTGGAACGTTTCAAAGGTTTTCACTAGGATCAGCATAATCAACAGCTTTATTTTGCGAAATTCCAAAGTTTGCACGAATCTATTTTTCAAATTATCCGCACCAAGAGCAGATCAACGAGCATTATGTACTTACAATTGATTATCAATATTTACAAATGCAGTCATATTCCATTGATATCTGTATCAGTCTACCATTAATTCAAGAAATATACATTAATTGAATAACATGTCCTGACCCGTCACTATGAGCCAACAACAAAGTGCCAATACTCATTTGAAAATACAAGTTATTTGAATCTCACTTCAGTGTTTAGCTGACCACATGAAGTGTTTTTTTGTCTTTTTTCCGGTAATTTACCATCCAATTTATTCAATTAGACTGGCCTCACCACATGAATCAACGCTATTGGAGAATTATGATGAATGTCCCTATCCATGTAATAAAACACTTCTGTACTTCTATCAATAAAAGAGATCAACGTAAACAGTAACTCAGAGAATATGTCAACACAGATATGGTAAAATTTTACCGGCTAGATGTCATCTATAAATAAAAACCCTTCGTGGCAGCTGACTTCCCAGAAATGTAGACAAATGTTACAATAAAGGTAAAACCTATTGTGGATAGTGATAATGATAGATGTTGAAGCCCCGGTCCCACTGGGGCGACGCGATTGTCGCATATGTTTTAAGGGCCCATCAACTGCCCATCTACGGAATTTAAATGATGTCTGTCCAGAGCATACTTTTTTATCATCTTTATTTAAACTGGAGGTCAACTTTTGGTTCAAATAGTGCGCATTTCCCAGTGGCTCAACGCCAGAAGATTAGCTCTCTTTTTTAGGACTTCTATTAGGATTAATCTCATACATATGAATCCAGACTGAAATATTGCCGTGCTGCCGCCTGGTTCCTCTCCACTTTCAATGTACCTTATACGTATTTCAGCGTTGGGTTGGTTTACGGAGTAAAGCCTATAAGACATCGACCTTTTTCCTGATTCATCCAGACAATCGGCTCGGTGAGAGTCGGGAATAAAATGTCGATGTCCCGATCGCACTTCCCTCCCTTTATAACCTCGTAAAGCGACCCGATTGATATCATAGAGAGTGTGCGGAAGCCAGACCCGGCTGGGTCCTGGGCCGGGTGGGAGGACGATCTAAATATAATACAAACTTTGATAATTTCTGTTCTATTTAAGGTATCAGAAAACGGTTTTCAGATCTATAATCGCCTTTACCTCCCCTACGAAACGATGTAAGATACTTGGGGATAGAATGGGGGGGGGGGGATTCAAAGCATCGCTATATAAGTGGCCTACTCATAATCGGGAACAGTCGGTGAATTGAAATCTTAAGGTCGGGGAGAGTCGGTCATACCTGACATGGTAGTAATGCCCGACGCGTCGGGAAAAGCAATAAAATCGCGTTAGTGAAGCTCATACATCGACCCGCATGACGCAGATTCTCACAGACCCGACGGATCCATCGGGCAAAGGTAGAATCGGGCACACCCGTCGGGTCGATGTCTTGTAAGCTTTAGGTACTGTATTGCCTATGTGCACACCAGGCCAACATAGGATGATCAGGTAGATGTATGATATAATGAGATGAGCATAAAACCGATTTCTTGTGCAAGATAAATACTTATTGTTGTGTATAATCAATAAATCCATAATAGGTTATGGTTCAGTTCTAGTACCAGTGCCAGGCCTAGTAGGTGTTTTGTTATTAGTGTCACAACGTCCTTGGTTCAACATTTAGTGGTATAGTAAGTTCTTATTGATTGTACAGGATAGTGGTCAGCTACACAATCTAACCATGCCCCCTCGGATATCCTTTAAGTTTTAACCACGCATGATTGCTATATTCGGTATACACATTATACAACCAATCATCTTTCGAGGTCGGGTTGTTGCAACACAATCGATCCTACTAATATAACATCTTCCAGTTGAAAACACAATCTATTATTTCCGTGTAACCATATAGCAAGTGAGGTAGTTGAAAAACAGATCTTAAAGCGATTAACCTCATCTATTACTGTACATATTTTTTGTAGATTGACCCAACTGTCTACCGCCTTCACAAAAAAAAGTTATTAAGCACCGGATTTGTTAATGGTGGTTGTAGTTTTTGTATGCCTTGTTTTCTCCTGAGTGGTAGTTTCCTGGTATCTCACAATTCCACTTCGTGGACGAAAGGGAATGCATAAAACAGTAGATGAATATTTCTGCGTTGCAGTAAACTGTAAAGGAGGCACTTTTCACATAGTGTGCAGTTGGGGTCTGTCAAAAGTTTGATTGGGTTCTACTTTCACTTTGTAAATAATTGTAAGGATTCTGTTTTGTAACAATTGTAACAACAGTTGTTGTACACAATATCACAGTAGTAGAAATGAGGTAAGATAGTGGATGTATAAATCTGTAATGCATTGGGTATGTCCATAAATTTTTGTTCCTCATTAAACAAGTACATTTTGTATATTTGCATGGCTGATTTTCTTTCATCATTAAATCTTCGTTTTCTATCAATAATTCGACTTAGGTATTTAAAGTTACTTACTTGTTGGAGTTATATGTTATTTGGGGAAAGTACTATTGGTTGCCTTCCGGTCAGTAGAATAGTTCATCTCATTTAGGGTTAATAGATTTGTCATACACCATTATTCGATAGTTTGGATTACTTCTTTTATTTTGTTTATTGTTTTTGTGGTTTCTACTGTGCAGAGATGACAAATTTCAATTTTTCAAGGAAATACACTTTTCATTTTCAGTATATAAATTTCTTTTTCCTGGTGTAAAATATGTTATAAATTGAGGCTCAATCATGCAAATAGAACAGTAGCAAAGACCGATGGGTTTTCAACATTTGCAAGGTCTCTCTGAGGAAGCAAATTCCACAAAAAAAAATATTGACACCTTTTTTCCTGACCCCAACTGATATCTCTGACCGTATCCTCTGGGTATACTATTGTGTGACAGTTGTGGTGATAGATAGCATTACGGCCAACAGGAGGTTGGTAGTAATGCAGGACAGAAGAGGACCCAGTAACCAAGGATGCGCCGCTGAAGTGGCCTCACGAGTCACATACACGCGCCGGTCACGTAGGCACACACTCTGAAACCGGCCTCCCTACTCTCAGTCATTTTCTCCCAGACCTCCTGCCAATTCAGATACCTCCCTGTGGCTCTCCAACCTGAATTAATTTTAACCCAATAAAACCATTTAACACATTAATGAAAATGGGGAAATTGTTCAACTGTCACGAAAACTCAGGCCACAGAAAGGGAGTCGGGAATGAGTCAGAAAGCCAGGAGAAACGCCTGCATCTACTCGACTGCAACTCACTACCTTCCACCGCATGGGAGCAACGGCCGTCCCCAGAGAAGGCCACAGGTCACCAGCGACAACTTTCTCCAACCATCCAAATAGCTCCAACTCCATAGGAACAGACCCTGCTCATCCAATAAACTCACCAGTTACCAACCAAGAACTGTAAGAATTCACTCAACGACTGCACCTCCAGAAAAGCCGGCTGCGTGGTCCCGGCCTCCAGCCAACGGCCATCCTCCGCGGCGCCACCATGCTACCCAGTCAAGTTACACAGCACCACCCGAACCAGTAGCAGGTACAGTCAATCAACTCAGGTACTTCAGTAAGACACAGTTTTATTTACACACCCCTACTACAAATATCTACACAGGGAGAGCTGAAGTTTTATCCCTGATCTTCGTCCCCGAGCACCGGATGCTAAGTAGCAACACGGAGGAGAGGGACATAGCTAACCAGAGTTAAAAATCCTGATCTCAACCACCAGGAGGGTACGGAAAATTGCATCACACGCTATATTTGTTTTGAATTGTAAATTGTGCCAGAATTTTGGATTTATGAATTTTTCAAGCATTGGTCTTTGTAGCCAACGTTAACATCGCCCAAAATAATGATGTTGTTGAATATTTGGCATTGGTTAAGTAGTTGTCCCAATTTTTCATATAGTAGGTGAGGTGGGGTGGATGATGGCTTATATACATTAAAAATAAAGTATCTATTATCCATTATTATATACCTGTGCAAAAATACTCACCTCTGCTGGGGTATACTAATTACGCACATACTGCGTAATACGCCATATTATTATATACCTGCAGTAGGTTGTAAACAAGGCAGTCCAGCAGAGCAGTGTCAGCAGTTGTCGCTGGCTTTGGTGAAACAATTCTTATAAATCAAATAATCATTGCCAAATTATGTAATTTGAGAAGAAAGGTATGACATCCATATAGGTCCCTCCACTGCAAATATCTTTTGATTCTGATAAGTTTTAGTATGAATATGATACCTGTCTCGAAAGTCTGACCCTGTCACTGTCTCGGAGATCATTTGGACTAAATGGTCAACAAATGATCATGACTCTAGAATGCAAAGCAGTGACCAAGACCTCTCAGCCCCTCAGAATGATCGCTATTGTTATCATTTGTATATGGAAATAGTCGCTAACTGGTCACTATTTTTTCTTCTTTGTCTATTAAGGGCACATCCTTTGTCAAACCTTTGGCATAGAAAATTTAATCAAGTGTGTATCTCTACGGTCTTTTATGTATTTTAGTTTTGAAAGGGTGTGCATTTCATGTGTGTTATACATCGGGTCAGGGCCAAGTTTTACTTTATATGTTAGTCGAAGTATTTTGTTTTGTAGGCATTGGAGTTCATGTGCAGTATGTTGGGAGTTATTGTCGTAGACTATTGTCGTAGACGAAATCGCAGCAGTCTAGGTAGGGGATAAAAGTGGATTTATATATTTGTAGGGAAGTCGGTATATCAATATACATTCTCATCTTGGATCGCAAGTAGTGTTTGTGTATAACCTTTTAGATTACCGCTGTTATACAACAATGCGTGACAATTTCCCAAAATCGTTACTTTATTAGTTTGATGCGCTTTCCCGACTGGTAGTATTTTTCTAATGTATGAGGATAGAATAGTAATACAGTAGAACCCGCATAAGCGGACACTTTCCATTCTGGGCCAAAGTGGCTGCTTATGCGGGGTTACCGCTTACACTGGATTAAAATAAATATCTAATAAAGGGAACCATCACGAGCAAAAGTGTCTGTTAATGCTGTGTGACCGCTTATGCGGGGTCTCCGTGAGGGAGGATTCGTGAACTCATAGACTTGCGGGGTGTTGTCCTTAGGCTTACGACATGCACTTTTATTGCTTCGACTTGTTACAGAATCGCTCTTCCGGCAATAGCATGATATATGGAAGAATAAATCAATGGTATGTACAATGATCTTAACAATATGGATTATTACTTCGTATTTCTTCGTTTCATCTCATGATCACAGAAGCAAATAGCTCATAGATGAGAATACAACCTTACGATGCCTAGACGGTTCTTTACCAGTATAATATAAAATATTCACAGTATTTGATATATGCTATCAATTTCCTATTTTAGGGGTACCACCTTTGCAGGGGCAATATGGTGGACAATTTCTTGCACATCAGTTGCGATATAACTTTTTTGTACAGCAGGTGTGAATTTTCATTTTGCAGGTTTGCGGACAAGGCGTTCCAGTGGCTCAATCCAAAATATACTGATGACTTCCTAAACTTTTCCTTCTTAGTTTTGAGAGAACATCTATTATATGATCTTGTTTTCCTACCGTCTTTATCCCTCTCTACTTCTTTTAACTGTGAAATATCTTTTAGTCTTTTACTTATTCCCATTAGGAGCATTTGTCTTCGGATGTCCGGTGATATTACCCCAGATTTTGATAACAGATCTTCGGTGCTAATAAATTTCCCACCTTCGAAGGCTTCCCTCCTCAACATATTCTATTATTTTATCCCACAACATGTAAAAATGATTCACGATTTAAATTTTCCACTCTCATTTACATTAATTTAGTTATAACATTGCTGTATGTGTAGTAGGTATTTTTTTTTTTTTTTTTTTTTTATTCAGGTAGATTAGACGTAGTACAATCGCCCAAAGGCGTTCTTCCCTGTACATATCAGTCAACAGGACGAACAAGATTCAACCAAACAAACAGTTAGTGATCAATTAATCCATTCCAATAATTGGAATGCGATATACATCAAACTTATCCTATATCATTCAGTTCCATGCAAAGGTCATTTGACTCTCTGCTTATCTATCAAAAATTCTTTTGTATTTTATACATTATTGTAATTCTATATATTTAACAGATAGTAGATGTACTAGTATAGTGAAATAGCGAACATGGACAGACATACACAATAAACAGACAGGACATACAACAGTGTCAGTGATTATTATTCTATAATACTAATTACTATTTTATAAATGTTTTCACCAATATATCTGGTCATTTGACGCAGATAGTTACATCATTCAGTTAATAGATTGATAATGTCATTCCTCATTAACTGTATTTTTATAGTCTGTTTATACTTATTCTTATTCTGTAGGTTTTGTACCTCATTTGGAAGCAAGTTCCATATCTTCATTCCCTTATAGAGAGGGCTATTTCGATACTTTTCAATTTTGGGCCGTTGAGTTTTGATCAATATCTTACTGCTCATTCTTGTATTGGTTCTTACCATTTGTACTATATTTTCCGGCATGTTGATCCACCAATGTAATAGTGATAGTAAATGACAAGCTCTTCTCAAATACAATGGCCTGATCTTACATTGTTTGTGCAGGTCATCAATATGTATCTCAGTTGGATCAGTACAGTGTATTGCAGTTCGTAAACAGTTATTCAGATTTACTTGGAGTTTAGTTCTCGTTTGTTTTGTTGCAAGATAATATATAAAATCCACATATTCCAAACGTGGCAGGATCATTTGTTTACAAATAGATATAGCAGTCTCTTGATTTATGAGATATCTAAATTTCCTTAATTTAAATATCTTTTGTCTTACATCCTTAATGATCTTTTCAGATTGCTTCTTAAAGTTCAATTTTGAGTCTAGGATCACTCCCAGATAATTATAATGATTTACATACTCTAACGGTTTGTCTTCAATAAGGCACACATGATTACCGTGCTCAGGTTTCTTACTGTAAATCCATAGCATTTTTGATTTATCTGTATTTATAGTAAGTTTAAGTTTGTCAAGGCATTTCTTCAAGTTATTAATATCTTGCTGCATTTTGACCATCGTTTCACCACAATCTTTACCTTCTGCAATCAATATAAGATCGTCTGCATACATGGTAGCCTGTGTTAATATACAACTTTCAAATACTGCATTTATGTATATAACAAATAATATAGGGCCCAACATGATACGTACATGATACGCCATAAAGGTATGCTAAAGGGTTCACGGAAAGCCCCAGGTATTGCACAGAGGTATCTGCCCGCAGCTGCCTAATACCGGATAGACAACACCCTCTACATGCCAAATGATATTTGGAGCAGCTGCGAGCATCAGCATTGTACTTGGACTGTAGAGGTCATATCCCGAATTGTTCTCATCCTCATCTGTTTTCTATACATATCATCTGGTGGTGTGTATGCTAAAATATACTACAAATTACTCATATGCTTATCTTAGTTACCATTAATTTGTACCCATAACTACGTACAAAATATGGGAAGAAAGATTCTTATTTCCGCAAGGTGATTGTAATGAGCGTACATGATACGCCATAAAAGGAAGACCATCCATGTGATGGATTTGTGAGCTAATAAACAAAAAAAGGGTGCACCCATATAGGTATTCGTACAGCACCCACAATCTTCTTTGTTAGTCGAGCTACAATAAGTAACAGCCCATCTAACGGCAGCTCTCTTGATGGTGGAAAAAATCAATTGGAGTAATTTTATAAGTTAGATTAACAGATACATGAACCGAGTAATTCTTGGTGAGGTCCCACATACATTTTTGTTTTCAATTTGACGCAAAGAGGAATGTGGGATCTAGAGAGGAGGAATCCAACAAGAGCAGGTGGTAATGCTACAGAACTGAAAACTAGGAGCGAATGGTATATTCATCATTGGTGAATGAGCGTGCAATTATAGATAAATAGCAATTCAAAGGTTTGGGTTACATTCAGTCTATGCATCGTTTTCTGTAATCGACGTACACCCAGTAAACTTACCATTTCTGCAAACGCCTGAGCCTAGGATCCAAACATATCAAGTACCAATGGGTTTTGAGGTATTTCAGTCTTGATTGATTGGTCATGTTTAGCTGGGCATGCCGAGAGGACCCCGAGACACTGGTCCTCTGCTCCTTTCACAATATCAAGTGCAGTGAATAGCATGCATATAGTGAATGGGTAGTCTATTTTTTGCAGCAAGCTTGAAGCCCATGTGAGCACTCTAATATTTAGACATCGTTTATATGTTTCTAAGCACGCTCTAAAAAGGCATGACTGATAAGGTTTATCACAGCTCATAATAATCACTGTATTTATCGCACCTCACCTGTTAGCTACCAATATAGCAATGCTAGATGAACACACATATAGTTAGATAATTTTCTTGGTATGCTTTTTTCCAAATATAAAAAAGATAGAATACCAAATAAACCCGGCTAACATATCCAAGATTTCTTTACTAGTATTGTGCTGGTGTACGAGTATGTATCAGCCTAACTATAATTTAGAATCGAACCATGCAGTACTTAGGTTATGCACGAGCAGCTCAAGTAGTGCAGTGCCCGCAGTCTTCCCTATAACATGGTGGTTTAGAAAAATGTTTCGTACATTCTAAGTTACCATGACAGAATTGTGAACTTTTTGGAATAGGAATGCCATATATATAGAATCTTCCGCTGCAACTATCCTAGAATTTGGATAAGTTCTAGCATCCGAAAAAGGAGAGCTACGACCACCCATCGGAATATATGTGACAAGTCAAACCCTAGCATTAATAGGGACGATTTTGGCGATCATTTTCGGAAAGAATCAGTTATGCATCATGATGACTATGCAACGTAAACATTCACCAAACAATCACGTCCACACCAAAGACTGATCATTAATGTGTGATCACTCGACTATGCAACACCTTGCCCTCGTAACGGTGGCTATTGATGATCGTTACGACTAATAAACGCCCTTTACAAATTCTCAAAATGCTCCACATGTGCTGTTAGAACATATTGTCAGCTTCGAGACATGGTCAAAAGCCAGCTGGTCCATGTTTGTGTGTGCGCGTTCGTCTCTGAGTACGTGCGAGGGTGTGTGTGTGTGTGGGGCTTACCTTTACCATGCTGAAGCACAATATCGATTAACTATTCTTACAATGCAGGACCTAAGTAATTGCAAATATACTGGGTCATCACTAATTTATAAAAGAAAAACATACGTGCACTGTTGTACTACCACCAAGGAGCAGACATTGCCCAAGATAGTGCCTTCAGTCTACAAATGGACCAGGGTATAATAGACCAAGCTACAAGAAGTTTTGGTGTCTAGATTTAGTCTTACAATCGCATTTCCCTTGATCATGCATAGTGTCATACAAACAAACGTTAAAGGTTGGTTATAACATAATCTTTGGATTTTTCAACAGTATCAGAGCTTATACTTTCCTGATCCTTAGATTTAGGTAGTATTTCTTCCTGATTCTGACTTAAGCTCATGAAAAAGGGTGAGGCGTCCTCCATTCTTTATGTCTGTTTATTCTGCAGTCACTATGTAAAACAGAAGTTGAAGTGTCAATCTTAAATTTGTGACGAATGGGTAGTCCTCTGTTTTGAAATCTCTCTAGTTTTGCAGTTAAATCTGTATTAGTTCCAGAGAACAGAACGTGTCACCATATTCTATATATAGTATATCTTTTGATTTGTAAATTAGGGTTGCTTGTTTATTCGTTGACTATTTCCAAATGTATACTAGCATGTGAAATTTATGAGAGGCTCTCATAAGTATTTATCAAAAGTCAGGTATTTGTCCAATGTTACTCCAATGTAGTCAAAACTATTTAATTGTTCTAGTTTTCTGTTATCAATATTTAATGTTGATGGGTGAGGTTTGCTTAGTTTCGTTCTTGTTCCGAAACTCGTGGATTCAGCTTTACAGAATCTTTATAATCGCATATTCTGTGGGAACCCTGAATAAGCTATGTAAGACCTGAATGAATCAAAAGCCTAAGTCCCAAGGCTTGCGTTTTTGTTGTTTTTTATAGCGTCAGGTGGCCAGCCTAGCACCTATAAGGACAGCATAGGTCAATGTAGTGGAGACTGCCTTTGTGTTCTACCCAGAGCCCCTCTTTGATATACGGTACCTTGTTGGCCATATCGAAGATTGTGGGGGTTAAATGCCTGGGCACACTCGAATTTATGGCGGAGGCCTGTCAGGGGAAGGGTCATCCCCTTCTTGGTGACACCCTGTTTGGCCTATTCATGACGGTGGCTACCAGAATAGCCGGCTCCACGAATGACCTGCTATGTCTGTATGGGGCTGTAGCCGTGCAGCCACCCACAGGCGAGGTATTTCAGCATATCCTACAGGGCCAGGTCCTTACTACATATAGCCCTCCCACGCTTTATCATTTCAGTGAGTTTCCATACTGGCTGCCTTCTGACAGGCATGAAAAAGAACTGAATCAATAAATGTACCAATTTGTGTTTGCCAACCTTCAAAATAGGTGTCTGTTGCTTTATAACTGTGTATTAAGAGGTAGTTTCCAGTGGAGCTTGGCTGGTTCTCAAGTCCAGCCATTTTGTTCGGTCTTCCTCGCTGGTTCCCCAACTGCAAAGTGCCTCGCTTATTGACATAGAACAGCTCTTCACCCTTGAATGGAGATCAGGGGTGAATACTTTATCTAGGACGGGTTTATCATTGAAGGGAAGGCTCACCAGTGAGCATGGCTGAGGTGAATGTTGAGTGGTCATTGAGTTGGGAACGCCTGCTAGACCTGATTGGGTGACTTGTGGGTATCATGCCGGGGACACACCAAGCGAGTCAAGGGGGCGATCTTTGAAATCGCCAATACAAAATAGCATATAAGTGAGATATTTTTTCATAGTAATATTTTCCACCGATAATTTAGCCTCATGAAAGCAATATTCAGGTGAAATATTGAATATTAGCTCATATACTTGCCATCATACTGGCAGATACCCCGTCCTAGCTGAGGATTGATGTCCGTCATTGTCGGATTGGATGTGACCATGATGGAATAGCAGACGTGCTCCGGATGGCGGTGGGAAGAACCCACCTTAGAGAAGCAGTGGGTACAGGCATGTACCTAGTGTACTCGATTGTCTATACATGGCCGCTTCGAAGGTCACAGCGCAGTTGCTTGCAGGCAGGGCACGGCTGGCTGTCCTTCAGACCTTATTTCCGTCTCTCCCCAGGACGTACATCTGTGCAGGTGTTGATGGGCAGGGAGGCAGACAGTGTGGTACTGCGATATCAGGGGTGTCAGAACATTTTGAAAGTGGGGGGGGGGGGGGGGGGGGGGGCGAACTGAATAACTGCTGACTTTTTTCATGGTATAAAGTTTGACAAAGACCTGTTCCATTGGATTTACCGTAAATCTTTGAAAAGATCCATCATTGCACGGTAAAAGGTCAGAGAGTTTGAAACCTTTCCACAGTGAAAAGTCAGAGCTTAGCAGTCATTGCACGGTAAAAGGTCAGACTTTGACACTTTTCCACAGTGAAAAGTCAGAGCTTAGCCATCATTGCATGCTAAAAAGTCAGACTTTGACATTTTTCCACCGTGAAAGGTCAGGGCTTAACTGTCATTGCATGGTAAAAGGTCAGACATTGACACTTTTCCACGTTGAAAAGTCAGAGCTCAGCCATCATTGCACGGTAAAAGGTCAGACATTGACACTTTTCCATGGTGAAAAGTCAGGGCTTAGCCATCATTGCATGCTAAAAAGTTTTAGACATTTTTCGATGTTGAAAAATCAAGACAGTTTTTACACTTGATTGAGTTTGAATTTGAAGGTGCTGACTTTTTGGGCTGGCAAAAAAGTGGGGGGGGGGGGGGGCGGCCGCCCCCCTGCCTCCCCTATTCTGACGCCACTGGATATGAACACCGATAGGAGCTGGATCTTGGTGTGGTCATTCCATCCTGCTTTTTGGTGTTAGGACTCCAGCAAGGTCTGCTCCTCACTGCACTCGGCTTCGCCTTGTGCAGTAATACGGGACCTTGCTGTTGTGCGATAAACAACAACTCGACTAACTCTGGTTTGGTTTCTCCTAAGTATCCAGTGACTTCTCCAATGTGGTAAAATGAGAGTCTGCTACTTTCCAGTGTATGTCGCCCTCAGAGACTGCGCCACCTCTGATTTCTTGGGTTTCTCTGATTCGTTGGCTTCCAGCAATGATTTACCCATCGTACTCCTGTAGGCTGTGAGGAGCCCGAGATAAGGGCACTTTGGATGTCTTGTATTGTCCAGCGGATTTAGAAAGAACCTTTCAGTAATCGAATTGGTGCGGTAAGAATGAATGCCAATCTTACAATTACCTCCAATGGCATCATTATTTAGCTCAATGATTATCTAAGGGGCGGATGAAATATCTATGTTTGTTTGGCATGATTAATGCCGGATGCTCACCAGGACCCTCTTAATCTGAAGTCTGCATTCAATAATTATATTCATCTATCTTAATACATGTATAGGCCATTACTCACATAGTGATAATAACTTGCCGTATAGTTACCAGCGCGCAGTTGGCGGTGGGAAACACGTGTCTATGTATGGGGTGTGTTCAAATCTTCATATCTGTAGAGGCGCACTGCATACTGGAACAACCATCGACCCGTATTCACGGATACAAAGAGAAAAATACGTGATAGACAACACACAATCTCATTAATCAGCTGTGCGCCTTTATTATAACATTAACTACCGTTATTCTTTTTTGGTGGCTGGAGTTCCTGTGGTAGCTCTTCTAGCACAGGAGCTATTACTACACCCTCATAGCACAGGCAATATCGTGCAACACAACCTATGTATATCCAACAGCGTAACAACATGGGATGCATGGGATTGCATGGGTTGAATTAAGAGATGGGACACTTACCTATAGCATATTAAAGCGTCTTTGGAAATTAACATATACCATTAGAGGTTTAGTTGTTACATGTTTAGTTATAATCTCAGTCAAATAACATGAAGGTTTCGAAGATATATTCATATATTCAAATACTATCAACAAAATGAAATTTGTACAGCATATACTTTGTCGCTACAAACTGTATACAATATTACACAATATACAGTGGAGACATACAAGTTTTGGTATAACATGCGCAACATTGTATCTTTATATCTGTTTTGACACAGAGTATATACAATAAGACATCCTCTATACACTTGTAGCAGTTTCGTATGCACCTAGGTTAGTAGTTATACCTTGAATTGATAAACTATCTGTGTTGCCTCAAACTGTACATTCTGATACACACCAAAAATAACAGCACATGATACAAACACATTTCAATGTTTTCAAATAACTGAGATCCGATTGAGAAATAATACCTAAGAACGATGTAAGTCTCCAACTGTAATTACTTAGAAACATTTGGCCTATGGATGATATTTTCTAGATGAATCTATTGAATCAGCAAAGCATAAACCACCGATACGGTCACAATATCCAAATAGATAAAACAAGACTGATCATTGATACAGTTGTATCATTTGAGACGTGCCTAGAGTTTTACTGTTTTATCCGAGTTCCCACCGCAACGCTTTATCAGTTAGTCGCATTTACATACATGTACCCTTAATATGTTATCCTGCTAAAACATCGGACTGATTATTTTCTAAACTGACGAGCCCACGTCCAAGCGTCTCCATAGCGGATGCGAACCAAGAACGTCTCAAACTTGTATCAAAAATGTGTGCGTAGATATCAAGATTTGTTGGTGCGACGTTGATGAAGAATTTCAACTGCATTTATTATTTATTTTCCTTGATATGACAACATCATGTAAACTCTGGGGTACTAATAACTATACTGACCTATTCCCAGTCACATTTTCCCATAATTTCTTTCTGATGTAGGCCTTCAACCGAATCGGTTTATAGATAGACAATATTTTCAAGGACACAGTATTATCCATTTTCCATTGACCAACGAAAACAACACCGATTTAGTGAGTTCTCCCTACAGTCCGTCGGTGGTAGCCAATGACTGCAAGTCGGTGTCTAAAAATCGATAAAGGCCCGTTTCCATTGGCCGATTTCCCGTCACCGATCTACAGTCAGGAACCAATATCGGTCAATGGAAACAAATAACGTCGTGAAATGCCCCATGACTTTTTCTGCTTATATTTTGCAATGTGGCACCACCCACCACTGAGTGAAAGCTTGGTCACTGTGTGAAGTCTACTACCCTCATTGATTTTCCTATACCGACGCACAGTCAGTGGCACCACCGACAGACTTTCTGTGTAACTCAAAACGTCTAAGCAATCTTCGTCGGCCAATGGAAACGGGCCTATATATGGGTGATGTGTATGCCTTGTTTCTGCCGCATCTGACAGGTTCATACCGATTGAATCCCAATTAATCGGTGAGCACTGCTCTGGATGCCTGTTTCCATTCCCCGATCTGGCATCCGTGGTTCCCGACTGCAGATCGTTGGTGAATAGTCGGCCAGTGGAAAATGGCTTAGGAGTATATTTCCCCAATAGCACAGTCTTATTCGGGTGTGCGTTAGCTTTGGCTGTTATCCTCACTACTAGATAAATGGTGTTTTTTTCCTCTTGGAAGAAAATAATCACAATTTGACAATGCGATGCAATTGCTCCTGGTGTAAAATACCATGACTGAATAGGGTTACCCTCGGCCATAGTAGATCTTCATGGTTCTACAGGAATAAAAGCCATAAGAAAATGAAGAGGCCACTTATATTGCTGCCTGTACAGGGGCGTACGGGGGGGGGGGGGGGAGTGTAATGGTGCATCCCCTAAGGTTTTCCCAAGGATTTTTCTGAAAAGAATTGCTTCAATTTTGTTTCAACATTTCATAGATTTGATCCTACCCCGTTTCCACATTTTTTTCAGTATTAGAAAGTAGTGACATAAACAACACTTTATGTCACACCCATGACTTAAACAAATCCCATGTTAAGCCTATGGCGTTTTTTTATAAGGGGTAGGATGAATATATATATATATATATATATACATATATATATATACATATATATATATATACATATATATATATACATACATATATATATACATATATATATATATATATATATATATATATATATACATATATATATATATACATATATATATATATATACATATATATATATATATATATATATATATATATATATATATATATATATATACATATTTAGGGGGGGGCACATATTTAGGTGTGGCCCCTCACCCTAGAAGAAGACAGATTCCTCTATAAGCCCTTGTTAGTGCCATTCAGATAAGCAACTACGTCACCTAAAAGGACTTTCTAATATATAAAAGCCAAACACTTCAGGAGACTTTACTCCCTGGACTAGGCCTACCAAGGATGCACTTTGCTCCTGGACCACTTCCAATCTTCCCAATCATCCCCTCCCTGAGGTATAATTCTGGATATAACTTGTATAATTGATAAAACCCAGGTGCTTCCGAGGGCCTTGTCCCTTGTACCCCGAGGAGGGGCTTTGCCGCTAGACCCCTGGCAAAATTCCCAGGTGGTCCCAGGTGTACCCCCCCCCCCCCCCCAAACAAAGTCCTGTCCGCCCCTGTATGAACAATCTCATTACATTGGCAACACATGTACATGCGACACTAGATATTGACTCATAGACATATTGGATGAGATCGACTTTACAAGGTATGATAGAGATACTGTGCCTCACCTATTTACATCCATATTCACCCTTGTGGTTGACTAATATAATTACAAAGAGGTACATGGCGAATGGCAGCGTAATAGCCGTTTAACTCCTATGAGCAGCCCAGACATACAACAGCCTGATCCTCTGGTATTCTCTTAACGATTTGTTAAAAGGTCCAGAATTATTGTTAGAAACACATGTTTACATGTTACATGATATCACAATGGAATGATTTAAACGATGCTGCACCTTTCAAGTGTCTTCAATGAGATCCCAGTGAATATTATATTTTGTATATATCTATTTGCACACATTAGTCTTCTGTAGTATATAAAGGGCAATTATTTGTACCATATAGCAGTAGGAGAAATCGAATCTTCATTGTAATATATCTTGATATTATTGGACTTAGTTCACTTGGCTATGGGATAATTCATCACTGTCTATGAGTGATAGTTTTTCTTCAAATAATCGTTATTTCCCAACTAGATCAAACGCCATGTTATCTAACCCAACCTCCTTCTCACCAAGCGATGGTGACTGAACCATTAAACTTTCGCCCTTCTGTTTCTTTGGGCTGAAGAATTTAGGAGGTGTCATTATTCCAGCTTTCTTCCTCTCTGGAGTTGACAATGCTGGTTTTACATCATTATCGGAGTTCTGTAGACCGTAAACTGATTTGTTGTTGGGCGCGTCGCGTCCTGCACTCTGCCGAATCGGACTACCATCCATTCCAGCAGACAGCCCTTCCCATGAATCCTGTGCATGTTCGTCTCCGCAAACAGACGATACATCTGGTTTGTTTTGATCTTGCACTTCCTGGATATTTCCGGAATGTCGTAGTTGTGGGGTACCTTCTCCCTCAAATTGAACACTAGCATGATTCTGGTCTGGATTTGTCTCTACGTATGAATTACTCTCCGAGTCGATGGCAGAATCAACGTCGGCCACTGCATCTTTAACTACAATATTGTCTAGATCTACCGTCATTTCCAGTGACGCTAGAGCTGTAGTGGGCCCGTTTGATTGGATGTCATGGACCGTCACTTGTACTACGTGAGCATTGGGCGTGACGTCTCCATCTGATGCCTCCTTGACTTTGACGTCACATCCGGAGGCACCCCCGTTGGCCTGAGTGGTCAGTGGCTCCTTATCGTTTCCGGAAGATTCTTCCTTCTCCGCTTTTTGACGTAGCCGTTGTTCCCTGCGTTCACGTATTCTACGCTTTATTCGCTTCCGGTCTCTGAAATGAATCATGGTAAGTATTTTAAGTTTGAAATACCAGTGAAAACCAGCTTTGAGATATATGTTTCTAGAATATGATAGAAATAGCCAGGAGAACAGCATTAAAAAGAGTTCACTGGATCTGTGCAAATCAAGTTACATGAGTTGTGCCGGAACGTAGTGCTGCGGTCATTTTGCGGTTCTCTCCTACATACTTGGAGAATTTCCCAATGAGCATTTAATGAATAAACTGAAAGGTCTAAATTAGAGTTAATCCTCTTTGTTTTCGATCTTAGCCGAGATTGGACAGTATTACAAACAATCACAAATTATTGTTGGCGAGTTAGGAGAAGATCTACAAATCATAAGATGTTTACCTGCTTTCATTTTTCGTTAATTGTGTAGCCGTATTTTTGTATCATATCACAAATACAAAAGAAACACACAAAAAACAACAAGAACCCCAGAGAAACAGATCAAACTCATTATTGATTACCTATAATAGTCTGATTATTTGGCAATAGTCATTGCGTTTAATTACTAAATTGTACGTTCAGTATTTTCTGTGAACAGACGAGGGAGTAGTATTATCTCACCCCTGGTACAAATTTAGCCATAGGAATAACATTAAAAAAAAATACTCAACGATCTCCTCCATAAAGTGACAACACTACGCCACGGCCGTGGCGTAGTGAATTTGCGATGACGTCATATGAATTTGCTAAGTCTATTCTAGATATTGTGAAATTTTGATGATATTTGATATCATAAAAAGGGGTGAGACAAATCCAGAACTGCACTCAAATCGTAAAATACACAAAACTCCACCGTTTGAATGGGCCATAATTGTCACTTGGCTTCGCCTAGATGACGATTGCTCGTGGAGTATTGTCTATTTATACGATTCTCGATGCAGTTCTATATAACTATTAAACTATTACTGATTTGTATTTGTAAACATATTTTTCAACGTTGGATAGTTCACAAGTCGCTATGGATTTCAATTGTACATTGAGGGAGTGAACACTTGTACCTTTCCAGAATAACATAGAGAAGAGCAATGCTCGTTTTGACAACTATAAATATAAAAGAAATCAACGTGTGCTCCAGTACGTAGCTAGTCCCTTCATCCAGAGAGAGTCAAGTCAAATCTCAACTTCAGCCTTCAAAACATAGCCTAAAGACCTTACAAGCTCTGAGGCAGAAGCTGGACTAGAGAAGTGCAATTAAATATCAGATATCCCCAAGCTCATTGATATAGAACCTCAGCTCAAAGAAGCATGAACACACTTAATAGTTGACATAATGAAGTTCTAAACTGAGAAGCACATTTGAGCATTTATACCTCTGAATAAAAAACCCAGGGGATGTAGTCAATATCTTATGGATATATGAATAAAGTGAAAGGGACTGTTGATCCTTATCGTGTCATTTGTCATGAAGAACACTGGTCAGTAAGATGGAATTCTGTTCTAATTAGAACACGAGCAGGAATTCCAACATCAGTACATGTTTGAAATACAAAATGCGATGACCTGACATGCTAGTAGCCATAATGCTCAAACCCTGTCTTTCCTCCTGCACCATGTCTGAACCAGACCAGGGAATATATTGCAATTGGTTCTGATGTCACACCATCCCTGGAACTACGGAGAGCAGTGAAGGCAAACTGAATTCACAAAAGAAAATTAGTGATGAAAGCAATCAGCTAAGGGAAATGAGCAAAGTGAGAATCACTGTTGAGTGGGTTGTATTTCAGAAAGAGTGGTTTGTATATACAAGTGACTTTGTCGCTTTGTCGTTGGCCGCCCCACCCCCTTCCCCGACGCTGTAAGCCGGCACATCTCAAATACCTGTACGATTCAGGCTTCCTGGATGCCCCCTCTTTTCCGGGGATAATAGCAAATTACCAGGGAACTATAGTAGTATTATTAAGCATCACACATGTACTTCACTGGTCGCTATTATTTGACATGACACAGGCACTACAGGCATGAGCTGGTAATTGGTATACACAAACATTAATGCATTGACATCATCATACGGTCGTGGCTGATCTCCAGGTAACTACAGTATTAACCTCGTTTTGACGTGTGATCTGCTCTAGCGACTGCTGGTATGTGACTAGCCTGGAAGCCTGGCCTAGTCACATTATAGGCCAGGTAACGGGTTCCATTTTTTGTGTGCATTATGGGTAACGCCTCTATTTCTTGCAGTCTCCTAGCAGAGATCCTGTACTCTACTTCCACAAAAGATCTGCTTTGAGAGTACCACCTTGGCAGACTAAGACAGTAGAGCCTAGAGTGGCCTCAATCCCGGTATCCTTTTTTTAAACTTCATTTATTTTATCTGCACTTGTGTTAGGCCTGCAGGCCTTACAGCCAGTACAACAGGACTGCTGTAAAACATTCAGCAGCAGTTTTTCTTCAGAATAAAGCACTGAAGGTAGTAAATCGCTGCTATAGGAGTATAGAAGAAGAAAACAGACTTCTGCAAGTCTATGTTGGGCCAAGAGAGGTGGTGTGACTGTCAGTTCTAAGTCTTTCTCTAGTATCACTCTCTACTCTGTGGTATTACATAACTAGGACCAAATGTATCTAAATCATTTCATATAAAAAAAAGTAAGAGATATCATAGGAAATTGATCAGTAAGCTGTTTATATTTGAAAGTATCAAGAATGTTGCAATAAACCCAGAGAATGGAATCACTAGTTGTCCTCAACTATCACCAACAGGAACATATATTATGTTATAGAAATCTACATGTGTCAACAGATGGCAACTGATTATTCAATCAAAATAGGTGTATCCTAATATATTGAAAAATGTTTCTTAATAAAGTCATATATGGATCTAAGTATGATAGATTCAATAATATTATCAGTAGAGGAAGGTAAGAAATGTCTGTGTGAGGGGTTGCTAATATCGAGTGACTGTCTCTGGAATATCTGAAATTATAGCATAGTCTCCAGTACAAAAATGAAGAGCAGGTTCAAGTTTCACCCTCCACGAGATTCTCACTTTCGTGGGTCTTCAGTCTCCAAGCCTAAGTTTGGTTCACTCTGTCACTATGTGGGGGAACAACTCCGACCAAAATCATAGTTTCTTTAGATACGGTAGGTAATCATGTGAACTTTTTATTTTATATATATGCTGGCATATTTCTTTGAGGTCTTTGTCATATGTATGCTAACGTTTTTGATTTTGACTTGTGCCTGGTCTAGCACACCACACATCCCATTCAACTCGTCACCCTGACTTGTCACAGTTGTGACTGAATTTCTTATTGAGGGTCTTGGTCAACTGCCCTATTTCTCTGGCTAACTATGATCAAATATGGCACTCAGTTTGCTCTTTGATAGCCCCTAAGCGCTTGATGCACTCATGTTTGTTTGGCTTGAGGGTATTTAATCTGGAGTACTACTACTGCTCTTGGTAGTCCTCTTATTAACATGCTTGTATCTGTTTTCCTCTCCTTCTAAGAATTCTTTTGACATCTTCAGATGGGGTATCCTCTGGAACATCCATATTTGGTACTATTGAGAGCGTGCTTGCACGCTATATATGCGTTGCCTATAAAAGGTTAGGGTTTACCTATAAAAGTTAGGGTTTACCTATAAAAATGGTCACATACACTTTCAGTGTGCTGAGAAAAAATTATCCCTTCACTATATGAGTGCTATTCGCTGTGCTTTCTGATAGGGAGCAGGGTGCCAGTGTCTGAGGGTCTGAGAGGCATGCCCAATTGACCATGACCAATCACTTAAGACCGAAATACTTCATTGACCTACTGGTGTTTGATATGTTTGGATCCTATAGATAGACTCAGGCAGTTACAGAAATGGCAAGTTTACTGGATGCAAGTGGTTACAGAAAATGATCCAGAGACTGAATGTAACCCAAACCTTTTAGTTGTTATACATTTAAAATTGCACGCTCATTCATCAATGATGAACATTCTATTTGCTCCTAGTATCATGATCCATTGAGATAATTTCTTCAGGTTGACTAACAGCTATACTGTTAAATACAGTCAATCAAATCAATATTCACCATTGGTACTCACACCTGATCGTTCACAGATCAGTGTGTCAGCATTTTGTGTGGTTTTCCACTGAGGTACTGAGAAAAAGATAGTTTTTTTTGTACAATTATCCCACTCAAAATACCATAATTGTCCTTTCTCTGTGATCTTAAACCATTCATAGAATCCTGATTTTCCTTTTGAGTATTTTATACCTTATAAATATGTGATTTCCATTTATTTGCTACACTGCAGCGCACATACGATCACAAGGTCACTCAGCCATGAAAGTTCTATTAAAAGGAACAGTTAGTAGTGGGGCAGGGGTATGGTCAGACTGTGATACTGGACACCTGTCCATTTCACCAGGCCTTTATAGTTGGTGCATGGATAGTGAAGTGTTAGATTCTTTGCAGTAAGCTGAAAGCCTGTGTGAGCATTCTAACCTCTAGATGACGTATATGAGCACGTTTTCCCGCGCTCAAAAAGTAGTTACCAGTCCCATATTTCATTTGGGCAGGGAACCAGTCTAGTATGTGACTAGACCTTTTCCCGCTGCCGGGCTGAGACAGGGCAAATTATGCTAATGTTAGATGTCAACCTACACCTTACTGGTGTAGTGTGGTCACATGTACCTAGAGATTTATGTTTGGGTAATGTCCAATCAGGTCCCTTCTTGTATGTGTCTATGGCCTGTTGTTGCTGGTGGTTGCTGGTGTGTGTGTGCAGTTATTCCATTCACTTGGTGGCCGTTTTTCTCCCACTAGATGGCATGGCAGTTTGGTGTTGCCATTTTTATGAGCTAGGGGGGTATTTCCTGAAAAGTCCATACCATACCAGCAGTTTCGATTATCGTTAATCTCATTCAGGCTATGATTGGCTGATCATTTTCTTGCCTCAAAACCTTATGGTTGGTTTATTTCGGCAGGTGGTTGGGACCACACCGTTTCCCTGGTGTGTGTGTACAACATTAGTCTAGTCTAGTCACACCATATGTCACTGGCTGGATAATGGTAATATGTGGTCATACGTTGGAAAAATATTTCCTAGTGTTTCGTATCCCTCTTCCTTGTAGAGGTGTGCGAGATATTTATTTCTAGAAAAAGAATTTTGACGTGGCATTGAGTGGTTTCCATCATCCGTACCTACTGTCCATTGTGCCTGTGTTTTCATCCGGTGGATCCAATAGTATTCCACCTTCACTCTCAGTAGGCCTGTCAGGGTGCTGATAGATGAAATCTACAATGGTGAACTCCATGTCATGGGTACCCTGGTGATCGATGCAGTTGAAGTGTTTGGGAACACCACTTATCTGGTTTCCTGTTACTACCGACCTAAAGTGTTCCCTCATGGGGTGTTTGATTTTTCGTTTTGTCTGTCCAATATATTGACAGGTTTTGCATGTGATGCAATAAATCACATTTGAGCTATTGCATGTGGCACTGTGTTTTGTGATCAGTCTTTTTCCAGTCGCTTTGCTGGTGATGTTCTCAGTGTTCAGAATTTTGCAGTAATTGCAGTTCATTTTTGAACATCCGTTTTTGTTGAGTTTTCCCTTTTCTTTTTCTTGTTTGGCCATTGTACGCTGGTACATGGTTCTGGCCCAGACCAAGTGGACTTTTAGATTCTTTGGTCTTCTATAGCTGTTCACCAGTTTGCTTTCGAAGATAGTCTTGGTGGTGGTCAATTTTCCTAGTATTTCCCAATGCTGTTCCACTATCTTTGGTAGTGTGTTTTCATTTGGGCAGTAATTGGTTACTAGGAACATTTTATCCTGTGGTGCCTTGTCTTCCGATTTTTTCTCTTTGTTGAGAAGTGCTGTTCGAGTCACATTCTCTAGTCTGTCTTTGCAATTCTTGAGGATATGATCCGGGTATCCTCTTTTTTTGAATTGTTTGCTTTTCTTGGCTGCGTGTTTCTCGTAATCACTGGTGTTCGAACAGATGCGTTTCACCCTGAGCAGTTGGGAGTATGGTTTGCTTCTTTTTTGGGAAGGTGGATAAGCTGAGTTAAACATTAGGTAGGTGTTCCTATCCGTGGGTTTGACGTATAGGCCACTTGTCAGTTTACTATTCTCTCCAATGTGGATTTTCGTGTCAAGGAAGGCCACATGTTCTTTTGTGTGTTCCATCGTGAATTTGATGGTCTCGTGAAACGTGTTTAGCCATTATAGCCACTTTTTCAGTTCTTCTTCCCCCGTGTTGCCAGATGAAGAAGATGTTGTTGATGTATCGCCACCAGACCCTTGGTCTCAAGTGGTAAGCCTGAAGCATTCGTTCTCCCAGATCCTCCATAAATAGGTTGGCATACGAGAGTGCGAGTCTGGTCCCCATTGCCGTTCCCCCTATTTGGAGAAAGTTTTCGCCATTGAACTGTTTGTTGTTTCGAGTCAACACCAAGGTCAGGAGATCTGTGATACTTTAGTTTTTGGGTATGCTGATGCCTATTCTTGTTGCATCTAGCTTCTTCCATATTACCTCTCTCCCTTCACTGTTTACAAATTTCTTCTAGAAATAAATATCTCGCACACCTCCACGAGGAAGAGGGATATAAAACACTAGGAAAGATTTTTTCCAACCGTATAACTACAGTATTAAGTTCTTTTTTGGGCATGGCTAGACATAGTTCATATGATACGACGAACAGCAGATTGAAGAGCAGGCTTCAGTTTATTACTTCACGAGATTCTCCAATCCTACAGTTAGTTAACTCTATCCCTATGTGGGGGAGAAACTCCAAGCAGATCCACCAAAATTCTGCCGTTTTATATATGGCAGGTAATGAGCTCTGTGAAAGAGAAAGGTGTACCTTCTCAAAATGGTATCAGACTATAACTACTGTTTCCCTTAACTAATATGGTAGGTAGCCTTTTGACCTGTCCAGATCCCAGTTTTTCACAATGCAATTATGCACCATTCAATAAGTATTGGGGGGGGGGGGGGGGGGGGTACAGTCTTGAGGGGGTGGGGCTTAAAAAATGTCCATGGGGGCACTCTAAGTTTGGTTTAGAAATCACACTCCCATGTTGCGTTTAATGACAAGATTCAATGTTTGTAATGAAATGCATCTATATAATATCAGGAAAAAAACATCAACTTGCTTGTACTGCTATAGTAATATAGTAGAACCCCGCCTAACCGACACCACGCGTAAGTGAGTACCCCGCGTTAACGGACACTAATATGGAGACTCTCTAGTTGATGGATGATAAATGTTTAAAGCAGGTGGGAAATTCACAATACACATACGATGAATCCATCGCACATCATGAACATTTCATGATGTGCGATGTGACGGATCCGTCGCATCGCACACAATCGTACACGCGCGCAAGCCCGGCCCCATAGGAGCGATTGTGTGCGATGCGACGGGCGGCGCCGTTTTTGTGACCCTCGGCGGCCGTTTGTAACTTTTTATAGACTTGCGATGAATCCGTCGTACCAGTGGGGCCGGGCCTTAAAGGTGCAGACAGCAAATTTCGGTTGTCAATTGCGGAAATGTGACATCTATCATATACTCTGATAATTGACTGAATGTAACCGGGTTTGTATCAGGGTAAAGAAAGAAAGCTTTATCGAAAAATGCCACATTATTTTAGCCTCCCCTGTGCTTTCACCTTACTCCCTGAGAGGGAGGGGCACCTTTTCCCCCGAATCATGTTGTGAAAATTATGCCCCACGCCATAATTAATGAACGCTCCCTTAGTGTTTGGGGGACGTCCAAAAGGGATGTAGGCAAAATGTTTGTAAAATATGATTTACCTCATCAACTACACTATCCATCCTGCACTAAATTTATAAATGTATGTCTACAAAATCTATAAATTTTGTATCCCCATTTCCCTCACGACATACATACATCATGAATGTCGCCTTGCCATCTATGTGGATCTATTATGAAAGTTGTATTTATGAATATCAGTCTATCGTATAAAAGTATTTCTTCTCCAAAATGAAGGTTTTATTTACAATTAACGATATCCTGACAATCCTGCAGAATATAGAACCTATAACTCTTTGACATTATTCCTATTGTCTTCATTGTAGATGGTGACTGAAGGTTTGGCTAAAAGATGGTTATAAAAAGAAACAAAATCCCCTCCCCTGCCAAGGTTCCAGGCTCTATGTAACCGGAAACACACCATTTTTTCTTGTTTAATGGTATTTATCACTTTGTTACTGAATTCATCACCGTCTGTCACAACTAGAACCATCATACTATCTTTACTCTCTGTCCAGCATTTTGCCTTATAAAATGGAGAGAACTGTTAATCTTTGTCTCACGTCGTATCGCAGGGCTTCGGGTTGAACGCTAATCATTCGTTTATGTAGAATATATAAACCATCCTCAGAGAAGCTTTTCAACTTATGCTTCATACATAGAATATACAGGACAACTACGGCAAAAACTTTCGTACCGAAATATATCCATTATGTATTATATGTCTATTTTTCACAAAGACATTAAAATAACTAGAAACTGCACAGAAGATTCATCCAACATCACACGAGGCATTTAATAGACATTAATCTATGTCCTATTAATTCAATTTGGCCAGTCATGGTTTGATCGCCCACCGTAAAGGTTGTGATAATGATTTTTTTTCTAACACCGAGCGACAAGTATCGCTGAGACGACCCGATAAGCAGGAGGCGACGTGGGTAGTGCCAGGCCGCGCGTATGACCACAGTGGGTCTCATCGGAAATGCAGGTAAAATATCTCCTGTTCTAATGGCTGGCAGAGCAGCTCTGAGCCACTCCAGCTTCTCGTGCTCATCGGGGAACAGTGCCTGCACAGCGGTGGCAGTAGATATCGCGGTGAGCGGAGGGCGAAGCTGGAATAGAACACCAGGCTTGATTTGCCTTGTCAGCATTGTGAGCGCAAAGCCCAGGCCCCTCACCACCTCCTTGGCAATCTCACCCCTTTCCGCCCACTCCCCGTCCCCGGCGGATGTTGCTACTCTTCCCACCCTATCCTGTCGTGGATTGGCGCTCCTCCGATAAGCTAACCGGAAGGAGAAGGGTGGGGGTGCCGTCTTGTTATTACAGGACCCTGGCTTTGTCCCTTGCTGGGCCGGGCACGCACCCGTCAGCGAGCGTCCGGAGTGGGCGAGTGCGTGACTCCTCGGGATCATTCAGTTGTGTCGGGCCATGTTGGATCTGGCCGTGTTGGTTCTCGGCAAACAGCTCGCCAGAGAGCCGTGCAGGGGGTGGGACACGCGAACAGCACATGGCTCTGCTAATGAATAGTGGTCCGGTGGTGATGAGCATGGAGAATCAGTGCCATGGTGGGATCCTGTTACCTTAACCGCAGTCACACACTGTCCCTTTTAAGGTTCATCCGTCTTTTTATGGTAGGTAAATTACTCGGGTGTTCTGCTGTACATCTCGTGGTAATTACCTAGATTAGGCCAGATCGGTCAACGCGCTATGTCAAAAAATATCACTCCCCTATTATGTGCTCTATTAAAATAAAGCACCAGGATATCACTAAAGTTCTAATTAGATGTGGCTATTAGGGTGATTAAATAAAGCAAGACTGCTATATATACCATCTATTCATCGAGTGTAGACAAAATTCTCTCTGATCTATCGAAAAGCTGAATTGTCTACCTCCAGTTGGATTCTAGTTAAACTGTATCCAAACGTGCGTCCATTTGAGTTTATTGATATCCCACTAGAAAAAAGGTTAGTTTTTCTAAGAACTGCAGGTTAAAGACTTGCTCGTTTGAAATAACATGGGCAGCCCAACAGACAGTTCCTGGAATTAATTGAAATACATTTTACCTGGCGGTTAAAGTATCTCATAGGCATAGATTTACAACAGGGAGAAGACATAGGCTTAACCAACGTAGATGAATAATGGAATATATATATCATAAAATCAGTTCCCGATATCATGAGTAGATTAAGGTTATTCATTCTGTTTCATTCTAAAAGATTAATTACCGTACATCATCTAATAGATATTCGGATTGCATGTAGGTTTCGGTATCTCCAGTGTTGGATCCATAATCGCCTCCAGGAGCTTGGGTTGGTAATATAAATCAGCCTGTAGTAAGTAAAGCCGAATTTATTATGTCACATAGAGCGGGGTTTGGTAATGGAGATTCCATGCCGTAAATGAAGTGGTCCCTGATGTGGGTATAAATATGCCTATATCCACACTCAACCCCCAATACATGGTTGCGTCACGGAGGGAACCAGTGTCGATAAGATAATGAATCGCCTAGTCCTCCCTTTTAGGTATGGACTAGGTATTTGACATACAAACACAATAGACTACGAGAGGCAGCGGGGAGCTTGTAATAGCTTAACACTTTCGTGGGGAATCTAACAGAAGCGATCTGGACGAAATATTGATAGCGAGAGGAGGACTACAATTGCTTTGATGGCTTCCACTTATTGTGCAGGCAGCCATGGATGTGGACTGTAGCAAACACATTCATGCAATTCAAGTTGGCAAGGTGACTCTGTCCATGATCCTAAAAGCACTCATGAACGCTCTCACGAAGACTAGAGTTGCTCCGTGTACAGCGCTAAATGTAGATCGCGATAAATCTAAAGTAGGAGTTGAAGAAGATAAGTGCAAATGCATTGGCGACAAGGCTGTTTGGGAGAACAGATCGGACTTCAAGAAGTAGAACCTCGGCAACCCGCTTGATTTAAACTGAGCGCAATAAACCAAATCGTAATAAAAAGAAGCGAATAGGGCATTTCACTTTTGATGGGGCACCGATCATGTGTCAGATTCTCGATCCTGATCCTGAAGCCACAAGGAATATGATCAAAGCCAAGCGTTGGTGCCGCGAAGCTATGGTCCCTGCAATCGGCTGAGTGGGTTTAGTAGCCCGTGAACCTTCCACAAAGGTACACCATCGGTACATGGGAAGCCCTCAGTCCACACGAGCGCCGCCGTGTTGGAATGATTATTATCAGCTTCTTTTTTTCTTGGTGGTGTGGAATGAGAGAGGGAATGGATCTTTAGTCTGTGGAATGGAAAGGTCCGGATGTACTTCAGTGGCCATCTTTGAGCTGCTCGCGGCGCTTGTCATCAGCTCCGTGATGAGTAGCTCGCCAGCACGTTACCGCCAGTGTCCGCTTCCGTTCGTTGCCGCCTGCACTTCCTCCTGTTGTCATTGGTGCATGGCTGATCCGTTTGGGCCCGCGGCATGTTCCAATGAACAGTGCCTCCAGTAGACACAGGCGAATCCATTAGGGACCTCATATACTGCCCTCAGGTTACTCTAAAACCTAATGCTTGGCATGGGAACCCATTGACTCCTAATGGTTCATAATAACATCCATAATATGTTTTATTTAGGCAGTTTCCGTTGGAAGAACAAACCACGATGAGGGTGTGTAATTAGTGTAATTTTGTAATTATACCTGTTATTTATTCATATAAAATATGATAAAATGATGGGGTGTCTCGATCTTATTACTCACGGTTGGTGGATTCATTAGATGCCCTGATCAAAAACAGAAACGCTCTAATTCCTATCAAAGAGTCAAAAGCTCCTCTAATATACCATATATCGATGTATAATTCGACAATGCAGCGCATATATGCCTGGAATATGATGATGATCTTCGACTTCATTGGCAAATAAAAACGCGCTGGCTTCTATGCATATGAAACTAAATCCCCTACCATTATGTATAGGAGATAGGACTTTAGATTCCCGTAAAGCCAGGATACGCGGCAAAGGTCCTTGAACGGTCCTCTTTCAGAAAGAGCACTCAGCTGTTATATGATAACATTCATTCGGGTTGCCTATCAGAATCTGCATGCATCTCGTATTGATAACCCCGGCGGGTTTAGTTATAATGATACAACACCCTATTAATCTACTCCGTATACCGTGCTCGGATACTCACCTCGCGAGATGGTGCAATCCCCGATTCGTGGCAGTTATGTTACATAATTAACTGGAGAACTAGATCATGTTTATTACCAAATATAGTTAATGGTGCTATGATATTAATAATCGTTTTCCACTTTTGCGTATACAATGATTGGGCTTTAGAATAACACATAGTTTCTATGGAAACAATTTCTTATTGACAACTGAATGCGGAAGTGAATTGTCTTGAAAAATACCTACACTGCATCAGGATTGGTGACATTATATGAAATACCTACATAATCTACATCATTACATTTTTTACACTTGAAAAATGGATTTGTGGACACCCTCTCTCACCCTATTGCAGTGGAGTTTTGCGTGACTGAATATTGTCCATGAAGCATAAATACCTATGTTTTATTTTGTATATTGTGTGGTGAATGAAAGAATGCTTTGTACGGACACGGTTCAGAAGCTATTTATTACTCCCATGTTACGACAGTCCACTGGGTATTGATTGATTGAAATATATAGGAACCATTGGATTTTGGTAGATCTGTGATGGTTAGGATGTAATTGATCAGTGAAATTGATCAGTTGTTTTATATGGAAACTGGCTTACTGTCTTCGTACGTCAAAAGACAGGAAGCCTGTTTTCCTACTTTTATATACCTAAAAATGGCGAAAAGGTACTTCATCACATACCCTGTACGTCACAGCGTGACATACGGTTATGAATACGCATTGGGTAGGGGTGGGTCACATACGTAGTTGATACAGCCATATTATATAACATATATATAGCAACATATTTTTACATGAGTCGCTCGAGATTTGTCATCTCGTTGTGTATATGTGTCGTCGTCTCATCCCATCTCACTTCTATCCCAACAAATTTCTTAGGTACTGTTGGAGGTAATATATTGCAGTGTGGCCAACTTGTTGGCTGTAATGCGGCAGGAGAGAGAGGTACACTCTCCAACCACTCTCCAAAACCACCGACTCACATTCCAGATGTCACGTGACCTTCACTCCCTACTCACTTCCAATGGACTCTGGCACGGATAAAGCCTTTCCGCCGACCCACCGATTATTCACCGATTACGGAGTCTCCATACTAAACCCATATGGACTGTGTAATCCATCAGGCTCGTAATCTGCGCCCTACACGGAGCGGAGGTTACGGAAAAAGTCCCATGTGTACAAAATAGTGCGGTCATTTTGTCCATTCTTTGATAATTCATATTTGCAAAGCTAAATAATAGATACAATAAAAACTTGTTTCAGATAAAAGCGGTCGTAATCTTCTCGGACTAGACTACGTTATGTCCTCGGATACTACTACGCGTCTATTCGTCGGAGATTACGGACGCTTGTATCTAAAACCAGTTGCTATTTTATATATACACTGTGCATGTATATCTGTTTCCGAGTGTCTTAATGCTATTCCCTATGCCGTATTCATCACGTAATCGCTCCGTGAATACTTACGTCTCACTAAGACGTACGTACCAGTCGTACCTACATTACTTTTGGCGTCAGGCTGTATGTCACTGCCAAACATTGTGTACTAATTATTGAATGCGATCACCCTGGCTTATATTTAATAAATTGATCTGAGAATATTTTTACGAGTATTTAGTAAAACATGGAGGATATTACTCACATCACAGCTTTTACACTTGAGATGAAAGAGATGATGACGAAGAAGATGCCGAGGGCGGATCCTATGCACATCCACACGTACTGCCAGAAACCTAACCCCAGCGGATACAGGGACGGTGTAGGTGAGGGCAATATGACCTCTATGTCACGCCACCTGTACGTCGGCGTGAGAACCACGACGCCCAGCCGAATGCCAATTTCTCGGCCGCGAGACGCTATCATGGCGACAATGACATCCGCGGACAAAGCGCGGGAGTGGGCGGGTGGGTCGCCGGATGAGTCAGCTGACCACTTGTCATCTAGCGCGTTCACATAGACGACAAAGCTCACCTGTAGCTCGGGGTGCTCATTACCACTAACTCCCTCTGCTCCTGCCCCTTCTCCTGTCTGATCCAGGTGGGTAATGAAGACACCCGCGGGTGTAAAGAGTCTGCTAGTATCCCCTGCCTCGTCAGACGTCAACCCACACTTCTCTATGGTCCAGTGACAATAGTCTCGTAAATTGTCGACGATGGCCATCTTAAGGGTGCCCTCCATTTCCGGTGTATAGTTGGCGATTGAGGGCACGGCGAGACGAATTGTGACAATCTGCAACAGGTCCGAGCTGGATAATACTTGGACACAGCAGTTGTATTGCTGGGTGACGGTGGCTGTGACGTTCCCCAACGCAGGGACCATTGTTGGGAGAGGAACGATATTAGACATAGCAGAAGCTGTAATACTGCATGATTGACTATAGCAAAAACACGGCTGGCCAGAGTCTACGTTACATGTTACGATTCGCTGGCTTGATCTACCATCCGCTTGGTTAGGATCCACCTCTCTTGCAGATCGTCGCGGGGCGCGTTGCCGTCCCGGATGAATTCCTCGTGCCCCATGGTCACCCATCTTTATAGGTGACCATTCCTCCAGGGCCATACTACCAGCAGTGTCTGGTTGTCCCATTGGAACAGAGTCCGACCGTGTTACCAATTTAAGGAACACGGCGGCTACCGTCAACACCACTGTTCCCGGGGTACACTTCATATTGAGCCAATAGAATCTCAAATATAACTTCAGTATATTGCTTTTCTTGAAGATGAATGAATAACAAGAAATATCTTCATTTCTCTACGCGTTGGGGAGGCAGTAGAGAGAGTGCTGTCTTATCACACAGAGGAAGCATTGACAGTGAGATGTTATATACAAGGTATGATGGGTTACTGATATCATTGATTGATTTGCTTTTTACATATGAGCAGCTCCTAAGCTTTTGCCTGACCTCGAGCATCTGGCGCCGAGGGCACTGAACTCACGTGTGGCGGGCAGCGGTCACACCTGTTAGCTCAGGGAACAGGTACCAATCTAAAGACGAGTTGCCACACCCTCACCATCCACCTCGAGCCAGTGACACATAATGAGAAACCTGCTTCTCTTACTCAGAATCCTCTGGGTATTACCATCCGTGCCGATTATGATATGAACGTTCTGTTCTTTGGATCAACGTTAATCTCCTTCAGGTCAGATATATAATCTTCATGGTGAGAACACCTGTCTAGCTAGCACTGGGAGTCCATAAATCCTTGGCGGCGTTGGTGTTGTCCGTCTTATGGTGAAAAGCAGTTATAAAGTGGGGTGATCCTTGTATAGATAGGAGATTGCTTGCAAAGCACAGTACATTGCTCAATCGAATTCTCACGAGTTCCTATATCGCATGTAGCTATATCATCTGGCATGCAGTTTCTCTACACTAGCTGTGAACAGGATTTCTCCGTATCTGATCCAGCTATTGTCAATGCAGCAACCACTAACCCCGCCTAAAATTAGGAGTGTCCAAAGGGGACTGGGCGCTCACTGCCGCCACCACTACCGCACACGCTCTCCTGGTTCCGGACAGCAGCGCGACTAGCGGGCACATCCGGAACTCCTCAACTCAACACCCAAAGACGCTCCATAGCGCCTATGACCACACGCCCAGTTTGCGACGCCTATGTCTGTGGGGTGCTGTGAGCGTGGGGCTTCCAGCCCGTGGCTCCCTGTCATCTTCTCGTCTGCCGTCGTCTGTGATCTGCGATGCGATCACAGGCTGTAGGTTGGAACCGTCACGGGGCCAGGGGCAAAGCCAGCTCTCCTTATTACACAGCAATCAGCACTACATCCACCAGCGTGCGTCCTTTGGTGCACTAATCGGAAAACGAAACTCATCATAGGAGAGATGGATCGCTAAGATGCTGGTGGTGGTATGTCAAGGCTTTCTGGTGAGGCGTGGGTATCCCGTGCATTGCAAACCAAACTTCATACACAGGCTCTCGTAGACCAGCCAGCCAGCCTGGCGGTTAAGGCATTGTGTCTGATATATATCCTCCTCTCCAATGCTTCTGTGGATGAATCCGGCGGAGTCACTCACTTTTTGCACAGCAAGTGAGTCGCCTGTAGGCGTTCATGACTGGGTTAACCAGCCTCTCTGGCCGCCCAACGTCTGGACCGCTGTGATCGGCACCCTGCTGCTGGGGTCGGTTAAAAGAGCAGCTCGCGGCCGCGGGTGTCGCCGTCTCGGTCTGATCCCCACTGTAGAGCGTTGTATTAACTGGGTTCCCCCCACCGGGCCAAAGGCACCAACCCGTCCTGTATACACAGCCACCACGAGCAAATCACGGCCTAGTCTATACTTGCGCCGTGTTTATATGGGGCCTTCCCTCGATCGCTAACCACTCTGACATCAGCTTGGTCGGCGGCGGAAACAGAGGCGGCCACCATTGAGCAGTACACCATATCAGGGACATATCAGAATATTTATAAAATGGACTTAATGTAGTGAAATATCTTTTCTGTTTAAGACATATAAAACCCCAAGACTAGATTATTGTACACTGGCTGTTGCAGCAGTACCGGGAGGGGACGGAGTAGAGAGGACAGTTGTTGTTGGGGAGGGGGGTGGGGGTGGGGGGTCGTTTGAGGTTTTGGCCGAGTGGCACTGTACATGTCCTGTCTAGGCTTGTACAAACCTTTCTATTATTTCCAAACTACAGCCTAGTATTTACTGTCTATTTCCACAATGCGATAGGGAGATTGGGTGAGAGTTAGGTTATAGACTATGGAGCTCTGGTAAAAATTTACACACTAAACTACAGGAATATATCAAATGAATAAAATATTACATTCGATGTTTTTCTACTATCGCAGTTCCTACCACCTCTACTGCCACATGCCAAGGCACCTACCTATATTTAACACTTTAGTATTGACCATAATACACATATCTATCAGCGGGAATTAGCACTACCTACAATATAATACCCCCCACGTCCGCGACAGTACAGGCAATTTCTGTTTAACGGGGAATGGGCGGGCAACGTAGGACTATATCGATTGCAATGTTTTGAGCTGAGCATTATGTAAACAAATGGGGCTGCGGTACTGATCAAACATCTTTTATATACTAAAATCTGAAGCTTTCATTGCTATTGCCTATTGTCTGGTCGTCTTTTTATTGGCAACCTCGCCAACTCGAGACCATCTGACGCTCTGTCAGCCCACTATTGTATAAACCATGTTCTTGTTCCTCTCATGGTAATTACATAGATTTGCAATAGTGGTTAGCCCTAAGCATCATAACAATTGAAACGGGTAAAGAGACAGCCAGGACGGTCAGGATGGGACCTATGCTTAAAAGTTGATGCCGAGTAGTAATGTTCACTAAATGAGAACCAGTTCGGGATCGATGATTCATAAATCTCTGAGGAGACGATCAAAGATTCTAATGGCTAAATGAAGGCTTCAAACTACGTCAATGTTACGACGTTATTCAAACTATGGCTTTAGGAAGTTGATGGGTATTGAATGTGTGATTTGTGAAGGTGAAGTCGACACGATGAAGGCCCAGCCGGAAAAGACTTCAGCTAATGCCTGATAGTTATAGCAATGGAAGTGATACTAATAATTACTGTATAATAGCCGTGCTGCGTATATAGGGTGATATGTAAAGGCACACTAGTACCCAATGGGAATATATACTAGGAGCAAGTTGTTCGTTCATCATTGATGAATGAGCGTGCAATTAAAATGAATAACAGTTAAAAGGTTTGGGTTACATCCTGTTTGTAACCCACTTGAACCCAGTTAACTTGCAATTCATGCAACTGCCTGAGCCTAGGATCCAAACATACTAAACACCAGTGGGTTAATGAGGTATTTCGGTCTAGAGTGATTGCTCCTTTCCCATGTTATAGTGATGAGCATGCAGATAGTTAAGTGATAGTTGCAGTACACTGGAAGTCCATATGTGACCCATCTAAGCTTTAGGCAATGTATATTTTACGTAAGCACGCTCTGACAAGGCCAATTAGACTCGATAGGATTTGGGAACAAATAAATTTGGTAACCTCTTGGTGTATGCTGACAGACCCTCCGTTCTCGTGTACACACCATATTAACATTGGCTAGTCAGGTATGGTTGTCCAGTGGGAACAGGTGCACGCGGGGAGGTGTACCTTTTTCCAGCCAATGTAATGCTCGATCGAAACCCTGTGCATACTGCCCATGGTGACACATGGTTAAAGGGGCCATCCATAAAGAACGTACACACTGATGGGGGTGGGAGGGAGGTTGGGGGGTAAAATCCATGGACATATTGCGTATACTCCTTCTTTGTTCAATTGCATATAAGATTAAGAGGGGGCTGGAGTCAGTATGAAATTGTGCGGGCATTCTTTAAGAATTGCCCCAAATTGATGCTCCAGGGGCTTCCGTGCATACAGGAGACATATTCATCAAAGATTATATCATCATCTTTTACCACAGTCCTAAAATGTAAGGACCAGCGTGGAATTAAAAAAAACCCAAACAATTAAAAGGTTTGGGTTTACCCTGTCTATGGGTCCTTTTCTGTAATGCACTTCCGCCTAGTCAACTTGCTTTGACAACAGCCTGTCTAGAAACCAAATAAACCAAGCATCAGTAGGTCAATGAGGTATTTTGGTCCCTACTGATAGGTCATTGTCAGGTTGGCACGCCTCTAAGACCCTGAGACACTGGCACTCTGCTCCTTTCGCATTGTCTCAGTGTTAGCACACATATAGTGAAGGGGTAGGTTTTTGCAGCAAGCTCAAAGTCCATGTGACCACTCTTGCCTTTAGGTAGAGTATATGAGCGTGGGGTCCGCGCTCAACTAGAAAGCTGAAACAGGGCACACCATCTTGACAAAGGGCACCTATCAATTACATGTAGAGTGAGCTATTTTTGTTAACTGTAATTGAGGCACATCCAATATCGAAGTATATTTACAGGCAAGCGACAAGCTGGCTGACATGGACACCTGCGCAACTTTAGCTTGATGTTCCAGCCACAGGTTATTCAATCAGCACTCATATACAGATGTTCTTCCTTATTCACTTTTAATATGTGTAACATATCTTTACATATTTATAATCTCAACCCTCCGATATATTTTAAGCAATAGGTCATACTCTAGTTATACATTTCATACATCACTATACAGTGTTTTATCCGAGTTATTAGGGTGTGTTTCAAGTTATCAACTGTATTTGTCAGGTAATGTGGCTGCCTCTAATTAACCTTTTCTTTCTTACATTAACTTAAGTATTTATGCATGCATATGAGGTACACTTCTACTTTCATGTTGGTGTCATAAACTATCAAACATACCTCTACGTGTCATAAACTATCAGTCTTTACTCTACCTTTAGAGTTGTCTCCTCTTTATAATTCTGTGATAAGCTGTTCCATATCTTTTCCCCAATATATAGCGACGAATTTTTCACCTCTGGGGCGCTTTACCTTTATTTTTTATTTTACCCATGTCCATGGTATCATAAGCATTCTGCTCAAAAACTAAATGGCAATAGATGCAGTGCTCTCCTGTAAATCAGCGGCCTTATTCTACATTTTGCATACAGATCCACATTATGTACATATATTTAGCTGTACGTTGGCCAATAGCAATCCTCAAACTTTGATTTACAGAAACCTACAATATGTCACAATTACGTTTACTTGCCTTTTATAATGTTGTCCATATGTGAATTTAAAGTCATATTACAGTCCAACTGTACTACAAGATATCTATAACATTCTGTTTAGTAAGAACTGTGTACACTGTAAGCAAGAAACTAGAAAGTTGATAAAAATCACAAAGAGCAGTGGTCCGAGCACGGAGCCTTGCAGCACCCGACATGTCATGCATACTTGAGGCAATCGGTGAGTCTGTGTATGGCACCCTGATTTCTCCTCACCCAGCGATAGATTATGCTAATTATGGGCTTATGTACTTAGACCCGGTAACAAACTGTTCATTACAAAGTTTCCTATTCATTGGTAAGAAATCCAGTATCTTCTTTTGAATAGCCTTCTCCACTATCTAGGAAACTATAGGCAATACTGATAAAGGCCTCCAGTTCTGGAATTCTGCAAGGTCGCCATCCTTTGGGATAGGCGATATCACCCCTTTTGCAAAGCTCTTTGGAAATGATTTGCTGAAAACATATATTATTAACAAGATTTGTTATCTTTCGTTCCCGCACTTATCATTGTCGAGATTCCAGATGACTATATCATCAGTGCATGCTTCATTATTTGATTTCAGATATTCTATTGGTTATAAATGGTAGAGACCCCAATATGATGATTACTTTACTTCAGGAAGATCTATATTTAGCCTTTTTAAATGGTTAGAGAGTCATAATCTTAAGCTGAACGACCAGAAAAGCAAGCTAAACAAAATCAATACGATAATTTTTAAACTTCAGATATTTCATTGACTGCGATATCTATAGAAAAGACAATGATTCCGTCTAAATTGGAGTATTGTAATTCTATTGCATCTACCCTAAACACAACTCAAAGATCCGAGTCTGCAGATTCAACTAAACTCAGCCACCAGGACCAGTCTGAAGATAAAACTAAGAGATAATGTAAGTGTCGGTGTACTCATAGACGGAGCAAACTTAGTAGCCATGCGTAGGGCCGAGCTAATCCCAAAAATCTTGGGCCTAGTAGAGATCGCTACAATGTGGCTAGTACTAGAAGTAGAGACCACAAAGAATCACAATATGGGGAATGTTACGGCTTTCTCGTTAGAGAAGGTTGAAAATCATGTAGGAATATGTGAACCTTACCGTCAATAAAAGATCTTTTAAAAAAAATATGAATTTCACGGAGACACTAGAGTCGTCTGATGTTGAACAATTACTTGTTACACATTGATGCCATCACCAACCTCAGCATCTCTGAACAAACATCTTATTTTCAAAAAAAGAAGTATTTAATCTATTTTGAATACTAGTATTTGTAGGGAATATGTATAATCATTCCAACTAGTTTGCGTACAAGTATCATGGATGAATTGCCTATCTGGAGCATCCTGGTATTTGTTCTATGAAGCGTATAGCGAGGTTACATGCATCATCTGGAAATGGTGCCTCCTTCTCTCCTGCTTCCAAGATCCCTTTAGTGTTCTTCAGAATCGGGTTCTTCGTATTTGCATTTAGATTCTTTTGAATCTCGTTGGATATCAGAATACATCACCCTTCATAGATACTTATTTCCCTTGAACAACTTTTGTATTCATCGGTGATCTTTTTCCATAAGTTACCAGATTTTCCAACAGCTGCTCATATATTTTTATATATGACATCAATCATTTCTACATATTTTTAACAGTCATAATTCTATTCTTTATTGAACAAAAGCTCTTTTGCCAGGTAATGTGATATCTCATCATAGGGGTTTACCATATAGCAGCTTGGGATATCGTTTTTTGCCATTTTATTGATGCCATCATCTGTCACCTTTTAGTATCCCTGAAAATTATGGTCCTTTTTGTGCAGACTTCTCTATGTTTCTTTCTCGTGGCGGAGATAGATATATTGAATTTAAATTTCCATTTTTTTTTTAGATTTTACAATTTGTAAATATATGATCAATCATACCTTTTCCCGTGTTGAATACATAAGTTTCAAACGTTTTCAACATGTCTAGGTTGCTATTATTTCAAAAAGAATTCTTAATTCTATATTCAATATATCTATATATGCCTTGTTATTTACATTTAAATCTCCCATGCGACTCATAAGTACCCATACTCCACAGTTCTTAAAATCTTCATCATTAACGATCTGCTCTAATTATTCATGACAATCATAGCAATTATTTACATGATTGTGTGACTGTGACTGTACTGACTTTTGGGCCAGTGATGATCATCATATTTTGGAACTGAAACCATTGGTTTCTCTGGAAGATTATTTTATAAAGCATTAAAATTTAGAAAGATCGATAAACCGACATATTAATGTTATTAGGAAATCTTTTCTTTTGGCTGTTTTACTCTACACGTCATTCAATAGTTTCGCTGAAAACTTTATATCTAGAAATATTTGTTGTAAATGGTCTATATCTGTCATGTATCTTATTTGTAAAATCCTAATTATTGACATACCTGGTATATGTAAAAGTCTCATTCATTTATCGGTCAGTTAACCACGACTCTGTTACTGTTACTACTTTTAAAGTCTAGGTTTCCAAATAGAATAAAAAAATTCCATACAAACTTTTAATGTCAAGAGTTTAGCTTTATTCTTTTAAGCTCTGTAGGATTTATATACTAACACATAATGCTCATATGACAAACAAAGTTTAAGATATGCAACATTTGTTCTAAGCTTAGGCCTATATTGGCATATCTAGTAACGTTGTCACAAGTAAAAAATGATTTAAATAAGAAGCTTGCCTCTTCGGATAAAGCTTGATCATGATCTTCGTAATCATTGGTACAAAGGAGGTTTCCTGTGAGCAGCTGTTCTGTCAACGACATGCCCTCGACGTAGACCTCCCAAGCTATATAATACGCAAAACAATGTGTACAGCAGACAACCAGACACGAATTGCGCGCAGATCCCACGAATCGTTTTGTCAGAGAACCAACCAGCCAGACGAAGCATCCATCGTCGAGCAAATCGCCCCCATGGGTTCCCTTTTGCCTCGCGAGGGCGATTGTCTTGACAGGCCCGGCCCGGCCATCACCCACTGGTCACACACCTCACTTTAGAGTCGCAATAAGTCGCATAAACTCCCATTGAGTACGATGTCTGGGTCTGACACAGCCTTGCATATAGTCCCAATGTAATACATGAGGGGTAAGGAGTGTGTTTTTCCAGCCAGGTTTCGCACATTATAGATATTGTGTAATCAGGTACTTGCTATGGAATATGGCGTTTGTTGGGCGGTACGGAATTCCATATTACCTAGTGTTTGATATGGACTCCCTTAACATAATGTTTAACGTGTTTGGTTACACAGGGGGATTGGAAGATAGAAATACACAGATTTAAACAAAGAGATATATCCGAGTACAACAAATTAATTGATAACCTAGATCTGATTGAAGGGTCAACTGAAAATGAAAATATTGGGCTCACAAGGAAATAAATGCAAGAATTGAGAAAAGACACTTGTAAAGGATCAGGTTTTAATAATATCTCGGACAGGGATAATGCATGGCTGCATGATGATATTAAGTAATGAGTTTAGATATTTGTTTCAATGATCATTGACAAAAGGTATCATTCCTAGAAAATGGAAAATAGGGGTCTTGGTTCCAATCTCCAAGGGGAGAAGTAGTAAAAACATTACGAACTGGAAGCCTCTAACATTACTCCGAGTCCATCTAAATTGCTAGAAAAGCTTCTTTATGTAAGGATAAATTCTCAAGTGGACTGATAATAATAGTGGTGATGAATTACGTAATTCACAATACAGGTTTCGCAAGAATATCGGAACCACAGATGTCATTTATTATTTTATGTGATTGATTTATTCCATGCAATATATATAAATGATCCTTGTGTAGTGGCAAGCTGTTATATAGATTTGTGTAAGATACACTGCTCCTCACCGATAATTTATGTTAATGTGTTATGTTATATTTTTACAAGGTACCCCATTCCAGCCAACAGACAAAAACTATAGTATATGCCTCATAAAATCAAAAATAAATTAGGGCCGCAGAGAACCTGTAATAGAAACTAACGTTCTCAGCAAAGAATGTCTATTCACCTTTATTCAAAATAATTCAATATAGCTAAAATAAAACCAGCTCATGGATACCTCGAGGGATTTTGCGTATATATATAAAGTCGTCTAACGTAGCGCCTGATTGATTCATGAAGCCTAACAATATTTTCCTCCCCACTTCTGACGGTCGTCTGAGGTAGGTCTGTGGACCATCGATTGATGGCGCTGTTTCCTCTCATTTCTAGGGTACCCTCTACGGCGGCCATAATGCACTGGTCACGGATCAAATGTTTACTCTCCATTATAGGTGGTATGAGCCCTGCTGTGGCGAGCAGATTATTGGGTAGTTCGGGAAGGATGAAGCATCAACCGTTATTGTAACAGACTGTCGCCATCTGGTAAATTGGACGTGTTAGAACGTTTTGGTAAATGTATAGATCCTGTGATATAACATGCAATACTTGTCTCCATGTACGTTTAAAACAAGGCTAAATTCACATAGGCAGTAGATTCCTTCTTATTACTATATACCTATCAAATTTGTATTTTTAACCGATCCAATCTAAAACATTTCTTGAAAATGTCATGGCTTCCGAAATCTGACGACTCAGCCAAAATACTGTACTTTGTTGTTTATTGGAGTGCTGTTAACCTTCTTTAAAAAAATCACTTTTATTGTACCTCTCGTAAAAACGAGTAATTCTCCAATCATCCGAAATCATGGTAAAGAGCAGTGGCCATTCTACAGTTCATCATTGTTAAAGTAATAAAGGTAGATATGTTACTAACCAATATCATTATTATTATTATGCTATTGAGGGATAACATGCGAGCTATGGTAATGATAATGATGTAGCAGTCCGTCGGTTCTAAGGTGCTTACCTCACTAACCCGAGATTAGATTAATTCATCCGGCAGAGTGAGACAAGTCACTACCCTATGAGGTTTCCCGCATAGGTTGGTTTGGGGTTTCCTTGGTAAGTAAAAGGAGATGTGGGATCTACTACTTTCCACTAGCCTTCGGACACAAAATCAGACTCAGCACAGTTCAGGTATTACTGATCTTTATTCAATACCTGCAGATACAGGAAGCATAAGGTGAGGGGATCTGTTCCCTCAAGCGCTGAAAGGCTTCATGGAGAAGCCTTACCAGTCTGTGAGATTCCAAGTAGCTTGCTCGATGCAGAGGAGCATACAAGTAATCTGTGAACCCGTTGTGGCCTATATATATTGACCAAGTTACATAATGCGGGTGACCCCGTAGTATTTACATACACGGGTCCGCCAGCTTAACCGCACAGCAGGGATTGGCACTCGTGGCACCTAGCGTAAAGCAAACCAACAATTGCTTGACTACCCTGACCCCTACAATGATAATGCGAGGATATACAGTAGGTCGCTATCTACCACAACTATTTAGATCTTATTCAAGGCATTTCTTAAAGCTTTCTGGTTATCCATTGTCAGATGTATTTCTTCTTCATCCTAAGTCGACTGGTGAACCACATACATTTAGGTTTTCAAGGTTTTTACAGTTCGGCCATTACCCCAGCCTGGATGAAGAAAAAATGGCCGTAGTTGGGCTAATAAAATGTTATTGAATTCTATGGATAAAACTATTTATCTCACCCCGGTATTTTTCTCCATAGGCTTAACATTAGGAACTCGTACTCCACGGCCATGAGGTTCGTATACCCAATACTCAATGGCTAATTGGGTGATTCATTTCTTCAATAATCAATGTTATACGGGGTGAGATAAAATCAGAAACCCACTCGATGAAAATAACTTGGTTTGTACACCACCTCGTTTGACCACAGAGTAATTCACTCAGCTTCGCTTCGTGAATTACTCTGCAGTCAAACTCGGTGGAGTACGGACCAAACTATTTTCATCTCGTGGGTTTCCTTCTAAGAGTTTGACCTCCAACCTCCGTATTGTTTGATAGATACCTCAGGCAGCCGCATACCGGCCTAGAATACCTGAGTTGCAGCTGCTTTCCGGAGGCTCTGGGGGTGTATGTCCTACGGGTATGGCCCACAGCCTCCACGAGCTGGTCCCATTCTTTGGAAAGCAGCAGCGATGTGAGTGTAGTCCGGTCCTCGAGCATGAGGAACGGATCTTGTGGCAAGGCCTAAGGAACCGCCAGGACCATCTGGTTGATGGCCTCATCGGGGCAGAACCTTGAGTCCAGGGCAGGTTTGTACCGTTGAAGGTACTTGATAGATGGTATCGGTACCCTGATGTTATCTTCCTTATAACTCGCTTGGCTATGCTAGCAGAGCATGGTAACTGCACACGTCACCAGCATAAAGGTATAATGATGAGGCCCTTCCAAATTTGATTAATAATATTTTGATAATGTAATATGTCTACAGATGGTATGGGTTACATGTTAAGTGTAGATATCAGTCACATGTTACAATGTGCAGAACTCTTTACCAACCATTCTAATCCAAAGGTAAGTTCAGTCACTTTTGATTTCATAATGAAGGTCTCAATTCCTATGTTCCATCACAGTCACACAGTGTCCAACACTCTATGGATATTTCTTAGTCCGCTCATTGTGTATCTTGGACGAGAGCAGAATGCCAATTTCCTGCCTGTCTCAATATTAAAGCCACACTGTAGAAATTCTCCTGAGACTGGCGCAGTGCCGGTTTGTTTGTTTGGGTAGTTTAATGTCCAATTTGTTCAATTAGACCTACTTTGGATTTGACAGAATCTATGAGATGTAGGTAGAAATCCCACCCCTATACAGTTACCGAGGTGAGAGTTCTTTTACTTCACACACCACATAGACATGGTATGAGAAGGATAACCTTTGATATAGCAGTAAATCTACCACTGCTGGGGGTGAAGGAGAAAAGTGGCTGAAGTGGGACTCAAACGAACAACCTTGGAATAACAGTGCTCTTTACCACTGAGCTAACTCCCCACCCCGGTCGCTTTAGTTATGCTTGGTGCAAGCATATCCGGGTTGCACCAGCAGGAGGCGAGGCGACCAAGAAGGCGAACAGATTGGTAATTGCTGTCCACCCCAGCAGACCACAGTGCTGGTAGGCACTAACGTCGGGTGAGTCACACTCACAACCAGCTCACTCCATGCCTGCCTGAGGACTGCTTGCTCACATTTCGGGCCGGGTCAGGGAGCTGTTTCAAAACCATAGACTTAACCCACGTTTTGAAACAGCTCCCAGTGTATTTTGTCACACCCAATGAGTTTCATGCTTGCTCATCACATGTGAGGCCGCTCTTAATGGAGCAGAAACATATACGTGACCCACTCTGATTCATACGACCCTCACTAAACACACAGTACAGGTTGGAGCGTTACTACTTTTTGTTCTCCAACCCGTTAGAGGTCCTTGCTGGCCATCACTGTTATGATCACATGAGTGGGCATGGTCGTCACATCCCCACCTGACAAGTGACAAGGCGGACCTTATGCACATGCTCTGGGTGGAGGGCCTCGCTTTGTCAGAAGGCTGCATACTATATGACAAGGAACACCGCCCGAAGAGTAAGATGAAGGGGCATGGCCCAGAGGTCCCCAAGGACACAGGAGGTTTCATGTAGGTCTGAGACGTAGGTCTTGTTGCATCTCATGGCGTCAAGAGCCCCTCACGCCCGGATGTCCTCGATGGGCGCCACGTTACTGCCCACGAGCCATATGTGTGACCGTACATAGGGCTGATGATTCGCCACGGTTGCTGGTGAGGGGCGTGGTCCGTGACATACTCAAGGTAGCCCATCATGAAACTCAAGGTCAGTGCACCTAGGTCCATCTCCATCTGCCAGACGAATGCAAAGTAGGTGGATATGGCACTCATCTGGTTTGCAAGTGTGCCTGGGGCATGCGCCTCGGATTGCTGTACAGATGCCCTCATCTGGAGACAGCATAGGGCCAGATCTGTACGAGAGATGGAGGACAGGGACAAATGAGGCATGTGTATAGGGCATGACATGAAGGTATCAAGGACGTTGTTCTGCACCCTGGGGACGTGGGTAAAGATGAGGTCTACTTGTAGACAGGCCTGGACCATCCATGCATGGCGGGCACACTCGGAGAGGACACACTGCACGAAAACCACCATTTTACATATGAATGCGCCCGGCGTATATAAGTATGACTTTTGCATATATAAAGTCGTCCTATTTTCTGTGTATATACGCCTCATATGTAGGCGGATATAAGCGTCCAGTGAAGAGGACTTCACTGAGAGCGGGCGGGGGGAGGTTGAGGGGGGAGGGCTTCTTACTGAGGACACCTTTACTTCTACCAACACAAAGGGGCGGGAGGCAGAGGGGGAGAGGATATTTCCTCTCATATACGCTAGGTGTGAAATACAGCCAAGACGCATCCGTATATATAAGGCCTGGGCGTATATATATACATATATATGAGAAAAAAGCCACTACATGCACTGCTGCGATGGCGTATTTATGAATAAAATAGTGGTTTTCATGCAGTGACAGAATTGCGTGCCCGGCCTGAGGTGAGGGCCTGGACCATGGCCATATTGTCATAGACCTCGACCTGGGTGACCCGGTTATGGTCAGAGAGGAAGGTCTGGAGGGCATAGACCGGGTTGAGGGCCTTGACCTGGGTGACCCGGTTATGGTCAGAGAGGAAGGTGTGGAGGGCATAACCGGGTTGAGGGCCTTGAGCTCCGACATACAGTCAACAGGGGTCCTCCACAGGGCACACCTGGCCGGCATAAGCGTAGCGGCCGTCAGAGAGGCACGCGTCCACTGTCATACACTTGGCCAGTGGGCCTTGAGGGATGAGGGCGTGGCCGTTCCAGACTTTGGCAAAGCAAAGGATCTCGTTTAAGTCCTGCCGTATATCGGAATTGATGTAGATACCTTTTATCCACTGTAGGGCCTCGAGGAGTCTTCTGAATAATTGCCATGCTGGGGAGATACACTTGTAGACATGCAGCACCTTGCTGAGAACGGACTGTAACTGTCTCATGGTGAGCGACCTCTTCCGAGACACTGCGATGACATGCTTGCGAGCGTCGAGTAGCTTTGCCTTGGGAATCGCTAGAGCCATGTTGGCAGTGTCAACGTTGACACCGAGCTGGATGACCTGCTGGCTCAGTTCCTGCTCTTTGTCTCAGGCCTCGGGGAGGTCGAGTCCGGGGACAGAATGATATGTCACGGCCGCGATAGGACGGTATGAGTAGGCACAGGTTCCAAACGGCATTGCCATATCACTGCAGAACCCGTCCCCCACATGTAGCATAATAACAGCCAGTCTAACAAGTTTTTGTATGCCCGTGAGATGTCAATGGAGGGACATGAACAAGGCGAGACGAGGCAAGATACAAATTTGTCGAAAGTAGGGAGATCGTGATCTTACTCCAGCCTGTACACAAAGTTCTTGATGATAAATGTGTTGATGGTCTGGTCATGTGGATAAGTCATATCCGTGATGAGCGGCCTATCGTCCGAGCCAAGCTTCTCCCGCGACATGAAGGGAAGTATGAGGGGAGACATGGCACCATGGAGCGAAAGGCGGGTCCCCGAACGGTCCCATCAGGTTGGAATGGGCCCGTACCTTAGAAAGTTCAGCTGGGCCAGGTAGTTACTAGGGCTCAGGTGGTTTGGTGGTAGTGTAAACTTGGCCCCAGAGCATCGGTGAGGCCAGTTGCCCATACAGCAGGTGACACTGCCTGTACACAGCGAACCTGTTCACAACTAAATAAACCAACTTCCGACCGGTACTGGTAACGCCATGCTCCGATGGATAAGCATACACACACACTGGAGGCTGTTGTCTTTCATAGCCTAATATTTCGATATGATCCCTCTTGCAGAAAACTCAAATCAATCAAAACAAATATTATTATTATATACCAATTTTACCGCGTATCTATCACGTACAGCCACAGTAAACCTGTTTTCGTATATCATATACCTATGGCTGTATCACGGATCTAAATAATACACGTCCATGGCTGTATCAACTGCGTGTACTGCCCGCCATTTTAGGTATATATTAGCACGAAAACAGGCTGACTGTCTTCGTACGTCAAAATACTTCGTAAAATTATTGATCACATACATCCTTCTGCCTACGGCATTGGGATGTATGTGATCAATAATCTCGCCGCGTATATTTTGCCGTACGAAGACGGGAAAATGATTTGAAACAACAATTCTGATATATAGTATGAATGAAGAGATTTACTCTTTCTTTATTCAGACTTGCAAGGCAGTTTTCCGAGATTTTATAATACCAGTACTCTCCGTTCTATGAATAATTAGGTCATGGACTTTGTATTCACTTAAGAATATCACCTACTGTGAAGTACACCATTCTCCCTAACACTGATCAGACACTCAAAATTGTGATGTGTGACACAGTCATAACAGAGATCCTCCACTGCTAGTTGTGCGAATACACGCTCCTCAGGGTGATTATTATTTATTCGATTATATTATACTGGTAGGAGAAAACCTTAGATGTAGATTTTCTCAACCTGTGCCTGAATCCGACCTATGCATGTGTTGATGAGGTAAGTGATATAAGAATAACTGCCACTTAATCAATCAAGGGAGTTGCTCTATTCGCTTTGGCAACGACCCAAAAGCGGATATTGACAGTGTACGACAGTTTTCAACAGAACAAAAGAATCCTAATGGACGTATGTCAAAGCCAGGACGATAACAGAACGAATAAGGCACCTAACACACATCACCAATACAGAAATAAATTGATATTATTCGTAAGTCGTTTATTTGTATACCAGACACAGGTGAACAGGAACGTAATGCTCCATAACTAACATTATACAGGCCCAGGTTTCATATCAGTGTTTCGCACTGATGTCCACCACCCCTGGCTCACCAAACAAAAGGCATACATAAGTGAAAAACAAGTTGAAACAGCCATTTGCTCATCTGGAATATGAGGCCCACATAATACATTTTCACAGGCTTTCCCGAAAATGTTTTTTCTCCCCAACAGACTCGCAGAGAGTTGACGGGAGAAAACACAGCTCAAAAATGAAATTTTACACAAATTTCCTGAAATAAGGATGGAAAATAATAAAGGTAGTAGAGCTGTCTAACTACCAGAATATGTCCTTCCTCATAACAAAATATCATACAGTCGTAGTTTTGTTTGCACCGATGTTCATGGGTATTTCATGAAATGTCATTATTTATTAGGTAGTTCGAAATAATAAACTTAACTAACCCACGTAATTCAGAACGATTCTCATCCTTATTCATATACCTAAATTATTTTTTCGTCAACATGCGAATCATACTCCCGCCGCAAGTAGAGTGATTCATTTCTGCTCTTACGCGATATAGGTGACATCACTGAGGAAACACCCTGGAGAAAAAACAACTGTATAACATGACAAATGCCTATCTATTCCATCTATCCCTTTCCAAGGTTAACGCAATTTGTTCTTATTGGAGAAAGCTATCCCCTCAGTTCCATGTTGTTTTTTTTTTGTTTTTTTTATTCAATAAACATAAATAGACAACTTACAATCGCCTAATTGGCGTTCTTCCATGAAGCGTCGAGGACATCACAATACATAACAATACAGGACAATACAGTGACGATAACATACAGTCATTATGGTAAGCAGCCATAATTATAAAATACTTTCAATAAAACATCCTTCAGCGCTCAGGTCATATGACTCTGAGTTGAAACATAATGTGTATGCGTACATTTGGTTTAGTTTAATCAGTATCCACTCGTCGCAACAAAAGTGGGAAATAGGCATATCAATACATCGCTTCATAGGATTTTTGTATATGACATTTTAGAAGTTTTTTGTGATATCCAAATAACATGATATTATTATAGTTGTTCTTTCTTTGTGACATGTATAATTACGTTCCGGCTGCATGACATTATATATCACTTATTTGGTTCAGTAAGTTATCTTGTAGTAAGAACAATTTTACAGCTTTATTGAATGATTCTTTGCTCGGTAAGCATTGTGTAGTTTTTGGCAATTGGTTCCACAGTTTAATACCTTGGTATAAAGGGCTATGTTTATATTTTTCGCACTTGGGTCGTTCTATTTGGAATCTAATTTTCTCGCTAAGTCTCGTTATGCCAGTATCGGTTAGGTCTAGATGGTCAGCATCATTTTTCCACCAGTAAATCATCATCAATAGATGGACACACCTACGATAAAATAATGGCCTTATATGACATTTGTCGTGTAGATACACGATTGATACATCTCTCTGAGTCTTGCATTTAATAACCACACGTAAACTATTATTCATAATTACCTGGAGTCTATTTTTATCATTTTTAGAAGACAGAAAGTAAACAAAGTCCACGTATTCCAATTTTGGTAGAATCATTTGTTTTACTATTGTGCTTGCGGCTCTTTCTGTTATTAAATACCTAATTTTCCGTAGTTTAAAAAGTTTGTGTCTTACCTCTTTTAATATGTTATTATTATGTTCTCGGAAGGTAATGTGATTATCTATAGTTACACCCAGGTAATTATATTTTTTAACTATCTTTAAACTAGTTTCCTTTATTTTACAAGTTCGATTTGGAATTGGTTTTCCAATACCGCATACCCACATTATATTAGATTTCAATTCATTAACTGTTAGCAATTGTGAATCCAACCAATCTTGGATAGCATTCAACTCAAGTTGCATTTCTTTTTGGATTTGCTGCGGATCCTTCCCTTTTACTATTATTATCAAATCATCAGCATACATTGTCATCTCTGAGTGTTTCGATTTTGAAAATAAACCATTTATAAATAATATAAAGAGGACAGGCCCCAATACGGGGCCTTGGGGCACACCATACTTTACCGACACATATTCTGTTATAGTTTTGCTCCCTTTTACTCTTTGGATTCTATTACTTAGATATGATTCAAATAGTTTCACAGCTTCACTTGATAGTCCTAACTTTTTAAGGGTTTCTAACAATAAAATATGATTAACTGAATCGAAAGCCTTTGTGAGGTCCACAAAGGCACACATACAATAATTTCTTTCGTTTATATTTTTTAACAGTATATCAAGAACCCTAAAAATAGCCTGGGCAGTAGACCTGCCAGGCATGAAACCATATTGAAATTTTGATACCAACTCATTCCCGGTAATGTAGTACATTAATTGCATGTGCAAAGCTTCTCTAGCAGTTTGGAAACGGTTGGTAGGATACATATGGGTCTCCAGTTTTTAAAAAGACTTAAGTCCCCACTTTTGGGTAGAGGTGTGACGGTTCCTGCCTTCAAATCATTCGGCTTAAAGAGAGCCATAACTATCTGATCCCTAGCCATAGTTTCTAAGGTCACACTTGTAATTCAATAGACAAAAGGGAAAACGAATAACGGAATGTCAAAGGTACTGCCATTCTATTAAACTACTTGTTCCGATATTTAGTTTTTACAGAGCTAGTGCTTGAATGTTATATGCCATGTTATTCATACAGCTATCTTTTTTTATTATCCACCGGAAACGGCTACCCGGAGGTTCTGGCATGTCAGAATCTCCTGCAGGAGGTTCCGAAAAAAAAGTCCCAGCCACAATGAGATTAAATCATAATGTACTTCAAAATAAGTTTATTTAATGTTCATTTAATATTAATTATTTATTAATTTATTGCAGTAGACTTATCCAACCTTTAGATGGATAAAACATACAATACACAGCACGAATAACCCCAAATTACATATGTATACGTCTGGTGTATATAGCTATTATTTTGCGTAAATAAGTAAGTCCTCCTTGCTTGCTGCCACTGGTGACATATGAAGTTAAAAACATGTGACAGGGTAGGATAAAATCTAAACATCACTCGATTTCATACAATTGTTTACATGCCATTCGTTGTCTTCCACTACAGATATCACTCAGCTCCGCATCGTGATTTCATTCTGCGAAGACAACTCATGGCATATAAACAATCATATGAAATTTCGTGATGTTTTATGATCTCTGCACCTAGGGGACACCACTGTTGTTTTTGCTTCATTTGTCATTAGTCATTAAGTCCTTGTAAATATGGAAAATCCAATTTCATATCATCAATTTTGATTATAAAATCGTTCTAAACACTGTTTATTATCTTTTCTTTAAATACATATAATAAACCCAGCGTCCTTTTTAACGTTTTTAAAAGAGATTTAACTTTCAAAACGCCATTCTTCTGTAAGGTTCTGGATGTTTCCCTTTTAAAGCTTTGAGAGGCTGTGTTTATAGACATTGGATCAGACCACACAGCCACCGCCAAAGCCACCGCTGCCGCCGCCGCTGGGTGGCCGGTCGACTGGATGGACGTTTTTATCTATATATAATTATATAACCCCGGTTATGTAAATATAAATTCAGCCAATGAGCTGCTCACAGGTTATTCACCTGGCAAACCCTTTGCCAACCCTGTCTTCAAAATCCAATGAGCCAGTATATAAAGATCACATAATTGTATATATATCAAATAAACCTCTAAGTCTACACTACTTGCCTATTAGTAATTGATCTGTAACCTAGATCAACTTTTAAACATCATCTACATAGTCAATGTACTGAGTGCCTATATCCGGAAATGGTCTTTTGTAAACGGGTATCTGTGGTTTCAGCGGGTTCACTTTGGCTCGCTATCAACAGTCTTAACCAGGTGCTAGAAAAATGGCCTCATAATAAATGTAAAAAAGACCAAAACCATGTGGTTTAGAACCCCTCAAGGTCTCAAGAAATGCCCCACCCTCAAGATCATACTTGATGGTCGTCCTCTCTCATGCTGTTCTCATTATAAATACCTTGGCGTAACCGTTGATAGTTCACTTACCTGGACACTGCATGCTAAGTCTATGATCAAATGTATAAGTAACCATTTGTTCAAATTTGCCAAACTACATAAGTGTCTTACATATGAAGCAGCAAGACTTGTGTATATCTCGAACATCATGTTCATAAAAAGTTCATGTTTAACAGTTTTCTATGAAAGGATCAACTTGTTCTCAACAAGCTACATCAGTTACATGGCAAACTGAAAATTGAACCCTTGGACATTCAGTGCAAAAGGCAACTATTGATATTAATGTTCAGAAACAAAATCAACCCTGATTTGATTGATACAGCAACGCAAGGAACAAGATATGACAAGAAGATATCGTTCTATACTTAGATGACCCATAGTACAACAATAATGAACCCACCATGCTTACTGAGCCAACACCCCCAGTTATGTCATATACATGCCACAGCTTAATGCATGTAGCCGATTTCACGCCAGGGTATGCACTGCATACAGATGTGTTTTTCCTTGTATACGGAAGCGTAATGGCTGTATTTGCTGCCAGGTGTATATGAGAAGAAATATCCTGTGTGTGATATGTATACACTGGTCGTATACAAATCTTATGCCTTTGGCGTATATACATGTATGTATGCTGATAAATAAATAGAAAAGGTTCACCACCCAAACGCCCTGCCTCCACCACCCTGTCCCTTCAATTTCTGACCACTGACCACTTGGTAGAGAGCCCCCCTCCCCAACTCCCCAGGCTCCCCACAGCCTCCCCCAGTGTGTGTGGACGGATGACCCCACGTCCTCTGCCTACACACTTTATCAGAGTATTGTCTATGGGTGGGCGCATGGCTGTGTGCAAATGGGTGTGAAAGATGCAGGTGTGAAAGCGGCATCATCAGCAGAGGTGTTGTTGACGGTGGTGGTGGAGGTGGTGGTGGCAGCAGTACTTAGTATGGCGTCAGTTGCGGCAGTAGGGTGTACCTGCACCAATACTGAAGCCCTCGTCCATGATTCTGATACCGATTCCGAGCCCGACCCCAAGCCCAAACCCAATACCCCGACTGCGACCTGAGTCTAAAATTGATAATGTAACATCGGATTTTTTATATACCACATACTTTGATAGCTAATGACAAATAAAATAAAAGCAACAGTGGTGTCCTCTAGGTTCAGAGATCAGAATTATTGGATAGTGGCGTAAATACAATTCAGCATCAGGCATACATATGACTTATATATGACTGCAACATTAACCCTTATATACGTCTATAGATGAAGCACATACGATAGAAAATATGACTTGTTTATTCCTGCAAAATCATAGCTATATACACCAGACATATGCATATGCAACTAAGGGTTTTTTGCACTGTGACAATCGTGGAGTACGTATCCTCATCTCACCCCAGTATTTTTCTCCATAGGCTGAACATTAGGAACTTGTACTCCACGACTGTGAAGTTTGTGTACCCAATACTCAATGGCTAATAGGGTGATTGATTCTATTATATAAATTTCATACAGGGTGAGATAAAATCAGAAAGCCACGAGATGAAAATAACTTAGTCCTCACTCCACCTCGTTTGACAGCAGAGTAATTCGCGAGGCGAAGCTGAGTCAAACTCGGTGGAGTACGGACCAAGCTATTTTCATCTCGTGGGTTTCCTTCTAGTAACTTAATGCCTGCACATCTACATACTATTGACTCAATCGATGATTTTAAGAAACAGGTCGACCAATATCTATAGTTAATTGACACTTGGCCTACTTGTCACTGAGTGTTTATATATATCACGCTCTAACTCACTAACACTCACCTTACTCACTTTCACTCCATCTTCTCCACAACTGGCACTTTGCCTTTCCTAATTATCTAGATGTATCTTAAATATGTGTTATTCATGTATCTATGCATCCGTTGTCATGAATATGTCTGAAAAACTCGGCTATGTTCAAGAGACATTTATCCTAAATCATAATATATATGAATATATATATAGAGATATATAATTACATATATATATATATATATATATATATATATATATATATATATATATATATATATATATATATATATATGCGCCCAACAGACCATGACATCGTGTTGATCGATATGTTTTCATAGCAACAAGGACACCTTCAAATGCAACAACAACAACACTATTCCAGTGAATAATCCTATTATTCTAAACTCGTATTCTTTGAAAAAGCCTTGTCGTGGTTGTAACTAATAATGGATACATATTTAAGATAAAAAGGCAATGTTGATTATTGTATTCAATCACACAACCTTTTTGGAATAATGTACCTTATTGGCATCTGCAGTCGTTGATAACATGAATGTAATGTAAGGTCTCTAGCATATATGAGTGGTGAACATAAATCCCTGGCAGATTCTTTTGGATAAATAGCACTACGCAAACACAATTTCCTCTAGTATTTGTCTAGTTTCCTTATGCAATTATACAGTGCCTTTCCTTTGAGGCTTTGTTTGCTTTGTGATCAGTATTTCCTTTGTCAGGTAAGTATACAATCTATACATCTACTAAGGCGTGGCTCCGCTCTACATTGATTTCCCCGTTTCCATGGTATAAAGGATCAAGTAGCAAACGTACATGAAACAGACTTTAGTATGAATACATCAAAAGCACAAGAAAAGGCGAGTAATGGTACCAGAGTACTAAGTGATCAAGGATAACGGATAGTACTCGGAAAATAAAAATGCAGAAGGACGTAGATATGTGTGAAGAATGCAAAATAAGACCATTAGCCTTTAGGAGGAAAAGTCATCTATTATCCCTGATTCAATGGAGCACAAACCCAATCAAGTGTAAAATATCGCAAAGCGCTGGTAAGATAAAACTAAAATCTAAGAGGCCAAATATTGAAAATCAAGTTGTGGAATGAATTGCCAGAGAATGTAAAAAAATCGAAAACTATTATTCAGGATAAATGCAGAGGGAATGAGGTGCTTCCATGTTTAAACGGTAAGCAGATTGCAAATAGAAAAGTCACTAATTAGGAGTGAGGTATGAAAGAAACTGGTTTTTTTAGTGTATTGTGCTTAATTTTAAGAACAGTTGATTTTGAATATCCTCGCGAAACAGTGGTGAATGCATATTGGCAATTATAAACCCATCAACGTATTAGAGAAAGATTAATGTATATTTTATATTACATGGAAAAATACGTTTCCCATTCTTATGTAGGTCATATCCCCCATTTTCTTAGACAAAATTATTTTAATTTGATTAATGATACATGGATATCTGAAAGCATGCCCACGTAACCCGATTATGATGATGGTATCTAAAACAATTTTGGAAGAAGGTACATGTACTTACTCTCCTGGTGCTCACCTTTCTAAAAAGTCATACTGTTCATCATACACTATCTTAACTATATTTCGCCTAGAAAAATCGCAGGCTTAGACCATCATGCATGATATTAATGAAGATGAGAAATGACTTTGCCAGAAGATTCTCCTCTGTCAGAATGTTCATGAAGCCCTTTGTAGTGCCATCTAGGGACAGGTACAAAGATTTCCCCCACTGTACTACTTTCCCGTATGTATCAGAATGGCTTTGTACTGCTGTAATGAAGTTCATAAACTTTTTTGTATAAGAATGTAGCGGTCGCCAGTTTAATCTCTTCTACCCCTGAAGGATGACTGTCTATCTATCCGGCTAGATGTGCTACCCTGTGGATGTGTTAACCCACAGGTTAGCTAATTTCCTTTTGGATGTAAACCAGGTGGTCCGGTAACTCCTAATCACACAAGACCAAACACAGTCCCCTAGCACCAGGTCCTAGGTAGCAGCAGAGGGGAGCTGGACACTATCAAACAAAATCAAACCATACCACATGTGAAATCCCAAGATTTCCTTATCTACAGAAAGAACACAACAAGTGATCTGTTGACCAACTCTTGGCTGGGGTTTTAATAAGCTATGTTACATAATAAGGGTGAACCTGTAGCACTTCCCTGCACGGGCTCACCTGAATCACCACAAGGCAGGGACTTGCATGCTGGGTCTGCTGGGGTGGACAGCAATTACCAATCTGTTCACCCTCTTGTTCGCCTTGCCTCCTTGTGGTGTAGACCAGATATGCTTGCACTCAAGCATAACAAAAGAGACCGGGCTGGGGAGTTAGCTCAGTGGTAAAAAGCACTGGACTTGTAATCCCAAGGGTGTTAGACTTTGTTGATTGGAGTCCCACTGCAGCCACTTTTCTCCTTCACCCCCAGCAGTGGTAGATTTACTGCTATATCAAAGGGCAATCCTTTTCATACCATGTCTATATGATGTGGGAAGTAAAAGAACTCTCACCTTGGTAAATATGTAGGGGTAAGATTTCTACCTAAATTCATCTCATAGATTCGGTCAAACCCAAAGTAAAGTGGCTATTCCACCAATGCAGCGCAGGGCCTGGCTGGGCGCCTTGGGGTTCAGCGGCAATAGCCGGCCAAAATCTCCCGTCTGCGACAATAATCTGCTTGGGGGAACAGCTCATGATAGCTCATAGCACCTTCACGGCCGGCTCCCGCCGACCGTCGGCCCCTCCGCGTGCCTCTAAAACCCGGCCGCCGGGCAGAATCGGCTGGGCTGTTGGTAGTCGCCAACATCCATTTTGAAGGTATTCCACCAAGATATCATAAAAAACACAGAGAAGGGCGGCCGAGCGGCCGGGCGTTATGAGCGCAGCCTTGTAAAATATCCCCCGCAAAGCATCGCCGGCGGAAAACTGTTTCATTTGATTTTTGGAAGAGAGCACGCCGAAAGCAGTTCCAGGGGTCTGCTTTGAACGCTCGCCCGCATATACCGCAGCCCACACGGTCAACATGGAACGGGCGGGCCCAAGTTTACGAGGGGACTGAAATTTCGGACAATTGTGGCAGTTTGGGCAGAATATAAGCACCATAGTTGAATATACACATTCATAACATCAAGCCTTATCTTTATTTACCTTCATTGTTTGGTTTAATGGAGAATCCAGCTTAAAATTGACGAGCTATGAGCGTTCCAGTACAGATCCCAACGTGGCAGCACACTGCTCCGCTCGATAGGCGGCTTTCGCGCTTCCAGAGCAGCGCAGTAATATATAAAGAACTGCTCAATGGAGAACCCGACCGGGCCTAGCTGGCGCCTTGTGTGCACCTGTTGGTTATATTGTGTATTCATCTGTGGGTTATTGAATTGTATCGGTATCGACCGTAGTTTCATTGCAAAAACAATGATGCTTGACTTGTCTTTAATTTCGACATTTCCTATTACTATTATTGTTATTAATAAGCAAATTGTTGAAAGATACATTGTTGGTGCTGGAATTTATCCCAACTGTGTAGTAGCTTTCAGATTCCGAGTTGTATTTTCCTGATTACAAAAAATATTTACTTCAGTTACACTCATGTCTAAGTGGAGAAGATTCACTAGGATAAATTCAGCAGCAAACGTCTAGTTGTATACATTATAACTGATACGCTAATCAATCCTAGGTCACCCGAAAGATGATCTAGTCTAGACGGGGAGACATCAATGGCCCTTTTGTCACTGAAAATGCCCTTTTCCATTGGCCGAAAAACACGGTGTAGATTTTCTGGAGACGATTTTCTGAGTTCTCCTAATAGCCTATTTCCACTTTGTTTCAGCAGTGCTCAGGTACGTCGGTGGTTCTTGACTGTATACATGTCGGTGATGGCCAATGGGAATAAGCTATTAGGAGAACGCACAAATCTACACCGTGTTTGTCGGCGAAAAGAAATGGGCATAAAGCCATCTTCCGCTGGCTGAGGAAAACGGCACTGATTAATTGAGTTCTCCTAAAAGTCAGTCTGTGGTGGCCAACGACAGCACGTCGGTATCTAAAAATCAGTAAGAATACCATGTATTCCTTGTTTCTGCCACATTTTATTAGTCCGTACAAACTAAACTGTCCTGACCCCCCAAAACAATGACCATAGCCGACGATTTCCTACCCCTTTGATTCTGTCGATTTTTGCTACCAAGTCAGTTGGCACTGGCCTAATTGCACAATCTATGCACAATTGATCAGTGCATGTCTGTTTCCATCCACCGATCTGGTTTCAGTGTACCCTGAATAAATAGACCGGTGTTTCCTGTCTGCAGATCGGTGTCATATAGTCGGCCAGTGGAAATTAGCTTATAGGTTACTCCACCCCATCGTGCCAGGTACGAATGACTGCCACGCCCCAAGGACAGTGAGAGGCAGACTTAAATGTAGAAATATGCTGCATGAAATCTTAGACTGGAGAGTACAGCAGGTATTCAATAAATCTAAAGCCACATAGCCTCGTGCAGACTGAATTATCCGTCCTGTAATCTTTGGGTTTGAAATTACTTAATTAAGTATATGCAGCTTTGAATAATCACAGACATTGATTATGCATGATACAAATGAAGGTGAGAAATAATTGCGCCACGAGATTCTGCTTTGCCAGAATATTTTTGAGGTCATTTGTAGGGCCAAGTCAGGAAAGGTACAAGATACAGAAATGTATTGCAACTGGCTCTCTTTTTCAAAACCTTATACCTTATGATCAACACACTAAGAAAATGATGAAATTAACCTCGAGTAAAATGCTACTGTATACAACAAGATAAAACAAGTCCAGTGTCTTGAGGGTATTAGATTTGGGGAGCAGGTTGATAATTTTAAGACTATAACCTTCTTTCCATTGACTATTGGCTTTCCATCAGGAACCACCAATAAATTCTTTTGGTAAAGCGACTCCAGATCGGTTAATGTAAATGAAACCTGCAGAGAATGCCCACAAATGAATTAGGTATAGATTATGTAACAATGCCACCACCAATGGATTTTCTCATATAAACTCTGTATGTAGCTGGAAATATGGTAGAAACGGTGTACACAATGGATCGTCACCGATAAATTAATACTAACATACAGGCAGTAGAACCACTGACAGACTTTTAGGGGAACTAAATAAATCTCCGCCGTTTTTGTCGGCCGATGGAAACGAGGTTTATAATCCCATTGGCATACACATTGAAACAAGGCATACACAACACCCTCTCCAACTTTTATTCAATAACCTGTCGTCGCTGGCCTCCACCAACCGACTGTTCAGAGAACTCAATTAATCTGTGCCCTTTCCATTGGCGGAAAATGGCTTTAAGGGTAACTCAAATGATATCTACCGTTTTCGTTGGCCAATGGAAACGAGTTTACGTAAAAGTCCAAACCTGTTGGATCTTCCAAAAAACTCGTTTCCATTGGCCGTCGAAAACGGTAGAGATTTTTAGCACTGGTTATAAGAGTTTCCCTAAAAGTCTGTCGATAGTGCCATCGTAGGTTGGTATCAAATAGTCCTGGTGATCTTAAGTGTAAACGGTATTCAAGCTAAACAAGAACTACCACTAAGACGTGCTGGATTGCCTCGCCCAGAAAACATTGTTGTCTCCCGAAGCTTGACCTGAAATGCCTAAAGGAAACATTGAGTGATGTGTCGCAGTATACGTACTTGGGTGTAATGATAGAGTTTCAAAAAGCACGTTAACAATATGATACGGAGGTGGAACTCGCGACTATTCAAACTAAAAAAGGTCATAGCTTGTCTAACGACTGCTGTAGTATACAAAGTAGTAATGAGGCCACTGCTCGAATACTGTAATTTTCGTCTAGACGGAAGAACTAAAAGGGACAGAACTGCGCTCCAACGAGCACAAAATAGAGCCTTGAAACTAGTTTCCAACCAAAACACAGGCAGGTATAGTGCGACTGAACTACACAAAATGTTAGGAGTAGACTACCTCGAAAACAGGAGAAACCAGAAGCTATACTAAGGTACATGCACAAATGATCAGGACTACCTCTATCAGCATTAGCGTTCCGTAACTATCGAAGCATGAATAGTTGATAGGTGAACGGAATAGCTTAAACAGAACTTAGACGACTGTATTATATTTTCATACTGTGAATGAACCGCACATACCGTTTTATAAAATGCGAAGAAGTGAACATTTTATTTCAATCATAATTTCAATATTAGAGGTTATAGCTATGATTTTCGTAATATCTTACTCAATGTCCCGTTTTTTTAAAGACATTTATTTATACTGGTTGGTGCTCAGTCCAGGGGACTAGTCTCAACGCACCACCAGTGCCAGGTAGTTTACAATTTCCTTTTTTGTGGTGCATGTACACAACGTATATACAACATAATCATATACAAACAAATAAGTACAGAGCAGTAACATAAATCATGCGTCCTCGAGCTATACAATGGTCATCAAAAGTGCTATAAAATAGGAGCCGTCCTGTGCTTGGCAGGATGTATTTACTCTAAGATTTCCTTAAAATGATCCTTTAGGTTATGGTATGCAGGTTCAAAGGAAGTCTTTTTGAATTCTTTTAAATTCTGTGTAGTTATCAATATTTCTTACGATTGAGGGTAAGTTGTTCCATAAGATAGCACCATGATAGTTAAGACTTCTTTTGTATTGCTCATATCTCCCGTACTAATAGAATTGGATTTTACAAGACTAGCTTTGGTTATAGTCTGTATGTAATAACACTGCAAAGTTAAGGTCTGTCTACTTACTTGAATTCAGATGCACTGGGAGTTGTATGGCCCCAATGTCTCACATGCACTCATCATCTCAAAAGCGGTCCTTTAATTAAAAGATGCAGACAACAGACAAAATCCATGCCTACCCGTGTTCTCATTTTTTTGCGACAAAGATTTATCAGATAGAATGACACATGCCATCCAATCTGAAAATATTACCTTAGCAAAAAATGACGTTGACTAACTGTCCCATATTATTAGTTGGATACACTGTCTCGAGATTTAATAGTCCACCTGTTTATCAACTTTACGGAAAATACAATATAATGAATTATATATTCAAGGGCACATGTAATGAGAACTAGGATCAACATAGTCTGCATGTATTTACAATTACATTCAGAATGGGAGGGGTAAGACCAGACAGACAGACAACATGCCAAGTAAACGTTAAGATAAACAGTTTGACGAGATGCCAACTTAGATAATTGATAACCCAAACAGACAACCTGACAGCAGTGGGATGAATGAACACTAAGGCATGGGGGAGAGATATATAATGAAAAGGAACAAGTCGAGATATTTCCCTCGGGGGGAAACGTCTTAACTGACAAGCCGTCGAAATACAAACCTTCGTCCATATCAGTTTGCCAGACGCTGTCAGGACAACTGGCTCCAGGAACATCTTATGGCCAAAAGACTGCTTGCATGCCTGTTGATTTTCTCATCTTAGACGACGTGATACATCCTGTTACTATCCGATACGTCCTCGTACTTCTTCAGCTATCTTATCTATGCGATAAGAAGAATAAATCTGGATTTATAAATTACCACTCTCCATGTCTGCTTTTCCCTTCATACATTTCTTTCGATGGCCACAATTATAAGGTAAAACATGTTGTTGGTTCAATGATTACTTATTCAAAAGGAAACTGCGATTAAGTCTAAATAGACAAGTATTTAGACCCCTATCTGTAACCAATGTGGTACCGCAGAACAAGACAACTGTAGCAGAACAAGACAACTACCAGAGAAAAATATATTCCAACGATACAGTAGTAACTACCCTAGAAGAACTACGTGCAGTTATCCTGACAATTTTAAATATGGTGTAAAGACAATCTGCTTACATTAAACGAAATCAAAACTGTATGGAGGATACTCAACTAACCAAAAGCCTACCAAAGAAATAATAAGACTAAATGGTGTACAATTACAACAAATTATCAATCATAGATATTTTGGAATTATAAAAGATAGAAAATTTAAATTTTCGGAACAAAAGAAGTCAGTACAAATGGGTTTTTAAAGTTAAACTGAAACCTAATCCGACCTATGACAGAGCAACTTCACATTAGATTGCATCTAAAACTCTTGCATTAACGTAGGAACATCCACCTACTGTACCGTATCTTTAAAATTGCCAGAGAACCTCAATTTCTTTTTATTCAAACAACAAAATTGACGCCCATACAAGTTGGCGATCTTCCATAACGAGGTCACGAATTCATAATACAGTAAAGAACAATACACGTGGACAAGACAACGTGTAAGATATATTTTTTTCACTGAAACTACGTGATTGATTGTCTGAGTAAATTGTTTGCTAAGACCTCATGTAAGTCCTCTATAGGACATCGAGGGAGATTCATGGATCGTTTCACTGGAGCCAGCAGAATATAGGGAAATTATTGCCCAAGCTGACACCTACAGTCTAAATAAAAATCTTTAAAAAAAACCCAAAAAACCTATCATACAAAGGACGAAATATTCATATACCAACGATCTTTTGATCAGGTGTTCATGGATCTTTTGATCTCCTTCATTCTAAGTCCTTATAATTTAATATTTGTAGCAGTATTTCCTTCACCTTCATTTTGAAATGATCACCAGATGGCAATATTTGGAGTTCTAATTACAGCCTATCCAAAAAAGATCTACCTACATTAAGCGGCGAGTGACGGAACTTTTCTAACTTTATTCTAGGAATCTTTAGTTTAATTTTCTCATTTCTTTGAGTCCTCTTTTCTGTTATTTCAGAGACATGTTTCGGATCTTCCGCCCACCAACTAATTAATGATATCAAATACATGGCCCTTCCGATATGTTCTCATTTTGCATAATTCATGAAGCTTCTCTTTTTGTATGTCACACCCTTTTTTTACTCTAATTACAACTCGCATGGCTTTATTTACTATAATCTGCAATTTAGATCTCAATTGCCTGCTCATACAATAGTGAATCACATCTGCGTACTCTATTACTGGTATTAATATGTGCTTCATGATTTTCAAACCTGTTTCTACATTTAACAGATATCTGATTTTACGTAATTTACATGGTTTAAAATAGAAATCCTTGGTAACTTTCTCGAAGTGGTCATTAATGTTAAATTATCATCTATCACCGATGCATTTAATGCAATTAAACTTTGCCGCTCCAAGTTCAGACTCAGCATAGTATATTGACTGCTTTTTATCCAGATGTTTTTGGTTGCCTATCCTCATTATTTTTGTTTTGCTACAGTTTATGTATAAGATATTTCTGTCCGACCAATCTTTAATCCTCTTTACGTCTGCCTCCATTCTGAATCTTGCTTCTGCTTGGTTTCTCCCTTCTGCTATCAAAACTAAATCATCAGTATAACGTATCAGGTTTTTTACAATGTCATTAATAAATATTATAAATAACAAAGGTCCAATTACAGAACCATGTGGGACACCTGACTTAATTATATTTTGTTCTGAAATAACAGTTTTGTTTTTAAAATGTCCTATTGTCTAAATAATCTTCTAGTATCACGGTTAGGTACGGATTAATTTTTGTTTCTTTTAGTTTCCATATTAATAAACTGTGATTAACTAAGTCGAACGCCATTCGAAAATCTATATAAGTTACTAAAGCTACCTTTTCTATCATTTAAGTGTTTGATTAATTCTGTTATTAGACTAAATATTTCTTGACCCATAGAATGCTTTGGTAAGAAGCCAAATTGATTAGGTATCAAGAAGTTCAGTTCCCGCAGTTCATTATATAACCTACTGTGCAGTACTTTTTCGTAGATTTTTATATAGAACTCAAGGCTGTAATTGGTCTCCAATCATTATACTCTGATAAATTTCCTTCCTTAGGTAATGGGGTTTTGGTCCCTATTTTCAGAATGTCGGGGTAATATTTCCTTATTATCTAATGATTAGATAAATTCACTAGGATTTGTGGACGCATACTGGACAGCTTTTTTAATATATCAGATTTAATCAAATACAGACCAGTACTTTTCCCGTTATCCATGGATCGTAAGTTTGCTAAGGTTTCTTCCTCGTCCACTTTTAGCTGGTTTGCTTTTTCCTCTGCTTCTCCATCACGTGTCTGTTCTAGTATCGGCACGAAACTAATGGCTCGTCATTATATATTTGCTATATACCTGAAATTGATAAAATGATTTACTTAATTTGGCCTAACAAATAATATTTTAGTTGACATATATATGGAACAGTGCTCCGTATGGTGGTCGGCATTGCACTCCGTAAAGGGCATAACCCACTGTGCGATTTATCTCCCTACGATTTGGGTATCTCCCTGTGATAAATCCCCCCTTCCCTAGTCGCCGAGAAATGTTCCTTCTGGTAATTCTATCATAGATCACATAAATAAATATGTATATATATATATATATATATATATATATATATATATATATATATATATATATATATATATATATATGTATATACATATAATACTTATATTTAGATATGTACCGTTCGACATTGGCTAAGATTGCATTGCAGCTAGTCATAACCAACAAAGTATGTCCACTATAACCTAACTATTTACCATTTGCGTGTAATCAAAGAAATGTATGATCAGATTACATTGCAACTTACTATCAAAGGGATTTCAAAGTTGAAACTAGCCAACAATTGTGAGTAATCCAAGAAAACTATGATCAGATTGAGTCACGACTGAAATCCTAAAGGTTTATACTAAAGGCTAATACATAAGGTACGTAAATTAACTAAGGTAAGAAAGGTATAACCTACACTAAATCATGAACAGAAGGCTGGTCCAACCCAGATTGTGTTGCAACAGACCTGACAAGGCTGAGAGGAAAAGGAACACCCAAAAGCTGAGTTGACTGATCTGATACTTAATTAACTAAGCTCTAGCCAAGCTAACAATAGATGCTCTAGCCAAGCTAACAATAGAAGCTTCATTCAATTGAATTTATGCCGTGTCCTAATTCAGAATTGTCTCTCATGGTAGTAACCTATATTGGACAGAGCCATTGTTAGTTCATGAAACAGTCACTAGGTGGTCGGGGACAGAACCTGTATTCTGGCTCTTTGTTCTTACCAAATTCAACTGTCTTTCAATGTTTTACTATGGTTCCGTTGACTTTCTACACCCATCTCAGAGCAGGAAGATATAATGCTAAAACCCAGGACATGATGTTTTTGACATGGAACACTTTATTTACATATGTGGGCCAGGCAAGAGTTGTGACATTTCCCAATTATCACCCACTTCTTTTGCACCTCCATTAGTGAAGAACACCTACTTTTTCACCTCCATTAGTGAAGAACACCTACTCGGGGGAGGGGGGGGGGGGCATCATGGCAGCCCCCATGGATCATAGGCTATATGCCGTATAGGAAACAAACCCATGCAAAGAAGGTATCATCCGATAGTATAATGTCATTTTAATATCAGATCATCGAAGGAACATGTTTATACCATACCAATATCCTGATAGACTGTAAAGTTCCAGCATCAGTTGCCAGTACGAAGGCCATCCATCTCAGATCATAGTAGTTCGTTCTGTGACGAATATCGGGGGCTTTGGTGTGACGAAGGAGCTCTGGTCAATCCTACTCCTCCCCTGACGACTTGGATCCAACAATTGATTAGTACTGAGGTACAATCGGGCTTGATGGCGATCCAGACAAGATCCAACAAATCCCACTGGGCTGCACGCTGGCACCCTGCCATACCATGATTATATCAGACCGGATTGAGCCTGATCCTGCGATACCAATACTGCTGGATGGCACGTAGTTCTGTAAGATCTCCCATAGATCACATGGAGATTACTCAGTAGATTTTAATCAGCACGATGATTCTGATTAGAACAGCTGGTATACAGTCTCACCCGCGGTGGATCATTCCCAGTATATATTTTGAAATTAAAAAACAAGGACAACTACAAGATTGTAGATGATAAACTCCAACAGACAACTCAATTGATATAATAAACATGATAAATGTATATCCAATATATAGATGTGTACATGTATCACCGAATATCATATATTTTTGTGTTATGTGTGCCAATGTTATGTTCAGAATATACATTTCGTCAATTATATTTAGAACTTCCCTCTCACCAAAGGAATTTTCCAGCTACACTACCTACAGTCAATACAAGCTTAAGTTAAGTCTTAGTAGCCTATCAAAGACATTCCATTATACCATACAGTACATCAAATGAGATGAGAATGTGATGATATGAGAATACATTGCCCAAATATTGCGAGATTATACCTTGCGAACCTTTCATTTACATATAACCGTTATAAGCATTTGATGTCCACTAATACCATTGAACCTGATCGCTGGAGGTGACCCTCTACAATAAGTCTAATTGAATAAATTGGACGCTAGACTACCCAAACAAGCAAACAAAGACCCTCTACAATGATCTATTCCCTGACACTAATTAGAAGTCTAACGTTGTGTTTCTCTATTTGGATTACCATACAAGATACAAGTCGAGATACAGATCTTTTTTTCACGTTTTATTAATCGAGTTGAGATTTTACTTCATAGTATAGATACGTAATTACTGGGTTACAATATTTTGTTCAGAATGCCCTAGTATATTACAAACATATAACTGAATGTAAGTTGGTCCATATACAAGATATACTACTTGGAGAGCAAAGGAACCTTGGGCTCACACGTAGGCAATTCTGTCTTTAAAAAGATAGCTGCGCATGCATTCCAGATTTGACAAACTGCAAAAATATCCATACCTCGGCTCTCCTCTCACCATCAGCAGCAATGCTGGGGCGCCCGGCAGGTGATTTACAAGGCGATGTAATCACAGAGATAGTGCGAGAATCAGATCCTGATTTTCTGCTGAGAGTGATGGTGAGCAAGGAGGAATACCTGTCAGGCGCCCAGTAAACAACTTTCATTTTAGGATAACATAACACAGATCCCCATTTTATTTCCATTGAAACTCCGATTCGATCATTCAAAGTTGCTCCTTATGTCCCTTTCCATCTAGCAAAATGACCCTAGGTAATAGATTTGACTGACTGGAGTAATTCACAGAAACCATTGAGACGTGCACACTGAATGGATGGCTTACAGTACCCACGTAGTGACTTTCCCGTGTGAACGTTCAGATCGCTGGCGCCATCTACCGTTGTTGATAAGGAACTGTCGGCGGTCGGCATGCAATTCACAGATGACGGGAAAACTGATGTAAAACTACCCATCATACACATTCTGTCCTAACTAAAGCATGAGCTCATTATACCGGCGGAATATTTAGGAGTTCTGATGCAGGTTCCATACCAACTGTATAATTGCTGTGATGTAGGCTACCTAGCATATAGAACCTCTGTTCTGTGGACTAAACCAAATCAATAAAAAGGCCTTCATCCTGGAAATGGGCCGAACTCAAGATCTGATCATAGATGTTTAATATTTAAAGGTTTCTGAATATTTAGAATCGGTGATTTGCACAAACTCTATTTTTATACGTTTATCAATTCATATATTAAGCTACGACGATATCATTCCAATATCAAAATGTGTCTTTGTAGGTAACCTAGGAGAGTATGCTCCTACGATGCTTGTACAAGGCTAATTAGTTAATTAAATTTCAGATCGTTTCGTACGAGAGGCTTGGCCAAAGATCTATAGTAAATGACCCAAAGTCATTGCATAGGAAATCGTGCACTGATCGTCCCTGGCCTTGTTCATGTACAGAGAATGATCTTTAACTTACGACACCCCCAGAGGGGTGTCGTAGGTGAACAGTTGTAATTATAGAACTCACTACCCACTGCAGGTTTCTTCCATGTATTTCTCAGTGGTCGTAAGACACGACTGATGGACTGGTGGAGCCCAAATTTGGCATGAACAGCCCCTCCGCATCGTACGTAGCGATGGTACTACAGTTCTGATCTGGTCATCGGTGATCAGAACCAATGTTACATGGAGAATCGATTTAGTTATATTCATATGCCATGTAATTGATGAATCAAGTTAATAAAAAGACATCACTATGTGGCACTAAGCGCAGTGATTGTAAATAAATCCTCACATGCAGTTTGCCAACCTGTTCTAAGGCGTTTTCTGTCCTAACCAATAATCGGGGTCACATGAATGATGAAAAGATATGAGAAATAACCCCTTTCCAGTCATGCTGGAAAGGGATTAAGGATCGCTCAAGTGGTCGCGACTAATATCCAACGATCGTAGACAGAAATGTGCCCAATGTGCGAGCAAAATTATTCAATAGGATTCCTGGAGGACTACGTTTATAGAACGCCAATCCTTGTCCCTACCATATTCCCTCGCACTAGACATTTTCCTCTACAGGCATAGAAAAGGCTATTCAACGCATCACAGTAGACGTCTGCGCCGTCAGACCCTGGCAACCAGTAGCGAGCTGAGTTTGAAAGGCTTCCCGTTCCCCAACACATGTAATGGATTGATATGCTCTGAAATAAACGCTACAATAAATATGGTGATGACAATTATAATGATGACAATCGGTACGGAAGATCAGAGCCCGATGGCTTTGAATATCGATTTATTTCTGGTCAAAGAATATACTTACACAAAAAGAATTATAACAGTACTGATAATAACAATATCAACAATGATAAAGCGAGCAGGATAAAAGGACCATTCAATACGATATTTTGGTCTTTAAGAGTGTTTCATCAAGCCTTTGAGGTTTCAACATTTATTCCTGACTCTTACCGAGCCGATGGGCAGAATGACTCGCATTTATTCATAACCAATCTCGAAATGGATAGCCTTCTTGATACCTACTGACAAAGCTATATACATGTAGCCAATCAGTAAAGTCATACCCGAATATCATCTTAATGGCTGTAATCATGATCTCCTGTCCGTAAGAGATTGTTGTTGTACACATAGCTATATAAGCTATTTTCTCTAAAACGTTCAACATTCTTCGAATAAAGTGCGCTTCATTTTATTTTCAACTATCTGTTATGACTGACAGAAATGCGGAAGTTTTATTCATAACCAAAGGGCAAAAGTATAATAGAGTACGTAGCTGTGATGTGTTTTTTGTAGAAGTCTGTCTTCGGAATCCAAGTAGCTCCACCGGCGTGATGGAAGGGTGATTAGCTAAATGGACACATGTCGATGGATACTGAGATACAGATCAAAGTACGTGACGTGAAAGGATGGCAAATGGAACCTTAAGTCATGTCTTCATAGAGATGTTCACAAGACCAAACACTTCTTTGTTAGTCTTCCCCAAAACGCAACATGTTATTGAGATTAACTTTATTCTGACGACAGCAACATGGGAATGCTTTTCATTCCCAGTTATATGGCTAGAGGGGCTGAAATGAATGATAGCCCACTACATTATTCAATCAAACGTGCCGGTGACAAAAAGAACGGATACAGCCGACAAAAAGTGCAGTTCGGAAGAGAGCAATGATCGGGCCAAGGCAATGTCATCTGAAGTAGGTTGAGTGTAACGTAAACAAGCAGAGGCTCTACGGTCACACTTTTCTCTGACGCCACTCCTAATCGCTGTCGAAATCGGAGCAAGCTGAATGGATGTCAGGCAGCTTTTTGTATGCCCACAGTCAAGCTTGATACATCATTTGTCTGGTGGGTGATTTCTTACCTTCACCTCAGTGAGGTTCGGACGCCGCTTGACCCTTCCGCCCCCTGGCGACCCTCCTCGGCATCTCATGTCGTCGGGTCTGAGGCTGGCTTCACGCCCACTCATTTGCTGCTTTGGTTGCATACGAACGGAGACGTTGTCAACATTGTTCTCAGAAGTAATTATATCCTGACGGATGATGCGAGCGTGGGTGGACCAGACTGACTGGCTAGCCGGCTGGCTGGCTCTCCCCCATCACCCGGCCGTCATACGGAGACGTATATGTCATTGGGGGCAACTCCCACCACGGCCATTGCCTCACGAGAGTCCCCCTTGTGACACGTACCCCTAACGCTTATGTAAGACCCTCCTAAGTGATAATGATCGATAAATGCCATTTATAAATCACTATAGTTGTGATTTATGACGCTAAATTACCGACCATAGTTAAGATGAGGGAACTTAAGATTACCCAAACAGATTAATGTGCACCTGTTTTTATCTGAGCAGGGTATAGAATCACCGCAGATAGGGCAGTTCCTGCTGCACATATTTAGTAAGCGATGGTGAATTTCTTCAGAAAAATGGAAAAGAGAGAAAAAGTCTTGATAGATAACCTCAAAGCAGGCAAGACAGTCAGACCACCTCGAGATCCCAGTGTATAAGCGGTCCATTATTCTACACCTTGTGTCAATCCAGTTTATTTCTTCTGGCGATAAGGACCTTTTTAAATGGGGGGCGCATGTAAATGAAAGGAGACAGGAAAGGGGTGGAGCCTGTGATTCCTCAACAGATAATTGTTTAACCAAACTGATCAGCGCTGACGTTTTTCGGAGGCTTTTTGACAAATTGGTTGCTTGCTTCACTCGTGCAATCGCTAGAAAAGGGAGTTCATTACATATTCTCTGATGTTCATCAGATGAATCTGCGGAATGTTGGCCTGAAGATGTCAACAAGCCACTTTCCTTTGAAAGACTCCTCCGAAAAACTGAATTCCAAGGATGGCAACATCCCATTTGACAAATCCTGCTGGCGGTATTTGTAAATTATTGTTTTATTCAAAGTTCGAAATCGTCCACTCTGAATAACGTCATTATCCTTTTATCTTGCCTATGTGTATTAGACTGGCACTGCAATTGGAAACCATTTGTTGATGTTCTCATAGGATAGATATTCTGGTCAAACAAGGTATGTATTCATATTCATATGTGAGAAGATAATTTTTCACCAGCTACTCTAAATTAACTGCACATAAAATCTAAGCATAGTTGCACTTTAGTTGAGCTCTAATCTATGATGAGCCACGTAGTATCTCAGATAAATACTGATTTGCATATTTTTTATACACTTTATCTTAATTACTCAGGTTGGGTTATTACCTAAGTTATTGATAAGGTTAGACTCAGCAAGTGAGGTGTAGGGGGGCAGTCATTGGGCTCGGGATAACCATTCCCTACAAGACCACAATTTATCTTTTTTCAATTATGCAGTTCTTTATTAAGGCTAAAAATGATCGGAACTTTGACACCCCCCCCCCCACTTCCCCTTTACAAACCCCAAATCCACCACAACTTGCGTATACAACTTGCCACACAATAGTCATTATATATATTGAGGGAACCCTTGCTTATATGTGGTAATGATCTACAATCATGTTATTCAATCAAGTAAGGATATCTGGCCACTTCAACCCATGCTTCTAGAGTGCTTTTGACTATACCAGCAACACACATTTTGTTTGGTGAATAGACCGTTTGCCCCACGATGGCATATAGTTCACCGTTGTGTAGCTGCTGTAAAGTCTTCTTGTAATGCTGATCCATAATATTCAGATGTTTGCTGGGACAATTGGCAGTAACTCCTAGTGACATATATTCACCTAAACTGCAATGCAGGTTGGTATAGGTTAAAACAATATTGTTTTAAGATAGATGTACAATACTTACAATGTTGGCATTTGACTATAATATATTGTCACGATACATATCTTAGGTCAGATCTTCCTTCCACAAAACACATACAGAAGCGTCGTTTGAAAAGTAATGACCCATTTCGCAAGTGATACATTGCAAACTGCAATGCTACTGATATATCAAATTGATATATCAAATTCGTCCATGGGAGGGGCTTGTTTTGAATATGATGGAATGTGTTCTAGGCGTGGTTACAACACTTTTCACTTTTCAAAGTAAAGGAATACTAAAAACAATTCACATAAATTCCTAGGTTCCTGTTAAGACCCAGTTCTTGCCCAACAGGGTCTTTCCAAACATGCTTGCCTTTTTTGCAAGTACCAGGAAAAATGGTAAACAAATGATTTTTCCTCAACTTTCCCCAAGTTTGCCTCTAATTTGGGAATCATATGAGAACTTACTGCTGACCCAGGGGTTACTGAACTGTTAGCACTCCGATGGTTTTACAGTCTCTGCTTTTTGTGGTTTCCACACCAGAGTTTTGGCACTTCATAGACAGACAACATATGAGGGGCATGTAGGAGGTGGATTGAAAGGCAGAAAAGCTACACCCAAGCCCACCACATGGCCATATCTTATAGACAACATGTGTCGCCATCACAACGCTAAGGTGTGTTATGTTTTGAAAGGTTTGTTTCTACACCTTTCACTGGGGCCCCGCTTGGTGTTTAGGTAGCGCGGTGAGTACTTTGGAGGGGGAAATATTGCATTTTGTTGAATAAACAACACAGTGCACTGCCCCGAAAACATTTGAAGTCAATGAATTAGACAGGCATGTTTATGTTGGTTTTCACTAGAAAGGCCAGGCCCCGGCGAACAAACATACCCGTTAGTATTTCAGGATGAATGAAAACAAGGCACACGTGGGCAGCACGAATGGGCGGAATATAACAAATACGTTTGTGTATTTAATCAAGACCCTTGGGAGGGCAACTCAAGGGAATGACTCAACCACTCCTGAGTAACACAGACTCAGGGTTGGTTCATAAAATTAGTCTAGAGAATTCCATAAGTGAAGTATGTAACTAATATCTCACATATAAATTCATCCATGATTGCCTTAGACATCAGTAATAAACCTGAAATACCGCCATTTAGATAGATCTTTGACAAAAACGAGGAGCATCTAGTCTGAGGTCTAGTAGAGAAAATTCTCAACACCCGTTTTACGAATCGACCCGTATTGTTCTGGATAGACTTGGCTCACAAAATATTTGATGCACTAAGGTCCATTACCATTACCTCGAAGTCGCCCCGCCCTCTTGGGGTGTGGTGCCTAACTAAACTGCACCAAACGGCCCCTGCAAGGCCACCTATATCAACAGAAATATTAGAAATTAGGGAGGGGGTAAAGTTTTTCTCAGGAGTAAATGTAGACCGTGCAACTGATTGCTGAGTCAACCTAAGCCATCTATTTAGCTACCCAGGTAATATGCCACTATATTCTGTACCAGTGCTCGTAACGGTACAATTTCACTCACCATCTTGGAGCAGTGCGTATTCAAAATGTTATATCTATGCCATGGTTGGTTGATTGGTAGTAAGGATCGGAACGTCAACATATCGTTAAAGCAGGTTTGGTTAATGCATGACATCACATTCGCGAGTAGGAATACCACATTCATATTGGATGAGATATATCGTGTCGTAGGAACGACATATGGCGTCGCTCAGAATTTCTTTGGGCATCCCGGGCCCAGTTCATAAGCAAAGTGCAAATAAGAATTGACATTAAAAAATTTTTTTGCGATTATGCCCACACGCAGTCATCTCCTTAAATGCAAACCCCCACACGGGACGGCAAAACGAGAAACGTAACACGTAAAAAAATTTAACCAAAGATTTGACATTAAGCCTAATTCATGTCAAAGTCAAGTCAATCGCCATGGTTTCCAATGACAAACCAAGTTAATTAAACGTCTAGCCTAATAAAACGTCCCAAACAAAGCATTGACTTGAGTAGTCAAGTCAGTTAATTCCCATATCTAAAACGCCGTTTAAAGAAGAAACCAACAAGTTGCTTTCTGTACTTATCTCACCCCTGTACACACTAGAAGAAATGGACAACACACAGGATATAGACTATGGCGAACGGACTGCAATACTTGTAGGGGCATGGAGAACGAGTTCCCAACGTTAAGGGTATGGACATTTATTCCAGGGGTGAGAATTTTTTTTTTTTAATTACGTTCATTGAGATTGATCTAGCCATATTCCTTATTGACATAGATATATTACCATAATCAATCAGCAAGCGAGGGATACATATTTTCATAGTGTTAGGATGGGTTGTGAATTTCGAATCGGTGAAGATTCCCAAAGACTGCTTGTCAATACACAAACCGGAAATGGAAATCTAATGTTAATGTGCATGTAAACTCACCGAGTTTTTAACCTCCAGTGATGAAGAACCCCAAATGTATTTTAAAGAATACAGATAACACAGGAGGGCCTTCAAAACAGGTTGGCAACGAAAATCATAACGTAATTACTCTTTTTATTGCTACAAGCTCAGTCGGGGCCAAAGGCATTTCAAAAAAGGAACACTAGAGACGTAAGGACTGATCATTGTTTATCACAGATGTTGAATAAAAGTACAGGAGCTGACAGGTGAAAGTAGAGTTCTCTACCACTCTTGACCTTCTATCTAGGAAGGGCACAATGTTTTGATAGCAACGAAGGAGTGCAGATTCCATTTCTTGTTCTCTCCTTCCTAACTCACGACGTTTCTCAAGGTATGGTAAGTCTCTTGGATGGCTGAAGAAGTATGATTTCATATAGGAGAAGAAAACTAGTGGAAAGGTTAAGATATTCTAATAATGTTTTGTTCCTAATTTGATGTTTGACAGATTACCTCAAGGATTCCGGTAAGTACATTGGGGTTTTAATGTTGAACATCTAATACAAGATATAATCATTAAACAGCTTTGATGATCATATTTTGTAACCACAGAGTCCTAGATTATTCAGTATAAAAGAAGAGAGAGAATGGGAATCAGGCAAAACTGAATAAACCTAACGAAAAAATTGACGAAAAGAGTTTGGTAAAATATGGGAGGAAGAAAATACGGCGACTGTTTTCTTTAGTTTCCTACAATTTGTGTTTTTGAGATATTTGGGGCCCGGCAGTAATCAGCAACTTAAAAGGACCGGAACCTCAAGGTTAAATTGCCCAAAGCCCCGCGGTAGCTATATCTTATTATCAAACATCTATGGCCGAACGTGTATGAAATACTATCCGCTACTAGGCATACAGTATAAATAAATTCAGGCACACTGGGCCGTAGTAAATTTTCGAGCATATGTACCCGTAGTGTACTTTGTAAGTACATGAAGTGGCCTTTTTCATGGTATTTAAGTATATGATGATAAAAAAAACCGTAGTGATTGAGCGCGTATGGGTGCCATTCTCGCTATATATTTCGAAATAGGTTTCTTGAATGTTCATTTGATATTTATCATAATCAATCATATTTACCTTATCACTATAAAACACGGGATATGGCGAACTATAGATAGATGGCTAGGTCTACACTGAATATAGTAGTAATAGACCTAATACCCTCGCTGTCACTCGCATATTACCTCGCGTCAACTACTCGGAGACTATGGTTACTCGTAGAAATAGAAAAATAGTATAGTAACAAAGCGTAATAATTCTTAATGTAATAGATCTGTTTCAGGTCTAATGCAGTGGAAATTTGACATGGCGGACACCGAAAGTGGTAGACAACGCACAAGAGATTTTTGATCTCAGTCCAACTTTTTTTTCCACTACTTCGGAGTGCCACTGAATATGAAGTGTTGTTTACCTCAGAGGCCTTGCGTACTTATCCTCCTGCTAGTCAGGCTCACTAAATTCTATCAAGTATAACTTGCTTTATTAATGCAACTTTCTATTTCCACAGCCAGACAGAGGGAACACAAATGGATTTATATAATTGTAATTCTATAATGGCTAGTTATCAAGCTTATACATATTTATGTAATTTTGAACAAATGAAATACGCCCTCGTCACTGCTTTAACGGAATAACCTGCCACTTTCTTCAGATTGTGAACTGGATTTCATCATATCATGTAAGGCCACGTTTCCGGTTAGAACAGCAATAACAGTGTAGTAGACCACAAATATCATAAACCTTTCACCGACAACGCTCAGCCCGTAGCAATTTGTCATCATATAACCGCGAAAAATTGGTCCTTGTTAAACAAGAATGACACTTATTATAGCTGAGTGGAATAGGACTGTCAGTATGAAACGACCATCACACACCGAATATATCAACTGTGTACTTTCTGATTTGAAAATAGAGTATGTCGCGAAATGTCTATTACACAGTTCTGGAGTTTATGAATTACTTCCTAAAGGAGCAAAGTAGATGTAACCCCGTTACATATTGAAATTAAGACATCCTTCTGACAATTTAACCATGAAAATCTGACCATCTGGATCAGATGTATAGCCTAAGGGAGACATGAATAACAATAGAAAACATTCCAGTTTGAATTATTATTGGTTGTCCTCTAGGTGGTGCTGTTGTCTTTACCTTCACAAAGAAACATGGACGCCTGGATTGGCCTCTCTCCAAGAATCTAAGCCATAGCGATTTCCTGATATATATATATATATATATATATATATATATATATATATATATATATATATATATATATATATATAACAGAATGCAGGAGCTCTCCCAGAGAAAAACCATGTTCGAAAAGAGCAGTCGCACCTCCTCGTTGCAAAGTATGCGATGAGACAGAGGAAACGTTAGACATTATACAATGGATTTTGATTTTCATTTGAAACCAATGATACGTTGCTCAAACGCACTTATCACCATTTCCAATGTAAATCAAGCAAATGTAAATTGCTCTATTTTACCTATTAATATTGGATAAACTGGACAAAATGTTAAATTTACACATTATAGGAGAAAAGTTGACAATCCAGTCCAGGATAATTAAAAGAAAAAATCAACTTATTTAGATATGAAAAAATACTAAATGGAGACCCGATGAGGAGCAAGCCCCTAAATCCCAAAAGTGAAGCCGATCATATCCTCAATTGTCAAATGTCTGGCTTGCCTTACCAATGGCTAGATCCCGGACCACCCGCGGCACCAGCATGACGACTTTCACTGGCCCGGCCTGGATTTCGGTCTTGGTCAGGGTTTCTAGTGAGCTCTTTCAAGCTCCTATTAAGCTCATCCATCCCACTCGACAATTGGCTAATCTCTATATAGAAGAGTTCTACCTGTGCTCACTAACGACATCAATGCTAAAAAAGACATACACCACAAATCCTAATAATTACCGAATAGGAAACAACGATATGAAAAAGATATATTCAGGTGCATTCGTAAAGAAAATTTGTATAGAATCTAGATGATATCTCAATTGCGCTCCTAATATCATTTTTCGAATATACCAATGTCCTCACCCCTTGCGCCTCAAAGGGTGATATGGCTGTACCTGGACGTATACATCAAGGCGTATCCGGCAGATGATAACGGCCACAGGTGGTCAAAGCATCGTGTGCAAGGTCGCTACACGTCTAGGAAGAAACCTAATTACCTTGGCTGTGCACTTTCTCGGGAGTCTTATTGAATACTGTTGCGCGACGTCATTATATGACATCTATAACGACGGATTTTCGGAATAATGCATGGGAAAAGCAGCGGTGATCTTAAGGTACAGTTTGAATGATAAAGGCCATTTATAAGTCTCAGCACGCGAGCACCTTCTGGCAGGAGGCAAAGCCTGGGCCCCACTGGTGAGATGCATTGTTCGCAAGTCCATTAATAGTCCAGTCAAAATAAGCAAAAAAAGGACCAAACCGGCCACAAAAAGCAATAGATTCAATTCCACTGGCAATCACCTCAAAATACCCTACTTATTACCAGAATGAAAATCGAAATTAATCCAAGTAGTGGAAGTAGGTCAAATTAGCAAAAATCCAAAATGGCCACCCCAAATATATGAAACTCCATAATTCTGGTTTGAATTGAGGTAGAAACATGATCTAAAATGCTCAACATATGTTTTCTGGGGTGGGGAATCCATGCAAATCACAAGTGAAACCATATCTCTTGAATAAATTAGCATAAATTCAATATGGCTGCCTGAATTCTATGAAATACCATAATTTGGGCTTGAATAAGGATATAAACATGATTTAAAATGCTAAACAAATATTTTCTGGGGTGGGGAATTCATATAAATAACCAAAAAAGACCTATCCACAAAGTACATTTGTGTAAATCCAATATGGCTGCTTGAGTTTTACAAAATACCCTAATCTGAGTTTGAATAAAGATAAAAGGATTAATAGTAGGCATGGCATTGCCATGATTTCGGTTTCAACAAGTAATGTATACATGTTTTAAGGGAGGTGGAAGCCTGCTGCAATGTATATAAATACACTACTGTCGCCGGGTGCGGACCACATCTGACCAGAGCAAACCCCACCCGCTAGTAGGTATTCATTGAGTGCGGACCCGGTATCGAGGGTTTCGAGGGTCTAATTATTCAGAATATATTGCTGTAATGTATTATAATGTAAGCCGCAAAATCCGTTCCCCGTCTCCCCTAATATATTTCGGTCTTGACCTACAGGTCAAACCGAAATAATAAACATGATTTAAATTGCAAAATATATGTTTTCTTAGGTAGGATATATCATAGTGGCCTTTAAAAAATGATACAGCAGTATATAATGGCAGACATAGACTTTCCATCTACGGGAACATTATGTAGAACGATTGGCCTTTGATATATTTGTAAAGTCACCACTGCTGGAGGTGAAAGAGAAGAGTGGCTGTAGTGGGACTTGAACCCCAACAGTCCTCCAACCTTGGGTATTACCATCCCCTCACTATACCATATAGCTGTAATCAAATCGGAAGCAGGTTTGGAGACAATTTCAAATTCATTGATGTGAATAATGTCATGGATGATAATTTTTACAAGTTGAACATGATAATGCTTGCAGCATGGGGCATAAGGCATCCTATGAATTTTCACTTATCCTTCTTTAAACATTAAGTAGTAGTGTGGGTGGGTGGGTGGGTTAAAACTCTGAAGGTTGCTTCTGGCTAGTTGTGGTGCTCAAATATTGCCAGATGTCCAGATGGCATCGCATAATTCTAGTGTACATCGATAGGTGGTGACTCTGTGAATTATTGTCAGTGGCTCTGATTAACTCCCAATTATGGCACAATGATATTTGGAGGTTTTTCATGTTTTCATCTCAGCTTAAATACCATATTCACTGCACTACATAAACATTAATATAATTCCCCTGATATAGATGTTAGCCTATATTATCATAAAAGGTTTTCCAGAATCCTTGTGTGTCCCACCTGCCTGTCAAAGTCATGTATGCCATGTATCCTATATGTCCATGTATCCCACACCAAATCTAACCTCTTCTACTCCCTCTATACAAACCCTATAAGGATTCTGGTTATATATTTATATATGTGGCCTAAATTAAGTTCAGAGAAAGTTGTTTTTCTCCCTATAATGACAAAAAAGACAGTCATGGCCCCTATGTCCAAAACCACAATAGAACTCAATCAGAACTACTTGAATTTGTTGACCTGGGCTTACAGGCAGACTTGCAGAGAGTGGGTGAAATATGAGAGTATAATATCAATTTCATTGTATCATGAACACTTCAGCTATAGCTTCGAAAGCATTGTTCTTCTTGATCAACTTTAGGGCAGTTGGTTTACCAATGATTTACACATCAAAGATATCATCATAATAGTGTTGCATTGATAAACATTATGTTATTGACCTATCAATATTTTCATTTCACTTGCAACCAGTGAAACTTGTATTGCCATGTTGATATCAGAACAGACTGTAGAAGACAAGAGTCAAATCTAATAGTACAACTTATATTTTGGATTTGATTGTCCTCTTGCTTCTAAAAAATCAAATGTATCCTGTTCCTTAGCCAGTGTTGGCATTGTTTTTGTGGTATCGCCATGAAAATCATTGGATACAAAGCAGCCATATTGGACATTTCATTGTTCCACCTGTTTACTAGAAAGATAGGACTTCCCTGGTGTGATATATTTGTGTTTCTCAGCTAGGAAAACAGCTGTTTAGCTTTTTTAAACATCTTTTTCAAACTTAAATTAGGGTATTTCGTAGAACTCAAGCAGCCATATTGGATTAACACTGATGTACTCTGTTTTTAGGCCTTCTCTCGTTATTCATATGAATTCCCCAACCCAGAAAACATATGTTAAGCATTTTAAATCATGCTTATATCTTCATTCAAACCCAAATTATAGTATTTCATAGAATTCAGGCAGCCATATTGAATTTACGCTAATTTATTCAAGAGGTATGATTTCACTTGTGATTTGTATGGATTCCCCACCCCAGAAAACATATGTTGAGCATTTTAAATCATGTTTCTATCTCAATTTAAACCAGAATTATGGAGTTTCATATATTTGGGTTGGCCATATTGGATTTATGCTAATTTGACCTACTTCCACTACTTGGATTAATTTCGATTTTCATTCTGGTAATATGTAAGGTATTCTGAGATGAATGGCACTGGAATTAAATCTATTGCTTTTTGTGGCCGGTCAAACCTTATTTTGACTGGACTATAAAGGCAAATGCTACAATTCAAGGCACCACCTGGTGATTTTTGAATGTCGTCAATCATCAATCAAAACCCATTCACTGAGATTCATTCTAATGCCAATTGACTAAGTCTAACATTTTTTTCCAGATTATCCGATTCTAAAAGTGGCCAATTAACATTTGCTTGATTTACATAGGAAACATACTGGAAAATACTGTTTTCTTTAATTCTTTAAAAAACAAGAACTGTGACCTATGAATTTTAAAACTAGAATTTGTAGTACTACAGATTGTGAAAGTTTGAGAGAAATGACATGGGTTTTACTATGTGAAAAGCAACATTTTAGAATTTCTATATATTTTATTATAAAATTATCATAACATTGATCTCTAAATCAAAAACTAGCATGGTGACTCTCAACTTTTAAGTTAGACATGTGTTCTACAACACTTAGAAATCACCATATTCAAGTTTCAGGAAAATGGCATGGGCTTTGATTTTCGAGCCAAATTGCCCGATACATTGATTTAAAGATCAATATTATGATTATTATACAATAGAATATATAAAAATTCCAAAAAGTTGATTTTTACATAGGAAAACCCGTGTTATCTTCTCCAAACTTTCACAGAATATAGAAGTTACATTGTCCTCCACACATAGATTTTAAAATAAATAGGTCACCCTCCTCATATTTGAAAGAATTGAAAAAAAACCATATATTTCAGTGCATTTCCATTGTAAATCAAGCAAATGTAAATTGCTCTATTTTACCTATTAATATTGGATAAACTGGACAAAATGTTAAATTTACACATTTGGCAATAAAAAGAAGCATGAGGAACCACTTTTGACTAGTGATTGACAATATCTAAAAATCACCAGGTGGCGCCACTGTAAATTGTCCGATATGCCTTTGAAGGTAATGAAAAGGTGGCTCCCGTTGTATTGCACCAGCGGGGCAAGCCATGCAGGTGTGTGCGATGCGACGAATCCGTCGCATTGCACATAATAAAATGTTCATGATATGCAACAGATTGGTTGCAAAGGTATGGTCTACTTCCCATTACACTTAGTAGAAAGACCCTCCCCTCCACTACCCTGTTTAATGTATACAATATTCAGTAGTCAATCACTAGCGCATTGACAGACTCTTCTCAGGTGGCAAGTATCACGATGTGTGAAAGCAGTTAAAACAGCAGCAGGCTGCTGTAGGTGTAAGTCTAACAACTTATAAAGTTCAAGGGGTACTCTGAAGGAATGCACAAATAAGGAAATATGTATTAGCCATTTAAGGAATGGCGCCTACGGCAAAGCTGTGTTCTCAAAGACAGCTACTAGCATCAATGTAAACCGTTAGGGGACTGGGACAGTGTAGTCTGAACTCATAATTCTAAGGTTTCATATACGTGAAAACAACATAATGTAGGGTTTGTTATGTGTGATTAATCAATTTATACTCAATCAGGTTTTATAAAGGTCTTATAGAATGAATTGGTTATATAAGATTGTGGCAGAGGGGTATACCTCTGTGTTGTCTAAGCAGCAGTGAGTAAGAGGATAAGACCTAGATGAGGTATAGGTGAGCAAAGCCTGCTACTCCCCTGAGAGCGGGCATATCCATAGGCGCCGGAGGCCTCAGTCTACCTGGAGTGAGGTCGCCTTGTGGTGGATGTGATCACGTGAAAACCTTCCTATTCCGTGAGTAACTAGAATATCGACACTCAATGAATTATCTCTCATCGGGAGAGAACACAGAGAGGATATTTCTGAACTCCTGATACTGTGAAATTGAGATCTGATCTTACCTCAGGCAGACCTATGTGAATGTGGAAGTTGTGAACAATTTGGAATGAATTAGACATCTATAAGGACTAAAGTCTGGACAATGAAGCAATCTGATGAGCTGCCAAAGGACTGGTAATAAGATAATACCGAAATGAACAAAATTGTAGGTTGGATACTTTGATATTTAATGATAAATCTTCAATTGGATTATGTGGAACACGAAAAATGTGAGAGTTTTGATGTTAGAGGATTCACTCTTATGGTTCATCTATTATAACGAAAGTATGTGACAAAGGATCTAAATCTTGATCCTTTATGGGTTCGTTGACATTGGATTGTTCTCCTGATGATTAAACGGTGTAACAAGACTTCATTGCTTGTCCTTTATACCTCTAACCACAGAAGTGTGAGGTTATTGTGCTGCTGTGGCTAAGTTGCTGCAAGCATCTCTACAATATATTTACAATCTTCTTTAAAGAACTAACTAGGATTTTCGTGGCTGTGAGTTGATTAGCTACTCCCAAGTCTATGTAAAAACCTAATAGACCCCACAACGGTACATGTCAACCATTAGTCGATGCAAGCCAACAACATCTTTACCTTGGAGAGGCTTCCCAAGTCAGCAGCAATGGGGTTTTTCTCTTAAGGAACAGAAGGAACATAGTTGAACCTCCCAGGGTTAGTTGATCTACCACGAGGGCGCCCTCTTCCACGGAATCCTCCCCATCCAAGAACCATGGATTGTACTGCAGAGAGTATATCCTCTACCTATGATTCCGGGGCTTCACAGGCTTCAGGATCTTCTTGCTGCCAAGAAGATTCCACCTTATTAACCCTAGGAAAAAGCTTCATGGGGTTGATGTACTTGCTGAACAGTGCACACCTTTGTTCATAGGCATCCACAATCCAGAGTACCTGCATGAAGCTCATCCCAGGCTATCATTAGAGACAACCTCCATACAGATATCGTCATCCTGGAGCCCTTTGACAAAAAACTGTATTTGTAGGTCTTCATGTAGCACTGGCAAGTCTAATCTCGTCCCCAGATAGACCTCCATCAACAGTTGCAGAAGAGCCAATCCAAAGGCACGAGCAGTCTCATCTTTATGTGGGTTCAGCATTACCAGCTAGCCACAGTAGTAGGAGGCCACCTCTACCAGTGCATCCCATCCCGTTTCACCAGAAGGGCGATAAGCATGGAGTGCAACCTCCCCTTATCCATCCCGTAACGCTCTGTTGAGGTATGGCAGCGCATCAGTCTTATTTCAACCATTACACTGAATATCCTCACAAAACCCCGCAAACCAGTGTTCCCAGACCATCCCTTTTACGAAAGGTTTGGAGACAACTGCATTCCTCCTGTGCTGTGTTGTCTGGCTTGATGATCAGGACCTTGTTGGTACATGCAAGTGACAATTTGAATACCCGATATGGAAAAAGTCCTACCTCCACATTACTCAAAGGGTGTCTCTACCCTCCGAAGCAACCAACCAGGTTCATCTGTTCTCCGTGGTGGGGAGTACAAATTATCCTGGTGACATTTTGCCATTCAGCGCAAGGTGTAGCTATCCTTTCGGAAAGTTCTGGCTTTCTAGATCTGCTCCCTCACAGTTTTAGTGTGTTCTTCCAGGAGTGCCAAGTTGGCACGAGCTTCCTGTTCCATCAGCAAACGGATGCAGTTTTGACTCTCTGCCAACTCCTGTGTGGCCTGCTGGTTCTGCACGTCCAGTTCCTGGAGCATGTGTCGGGCCTTGCGTGTCGCATTTGGATGAGACCCTCTGGTTCCTTGTCGGAGGATTCCGTTAGGTATCCTCTGTCTTGTCTCTTGGGTGTCTCCACTCCAGGACAAAATGTCTGGGATCCTATTCTACTCAGTCCCTCCAGGTCCCTTGCAAGGCCATTTTGCTTACCAGGACTTTCCTAGAAGATCACTGTGGAACTCAATTGCTGAGCCACAGTTTTCTTCCGGGGCTTACTCTTGCCGGACTTTTGGGTTTTACCCTGTCCCTCCTGCTTGGGTGTGACATCCTAAGGTTTTTCGTTGGCATTAGGAGTTACATTCTCCCCTCCCCCAACTTCCTGGGATCGGGAGCTGGTTGTTACACCAACCCCATCTGCCATATACTTACTGAGGATCTCCGGTTGTGCAATTAACCAAAGATCCTGGTCACAGCACCAATGTAGCGGTCACTGGCTTTGGCCTTATTGAGGAGATTGTATATCCCTTCCCAGCGATATGCCACTCTATGTACAATTACATAGGTCGGTTCGTTTTTAAGTATGTATAGAGACAAACCTATTCACACATAACCAGACTCCTCAAATTCAATAAACAATGAATTTGTATAAGCCACTCTTGTGTGCGCTGGTTCACCCGAATCACTACACAGCAGGGCTGACATCCTGCGGCCTCTATCAAAGAGTGAACAAACCACCATTAGACTGACCCGACTCCTACAGGTAAGTGTGCTTGACATTAACTCACAACCATGGCTCTAATGGTGAAAGAATTTAATATCAAACATGTTCCACTCAGGTACCACTCAGGCACTAATGCCAGCTATATACTCATACAATTATAGTTACTAGATAGACCAGTCATTCCGACTGCCTATCCAAAATGATGTAGGTTAAACAGTGCGGGAAACCCCTATGCCTACGTCTTTGACATATATTGATAGTGACTTGATTTAAGTCAGGCATTGTATTCAAGTAAATTTTAAACATCTTATTAAAGATTTTAGATATATAATAAAAGGGAAACTAATACCGTGTGGTGGGATTATGGGCCATGCATACTTTAATTCCTAATTTCTTACTGAACGACTATATAAGCGAGTCCAGTAAAAAATTAAATCATCAAACGTGGTATGTACTTTCCTCCAACCACACAAGACTAGTTTTCCTGAACTACTCCTACTATAAAAGTAATAAAGTATATAAATCCTCAGAAGAAGGAAAGTTGACCACATATACTCCACCTATAATGTATCTACTCACATAACATGGTGTCCTGGTGTCTGTGTGAGTTTTTATTGTGTGGATATTAAGCGTATTTTCAGACACTGATTTTCCGAAAGAGGAATGGACCATTTGCATGCATCACTTCGCTATCGTGAGCCACCCTACGTGAATGATATTTTGAAAGGGCTGGATTTATTAGGAAAAAAATCTGACAGATTTATTAACATTTATTACAATATTGGTGACATCCATTTAAAGCCTGTGACTAATCCAATAGTTAAAAAGACCGGATTATTGGCCGCTTTTGATCAGTGGTTGACAGGTGCTTAGAGGCCATTTACACAGGTGTTTTATGGCTGGGATCATATTGAAGAGCATTCAACTCACCCCTAAATGTTTCCGGTCACAGTATCTATAGAAATATACAGAGTAGACATCAATCTTTCACTAAATGTGCAAAACTTTTGAATATACTTCGCCCCAATTTGATTTGGTCTATCTATAGTGCAAATCAGAGGCCTGTCTCCTCATCCAAATTCCTCATTTCCCTAGCACTATACATAGCATGAAAAATATGTCGCGAATAAAATTCAGTGTGTTTTAAGTAATTTCAAATAACATTATAAACAAACTCTTTGAAGGTTGAGCATGAAGCAACATTAAAACCATGATTCATGCAAACAGGCACACAGAGGAAAAACGAATGCGGTGGAAACAGAGAGGAAAGGGAGATATTTAAAATGCCGAACTAGGAGATCTGGTGGAGGTTGGCTTTGAAGCCTCCTGCTGTGAAGATTCACATTAACTGCTCTCCTGTCACAGGTGCGAAGGCGACACTGAGGCCATGTTTTATGATGTCTGCAGCACGGGTCTGTCCTCCATAAAACATCTCTCTCTCCAAAACACAGACTTTTCTGGTCGAGTATGGGTCAAGTTCTGTACGGCAAAGACTGCGTTGATTTTGACTTCCCGTCAGACAGGATTTCGTAATTTGCAAATACGCCTGCAAACAGTTGAACTACAGAATGATCACAAAGATTAAAAAAACATGCCTTGTAGTTTTCCACTGAGGATATAGTAAAGCATAGGGTAATCTTCTTCTGTAAAGGAAAAATTGTATCTATAAGTAAAGCACTACCGACTGTTACCCACTTGGAGTACGTTATCAGAATATATATATATATATATATATATATATATATATATATATATATATATATATATATCCATAGAGTTCGAAGGATACAGGCAACAAATGGCTTATTGTATCAGGTAACATCCCCGATGTGGAATGCGCCATAGCGCTCCTCCCTCGGACTGTTCCTATTCATCGGGGTGGCGCTAATGCGAAGCTCCCAAATCTATATAGGTGTGAATATCGGGTCAAAAAACGTTTTGATGTTTTAAATAACCAGAGCCCATTGGGGTAATGTTGTTAAAAGATCAAAGCGTAGGTGCAATGATAGAATCCTTGAACAAGTTCGGATTTCTAAGCGACACGTTCGTCCATCAATTATTTACAGACTTAAATCGTTTATTTGAGATTATGTAGATGCAGAGATGAAAAGCAATAGAAAACTATAAAGCATTGCTGAATGCATCGATATTTCAAATCCGAGATCAAAGCAGAGATTAACTGTGTATTTTTGCTCCAATCCAAGTCCAATTATTACGTTTAGAGCCCATGTCATTCTCTTAGTACAATACCCATAACAACGAAAGCCACACAATTGTTATTAGCCAATAATAAGGCAAAATCAAACGCATCATATCATGCGCAGAATAAAAGGGTACTTTCCGAAAACACGAACCATTCAAAAATTCACCCAAACTAAGTACCATGACGCTGGGCGAAAACACTTGGCCGCAACTAATCCGATACATTTTGCACATAAATGTCAGAAGCAATGGGCAGAAAAACTAACCAAGAACCGCCAGCTTCTGTGCGACTCCCATCAACCACAAAACGAACAAAACGATGGCGGCAGCCAGTTGAGGAGGGGTGTGGTGGTATAGGGGCTAGAGGTGTGGTAGCAGAGTTGGGGTGTATGCAGGGAGTGGCGGGAGGGGGGGAGCACCACCCTCTCTCAATTTTCTAGCCGGCTGCGTCGAACAGCAACTCCCCGATCTGTTCCTTCAACCCTTGCGTCTACCAAGGCGCCCCCTGGTAGGTAAGACGATGTGAGGGCAATCTCTCCCCTGACTTGGAGGCGCACGTGGGCAGAGGGTTAGAGGCAGGTAAGAGAGTCAGAAACCACCCAGTCGGGATCCTCTCTCCGCACGCCCCGCCAACTTCCAGCAGGGCCCGGTCGGTCGGAAGTTCCCACCCAGGTAACGACCCAGCACTGCGGGAGTACGCAGTGCCTTCCCTCGGGACAGCCAGCGATCTATCGCCGACTCAACATTGCCCGCCTCCGAGCCGCCAGCCACTGACGGTGCCTTAAGTAAGGTCCTCCTCTCCTCGCCGTACATCGAGGCAACCGCCTCGGCAGGTTGCTCAGTAGCCGGTCGCACCGCGCGCAGACAAGTCGTCGGGGCTCAAGGCCTGCTGATGTCTGGACAGAAGGAGTAGTCCTCACGGCACCCACCAGCATCATCACTATCATCATCCTAATCACCACCAGGCTAATCAAGAGCGTGCTCATTTGACCACCACTGCACGTTGGCCTCTCAAATCTCCGGATACTATTTTTGGATAATATTAGTATTAATTTCTTTGGAGTGTATTCATGTGATTCGACAAAGCCATGTATTTGTATAGGATTAAGGATTTACTACGCATCTTCCTTCACTTAATGCTATGTCGGGTAGGTATCTTAAAAACTATTCTCCCCAAGTTGTAAGCATATGTAACCTTATTCAATATCAGCGCAATTTTATAACTTACTATCCGGATTAGCCAGCGGAAAATGATAAGAAGGTGAGTTAATGATATAGTGATTTCCTGCTAGTATAGGTTACTAACGGAAATCATGATTAATCATATACTAAGAATTGATATTTTGCCGCAAAGATAAACGAATTGTAATGATAGTGGTACAGAGTATAGATGATCATGCTGTTTGGATCCAATGTCTGGTTATTTTTAGAAATAACTAGACATTTGATCCAATATCCAAATAGAAATATTATAAACCTTCATGTACACCCAACTGACGAGGTAAAGTGAGGGCTTACATGTAGCGGCAGACACCATAATTCACATAACCTCCTCATGTACAGAAAACTCAGATAAAGTCAATTGAATATTCAACATCATTAATTTGCCTTGACATCAACATATTTATCATTCATATCGGTGTTATAAAATGGTGCGGCCGAAGGGTCAGAGAAGAGCAAGGTCTGCCTTTTGCGTATCATGTTGCTCTGCTCGTCGTAAGATTGCAGCAGTTGGTGACCTGCAGGAATGTTATAGTTTGGGACTGTTTACGCTCGCTCCGATTCACCATGATTCATTCACAGCCAATTTCCCAAGTGATAATGCCGACCCTTGACACCCTGACATGTCCTCCCGGTGCGCCGACTGCTCACAATACCCCACCCTGTGACCCGATTTATTGGATATGATTCAATCACACAACCGACCTGCAAAGCACCACCTCCCTACCTAGGACCTGGGTAAAGGCAGATTGTTGTAAAAGACATGCAGGTTGGGTTTCCACGTCTCGGTACATTGTGCGCTGTGGTTTGTACCCCTGACGGTTGGGTGTTGGGAGCTACCATGGTAGTGGGTGGTGGTAATGGTAGTAGCGCGGTTTTAGGCGGCATTTCGGTGGCGGTGGCGCCGAGATGAGACCGCTCATCCACACGAGCAGCTCACAATGGTTGGAGCCACCACCATGGAGCAGCACGTGTCTCCTCCAGTAGCCTGTGTAAACTGGGGCTCCTCCAGGGGCAGGTCGCACCATCCATCACAACGTCCGCCGACGTCACAGTCACCGCAACGTCAACACCCGGCGTCGGACGCTCCGGAACGTTTGATGTCGCTACAAAACGTTCCCACTCAGAGTAGCGTGCCGGAGATTAGCGTTGACAGCCAGCCGTCTCATTAACACAGAGAAGTCGGCCAGCAAAGAGCAAATATACTTATTAGAGGGCCATGTGTCCGTCTGTGAAAGTAGACCACGCCGTTTCGTCCTAATCTACCGAAATACACTTGTTTGTCTAACTGAAGTGTGAGTGACAGTCCCAGCTCTATCCGTCCATCTGAAAAATGCGTCGAAATTATACCACTGTGACAGCTAGCAATTTTCACGAGGAGGCTGCGGTGACAGGAGAATTTGTTGTTTTTTCCCGCATTGATTTGCACAATTTGTGACTGGAGGAGTGGAGTAGAGGGAGGGGTTTTAGCCGGACACTGGGACGGGGAGGTAAATGAAGACCGGATTTCAGTCGGTTAGTTGTAAACAAGAGAAGTGGAGCGCTGGGGCCTGTTACTAAAGTACATGTACCTATTCAGAAATTTCTCATCACAGCCTTAGAATGGACTTTCTGTTCTGATGCGAGCTGCCTAACCTAAGCAGTAATGATGTGCATGGGAAATTATTGATATTTTAATACCATCGTGATTCAATGTCATTTACATTTGTTCTCATTTGTGAAGAAGTAAAATTGGGAACAGCTTCGAACAGTACTTTACAGCAGAAGGCTGATCATATGAACGGGTTCGCAGTAAATCTTAGTGTCCGGGGAAACCTCTCACTCACAAGGGTGTTAAGATGCCCAAGCCAATTCATCTTAACACACGACCTCCGAGAAACTGGAGGTTGGCGATATAGCGCTTTGACCATTCAGCCTGCCAACCTCACTTGTCTATTGGCAAATAACTACGGAGTAACACAGGACCCTCCATGCGGATGGGATGGTCTCTGACGGGAATAAACAAACCCCTTCCTTAAAGGTTCCCCTTCAGATCACTCGCAGGGGACAGTGAATGTGAGATCCATCATACCGCGGAGGCAGAGAGCTTGGTTCACAGTCCTGTAGGTGTTATGGGAACTGAATACCTCCAGCTCAATGAACAGATATGCTCTCTGTTCCCCGTGTAATCCCCCTATAGAAACGTGTGTGCCTTGGCAGTCCTTCTATCCCCGACTCTGCCCTCATTGTAAGTAGAATGGGCAAAGCCGTATGTGTAAAGTGGGACCCGGTTGGAGTTAAACGTGAAGTCTGGGAGAGAGGTGTAAGCTCCAGCTTCCCTCGGGTTTGTGGCTGGGCGTATGGGCCTTTAACCCGATGAGGACATTATTATAGCTTGAAGGCATTCCCCGATTATTCTGCAATACATCGTGGCAATGACGGGACAAGTATCACATAGCCATAACCACTCTCATGTAGCTCTGCTTCTTGTCCCGTCTCCACCCACAGGTTTTACCATCTCTGGAGCACGCGAAGGCACACAAGAGTCAACTCCTACGTTAAACGCCCCCATATGCCATCATTATAAAAGTCTACCTTGACTGTCTCTCGCTGAAATAAACTAACCGCTTACATTACCCAGAATAATATGATTTTTATGGGCATAATTTTTCCTCCGTCAGAACCCAATACTACAAGTAATTAAGTTAATGGCTCATTCCATGGCTCAAAAGAAAAAAAGTTTATTGACTGAAAATACCAATACGTCTTATGTAGGTGTTTTTTCAATTGTACAGTTATAGGTACATCAAACAAGGCCTAACGATACAATATATTTAGAGGAGAATTTACCCAGAATAGATACACTAAAGCGAAATGTTGAAAGATCAATTATTGGAAAATAATGATTTATTATTTGAGTTTCCAAAAGGTTTCTTGAATATTCTTTTTGTTGAATTCTGTTAGTATTCATGTACAAGAATCACACATTATTTTTCCTAAGAACATCGGAGTTATAAGAAATGACAACATTGCAGAAGTGCGCTTGGCCTATATTCAACCACCCACGTAGGTGAACATTTATCATTTCAGATATACTGTATACTTAAGTTAAGAAATGGGGGTATTCCAAAAGAAGTACCGCCTAGGAACACACTGTGCTAACGCAATCTTTAGACAAAACTCGTACTTCTACCGCAAACGATTGAGTTATATTCCGATATGAAAAAGTCAAACTTGCTTGAGGAATCATGAGCTTTGAAATGGTCACCACCCGTAACCTGTTAGGGCGAGGCATTTCGAGCGTTCGGGGAGAAAAAATTGTTTAAACACATAAGCTTAGTTTTCGCGGCGCGCAATGATGTTTTTATGGCGTAATAGTAATGTTTACAATCTGTAAGGCGCGACCTATGACGGTATCGTTGGCAAGACAGAACATCGTGTATGTGGACCTAAACAAGGCAGCTTTGTGTGGGGGCACACTCTCACATCTTGAGCAACCCTGACTTGCTTACTTCACCGGAATCGAACCAAAAAATTGAAATATTAGAAGAAGGAAAAAATACACAGGCGAGACTGTAAGATGAGACAAGATGCCACAAGAGGGAACTGGGAGGGAAGTAGAAAAGGGTATCCAGTCTCATTGTCGTGCTGGTCGAAAGAGAAACATTTAGCTTTTGCTGCGTACTCGTAACGTCTCCAGTAGGTGGGGCGCAGGATCGGATTCGCTTAGACAACATGGGGGCCTCAAAACGTCGACAAACAAACTGAGACCAGGCGCGCACGCACGAGGAATTCAGATTACCTCCCTCCTATGTGACGCGCCCGTCTTAGCAGACCCTTTTTGTAAAGCTTAACCGTCTCGCACTCCGGCCCAAAATGAAATCTCCCGCGAAAGAAGTGAAAAGCACGTTAACGCACAGCCGATCGAAGCCATGTGGTGTCGCCACAGAAGCATACGGTCGTTGAGCTTCTGTGGTCTAACTCAGAACAGAGGTCTCTTGGTGGATGCAAAACCTCCGCTGATGACGATCGACTCGCCTGGATACATTGGCCAGCAGCGAAACGGGAGGCTATGTTTTCGTCCAATTGCTAAGGACGTACGTATGGCATTGACATAATCCTTATCTGAGGAGCACGCTCCCAATAGAGGCATAACACTTGTCTGTATTACGCTGGTCACTTCTTGTTTCCGACGAATAATAACCCCGGTAGGAGAGTCGTGAGTTGGGGGAAGGGGGGGGGGGGGGGTGCTGCAACAAGCATGTGTCTGGCTGGGCAAAGGGAGGGAGTGAATAGGGGTAAGAACATCTGGAAACTTTCCCAGGGCTCCAGACAGGAAACTCATCCATTTTTTCCTTGCAAGTGCAAATTGCTCAAAACATGTGCAATTCTAGTCAATGAATGGAAGTAATCAACAGATTTGTCAAAGATAATTCTTCAAATAAGCGCTACTTAGACATGCTCTTTTCCAGATGCCAGTCTATCTATAGACTCCCCACCTTTCTGTAAGAATTGCACCAAAACATGTACTCGCTCCCGATATCCAGATTCCTTTTTGTCCGTGTGATATTGATCAGCCAAGGAGTGAATTATGATGTAATCACTCGTAAGTTCGAAAATTTAGAGCCTCACAAAACTCTAATCACGTCTGATGTTTGTGTCTGTTAAATAACCGTCATTTTCTTCTCATTTCAGCTGGCCTTCGCAGGTGTCCGAACTACAGGTGAGTGGTGACGTGTCAGGCGACGTCACTTAGCCTTTCATATTTGATTCACACTCGTGTTTACGTGAGCACGAGTGTTGGATGGAAAATATTTCTGGAATTCACGGTCTGACATGGTTCAGTATGGTACATTCAGTGATAAATTATTCCTCTCAGAGAATAAGTGTTAGGTTGATTTTGAGTTATTACTACCCTTGCTTTAATACACAGATGTTAGTTTTGCTTCGAAAGCAAGGAATTTAGCTCCTAGTAAATCCAGGAAAAAAACACATTAGGGCAACGAGTAGCTTCGTTGATACAGATTTATGGTTTTCTGTTTGCTTGCTGCTAGTATGATGCCATTCCGAGATATGCGAGGTCCTGTTCATAAATAAGAGCAACAAATAGCAATTTGGAAATACCTAAAAACACTGAACCATGAAGTAGTTCAACTTAACTTTTTTTGTGGTCAAATCGATCCGAGAGATTCACAAGAGATGCACTTGCCAAATACACACTATATACTTCTTCAAATCTATAATCAAGATTAAAATGACCTATCAACATTAATCCATTTAAATAAGTATACCCTCTCCATTAGACTATGAAGAAACAGGATAAGATTTGCAATATATATATATATATATATATATATATATATATATATATATATATATATATATATATATGTGTGATACTTTTTCCAATGGAAATTTGTTTTAGAGTTAAGTACATTTCCTCACCTTATGGGAATGGAAATGGGATCCGGATAGGGCTACGTCAGACGGCAGTATCCAGGTGGACCCCTCATCGTGTGCCCCCTCCCTCTAGGTCTAGATCGGAACAGATCTTTTCACAAACAGCTATGTGCAGACAGGCTCAGGTAGGCTGTTGAGGTACATCACGATACAGACAAGATAGGCACACCGGGCTACGGGCCCCTCCCCTCAGTGCCCTCTGAACCCTCGGCTCATAGATAGACATAGATAGGGCAGCCGTCGGGAGGCCCCTATCTGACAGCCTCCGGGGTATAAGGACGGGGGTGGTTGGTGCGGCTGGGATGGAGAAGGGTTTGCAACGGGCGTGCACAGCCAGCAGAGATTCATGAATGCCTCACGTCTAAGAGTTTCAATTTTTCCATGACCGACTTCGATTCCGTGATTGAATCCGACAAAGAAATGGATGAAGGCGGCTAGAGAAATCAGGTCGGACCCATTGACGGCTAACCCATGCATGGCTCAGGAGTGGAGGAAGGGTAGGCGGGTTGGGTTGGTCATATATATGTACAATGGGATCTTATTCATACCCCCACAGCCCAAACATACGCACACACACAGCAACCAATCTCACCCTATCTTTGGCACCCTAGTCGGTAGACAACTACGTTAAAAACAAACCAACATCAACAAGGAAAATAAACAGACATCGGATGAAAAATCATACATGGAAAAAATATAAGCCATAAAGCAGCCAAAAATATACGTTGGGTATCCACCCCCGCAAGGTGAGCTGCAGCAGCGGCAGGCAGGGGGCCTGTAGGGGAATATGCTGTTGATCAAGCAGGGGTGTCTAGATAAAGGTGTACGCTGCAGGGTGGTAGGCTCAAGGCCGGTACAGCATCCTAGATGAGGTTGTGAAGGGGTTGCAGGACCTGAGGTCCCTGGGTGCTCAGCCTATCTAACCCCCCCCCCCCCACCACCACCACCACCACCACCCCACGCAAACACACATACTCACTCCACGACTGACAGCACTCCGGGACGCGTCCTGGTAATCTATATGGTTATTATGGTGTCTATCTGATGCATAGCGGGTCGGCGAGGTAGCCGACCATAGCCTGTATTAACTGTTAAATAGGAAAAGATTTCACCTGTCGGCATCTCGACAAGATCATAGAATCAAGCAGTGCGGCACGGTAGGTGCTTATGGTGCGCTGTTGAGGGAATACAATGTTTCAGAGAGTGGTGATTTATGTATGAAATGCGAATAGACATTCAATAACCAAAGAAACCTCTGATATAGACCCGTATAAGAAAGGTGGATTTGGCTCGGCATTGAAGGGATCTGTGAACATTACTTGCCTAGATCTATAGCTATACGCTTTCCAGTGCTGCTAAAATAATCCCCACGAAAGGCAGCCGGGGTGATGAGTGATGGGCATACTGGCTCCGGCAAGAAGAGCTTGGCGTCTGCCATACTATAATGCATTTTCTTTTATAAAAAGAAAAGTAGACAAGGGCTTGGGTAATTTTCTGACCGACCTGCCACGGTCTGTACGTTTCGGTACGTATTTCCTATGTACAACCATTGAGGACCTCACTTCACCGCCTCCCCATTCTGAGAATGAAGCAGTCTCTGGATGTTTAGACATTGAGGGACGTTGTTTTTCAAACATTGTCCTGAGTGTAGGCCTGAATGAAGTGGCATTCCAGTAAACCCTTGCATACAGCTAAGAGTCACGCATAACCTTATCCCATCTTTCCACCCAAGAGGACATGTTTTTGACACACGTCAGTCAATATCCCATCTCCCTGAATTTACCATGTCAATGGCCTTACGCATAGAGAATATAGCTGCAAAAAATGGTTTTATAGGTCGTTGACCCGCCTTCCCCTTCCTTCTACCTAAATAACCTCCCACCCACTCACCCAGTCTATAAGATAACTGTAAAAGTGATTTCCCTGGTTTTCCCCCAAGGTCTACCTGGAAAACAGGTTGGGAATACTCCGCGCTGTCGGGGTGCCTCTTAACCCATCGCCGGCGAGAGAGAAAAAAGGGCCAAGACCCGGGTATTGGAGCTGCCTGCCCTACGCCCACAGCCCCGGTATTAAGTGCGCAGTTATTACCTATGGGAGGGGGCTTCCTCCAGGGTGAGCTCCCAGCTGCGACCCCACCAGGTGCTCTCCAGTGCAGACCACAGGAGTAATAAATATGCAGCATGCTGGTCACCTTTCTCTATGGCCTCTTACCTGGATATATGGCAGCTTCAACATCACAGACACGCCGATAAGAGACGTGGCTGTCTGCTTGGGAACTGATGATGCAGAAAAATAACTTTATAATATAGCAGGCAGACGTATGCACTCATCTTCAATGTTTAAGTACACTTTTTGAGAGGATCCGCACACATTTGTTCTCGGTATCTATATGACTTTATATATAAATATATATATGTAGTTGACAAGTTGACATAACATTTCTACGATTTTAACCTAGGCTTATATTAGAAAACGGCTTTGGCAATCACTCAAATTGATTCTTCGAGGTGTGTTCTAAATGATCTGCGGAATAACGCCATTGCAGGTACATATCCCGTAGATATTGAACATTAATTGATTCAGTATGAGTAAAATACAACTTGAACGATACTCCCGATGACATTACGTTTCTGTATGCGGCCGCTATCGTATACTTCCTATTAGATATAATTCAAACACTAGATATCAATATTACATTAAACTATAACTTGAACTCAATTGTGAAAGGTTAATTAAATTCGTAATTAGCCGTAGCTGTACACATTGTTCATCCAATCTATTTGGATATAACATTTAGCCCTTTGCCTACCAGAGATCTCGAGCTAGAAATGCACAAAATACATTCAACTCCACTGCCTTAGTGGTAATTCCTTTATTGATAGATTGTTTTATAAATGCATAGATAAGATAAAGGGTGTATGGAGCCATTGGGAAATTCTGATTGCCATGGCAACCAATCTAATTATTCAAGCGCAAAATCAGGGAGTTTTTCACATTTAGTAATACAATATACAAAGCTACGCCATTGGGAAATTCTGATTGCCATGGCAACCAATCTAATTATTCAAGCGCAAAATCAGGGAGTTTTTCACATTTAGTAATACAATATACAAAGCTACACCTATCCAAGTAGGCTGAAATAACTTGAACTCATGTAGTAGTCGTAGTAGAAATATTAAAAGTAGCCTAGAAACTTTTGTTGGCAGAACAAAATCTCACTTTGAGGCATAGGTAAGGTCATGTGAGGAATATGAACTTATATATTGTCTAACACACACATATATATCTTTTTTTTAATAATGTGTTACTATGTTACAAATAAAAATTGGAGTTCATACAGTTATGCCCCATTTCTCAGTTAACTGGGAATATTAGATTATACTATTGTTGGTATCAATATATTCTTACAATATTTTAAACATAATTTGTAGATTTTTCTTACAATACTTAGAGTTACCATACCTTTAGGTATATCCTCAATTTCATGAGAATCGTACTTCATCGTGATCTCCAACCACTAATACTCTTAAAATCCTTCTTATTGTTCCATATGTTCAGTTTTATCTCATTACTCAAGGATGGTCGCTCGACCATTGTATTTTAGTGTATCATTCTTGGAATTGATATACCTATAAACATCTACTCAATAAAACAGAGATCGCCGAGTGCCTTATTTTCTTTAGTTTGTTCAAATCAGTTTTCATCACCTACCCCTGCTGAGACCGATTTAGTTACACTTTTTAGGTATTCAGAAAATATTAATGACCTATTCAACAACCCATATATGATAACAGGCTGAGATCTATCGGTTAAGTACCTCTCAATCCACTTATTTAAACATAGAGATATCCGATAGGAAAATTTCAATTAAGGAACAAGAATTTTTCTGGGCAAACTATCAAATGCCTTTTTGGCATCGAATATGCAACCAGCTGTGATACATAACTGGCTATTTTCATATATGGACTGAGTTATTTTTCATACTGTCACCTTATTACACCTCGATAAGAACCAACATTGGTTGGTGCTGATATCGTCTTTAAATTGATTCATGAGAAACTTACATATTAACTTATCGGCAATGTTAGAAGGCACAGGCAATAAACTTATGGGTCGGCAATTTTCTATCGTCATTTTACCCTCTTTCCAACAAGCTGGTATCACCCTATCTAAGCGGCATTACAGCAGGTGAACAAATTCATCTAGCAATAATTTGAGAGTATATATATATGCAGTTCATTTGTAAAATCTATTATATACCCGTGCACGCACCTTTAATAGTTACTTGGCGCTGCTCACTATACGTATACTGAGTTTATTTCGGGTATTTGATATATATAGAACAGCTTACCATGCTAGTACATGATACAGGACAGGTCGAACATGATACAGGGGTTGCCTTTATTCATGGAACTTGATCTCATGGCCTATAGCGTCTACTACATCTAAGGCTATGTATTGGGCCATCCTCTATACCAACCAGTATGTGCAAAGTTTTGGTAACCTTTTCCAAGTACCACGAACCATTCCATTATCATCGATACCTTGTTCAGTGCACTATGTTAATATTAAGATCATATAATGTCTAGCTAAATGCGCACTATGTACCTGTCGAGCTGCTACTTAAGCTTTCAACTCCAGCGGGACAGAGCGGAAGAACGGCCTGGCCGAGTTCTGATATGTAATAACTACTTACCCGAATAAAAGTGTACACAAAAAAAATGGCCCCGTTCAATGAATAAACATCAACCCCATCTCGTTCTGCATCATGTACGGCGTTGTTCTATATAATCTACCATTACTCTTCCATGTGTAATTCAGAGTCTAGGGGATACCCGCCCCACCCTCCCGCCTTCCTACATGCAGTGGACTTGAACATTTGGATTTCAATGCCAGTAAACACTGTTTATCCTCACCTTGCTGAAAATCAGAGACACTCACCGAGAAATCGCAGACGGTGTCTATGCTTGTTTGCACTTCAAGCCATTGACAAAGGCCCTGCAGAAATACCTAACACTAGGGCAATGGATCAAATTTTGAATTCAATGGTGGGTGCAGGGTCGTAGTATACCTTGACATGAAGGTTTAAGCCTTGGTAAAATATCTTCAGCCTTGACATGAAAACTGTATTTATTACATCCCCAGCAGCGGTATGTAATTAAAGAGTGTTTCCCGGCGTTTAGACGACGATTGTAGGCGGCGATTCTTGAATTTTACACCACCTGACGACTTTCAGGTCAATGGCTGGAAATCGGTACATATTAAAAGTGTTAAGGGTTGAGGAAATTCTTGGGTTGATGACTATTGCGGGCGATATTACGTAATGGAGCACCACCTAGTGGCTAGATGATATACAGTCGTCACGTTTTATTCGTCTAGTGTAAACCCCGGGTTTGGCTCACTGTTTCAGGCAACGAGCCGTGCTGCTCTGGTTTGCACAACCACATTCCGCCAAGCATTACCAGATCTTTCATGCAATGCTTGACCAAAGCCGTGCTTTAGATCTCATTTATTGTTTCATAATAAAAAAAAACATTCCATAGAAATATATACCATATTAGGTAAAAATAGCTGAGTTTATGACAGATAAAGAATATGCAAATTTTGTCTCAGAATGCACCAAATTGCTCCATTTCTGAATTTAAAAAAAAGAGAAGATATTCCTGGGGAGGCTTCACATACCCCTCCTGTCCACTACCCTAATCGGGATGTACTTTGGAAACTACATAACCTTAAATTTGAAACACACCCATAGCATCACTTCAATCCCGCCTAACATAGTTCACCTTACACACCCACTGAGCTACCTAGAACACACATCCTTTCGTCCATACCTTGTATGAATGACATACCCAATCACCCACACACCTGGGGGCCGTTCAATATCTGAAAGGATTCTTCTAGGACTGTTACATGGTGCTCCTAGGACGGTCCACGTTAAATATCTTAAAACTATCCTTTGGAAGGACATCTCAATAATTGTCATTCATGAAGCTGATAGCCTAACTGGCCCTTATATAATCAAGGAACACACGTGAATAGTATGCTTCAGGGTTTCTATCAATAAGAATATGTAAATACTATATTTAGTCTCCATAGAATTGTAGTGGTCCGCTGGTTCTTTTCTCGGATCTCTTCCCAAGGACAAGATTATCTAACCTATTTCAGTGGCACTTGTACTGCATAGGTTGGTTCGGATATTGTTCAGTAAGTCAGAAGATGATGAATCAACTACCACTTGTTCCTAGTGGACACAAAACCAGACTCTCAGAATTTAGGTATATTGTTCTTTATCATACCTTTGCGTACACAGTACCTCAGCACCGGAATGCCGAGTAAAGTCGGGGAGTGAGTCCACAAGCCGTAGCAAGTTCCCTCACTCAACCACCGAAAGGGTTTGGAGAAACCCTACCAACCATGAGGCTCAACATGGTGGAACTCACAGAGTAACCTGTCAACCTGCTGCGGACTTATTTAGATTATTTGAGGCAGGAGTGGGACTGAGACTACTGAAACGGTTTGAGGTCTATCTAGGAATGGTTGTGTAGTCAGTATAGTCGGTATGGTGGTTAAATGTTCAACCATAGTCACTGATTCAAACAGTTTATTTTAATATAACACAAAAGGACAGCTGGTCTGTTGATTATCCCCCTTGTCAAACTGATGCTATAAATAGAACAACGAATCATGATATTCCTTCCGCGTGTAGGGGACTGGCCAATCATAGCCATGCTCTCTGCACACTTTAACGGACCGTATCGCAAAGCTGGATATGGTGCTAGACGAATTACAGGGACGAAATAGGTCTATAAGTGAGCTTTTCACAGAGGATACACTTGGAGAGCGTCGGTCCTCACACTGCAACGCTTGAGCAACCTATAGGCAACTTTGGGGAAGAAGTGTAGCATTACGTTAGTTACCCCCACTGACAGCCGAGGCGCAACTGAGGCTTTCTCACCAGGGGTCTCAGCTAGGCTCTAACGCCTTTCGGGTGGTGGGCCCTAACATCCTGCGATCTACCCATGGCTTTCCTGGGCTCTCCTGACCACTGGTCTACTTCAGTCAATAACTAGCACACCTAGAGCCTCTACTCAGCTGCCAGGAAGTGTGACAGCAAAGTAAGCAGGGAAAACGGCAGGCTTTGGCTGTATATGTAATCCTGTGCCTATAGGCTTAGACATTCTACTGTATTGACTGAGAACAAATTTTTTCTCATTAGTGTTATCAATATTACACAAAGAGACACACACAGATATATATATATATCTATGTATATATATCTATGTATATATATATATATATATATATATATATGTATATATATGTGTGTATATAGAACGACCTGTCCATGCTGTACATGCTACAAAACGAGATGAAGAATTGTTGCTTTTTTCGGAATTCGGCCTGGGGCCTCGTACCGTAAAAACACCAATTTTCATCGAGTTTTGTAGCGTGTACAAGCATGGTAGGTCGTTATATATTTATTATATATCCAAAATTGATAAAATCTTACCATATTTTGGCATAGAAAACATATCTATGTGAAAGCCCACACACTGCTGATGTTTCAACGTGTTCAGTATTTATAACAGTGTACTGCACAGGGTGCAGTATACAATTCATACTGCACAGGGAGCAGCAGTATCTAATTATACTTCATGGGTATATAAGACCAAAGTGTCCGCTTACGTGGGGTGTCCGCTTACGCGAGGTTAAAATAAACATCTAATAGAAGGAACCGTTCCGAACGAAGGTGTCCGTTAACGCGGGGTTTCCGCTTACGCGGGGTGTCCGTTAGGCGGGGTTCTACTGTACATGTATTCATGGCCATTCATTGCGATGATTCAGTCGCATCAGTGTGGAATGCCCAATTTCTAGAGATTGAATGCAATGGATCCATCGCAGTTGGGGTAATAAAATACGCCGATGGGGCGGCGATGGTCCCCAAAATGATTCCGTCGCGCAAATGGAGCCGGGGCTTAAACCGTATGTTTTTAGCAAGGCACCAGTATTACTGGTGAACGGTACTGGAATTGCAATCAATTATCAGCACATAATACCTTCAATGAAACACCAGTTTGAGAAAGTGTGATAGCAAGGCAAGCTTTGAAAACGACAGGCTGTGAATATAAGCTTGAACCTATGGAAGTAAACTCACAAATAACAGGGAATATTAACCATTAGGCGCCATTCAGAAAGAAAGATTAAGATTTCAACACTACTTCATTTTTAGAATACACAAGTGTCTTTGTATTGGGTGGAGCTGTATTTATTCTAAACGTGGACTTACTGCATATGAATCACCATGCAAATCGGAAGTGAATAAGAGATTCGGAAAGCGGCCTCAATTGGGTATGCCTCTAACACTGAGACACTGGCCCTCTGCTCCCTTCTCAATGTCAGAGCATTAGTACACAGATGGTTAAGGGTTAGTGTTTTGCAGCGAGCTCAAAGTCTATATGACCACTTTAACCATTAGGGAGAGTATATGAGTGTGTGACACATGCTCAGAAACAGCCTAACAAGATAGCCATAGGCAAAAGAGCAACAGGACTGTTTGGACCTCTTAGATCCAACTTGGCTTGAAAGGCAATTTAACTATCAAAAGTTATATATTTGTTATATATACAATCAATATGTTATTAGAGTAAGGAATATCTTGCGACTAAGACAATTTGTAGAGCATTCATTATTTGAATGGATCTAACATTCAATATTGGTTACATTGTCCCCCACTTTTACTCAAGGCATATGTAGCGAAGTGTGTACACTTGCAGTTTATAATGTATTCTTGTATGCAGCCACAATTCAACAGTTATTGACAGATGCTGGTTTAGAGCACCTTGGATGGGAGGTATGGAATCTGATAGCCTTGCTGTCACTATGAAGAGGACTATCCTCATGTCTCAACAAAGGAAGGAAAATAGTTTTATTTTGTTATACATACAACTAGTAAGAAGTCTAACCAGTTTGCAGGAGGAAGATGATTAACCTTTTCTTTAGATTGTATTAACTGTTTCTTTTGACTTTTACCCATTAGGCTGTAATTGGTGTCAATATCTCAAACAGCATCAGCCTGTCAACATATTTAAGCTGCAGTTGAATATGGCACAAAATATTGCTGAAATAATTTTGAAATATTACTGCTGAACCAGTCAGCAGTACATAAATGTATAAGGGATGCACCACCAATGAATAGCTCTGCTTTGTCACAAGATCTCATTGTGCCCAAGCCTGATTCCTCCAAATTACTACAACATCCATCTGCCGTAGAGCTCACAGTCAGCCTTCTAAAAATCAAGGCTGTGTGTGAAATTTGGAGATTGTACTTTGCATGTTGCCAGGCAAAGCTATAGTGTCCAGGATAGATTTGGTCCATTGCTCAAGCTTAGTTTTACATACACTTCATCCTGTGTTTTCCTGACCCTTGAAGACTGTTTACAGCTTCTACTTCTGATTTATCCATGGTTCATCTCTATGCAGCACAATCTGATCAGTTGATTCCCAATAGAAGATATTCCTAAGCTGACTTATAGCATCAGAATCAGGATCTTTCACAAAGATTATTTGAATGCTTTCCTCTTCCCCCCAGATGTTGATGATATGTAGAAATACTTTTGTAGAACAGGAAATTCACCAGCTAACCTGGCCTTCCTGAGGACAGATGGATTATTTGTCCTACTGCCTGACTGCCAGCTATTGCAATCTCATTTTGTTGTTGTTTTGCTAGATCTATTTCCAAAACAGAGGAACCATGGTGGGTCCTTTAAACAACAACTTATGTTGTGGACTGGCCTTACCCCTCATAGTACAGAAGTTATGTCTTACCTTGAATCCTTCTGCTCATTAAAAACCTTTTGAAACAGCAGATAAAAGGCAGTATTTGTCAGCTAATTTATCTATCTTGTATCGTGTGCAACTGGTATACTTGGAACATTGCCTGAACCCATCCACATCTATTTAAGACTTCAATGTATGTGGTTGTGTTTAATGTTGAAATAATTTGGATTATAAGCAAATTTATTTTCCTAGGAACAAGAAATCTGAAACTATGTTAACAAATTCATAATGCTTTGAACAATCAAATAGAATGTAATATCAACCCTAACCACAGGAGTGAAACGGGCACACAGCTGGGTTGTTGTCAGTAAAAACTGTCAGGGGCCAGGTAGTAGAGGCTAATTTCATCATCTGAGAATGCACATGATCCTTAAAGTTATTTCACATAAAATTGTTTATTATGATGGCATGACAGCCTTGAAACCTAGATTTCACTATCCACGGGCCAGCATACCTAGAACTTGGCTTTGATATTGTATGCCTGTGTGAAATAGGAACAGATGCCATTATGTCTACAGGGATGCCAGTTTGTAGGATTTTGCCTACATATACATGTAGGATTTTCAAAGTTATGAAAATTTCAAGAAATAGTATGTTTTGAGAACAATATAGACTCCAGGTTCCCTAGAATCTAGATCTTAGATAAACTTGTTCTGTAATCTTTCAAAATTCTGAATTCAGCTACCCATAGCACACTCAAGTTAGAGGGCCTATGGATCTCAGTGCTCCAATCTACAGCTGTAGGATGGTGGAATTCCTGTAGAAAATGCTCCTACGGATAAGGGCAATCTTGAATACTGACATCTGATTGGCTTAAAATGTGTCATTAGAGAATAGAGTTATTAAATCATTACCAAGTTTAAATGAAGATATCAGTCTTAGGAATGTTTAATGAACTTGTAAAGATATTCTGCAGAATATAGAACTGATAGGGTGTGGTAATCTTTCTTAAATGATTTTCTTTGAAGAGTACCCCATTTAGTGCAGAACTACACATGTAACCACTCTCATAGCAGGTATCTAGTTATCCTATACTGCCAGTCCATGCCCGAGGATCTGCCCGAAGAGTGATGGGGATTCCCCATACACCGTGTGCCATAGACTGGCCTCAGTCCCCATGTAGGAATTTTTCCATACCCCCACTGGCATCCCTGTGTCTATTAACGCTAAGTTTCGATATTTTTTCCGTTATTCTTTTCTAATTAGAAAGAGCTAACAAATAGGTATAACCTTCCCAAACACAGGAAATATGATTTTATAAGTCTTCTGTCATTTGTGTGGTTGTTATTAGAGTCATACATGAAGAATTTCCAGGTTTATGGACATTTCTGCAGAAAATCCAAGATGATCACTCCCCACATGTTGGTATATGGTAAAAACATTTATTAAATCAATCATTCCATATCTTTATGTTCCTCTTGCACACATTTGAGGTGATTCATATAGGTTTCTTATTGGTAGTAACCATTCTAAAAGTGTCATAGTGCTCTGTGATGGTCAATTTTCAAAATGGCCGGCACCCGGCTCCTGGGACTTATCTGCAATGCCCATACATCTAAAAGTTGTCCTTAGGGGCTCCCCTAACCATGTACCAAAACTCATTCTTGTTTCATTAAATGCACAATCATGTATGAAAGCATAACAAAAGCGACCGGGGTGGGGAATTAGCTCAGTGGTAAAGAGCACTGGAATTGTAATACCAAAAAATACCAAGGTTCTCAGACTTTGTTGATTCTGGTCCCACTGCAGCCACTTTTCTCCTTCAACCCAAGCAGTGGTAGATTTACTGCTATATCAAAGACCAATCCTTCTTATACCATGTCTATGTGGTGTGGGAAGTAAAATAACTCTGACCTCGGTAAATGTGTAGGGGTGAGGTTTCAACCTAAATTCATTTCATAGATTCGATCACCACCCTTGTGGTGTAAAAGAACCTTGAGAAAGTTTGGTGAAAGCTTGCTTAACTGGACTGGAAAGCTTGGCTAACTGGACATTAAATCAAACCAACAATCAAAGAAACCACTACTTTACGCATAACGGACAAAGCAACTGTATCATTTTTATATAATAAAAGTCTAAAATAGAGTTTTACATTGATATACAAGAAACTATTTCTTCAATATGGCCTACTGAACCCAATATTAGACCAAACTATTGACCATTTTAGCGATACTACCTGCAACACTAAAAATATTTGAGAAATTTTATCATTTTGCCTTCTGAATATCCACCATATGCGTATGCATATATTATATATATATATATATAAATATTATATAGATATATATATATATGTATATATATATATATATACTGGCGCGCTCATTGGTATGGCTAGAACCAATAGTACAATGCACCGAAGGGGTTGTAGTTTGACTTGCCCGCAGACAGTAAAATCCAGCCTTAGTCTGGGTGTCTACTGTTTGCAGGCAGATGGTTTCACTAAGGAGAGCATGGCGTTCATTCTTTGGGCTCCCAGTACGACTGTTTTACGAGGAGACGTTGACGATGCTCACTTGTCAGCTGGTTAAGCGGAGGCTTTGATCTCTGCCGCACGCTCTTATCAGCATCACCGCGCACTGATTGCTTGTCCTAACCGTGATGGAAACCTCCACTCTGAAGCCTGATTACCTGAACAATTCCAACAAAGGGACTAGAATCCATCATATTTCAGAAAAAAAAGAATAACACTATGTATATCTTTCCTGAGTGACAGGCAACTATACCTGGGTCATCAGCAAGGCAACCCAGGTATCTCCTCGGCTTTATCTTTCTGGGGGTGTTACTACATTGAATGATGTAGTAGGGGTAGGGTTTGAACTATAGCTCTATAGCTTTGGTATATTACCAAGTCACACATCACGGAAAAATATCTATATTATATATAGGGAACATCGTCAACCACTGCTCATACTTAAAAGATTTCAACCACGAAGATGCAAGATTATATCGACATTATACACGAGGCGATGATAAGCATCAGTTATATTTGATAATACTTTCTACTATATTATTCGAATCACATTGTTCCAGTATTATTCACACATGTAGATTTTGTTTTGTAAAATAGTTTAAACCTGGTATTTGATGCATGTATCTTCCCTAGTTGTATTACCCTAGTTGCATCCTACATCAGTGTGGTGATTGATATCCCCGATTTTAGCACGATGTACAATTTGTCTGGGCTGTGTCAGACATTCGTGATTAGCTAACGTATATAATATGTGAGTATAATAAGGGAGGAACACAATATACAAAACCAGAATGCGAACAAAAAACTACACGTCTGATTATGCGACCAAATTATCAGAGGTAATGATGAAACCTCATCGGCAGTGTGCATTGCACGTTCTGGAGATGTTCTGGGAAATGGAGACAGAGAAATGTACATATTTCTTTGTCAATCGAATCTGCCCGTCTGATAAAACGCCATAAGTTGGCGATGTATGATCAGTCACTAAAGATTCTGCAAAATAAGTCAAGCTATACTATGAGGCAATCAAAAGGTAATACATGTACAGTAATGGAACTATGCTATAGGATCACAGATATGGTACCCACTCTATAAAGGTAATTAGATGGTGACTTTGGTATAGAATAGTCATGAAAAGAGCTTCGAACAGATTTATTTAGGAGGCATGCTCTCGGAAGCAAGAACACATCTGGTAATATTTTAGGTGTAACTAGAGAAGGTCAGAAACAATTTCTGTATACCAACAGAAACGTCTCGGCATGTGGTATACATAGGTTACGAATGGTGTACAACTATACTTCCTTAGATTAGATTCCACGTTCCTTCCCCTCATGTTCTGTCTCTGCTAACATTTCAGCATGTGGAGGCAACCCTGCAGACGTCATGTTCGTGCTCGACTCCTCCACTAGTATATGGAAACCTGACTTCCAGCGACAACTGACCTTTGTACAGGAGATGGTTGACATCTTTCCCATAGCTCCCAACTTGACGCGGGTGGCCCTGGTGACGTACGATACTCGCCCGAGGGTAATCTTCTACTTCAACACATTCAAGAGTAAATCGCGGATGCGCCGGCGCATCGGGCAGGTGCGACGCGATCCTCACATGCATACCTTCACCGATCGCGCCCTTCGCATCATGCGGAAGATCGTGCGCACGGAGCGATTTGGCGCCAGGTTTGGAGATGAGGAAGTTACACAGGTGGCCATTATAATCACTGACGGGCGCAGTGATAACACCACGGCCACGGGCCTGGAGGCAGCCAAGGCCCGTGAACAGGGGATTCATATCTTTGCCATCGGGGTCGGTGATAAAGTGGATGAACTGGAACTTCAGAGCATAGCTAGTAAGCCCACCCACCAGTATGTTCATAGGGTGCACAACTACGAAAGTTTGGATACTATCAAGGAGCTTTTGGCGATAAAGACATGTACAGGTGAGTTAGTATATTGACGGGCTATTAGTAATTCTGAAAAGGGATAGAGAGATCTTGCTAGTTCTAAGCTGAACATTGATAAACATGAGGACTTTCTTGATTGTATATCTGATTTATTCATTCTATCTGTATTCTAAGCATAAACTGCGTAAGGGAGAATGTAGAGTATGCCACCATTTAAGGAGAATAACTACATAGTGAATAGAATAATTGTTCGGCCCAATATCTGAGGGGCAAGTCCATATTTATTGTCCCTCACTGGTGCAATTTATCATGGTAAGGTTTATGGATGAGGATATAATGCGTCTCTGCTATATACAGACTGTATACTTAACATCAATCATAGAAATTACGAGCCAGTGTTAGGGAGGGCAAAACGGTGACCTGCTTGTCAGTATAGGAACAAAATGCTATCAAGAGTTCTACTTTTGATATTCAGGGTATTTGATAAAAATGTATATTTAATGCCTTACCTCTTCAGTAACCGACTCGGCTACATCTCTGCCATCCACAATTCCGATAACAACACAGTCGACAACTGCATCGACCACGACCACCTCAACCGCAACACCCACGACAAAGACAAAAACAACAACAGCGACAACAACACCGACCACAACTCAAACGGCATCACCGACAACACACAGCACTGCATCTACACAATCACCTACAACATCTGCAAACACAAACAGAACATCAACCGCTCCACACCCTACTACCGCAAGCAGCACCACCCCAGCTGCTACAACTTCTACCCGTGCCTCAACACCAACCGCCGAGACAACAGTTCGTCCCACACAGTCTACTTCCCCTCGATTCGGCATTGACAATCGTGGAGCGGTAAAGATCGGCGTGCAGCCAACGACACCGTCCACTGAAGCGCCGCCTCGGTTGGTGCCGTATGCGGAAACGGACGAGTTCGTGATTAAGGAGAGAGAAAACGAAATCAATCCAGTCCCCAGCGCTACAACTAAAGTACCCGCGTCGTCCCACATCCGGCCGCCATTCGACCCTGAGGGGCTCAATAATGGTGAGTAGCTCAAGTAATTGAATGACTGAATATACTTTTCTAACTCGCACATCTATACTTGTATGTACATCTCCTTAACCATTAAGACTAGCCAACTTGGGAAATGTGAGGAATAATAAAAATGCTCCGGACTGAATCATAGAATGTAACATAGTCATGCCACTCTATTCTGTATCTGTTTTTGGCAGGCAGCAATGAGGGAGAACAGAATTATGTGATCTATATGGTTATAAAGTGACAAAGAAGGCCCAAATAAAACTAGGGTTAAGAGGGAGTCAAACAACACAATTCCGTGATCCCCCCAAATAAAGCCACCTATAAGTGCATTTAAGCTGTCCGGCGTCCACCTACTGCGATAGCAATTTTAGATCTTCCGATGCATTACAATGCATAATGTCGAAAATCATCTTACACAAACGTCTAGAATAGGAACTTCGGCGTGCAATGTAAACTATTTTTAGGTGTATCGCAAGGCCTATCGTAGAGCTCAGGGGACGCAGGGCCTTTACAGTATCGTTTGCTCTTGTGCACAGTATTGTGAAATGAGCCGGCCAATCCACATCCACACTGTAACCAAGTAAACTTGTGCAGCCACATGATTAAGCTACTGCAAGTTATTCTTCCTTTTCCAGAAGAGACTGTATTCTGTTTATTTCTGAGACTTGCCTAGATGTAGGAAAGTCGAAGTTTGACAAAACAAGACCGGGCACGTGCCTGTGGGCTGACATAAATAGTGTCTGTGTACCACCGCCTTAATCAATGACCTTGGCTCCAATGTTCCATTCTAGTGGTGTCCGGGGTCTCCTAGATCCATTGGAAGAATTTAAAAATAATAGTAGGTCTCATTCCTGTGGTAACAGTATCTATAGCTCCCTCCACACAGAGAACATAATTTGCGATCGACGTTAGTTATTCCCTGTAGTATAGGTTTCTGAGCCAGTAAAACTTACTCCATCTAATATATTCAGCCGGGTAGTGAGCACATAAGGGGCTATCTTTAAAGTACGTACGCATTGATGGGGGAGGGTGGGTTAAAAAAAAGTCGAAAACTTTACGTATGCACCTTCTTGTTCTATTGCCTACAAGATTAGGAGGGTGTGAGGGTATAAAATATTAACAAATTGTGCATACATACTTTATGGATGACATTTAAGCCTTCTGGAGTTCCGTGTCTCCTGTGTATCTTTCTCTTCCTCACAGTGTGCGTCTTTGACGAGCCAACTGACATAGTCTTCGTCATCGATGAGAAGAAAGGCGGACCGCACATTATGAACAACATCTGGAAATTCATCAAGGACCTTCTCAGCTACGTCGACATGTCGAACGGAAACGTCAACGTCAAATTCATCTACGAGTGCATCGACATCCCGGATGTGCAGCTTGGCAGTTACCGGAACAAGACGGCGCTGCTGTCGGCACTGAACCGCCTGGCGCGCCACCCGCGGACGTCAGCCGACCTTCTCCAGCACATGTCTTATCGTCTGCTCGGCTCTGACGTCAACTCCATCGAGCCTCACCACAAGATAGGCGTATACATCACAGATGGGCCGTCGGGGAATCTTAGCGCCACGCTCAACGAGGCGCAGACAGCCAAGCTGCTGCACAACATTGAACTGTTCGGGGTGGGGATCGGCAAGGATCTCGACCCGACCGAACTGCGAGCCCTCGTCAGCTGTGAGGTGGACAAGCACCTGCACATGGTTCTCACACCCAGAAAGTTGGACGGAGTCGTCCACCCGGTGATCAAAGAACTCTGTAAAGGTGAGATAAGCGTTCTTCTACAGGTGTAAGAAGTGAGGGCCTGTTTTAGATCATGAGAATTCCATTTTACGAACACCCAGATCTTCCCGATAACAAATATTTTGAAGTGATTTTCAACTACTTCAGATAATACAAAACGAAACCGAATATAATTGAGCCCAAATTAAAGTTGTGTTCATTCCTTTTTTCATAAGATGTATTAAGTCACATATTATAGCTTTGATACTTATGTGTATCACTCAGTTATAGATTTGTGTATGTGGTTGTATTTCATTGATTGCAGAGGTAAGAACGCCTGATTTCAGCTGACACCTGCATTTATAATGTTTTCTTTTATTACAAACACGATTTACATGTATACGATAACGTAGGAGGTATGAAATGTCTTGTATGTTTGGGTACAACATTGAAGTCAAGTATCCAGGGGAAGCAAACAGATATGCAACAGCATATTTGATGAGCACAAGTTTAGGGAAGGTGGTGATTGATTGTGGTGTCGTTGGCCTCCAGAGGGGGTGGGCTGGAGGCGATGTGACAAAGGCGGGCCACGTGCATGAGGCAGGCACCCGGCGACAATAAAGAAAGTCACTGACAGGCACCCTCGTCTAATGGCAGGTAGCCCACTGAGAGTCAGCCTAGCGTGGCCGATGGTCCCAGCTTGTGGTAGATTCCCTCGCCACCATGGTTCACGATGTGCCACAATCGCACCAGCCGCACCCTCTTCCTGAGCTGTGTATAACATAATACGTTCCTCTACCTCCCCTATTGATGCTGACTTTCATTCTACATTACTTACTTACCATTTCCAGGTGCCCCCTACCATTTCTAAACTTCTCCTGGTACAAATCTCCATCTTCCAAGCGGCCCCCCTTCTTCCACGTGAATCCCTCTAACTGAAAGAGAGGGTCCGAGAAAATGATTTTATCTATGTTGAACTACAATTTCATATGATTGGTAGTGATTGGGGTAAATATTAACATATATATTCAATCAACACATCAAATGTGTTTTTTGTGAATTAAGTACACATGAGAAAGTGATGAGAAGATAAAATAAGGAAGGTGAATAGGTATAAATAGGATAGGAAAAGGAGAACGATAAAGTGAGGACGAAAATCCGGTGATACGAACGGGAAGCTGAATTAGCAATTTCACTGGCATATTTCACTGGCATAAACCCCGGAACTTCTCTTCGTAGTTCATTAACTCAGCTCAATCCCGATTTACCCTCTAATTCAAAATCTATCTGCCTCTCACTTTCTACTGCAACTAAAGGGGCATACCAAATCTCTGAGATGATCCCCTAAAAATAAAACAATATATCAAAATAAATAAAAAAAAACAATAGAAAAAAGAAGCAAAATGATAATGCACGATACATCTCTGTTTCTGTATTTTCAACCTATAATCTGGATCATGTATATATATGCCTAGCACGACTCGTCTTACCTCTACATTTCCATATATGTATACCAACGGTCTTTTTTTTAAATCCTTGTCCCCACTGGCCCATGTATAGCAGTACAATGACTCCCAAATCCCAAATCATATACCCTATCTTCTAAACTCAGACAGCACCTCAGCCTATGCATATGGTTCTGAAATGATAATCTGAAGCTTCCACCTGTCCATGAACCAAGCTTTTCATGTATACTTCCCAACTAATAATCAATCTGTGCTTACCTATAGTCTTTTCCTCCTTAATGTAACCCCTTCACTCTTTTGCATGAAAAGCAACCCAACCGTGAGCAATAAATAGGGGATGCCTGCCCTGTTTCCCTTCTTTGGCGTTGTCACTCGTTCATTTTTCGCTGTAGGTGTGATTGGATCCTTTGATGCAAGTGGCTTTGGTGTCTAGATCCCGTTCCAGATCTCATTATATCATTAGCATGGGGCACTATTGTTAAGGCGATACAAAGTGGTTAAGGGTCATTCACTTGCCATATATGTACATGTATATATAAATATCTATTCTTTACTTCATCATATAACACAGTTGTTTATTCCGTATATGCTGGCGTGCAATGTAGGCATATATATATACATACATACATACATATATATATATATATATATATGCCAATATACATCGTATACGCATATTTACGCGACAGGGTGTAGATGCAATATATGCATTCTCACGCAGTGTAATTAGATACAACCCCCAAACCTATTAAGTCGTTTTCAAACTGATTTTAATATGAATACGTCAGTCAATCAGCTGATCATGATCATGATGCAATCCAGTAGTGAATTAGGTAGTGGTTTTTTTTTCTAACATTCCACTAGAATGTGGGCAACCATGGAAGACACAGTTTAGTAGTTCTTTACATGGGTAAATACACCTAGGAACGTTAAGGATTAGATGGAGAAAGGTTTTTTATATCAATATTTGCCAATATCATAATGTCTGGGATTGCCATGCCAGGAAGGCCAGTCACCCAACCCTACGTAAACGTCTCGCTTCCTTACTATGTAAGTTAGAAAGCCATATATGGCGAAAACTGTGTATTGAGACCCCTGAATACTGTTGTATACATGTTAAACTGGGGGCAGGGATAGGTGAGTGTGTGTAAACCTGTTCATAATATACACGATTTTCTTTCACTAGATCACAATCTGTCATCAACAGATCTAAGGTTTAATATCTATAACAATTCACTAACCATTTTGCACGAAATACCATATACTTTTGAAACTTGTTGCATATCGTTTTTTTGTCTAACAGTTACCCGCAGGGGATAGATAGGTGTCGCCCATATTCGGGAGTGGTAACAGAAATAAGATGCTCGCCATTCATTCACGTCAATTGATACAGGGTGAAATCTGGACCATGGTTATGAATATAGACAGTTATGGAAGTTCCTCAGAACTTCTGGTGGTCACTCCTTTTGCATTGTCCACTCTTTGAGTCAAAAGTCCAGAACCAGGTCTAGCATCTTATAAGGTGTGGCTAGCCCCTGTACAGTTTGTTTTGTAGACGACAATCCTGGAGGAGAGAGCACGGGGTGGGGGAAGAGCTTTGCATTTCCCCCGTCCAGGGGTTAATATGAAATGTATGTGATGGGTAGAAAGGGGCTAAATGGTGGAGGGGGGGGGGGGGTGTCGATCACGATACCTTTAAACTGGTCTATATGCAGGTCATACCTGCGCCGACAAAAAGCTCCCCTCGTGATAAATCATTACAAGACTGGCTAAGTGCATGTTGGAGTAGGCGCTATACACATTTAGTCAGCCGTGGGCTCATCTTCCACCCCCTACCACCACCAACACCACCCTTATTTATTCTCACCAAAACGGCGCCAAAAAAAGGGAGCAGGGCTTACACTGCATCCAGAATGTGCAGGCAATCAAATGGGTGCTCTGACCCAAGATGAAACCGCCCCGATGACTTGGGCTATCAAACTTGTTAAAAGGGGGTCTTCTAATAGGCATGTGAGTTCTGACTCTCGTGTATGTTACAATAGGCTGACATGTTGTAGGTAACCTTGAGACCGATATACATGCACAGGGTACTTGTAAACCGCCTCATATACACCCAGCCAAACGAGAGAGGTATGTCTGGCGATGAATAATAATGTCTAAGAAGCTTCCTCTTTTGCATTTAGCTGTACATCATATCATACATGACAGGTGTACATCCAACAGAAACGTATAAACCAAATACAATGACATATGCCAGCAGCGTATGGCGATATGTGTCGACAAGAATGAAGTGAATTAAAACACACATGCTAGAGTTTCTTCCACTTCCCACTCAATGTCTGGACAAAGTCGATCTGTTATATACATAAGTAATGTAGGACTTCTATATCCAGGAATAGCGCATACTACAGCCTGCCACTGGGTCGCTGACCTACCTATCACCTGTCAATGAGACTAGAGATGAGAAATTGCTGTTCAGCAGGAGGGACAAATTCACCTTTTCAGCGTTCACAGACGTCTTGAAGTCGACATAAAGCCATTCTGAATTGTGGAAAACTAACTGTATAATGGTTTTGAAAGGGATGTTTAATGTATATTTCGTTCAGGTCTCACTATACTGAATAGCTTAGTGAATTTGTTGTCCAATAGCATATATATATTTCTGGGGCGTCCCTTTAAGACACAAGTCCATGAACGATGCGCCAGATATAAGCTGGGAATCTATACCACTGTGAGGATAAATTTGTTCGCATTCATCATTCAATCATTTCGGAAATTGTGTACGAGGACCTTAGAATACCCAAGTATACTTCAAACAATGTCGTGTCTTTTGAATAGAGGACAGGAAACATGGACGCGATAAATAAAGGGGGCATACCACTATGACAGTTGGGCCGTGAGGAGTGAACGTCGCGCGGGGGTACCTGAAGCCCGAACGGGTAGAGCCTCTGGGGCGCGCCCACCATGTTTCGATGTCAAAAAAATGCCACGAATGCCAACTATTTTGATCTAATTCAGCCAGTAGCAGTGATTGTCAGCCACTAGCATGATAGAAACTTGATGGAGAAGAGGTGGGCAGGAGTGGCGAGGCTGGCTGATATTCAAGCTCGGAGGGGGTGGATGTGGGCTTTGTTTTTTAAGCTCCTCCATGTCGACTTAAACTATCTACAGACTCGTGCTTGGCTATACGGGGGTGGATGCCAAGTGGGGAATATGTATGGTTTCAATCAACGCGCAGAAAGTATATCTTTCTTCGAACAAAATATGCTTCAAGTTTTTCAAAAACATTAACTTACGACACGACTGGTTCATTGGTGCAGAACATTTAAAAGATACACTACCATGTAGATTACCTGGCACTGATACCCTATCTGAAAGAAAAACGGTAAATTTAATCAACCTCTATTGTATCTTATAAAAGATTTTGAATTTTTCTTGGACCATGCTGATAAGAAATAAACATATCAGGCACTGGTTCAAGAGATGAATCTTTATCATAGTAAACCCCATTCTAATATGCGATAACCATCGACGTTTCTGAGTTATCAAAATGTTTTTGAATTTAAGGAAGAGAAAAACGATGAAAACCACCTATAACACAAAGGCAAGTGGCCGACACTAGCTAGCTAACGGTATTTAGTGAACCACAGCCGAAATGTCTTAAAGCGCAGAGGCAAGAGGTGTAGTGTGGCACCGTGTTACACTTTGTGCAGGTGGAGCATCCTTTAGGGCTTATTTCTCCCCCTGCCCGTATATGTTGACAATTTCCAGCCTAGCAGTCAAGGATGCCAGGTCCTCGCCTTCCTATTTACCTCCTTTCCAAGTTTATTTTTTCTGGTGATCACTTGACCTGTCAGTATTGCCTCAAGGCCTCACAGGACACATTCCTGTCCACTTCAAGTTTCCCCGGCCCATGATACTTACCACAAGGATCTAGAACTTTGTAGGTTGGGTCCTAGAAATTCAATGATAAAGCTATCTAATAAAGGAGATAATTAATGACATATCAATGTCCTTCTAAAATGTCATCATGACAGTGGCATGCCTAGTTCTGACACCTGCCTTCAGTCTTTAGGATGGTTCTTGAAACTTTAGAGATAGATTGTAAATACTTTTTTCTTAATTCCAAGTGAGGGATGACCACGTAGAATTACCATTTCTATATATGTCATCAAAGTGTCCACAACGTTCTTCATTTAAAAGGTTTAATGTTCCATAGTCGTAAACCAGATCGGACTACTGATCAATGTAGTGGTATATTCGGTTGGTAGCTGTTCTGCTACCCTTCCGCTTCTCCACCCAGCTTCGTTATGCTCGGTGGTGAACGTCTTACACATTTCAAGCCTCATTAACCCTATTGTAGTCCATAGACGTATCGACAACGGGCCCACGTCATGAATCGTAACCGGTGAACTCTACAACTGACTGGTTCTTTGTAACCACAGCAAGCATCTTTGTCATTCCCAGGTCTGGCACGCACAGATCCACTCTACCAAGCACAGGTTTAGTTACAGGCCTTGACTCCTTGGACTTACCTCTGCCGCAAACGGTTCCATCGGAGGCGAATGCCGTTAGTGTTCCTGTACGATCACATCAATAAATATCTTAGAATAAAGTACATAATTTATAGATATACTGATAAAGCCTGCTGCTGCATGGTGCTGGAATGAAACCCCAGATTTTAAACTTTAAAAGGGTGAGTTGTAGAAATACATATGACTGGATTTCTCAGGGTCATATTATGTGTAGGCCCTATCTATACATTAATTGTGTAATTTTACCGACTTGGAAACCATAGCTCTTTTTCATCTTTTTCTTCAGACGCAAGCAACTACTGACAGGTTTTTTCAACAACAAAGTCAGTGCCAAGCATATGTATGCTATATTTGCACCATCTCTGGCATCTGCCATCATTGATGTTTATATTATGTGTTCCGGTGAGGTGTATCTTAAAATGGTCCATTGTCAGTGGCAGAGTCATCATGGGGTGCAGCATTAACAAAGGCTCTGTCTAGAGAGAACTCTCTCCATTTGCAAAATCAAATTTGTCTGTTAAATCCATAGACAATGGGGTGGGAAGATATACACCATGTATCGATAACACGGTACAGTAGCTCCTTCCCAAAGCGACAAATAATTCATATCTGTTACATGGCTGTAATATGTGAGCGGCAGGGAAGGGATGACAATTATGCCCCTGTCATCGGGGTTGTGAATGGGCTGGGAAAAGGGTCGGGTGGAGACGGACTGAAGCCAGCAGAAAAAGAAATATCTCATCGATCACGTGAGATTAAACTCCTGGAGAGACATTCGTACCATCTGGTGAAGTCAGCAATATAGAGAAAGAGTTTTACCCCTTTCTAATGTAAGTTCTTCACCTTTCATTGTATTTCCTCTACCCACTACTGCACAGAATGTGCGGCATTTAAAAAGCTCAACACAAGCGACAGGTCTAGCTATTTTAGTGAGATTACCAGTGCCTTGGTTAGAGTGCCCCATTCAATATACATACACCATAATGCATGTAGGATATGGTACCCTGAAAAAAGAGTTCATACTTAGTTCATATATGGTTCTGTTTCAAGTTATAATTGTTATGGCGTGGGGCGTGTCATTAATCGATTTAGTTAGGCATGCTATTATTAATCCATAAGATAATGGTGTTAAATATGTCTACTATAGGGGCATAAAAGTACACCTAGGTCGCATGGTTGTTCCTATTTAGCCTCTCAAGTTTGGATTTCTTTTCACTAGAGTTCTCTACGTCTTTTCATAGCCTGGAGACACTTACCGATTAATGGGAAAAACCGCCCTAACAGCTGGAATTTGTTATATGCGGTACTTTGTTTACGAGATTTGATACGAACGCCTTGGAAACTGCATTACTCCGAATAATACACCTTCCTCTCTTTTTTTCCTGGTTCACAGCAGAAATCTGTATTCAGATTCTATCTCCGGTGCGTGGAAGCCCAACCCTTTTGTGAGGATTGTGTCCGTATCATGGTGACTTTGACTTTATCTAATCCTTCTTTGTCATGTTCTCTTGATACCGTCCTGAATGACATTGTTGACGCAGACGCGCTGATGTGACGTCTGATTACGTCAGGAGAACCTTCTGGCGCTTATCCATTTAGCACTGCTCGCAAAGGCATTCTACCAGCTTGAATTACACAGAGCCCATAGCAAAAATTCTGTATTTATTAAAAAGCAAATTCTTTTGCCATATTTCTAGTGTTAGTTCATGTGCCCACACATGCAAGTTGTTTTCCTCTGGATGATGTCATTCTCTTTGATATGCTTTGTCTGTGTATATGAGTTAATTACTTCAACAAGTGCCATAGAACCTTCCCACGCTTCTAAGTTTCAGTACGTTATTATATATAGGCAGAGATGTGGGTCTTTTCATAGAACATGTCCTATATAAAATGTGGTGGATAGCACGGATACACCGGATGTATGGAAGGTTCCACCTTCTTTAATATGGTTCAGCATTAAGCGCGTGGCCAGAAAAATGATACTTCCAAGGGATTTTCTGTGTCCTGAACTACAGGCAATATTGCCCCCATGTGTGAAGACATCACGAGGTTATTATAGGTAATAAAGCTTAAAGAGAATGCCCTCTTTTATGACTAACCCTACGCCATCGTATCTACTGAAGCTGTAAACGCCATGATTATATCAATGGTGTCTGCCATGCACCCCAGGAGTTCTGGAAGGGATCCGTATTGCTGATTATCGTTTATTTGTTTTCATAAATTGACCTCTACTGGTCTATTGGAGTGTTTCAGTCATGATATTTACGCCTGTATATTGCAGTTACCTATTCTCGAAGCAGAGTCTTCGTTTAAAAAATGAAAATATCTGCGAGGACTGACATTGATCATTACACGGTATCCCGATATAGTGAAGGTGCAAATGATGTTTCAGCACGGGCGTAAATCATGCAAACTGTCGCCAAAGACCCTCTTTATTTCAGAATAGGGGAATATAACTATAGTTGGACAAGAGCGTCATGTCATATGTAGGCCTAGAGATTAAATACTTTAAGACACTCAATCAGCATTCCCACATATATCAGATCGTTTGCTCGGACTACAGCTGACTTTAAACACAAGAGTTGCTTCTTTTTTATTGATCGTTAAATTCATGCTATTCTCTCTTCTGTTTGAACTCTTACAGATATGACTGTGCGTGCATGGACTACAGTTATCATATGCTGGTTCATCCAAGATGAGAGTTTTTCTTTCGAGTCTAGCTGTTATGAGAAAAAGGACCATAGATATCTATCAATTTCTGTAGTGGACAATACAGCACCTTGAAGCGTGGCAAAAACGATATACTGCCTATGGTATGAAGTCTCACCAAAAGAGTAGACGCATTCATATTACCTTATAATCCGGACAGAAGGTCAACGAACTGACAACAGCTAACCAATTGTCAAATATGTTATCTAACTTAATCAAATTTCTCTCTGCTAAACTTTGTTTCTCTTTTTTAAATTTCCAGTAAGGAGGCATCACAGTCGACACGTGGGCTTCTAGTTAACGTTAAAAGGAAGTATGTAATGTTTAAATATGTTATTGTCAAGCGATGCGGCTATATGCAGAGGACCCATGGAATCAAGACTCTTTGGACCATACTCATAGAGAAAGACTCTTCTCATGCGTAGAACTCCGACGTTACTACAGAGTAGTATATGCCACAGTTGAAACTCCACTATCTTCAGGTGAATTACGCTTATCTACTTTCATATACGCTTTTGGGCGTTCAAGAATGTTTTCTAGAATTGTATGCAAGATGTAGGAAAATTAATTTATACAAAGGCGTCATCTGAATACAAACTATTAGGCAGTTGTAGGAACTACATTGCTAGTTTGTTCCACAGTTGACAATACTGTTCACATTATTGGTATTGCTTTGCCCCTTGGACATTATTTCTAAAGGCTGCAATCGCACAGCGTGTTATTTAGTATATTTGATTTATCCGGTTTCAAACCGAAATTTGCACCATTTCTTTCATGTTAAATTAAATTATTTATGATATCCTGGTGACCAATGCCATTTTGAATCTATGTTTAGGGTTACGATATGAACCTCTTCAGACTTGTTTGTTCATAATGCACAACCAGTGAAAAAAACCGGTAATTTAGTCTCATCATCATAGAAATAGAATATCTATCGCAATGTTAGGCATGTATTATTTAAATCACAGTTCTGCATTTGTGTTATATTTTGTATAGATTACTGGACTTCCCATGTAAATGTGCTGTTCAAATAGAGTGTAAATGTTTAGAATCCTGCTTTATGCATATTTCAGAATAGAGATGCTGCAAGGTGATATGTGTGGTTATATTTATGGTTTTTTTTGGCAGCAGCGTCTGTTCTTGTGTATCTGTGATCAAAATGAAAGTACATGCATAATAGTTATTAATTGTATACGCATGAAATTTAATGGCTCTATCTGGTAAGATGCAAATATATAAATGTACACAGTTTACAATTACCACCTGGAGAGCAATCATCCTAATATGTACATGTAGTAGCTTGTCACTCCACTATGAAAAGCGCCAATTTACATACACAATATTGACTGGTTTCAGATACAAGCGGTCTTATGGTCCGAGAGGTTCACGCGTAGTAATATCCGAGCGCATGCGAGGATATTGTGCTGAGTAAACTCCAAGGAGCATACAACAGCTTTTATCTGAAACCAGTCTATTTTTATATTTATTATCCACCTTTTCCTGACAAGTGGCATACCTATACTAGTTCATTTAGGTATGCACTATTTGTCAGTACGCACTATTTTTTCCGTATGCACCGTTTACGCAACCCGAAGCATACAACATATCTGTATGGGTGTGTAGATACACACTCCCTGTGTGTTTTCTATGGACACTTTGTATTAGGTGGATAACATAAGGTTCTCTCCTCCATTTAAAGTTTATGGTGGTGCTACCATCGGGACAAGGTGTCATACAATTCCTTTTGGGAATATTTCACTAACATTGCAATTCAAATGTTTGGACCGTCTCCCCCATAAAATTGACATACATATAGTTGGAATTAAAATGGAGACTGGATACAACTGTTTGATCTTCAATGCTCTACAATAAACAAACTTTGTGAGGCTCACACATTTTCTCCAAGTTCGAATTGTTTATGTTACGCAAACATGACCACATCTGCAGAGATCTTCGCTATGAACGCTCACAAAGTACGGCTGCTGCATGTCTAGCTACCAAGAGGTACATCAGTTGTCTTTGAGTGACTGCATCCAACACCAATTAGTGGGATCATAAGCATTGTGCGGCGTTTCCGTCTGCCGATTATTACCACCGATTATGGCATTTTGCACCGCCGACCCATTATGCGACACATTTAGTCAATGATCGTCAGGTGGAAACAGAAATGATCAATGATGTTCCTCTCCCACCTTTTGCAATTTGGCACCACACACCATCTTCTGCACCGACCGACGAAATCAAAGCGAATTTATGGCAGTCTGCATTTTATTACCAAAAGTCGGTCAGCATTTTTGCAGTGCATGGCACCGATTATCTACCGCCGACCTTTCATAAGGCGAGCCACCGACCGACTTTTGTACAGCGTGAAAATTATCGGTAGGGTTTCAGTCGGCAGGTGGAAACGCCGCATAACACTGCGTACAACATGCTAAATCTATGGGCGGTAAGAAGCAGACCCGTGGAGAACCAGTGAACGATGTCTATACAATATGAGATAGCACTAGCTGTTGCCAAGTCTATCTTTTTTTGTCCTAGGCCTAGAAAACCGCGAACTGCGTGATTCAAATAGTAGAAATGTTAAGAATATCTCATTCACGCCATATGTTGTATGCCTAGCAGACACAATGCCCATCTTATTGTAAAGGTATAGGAAGAGGGAGTAATATTTGTCAATTGATAGAATATTATTTGCTTCTGTGAATACCTTGATTTATAAATACATACGATCAACTAGCTTAGTTACATATAGTTCTGATTTTTCACCGTGTTCTTGTTTGGTTCGAAGATGAATTAAATGTCAAATATTTCCCGCATATTTGAAAGTAGACATTTTAGAAGGTTTTCTGTAGTGAAATGTATATCGTTTTGATTATAAATCAGTGGCGATATTTAAGGTTTATGAATTGAATGATGTGGTTTCAAAGAGTCCATCAATTCAAATAAAATGCTTTTTCCAGAGCGCTATACCAGTGAATTCATAAGGTCGTGTTACTTTCAACGATGATTTCTCTTGTTCATCATTTTCCCGCCTCATCTCCTTTTCTCTCTATGACGAAGACTATATGGATACTATTGGTTCAAATCCTCTCGTCAGCTTGCGCTGTTCGAAATAATAAATTATAAATCTCAACCAAGTAAGAAATAATAAATTATAAATCTCAACCAAGTAAGAAATGATAAATTATAAATCTCAACCAAGTATGGAACCACCCCACCTGACCATAAGAAACGCACTGCTACTAAGCAAGTGTAGGGAGACAGGGTCCCAGACCCAAAAACACTCACTAGGAGGCAGCAGCAATACCCACTGGCACCTGCACACCCCAAGTGACATGTTTCTCCCAACAAACCAATATAAAATCGATCCCGATTGGACACAGCACGACTCCCGCCAAAGCAGGGGGGTGACTGACCAGTCAGGGTTGAGGTCAATGGTCGAAAATGGGTTTAAACCTATTAGAACAAAGGTTTCAAGTGACAGTGACGCGCACCGGGCCCGCGAAACGCCGGCCGCACAAACACACAGATCACTCGCTCAGTAGTCGCCTCCACCGACGCCACATTTAAAAAAAAAACTATATGGATACTATACGAATATGTATTTATGTATATATATATATGTATATATATATATATATATATATATATATATATGTATGTATGTATGTATGTATGTACAACGATGCCTAATACTTGTATATGATATATACATACACACATATATGTATGGTACACAACATATATTCGATTCCACCTCATTGATACATTGGAATAGTATGGTCATTATGGTATACGTAAATTGAGAACAAATACAGGATATCAAGTCTACACATACACAGAAACCTTTAAGAAAGCTTGTTCAACCTTTAGTTTTTAATGCACAAGTTACCCGCAAAGTATTTTTTAAGAGAGTATAATTAGCCTCCCGGGCTTATGGGCCACCAGCCATGCTTACCGCGGGAACGTGCCCCAACTATGACCCAAGACGAAATATCTCTGCCTTTTAAAGGTGATGCCCCTAGATGTTATGAGGAATTAGCGCTGTCATTAGTCTCACTACCCTATATATATCAGAAATGATGATCCTCGGTGATAAATATAGGGTGAAATACAATACTATCCCAACATAAAATTTATCAAAAGCATTTTGAATACCATCTATTTCTATACATCTGAAAAGAGTCGATGAATTCGCGGCCGGGTTGAACGACCTCAGAGGCAAATTTGCCCTAAGGACATCTTTCGGAAGCCTGACAAACATTGAATTAGGTTCTCTGTAGTGGAATGTGTCCGTGGGGATGTATATACTCGTGCGGTAATTATTTTTCACTTCTAATCACAATATTTACCTGCAGAAAAAAATGATTGACAATGAATATCCCGGGGTGAAAGCCATAAATCTTGGTCTGAAACACCATGCAGTTGCGCTAGCCACGTTGAGTGTGAGTTTAGTGGTATACACGTACATGTAATCATATCTATCTTTGGCTGAAGAATTTGAACAAATATATTGGACTTTCAAGAAGTCAGTACCTTGAGATCACTTTAGGCGTATTAAAGACCTGATTCCACCAGACCGACTTTATTCCGCAGTATTTGAGACGTGGCAAGAAAAGAATCTCGACTGGCTATGATCTTGAAGTCGTAGTCGTACTGGGTTATTCATGGCCGTGACACTGCCTACAGGACGCGGCCATCTTCGCAGCAAGGGCCAATGATAACACATCTTGAGGTACTGTTATGTGGCGTTTCCACTTGTCGACAAATGACCACCGATTAAATGCACTTCATACAAAAGTCGGTCGGTGGTTCTATTTAAGAAATTATCGGTGCTCATATCGGTGATGAAAATGGAGATGGTCGTGGACCGAATTTGTATTCTATGTTATGTTGCAGAACAGAAATCGTTGACCCTTTTTTTTGGCGTTTCCACCTACCGATTATTACCATCGATTATTGCATTTAGCACTGCCGACCGATTATGTGACACTTTTGATGAGATATTTGTCTGGATGTAGAAACAAAGAGTTTAAATGATTTTTGTCTGCAACATTACATAATCTAGCACCAGCATCCAACTTCAGAGGCCACCGACGAAAATAAACCAAGTTGAATTAATCCATGTTGGTGACCAAATATCGGTCGGTATAGAGGGTATGCTTTTGGGCCAATAATTATTAGCACGGATAAATTCTCCAAGGGGGTGGCTTGACATGTAGATGACATACCGTCCCATTGCTGCGCCCCCCACCTGGTGTAACTTTCTCTACTCATTCCCCAACTAACGCCACCTACCAACTACCAACACAACACAACCTCCCATCAACCCTCTCTCCTCCTTCTCCTCCAACGCCACTACCATAACAAAAACATTCTCAACGTTATCAATTTTACCCCCCACCCACCCCACATATTTATGTTCTTTTCTTCATTAATTGGCTCCTATCTACATACATGAGGCTATCCCTCTAATCATATTTTCTAATACATCTGACATCCATCAAAACAACACTCATCGGGGTTTTCATCGGCAGGTGGAAACCCCACATTAAAGATGAATCCCTTTTATTTACTAATTATTGTTGACATCAAGACCACACTAGAAATCTCTCAATGTTGTTTAGCATATTTTGCTTAACCAACTACGACAAAGTTCTCACTGGCCAACCGTCTTTTCCATGTCTCTTGTCGGTCACATCTATTAGGAAAGGCAGCTTTCCTTTTTTTCAAAATTGCACACGTGGTTCTAGTAACTACGACGAAGATACTTTCGAAACGGATTGATGCATGTAAGTATTTCCCACTAGTCAAGAGTAAGGTAGAAGCACGAAAATTGATCGGTATATCGTCCAGTTGAAGCATTTAGATTACCAGATTTCTGTAAATATTATAATGAAAATGATACGAAAAGAATAAACATAATTACATGTTCTATCCCTCGCTTTCTCAGTACAGAAGGGTCAGCGAATAGGGTCGGGCGGTGGTGTGTCCTGGAAAACCTATACGTATTGGATTAACGGGAAATAGCTTGAATCTCACCACTCCTCCTACACGGGAAACGTAGTCGTGTCGTACGCCTTTTTGATGGGGAGGCTCCCATCGCCAGTGAGTTAAAGGATATTGTTCAAAGGGAATGGAATGGGGGGTCGAGGATCATAAATATAGCAGTCCTAAAAAGAATGGGAACTCATCAGTTAAGGTTTAGTATTGTAGAACCTCGGCTTCGGGGTTTACACAATGGTTATATATTCATTTAAGTTCATGGTGCGGTGCAACAAATAAGATTTGACATTCCAAAGTCATATAATATCAGGAAGGAATATCGTTGTAGTAAATGTGAGCTTCACATTTATTGTAGATCTTTCCTTCATTTTTTTGTATGAATATTTGGATTACCAGATAATTCTATGAAACATGGTGCGACACGAGATTCACGTTTTATGGTTTGTCCAGTATCCATGGAACTTACCTATGCCTTGGCAAACAAGTATCCACTTCATCTATAGAAACATCGGTAGAAATCCAAAGCCCTATGAAGAACAAGGGTCACAGAAGTCAAGCCTGTTAGTCACATGTCAATGAACGAGGTATTTTATGTGTTTCGACAGGGGCTGCCTCTGCAAGGCATTAAGTATGGTAAGTACATAAGGATATAAGCTTTATTATCCACACACTCAACATTTATAGCGAGGAGGGGGATTGGGGTGGTAGTTCCACGATTTCAGTCAGGGACCCGGCGCACCCCACGTTAACAACTGTATGCCTGTTCATGTAAAACTGAAGCAGTAGCTGAAAGATAATGTTAAATAACTACTGATGTAGCTGACACACACTTGTAGCTTACTTTGTTTTCTCTCAACACTGCTCTAAATGGCCACCTTGGTAAGAGAGGGCGGCGTTCTCGGCGAGGACAGAACTTCTGGTCAGGGGCGGAGGTGTGTGGGCCGGGCGATGACGTTTGTGCGCCTACGTTGTGTCAACTTGCGTCACGATCAGCGTCATTTGAAGTCGGACACACAGCACTACGTCTGTCATCGTACCTTAAACGCTTCTTGTCAGCGGTGTGAACTTTCGAGGACTGGACATGCATGAAGAGGAAAAAAACCCAAAACCAAAACCAAAACCTTATAGAAATTACGACTTAGATATAGGAAAGAAAACTGAGATGAGAGATATGAAACATACAACCATGAACTCATGTAAGGCTGACATTGACAGGATCACCGCCAGAGCAGCTCTGCAGCAAATCACGCAAGCGTTTTAGAGTGAATCGCCACTTAGTCGAATGCGGCGCTATTATTTTGACGATATGAACCGAACAATAAATAACAGTATCAAGAGTCAATCCCTACGGACCCCACTTTCATAATAAGATTAAGTGGCGACGTATGTACCGTGTTATCAATCTTTAGATTTACTCAATAAAGACAAGGCATTGACGCTCCTGTAAAGAATAAGGGGCCATCCATAAAGTACGTAGGCACTGAAGGGATGGGGTTAAATGATAGGAATTTTGCGTATGCTCCTTCTTAGTTTTACTGCATACAGGCTCTGGAGGGAGGATGGGGTTTCAAAAAATTCGGAAATTCTGCGTACATACTTTATGGATTGCCTCAAAGGCAGTATTAAACTGCGTGAAGGTGATTTAAACAGAGAAACCATGACCATAATGTATGAATATGCATAAACATAGCCTCTTACTGAAGGCTTCAGGGGGTGCGCTGGCTTACGGAATTTAAAACCATACCCCCCCTAAAGATGCCATCAGTGATTGTCACACCTTGATATTTATACAGTAATAAACAGCAGGGCGAGTGGGGTTCGGATTTCCCCGAAAACAACACAGATCAAGAAATCTTCTGTGTTTATTTACTACTCCCTCCATAAATATCATCAGGAACAATAAGCACAAATGGCCCGCTGAGCTCTCAGGTCTTACGTTCATGTATACCTTACTGTTTAATTATTCACAGTCCTGAGATTACTACGTCTTCCTTTAAATTTTACCTAACCTGTGACATGTTGTTCATAAAGAAACACAAAAACGTGAGATCAAACGGTAGACCCCCCGCCCGGCCCCGGCACTGTCAATCACAGGTATGCGAGCGGAACAGTGGGTCCAACGTCAGACGTTCCTACCATAGCCCCTGGGTCAGCCCCAACAACACAGCATTCCGCACCTGTCTACTACAAGGACATGGTATGGCTGTAGAGAAAAAAGAGAGGACAGGGTGGAAAACAGGGGTAAAAACTATAGAGGAAGGGATCGGAATGATAAATTTAGGAAGGAGTGAGGAAAGGCTCCATTGAAAGAGATATAGTAGTAAGTTCTTGTGTGTGGAGTGGGAGGGGTGTAGAAATCGGTAGAATATGATTTTGGATGATCACTGGGTGCTGGGGGTGGCCAGGCAGTGCAAGAAATTGATAGCATAAAAGGAGGCCAATTAAGTATTGGGAGGGATTCCCAGGCAGTGAAAGCCAAGGATTACAGTGTACGGCAATTTACAGAAACTGGCTTATTGTCTTTGTACGCGGTAAAATTGTCGATCAGACATATTCCGATGCTGAAGGCTGGGCGATAGCTGATCGGAAAACTTACCTGTGTAAATCTGTTTTCGAATTATGATATACCTGAAAATGGAGAGATATTCGGGTAATATATACGTATAGGCGACACTACTTAATGTATTGTATATCCAATTACATCAATTTCAGAGTCTCCGAGTGTAAGCATGTATACATTTAAAGTGGGAAGCCTCCGGCCATGTATTACTAAGATCGATGGCCAACATCATCGCCAAACCTACCTTGGCCATCGAGTTTGGCGATTGTGGCAATTTTGCCATACCCTGTATTACTAAGATAATGGCTATATTTAGCATAAAGGCTATCTTTTAGCATAAAGATTTAAGGCAAATGTGTGTGCCTACTTACACACACACGTATAACATGTTTAATTCTGCAAGTACTATAGTAGACCCAGAGAATATGTTGAGTATGATTATTCCTGAAACACAAGCATCCCCTATGATAGGATATGAGCATCTACTGGAAACGATTTATAACATTATCAATTGATTTCCAAACTTAAATATCCCCAGAATATTAGGTACAGATAGCGAAAGTTAAAGTAAGTGTCTGTTTTCTATGCTATCATCTTGATTTGCTAATTTTTGGCGCCTTTGGACGTGCTCAAATGCTATGGCCAAAGTTTGGACATGATCGTTGCTACAAAATCTGAGTGTTACACATCGATAGCCACCGATGACCAAACTGGATACTGTTGGCCATAATGCTGGCCATAAAGACTTAGTAATACACCACCCTGCAGATAGACCAACCTCGAGTGGTTTACAGAGCCGCCTGTCTACAAAACCATTGTTGGTTGTATCTATTATCCATTTTCTCCAATAAATTAAACCTAGGCATTGTAATATCAAAGGTTATATCAGTAGGGACTATTTTTGCTCTATAGCCCAAAGGGACTCTCTTTTTTTATTCAGGGATGCCAGTGGGGGTCAACAAAAATTCCTACATGGGGACCGAGGCTCTCCTAGCAGACTGGCAGTATATCTGCCTTGAGAGTGGGTACGTGTGTAGTTCTGCACTAAATGGGGTACTCTTCAAAGAAAATCATTTAAGAAAGATTACCACACACTTTCAGTCCTATATTCTGCAGAATATCTTTACAAGTTCATTAGGCATTCCTCAGTTATTTTCTTTTAGACTTGGTAATGCTTTAATAACTCTATTCTCACATGCCATATTTTAAGCCAATCAGATGTCAGTATTCAAGTTTGCCATCCGTAAGAGCATTTCCTACAGGAATCCTACCATCCTACAGCCGTAGGTTGGAGCACTGGAATCCATAGGCCCTCTAACTGAGTGTGCTGTGGGTAACTGAATTCAGAAGTTTGAATGATTACAGAACAAGTTTATCTAAGATCTAAAGTTTTGGGAACCTGGAGTCTATATTGTTCTCAAAACATACAATTTCTTGAAATTTTCATATTTTTGGGACTAAAATGAAAATCCTACATGTAGGCAAAATCCTACAAACTGGCATCCCTGTCTATTGTCCATCGTATACAAAGTCCCCATTGAAAATGTATGGGGACTCAGTAAACCACGACCCATTGTATAAAACCTATCAGATACCACAACTGTGGCAGCTCTGTAAACCACTCACGGTTAACGTCGTAATACACTCGCTAGCGCTCGTGTATTACTACGCGTCAACCACTCGTGGTTTACGGCCGCCTGTCCACAAAACCATCGATTATTATCTATTTAGTATACAATGGTTTTGAGGCCATATACCATGGGTCTGAATTCGTATATATTATGGTTATGGTATTTGACAGTTTTTTTAAACAATGGGTAATGGTTTACTGAGTACCTATACACTCTCAATGGTACTTGACACACAACCATGAATAACAGTATAACGGTGTATATATATAAGGGTGTATGAGTGCAGGCATTTATAGATGTATAAATGGGTGTGTAGAGTGTATAACTCAGAGGGGTTCATGGGAAAAAGGGTATAAGTGCATTAATATATGATATTGTGAGTGAATGGCTTAAAGGTGTATGGGTATCTATATGTGTAAAGGTACATAGGGTAATAGATGTTCGGGTATATCATAAGGGAACTTGAGTGTACTGTGAGGATACATGAGGAAATGGATAAATGGAAGTATGAGTGTAGAACTGTTGGAGGTCAATTTCCGTACTAGCGGGAGTAAGCGGGGATAAGTGAATGTATGTAAAGTGGGATTCACACGATGGGATTCATGTACCTCACAGGGCTCAAAATCTCATGCGATTTTGTTCCTTTTTAGGGGGAAATGTCTTTAACAATTTCAGGGAGATAGACATGTCTCAGGGAAATAAATCCATATAACTTAGACGAAGAAATTGTGTTCGAGTACAGAATCTCAGCAGGATTTGTCTCAGTTGCTTTGCGACAGTTGGTAGGTCGGTGTTAATAATATGGTTCCCGATACGTTCAATGTCGCCGATTTACCTGAATATATAATACTTTCTCATTATTGTCACAAGTTTGTTCCTAACCCGTAACGACTTAAAATCATTCTGAATCTGTATTTCGCACTGCTATTTTGACGTTGTATAAACAAACCGTTGGTGCCCCCTACAGTCAAATACTGGACTATGGAAGCCACTTCTAACTTTTCCAGTTAATGTTTTTTTTAAAAACCACTTATTTTCAAATTTTGACACTAGGATACATTATGAATTAATAAAAAACAATATGTGACATAAGTTTAACACTTTTTATTACATTTAAGAATAAACCTCTTCAATCTAGCCACCAACAACTATCTGCTTCAACCGTCTAGACTCGTCGAGACTAGACGTTTCGGACTAGACGTCTTCAAGTTAACAGTCCATATATCAGCTCAGGGGATTTACTTATTTTCGACAACAGGAGACAGATTAACAGTATTCTGTGAAGAGTTGCTGGGACACATATTGTAATTGAAAGTGACATTTACATTTCCCTTGATCGTAGAAGACTGGAACATGCCAGAAACCGCAATTTGTGAATTGCTCGGTTTGATCATCGAAGGGGCGGCTGGCATGGGACGAGTTGCAGCCGGCACAACACTGTCCGTCTAAGACGGTGTGGAGGATTTACCTGTGTTAGCATCGATGGATCTGGAGAACCATGACAAATAACGAAAGCCTCGATTTTTCCTTTTCTCGTTACATCAGAGGTGAGCATTGTACTCATAGCCTGTTGTAGGCCCTTACTGGCCACCGCATAGCAATTCAACGAATTCACTTTGCGGTGACCAGTAAGCTGACATGATGTTTGGGGGAACGTTTTTATTTTGTAGGGTTTAGCATACTGTATTCTTCCGCAAATGATACGTAAACCAACCCACTAAACCCACTGCTTTTGCCATATTAGGCACCACTTTAGACAAATAATTGATACCCATCTTATGTCATATATAGCCTATTGAATCCGAAAGAGTTGACTTTACTTTGACCGATAGGAAGAACCCGTAGTCATCTTCGCAAGTCGCCGGGGGTGCTTGCCCATTTATTATTTCTATAGTTCTACACATCTTTTGTTACCTTTCGCCCAGATTTTGGGAGTGAAAGGACAAGGGTCAGAACCTTTTGTCCCCTTTAGAGTTTTGGTTGTTCTCTCATTCCAAACGAGGAACTCGCGACCATGTTCAGATTTTAGGGCAATGTCCCCAAACTTGTATTGTTTACCCTCATCACATCCTCTCCAACCAAAGCCATTGGTGAATCAAATAATAAAGTCTATTGCAAAATGCGTGGAGAGGATTTCCAAAGCAACCTTTCTCCCAGAATAAACTTTTTTCTTCCTCTGCGAAGGCCTGGGCCGCGTTTAGTTTATTCCCAAACCCCTTTTCTTTTAATAACTTTTGCTTGCTTGACAGAACATTTTTAGATGGAATAAACTCTTCCGATATCAGGGCACTGTGTGAATAACCTTTATTGTGAAGGTATATGAAATAGGAAATGCCCCACCTTAATCTTATTTTAAAACCTTACATATTCAAATGCAATCATATTAATATCATTTCTGTTGGTTTCCCTCCCCCTCTCAATATGTTTTTTTTTCGTATAAGTGATAAGGAGTTAGGGTATCGGGTTCACACTCTTCAACGTTAACTTTTCTCACTGTCAGAAGAGAGTTTGTAATTGTTCAGGAGTGTGACATCGACTTCCTCCATGGGGCTTGCGTCATTGCATTTCTCAAGCATAAAACACTGAAAGTGTCTGATAACCTAAAATAAAAGTGTATATTCAGTTTTTTTGTTATTTGCGAAAGAATTTCTGAAAAAGAATGATAGCAAAGTTCATTTAGCGAAAGCGTTTTATCACAATGTATTTATAGTTGTACTCTCTGCTGTTGTTGGTTTAAGAGGTTGTATTGTTGTTTCTCCTGCTTTGAATAAATTCTCGCAGTTGGGCATCCGTTAACCTTTTGTTAAAATCTACAGGCTCTTCTTTACGATCGGAGACGTTGGAGCGACAGGGAGCTTTCGCTATGTCTCTTCAGTTTCCTCAACAGGTGCATTGTCTTCGTCTAGAAACATATTCCCAGTAGTCCTCCACCACCTTGAAGATAATTTTCTCTTGCTCGTTCTCTATTTCTTCTAGTAACTCCTACTTCCTCCGCCATTTTGCGGATCAAATTTGACAGTATCTGAGACATGATACTATTCAGTAGCGCTCCCTACTGTCGCACGCCATTCTAAAGATTGTACGTTGTCATCAATGAAATACGGAACTACTTTCACGCTAGCTAGCGACCTAGTCGCTAAATGGTTGCTTTGGTTTGTGATGTCAATTCATTCATTTATGTCACTATAAATCCCATAAACAACACTTTGTAACACCCTACCACATAAACAAATCCCATGTTAAGCTTATAGAGTTTTTTATTAGGGGTAAAATAATGCCCGTTTCCATTTGACGACGAGAACGGTGTAGACTGTTTGAGTTCTCCTAAAAATCATTTCCATAGGCCGTCACCGATCTACAGTCAGGAACCACCGACGGACATTTATCACTGCTTACGCACAAACGAAATGGGCTGTAAGGAGAACTCATAAAATCGACACCGCTTTCATCGACCAATGGAAATGGGCCTTTAGTGTACGGATCTATGGGAGGTAGGGTAGGATAGGGTAATTAGTAGAAACTGAACGAGAGTTAGACTTGTCAGTGTTTATGCCACGATGGGCAGGTCGTGTATTACTACACGAGGCATTAGCCGAGTGTAGTGAGTAACAGACCTGACCAGAGTGGTATAAACATTGAGAAGGATAACTCGAGTTCGGTTCGTATTTATCCTACCCCACCTCACCGATATACAGAGAAAAATTTCTAATCATCCATGTTAGTAGCATGTTGACACTCATCGGAGGATGGCCGCGTTTATCAATACTGCCGGATCTACTTTCGCTATCTCATCCCTGATTGGTCCATTTTTTATTCACCTCGGTGCATAAATAACACTTTATTCAACGCTCCGTCAAATACAATGAGTCAATGCTAAACCTATGGCGTCTTTTATTAGGGGTAGGATAATGATAAGTAATAAGAAAGTTGGGTAGCGGAGAAGTCGGGATAATGTTGGTATAAAATAAGGTTAACACACCACATCGCACATTATGAGTGACTTGTGAACACATCAACAGGCTGGGAACAGATATTTAATAGCTTCATCTTTGTTGAAAAGGCGCGACATTCGATTAATCTGAAGGGGCTACCACACGGCACTATAGTTATGCCTATCCCATCAGATCTGATAGGTCAAATACCCCAACCAGATAAGGTTGATATATATTATTCACGGAACTTGGCCTCATGGCCTGGTTCCGCAAATAAGTTCAATTCTCATCTCGTCTTGCATAATGTTCGACTATGGTAAAGGATGTTCTGCTGACCATTACACTCTTAAGCCCTGCCCCCCACCTACGCCGATGGTCTACGAAATACTTCCCGATGGCTACGATTTGAAATGTCAAAATCGTAGCATATTGGGAGGTCCCCAAAAGTTCAATATCGTGGACATGGTTTGAAACCGTAGAGCATAGAAACGCCTTAGGAGGACCAAAAACATAAACTATGGTCACGATTCAATCTGTGCATCAATGTAGATCTCAGGCTGAGTTTTAATATTGAAATATATTATAATTTTGGAAATATGGAATGAATCTGAATAATCTTTTAGAGGTATTTACAACATATCATACATACAAATTGAAAAATATAACTATAATAGAATCATGATTCCGGTATGAAACTATTATTTTCAGACCTTTAAATTAAATCAAATAATATCATATTTACACCAGTCGTATATCATATGCGGTCTACCTAATTCCAGAATTTCATAATTATCCACTAAGTATTTCACCCGCAAGAGATATACAATAGGCTACGATGGACTACGAAAAATCCAACATGTTGGATTTCATCGGCACCTCTACGATTGACATTTTCAATCGCAGCCTATTGTGAGATGTCGTAGACGGAATCACAGAAACCTGTTCCACCTACAACGATTTTTGCATCGAATCGGCATGGTGTCGGGAAGGCAATCGTGAGGCCTATCGGGGATAGAATCATGGTAGATGGGGGCAGGGCATTACTATAGAGAGAAATATACCATCGATCTCCTGACTTTTCTTAATTGATTAAGGAGGTAAGGAGAATAATATATTTTTCTTGTGTACTGAACAGATGGGAAATGGGGGATGAAAGGAGGAAGGTATGGTGAAGTGGTGGTAAATGGGATATAATTGGTGTAAGAAGTAAGGGAACCTTAGAGACACAAAAGAGACACGGAAGGGAGCATAGGCGGTTTTTAGTTGGGAGAGTTAAAGGCGCATCGATGGGGATTGGCCGAGAGGAGAGGTTGCAAGGTGCGCTGTCGTTAGGTTATGGAGTATACTGAGAAAAAGCGTAGATATTCTAGCAGAATGGTGGAGGGGCGGCAATATACAGTGCGATCTAAGCAATCATGAGGCATCTCTGAATTGCGTGGGAATGGCTGATGGACGGTCAGCAAGAGACGCAGCTGGTAGGAACTCGAAAAATGTGCGACGAACGTGCCTGCTACCATGCGGGAGGAGTTTGGGAGAATCTTCTGGAGTCATAAAGACACAGAGTTCTGTACAGACTCACTTTCGCCTTCTGCTTATACGATCACACCCAGCGAAGACAAATGCGTCCGCACTGGCTCGACGTTGCCTTCCAGGAAGGTGTTAGCTTCCGCATAGCGAATTGGTGAGTCTCGGGTTGGTCAGGCACGCTGTCCAGGTGGCTTGCGGCATATCATAAGCGCTTGCCCACTCCCTGGCCAATCCCTCATCCAGCCATGGCTATGTGGGAAAATTAATCATGGCCGCGGATGATAAGGATCCGATGATTCAGCGCGCGAAGTCCCGAGATATATACCTCTGGTATTTTTTTTGGCTCATTATCAATGTCTTGTTTTCGTGCAGGAAGTAGACTTGACGCTATTATTTCTCTTCTATGATGTCAAAGTATCGATAATGAATGTACCTTGGTCTATCATGTCTTTCCGAAAATTATTTTGATCACAATCTCAGACGTGAATGTGCCTAGATCTATATGCATTAATCTAGTTAAATTTAAGCTTACCTTTCACATGTTGATTCACTTGATTCGATCAGAGAGGGCGCCACAGTGGATGGGTCTATCTGAAATCAGAAGCCGTTTCCTGTAGTCAGTTCCCAGGGTCCCGTTACATAGGTTTGTCGCCAAGACTATCACAAACTGTTTAAGATACAAATATTTGGCGATTATGATTTTCTAAAATTACAATTGAACACTCAATCACGATCACTGTGCCCTTTTACATAATAACGACAGCTATGAAAGTGTAGTTTAGCGATTCCGATCGTTACAATTAGTATGTATAGCGACCAATTTCCATGGCATTTCATCGCTCGCTGGCAATAACGAAAAAATGGGCAGTGACGAAAATTAGCGTCTGCAAGCATTACAATAACACAGTTTTCATTGTTGACTGCATCGCTGGAGGGCCATAGCTACAAAAAAAAGATATTTCTATCCATATTACCCTATAATGTTTGTTCCTAAAACACAAACTGGTACATAGATAAACATGTTGTTCATTATAATAAGTGAAAAATCGATCCAAAATATGAGAGGAATACCATTTATTTTGTAAATGTTCCTATAGTAGTCAGAATTGCCTATTTCTTATGGTTTAGCCACAGCAATTTTTTTGCGATGGTATTTAACCTTGTAAGCAGCTATAAATATGAAATATAGACCCACCCCTCATACAGAGAGAGAATGGGTCTGTGTGTGTAAAAAACCGAAAGCAATAAAGACAATTTCAAACAGAGAAAAAAATCGCTCCCAACGATAATTGTGTCTGAAAACAGGCCAGAGAGCAATGAAAACTTGGGAATCCCCTCCCAAACTATAATGTCATAAGGGAATTCCCTCCTTAAATTCATCGCTAAATTTTCATAGTTGTCGGTATAAACAGTCTAGCGATATCTCAGCGATCGTGATATAGTCTTCAATTGTAATAGAAAAAAAATCATAATCGCGAAAAATTTGTATCGCAAACAGTTTGCGATGGTCTTGGAGACAAACTTATGTAACGGGGCCCTTCAACTGTTTTTGTAGGGTGGGTAGGTGGTTCCTTATTGTCGGCGTGCCAGGGTTGAAGTGGGCGCAGGCGGGTTGAGATGGGGTGGTCACGTGACCGGGACCACGTGACCGGAACCATGTGAGTACGCGTCCGTAGCGACGGGAGGAGTCCTAGACGACCGTGCTCTGGCCGCATTACAGCCAACTCCCCAGTTAGCCCCAATGGAAATGGGCTCTTGGGGGCCATCCATAAAGTGCGTACGCACCGAGGGGGGGGGGGGGTCAGAAATTTAGGAAAATCTGCGTATGCTCCCTCTTTGTTCTATTGCGTACAAAATTGGGAGAGGGGGTGGGGTACGTACTTTATGGATGGCCCCTTAGGAGAACTGGCAAAATCTACACCATTTTCGGTGGCCAATGGAAACGGGCCTATTTGATACCGACGTGCAGTCGGTAGCACTACCTTGAGGCTTGTAGAGGAACTCAGTTAATCGGTGCCAATGGAAAATGGCTTTTACATGGAAGAACGCCCAGTTTGGGTGATGGCAATGCTTAAATGTTTAAAAACAGACAACCCATCAGCTATAGATTTAGAATCTCGGTGCCCTTGACTAAGGTAAGCTGTATCTAAACACATTGAACTCAGAATTTACTTGCTGGGTGTGAGTTATAAGTATGATATGAATGTACTTCTATTCATGCCTTTTTATCATATGTGGAATGGACAGACATTTTGGCATGGAGTCTAACACCTCATTGCCGGAGTTAACACACTGCGGGGCGGCAGTGCAGGCAATTTATCACGGTATTTTATTCAACAGTCTGCCTAGAATTGAACTGATCTAGTATACCCAGCCAGAATAAGGTTTACGTGGTGTTACCCAACACAGGGCCGATGCCAGAACTTTGGCAGATATCTAATATCTCGTAGATGTATAGAAAAGCGCACTAACAACAAATCGGTCTAAATGCTCAAAACTATAAAAGACATTCAGTATACAAGGAGACATTGTTTCTGGGAATAGGACTAATAATATTGGACACAGATACATACTGTTCTGTCGAAGTAGAGAATCGTGAGTTTTCTATTTGCAGAACCGTAGGGAAAACGAAGAGGCATGTACCAACTGCACTACTTGGGATACATACTGTTCAATGTAATAAAACCTGTCACTAGTATCCAGTGACCGTTCCTCTTAATAAAAACATACAAACAAACCGTGTTTGGCTAGTCAAAGCTTGACATGGCTATGACTGAATGACTTACGATTGTTCTTACTGTGCCAACAATCATCTAAGCCCAATATTATAATGCTTCGCTTTTGAATAAATCCCCAGTTAATGACAGCAAACCTTGGAAGATATGCTTGTGTAGGACTTCTGCGATATTCAAAAATATATGACACACATCCTTACTTACACCATCAAGGCTTGTAACTTTAAATTGTCTACATCTAGATCTATATGGTTTACTTAGTGTTGTAATAAAGGAAGTCGGTATTTACATCAGTCTATCCGCCAAGCCCCAGAGGCCCTCCAGACGGCGCATGCTCTCAGACGTTCCTCTGTGAGCAGCCTACAGGTAAAAAAAGATCACCATGCCTCCAGCGCCAGGACGCGGATGACGGGCCGTGGCATATGGAGGACGTGAAACTAATGTCTTGGTCTTAAACTCTGCTCTGTACCCATCACTTCTTGGCATAACTTTTACCTAACCTCGCACAGTTTACTCTATGTGCGACTATCTTTTTGACATGTCAGAAGGGAAAAAGGCCAAATGGGTCTTACACAAGGAATTCAAAGTTCATTTGTAGAATGCTGGGTGGATCTAGAATAAAAATGATAAAATAGACAACAACAAAAACAATAGATAATGATAATACGAAGGCAACACCTGCCGAAACGTTATATAGGTTAATATATTCTGCAGATTATTTCAATAAAGCATCTACAAATGGAATATGGTGGTTGTTTGGTGTTAAATTCTCTCAACAAAATGATAATATCAGTCGAACATTGACTGATGCTAATTTCATCTTTTGATATTGCCCTTGCTCAATATGTACGACTGAAAACCAGTTATGAAAGAAAAGTTAGATAGTAGGTAATGTATGTATTACAATCAGCACTGTAACACCATATTACAATTTAAAATGTATTGCGTTACTCAAACTGGATGTCTTCTGAAGATTGTTCGATCATTCATGTATCCAATGAAGAGATCAATCAATCACAAATGAAAATGAAAATGATGATGATGATAATAATGATAATAATAATAATAATAATAATAATAATAATAATGATAAAAATAATAATGATAATAATGTTGATAATGATAATAATAAGACAATGAAAAGTAATTACACAGTATATAAATCTGTCGTCTATATATGAAAGTAGAATTAATGAAAGCTAACCTCTTGCTTTGTTGGGGGAATGGAATAGTTAGGATACATCCTTCCTCTGGCATTACCTTTTATATGACGATACTTAGCTAATCTGAGATGAATATCACTCTCAAGTTTTTGCTCCAGTACGCTTATCTATGAAAGCTGATAGTTACTTATTATCAAAGTGTCTTATTTAAGCGTCCCTGTAGATAAATGCTATCGTACAAATCGCATTTTATTCCCATGCCACAATCAACGCCGATACCTCTATCATACAAGTGCTAAAGGTAATCTATATATTGGTATAGTTTAAATGGGAAAGTACCTGAAAAGCTGCGCAGCGATTTAAATGTATCCACCAGCAACGGTCCTTTTTGAAGTGATTTGCGTGTGGCAGCGATGATGATACCGACAATATACCAAACTAATGAGATACTTCGCCGTATAATCAGCTCTGCGATTTGATGGGCCAGACATTATACTGTCTTGGTTGAATACCAGACTAAACTTTATTACAGGGCATACCTCAAAATTGTCAGCCCAGGTCTCAGCTGTGACGAAGTAATGACTCATAAAGGCTGTCATTTGGGTGAGCTATAGCTAACGAAATGTCTTTTCCAGACAACGGAATTTTCCTTGGCAATAGGAAACTAGGCCCTTAAAATATTTAATTGCCAGTAAACTTAAACGTTCTCAGTTTATACCGTGTAAATGATGTGTTATGGGGAAGTCAGACAAGAAATGTAGGTGAATACATGTATGCCATGTAACCCTTACCGCTTCAAACGAATGGAAAAACACTCTGGAACATAACTATAAATAATATCATGATCATCGGGATTACTCATCTGCTTTCGACCTAAAACAGACCATCAGGGGATCTACAGAGATCCCTCACTCTACCAGTAGCCTGCCAGTCGAGGATCACTTTTTATTATCCATCAAATACTAGTAGGGGATATTTGGAAATTGTTTCTGGGCGGCCATTTTGGCTTGTAACTCAAATTCCCCACACTTCCCCGATGTTTGACCCGGATAGAATGAAAAAGCAGAAAAAAAACTGTCCCAGAAACGAATCTCAAAAATGGTAGGCTCAAAATGATTATGAGGCTGATGAAATGACCTCCTACTATACTTAACATATGGAGCCTACATATCGCTACTGAGTAGAATACGGATAGTGGTAGTCTATTCAGTAGAGTATGGAAAAGAGTCCCTAGCGGACGAAACAGATCGCGAGAATACCTGCGGTGATTTTGTGTTTCCTTTGTGTTCAATAAGCCTGCACAGTTATTTAAGTATTACGCATGTATTCAAGTGTAACAGATCGAGCTATTTGTCTTACTAAACAGTGAACTACTAATATCCATCCGCGATCCTTCTAATTTCCATAGTTTCGCCCCTGCCTTTTAGACATTCAGCAATGTTGGACTGCTTTCTTTATGGATTTTTTCAAATGAAAGATTCACATAACTAACAAACACCAGAATGAAGTTTCAAGTTTGTAGATATTTTCTATTTATCTGTAGTACTACTACCTGTTTTCTCTGTAAATCCCCTGATGGTCTTTCTTATGCGGCTATTCCACCAAGCTAGCGCAAGCCCCGTCCAGGCGCCTTGTGGTCGCCTGTTGGTCGGCGGCGTCAGATGCTGGCCCAAATCTCCCCTAGGCAGCAATAATCTGCTTGGAGGAACAGCTCATAATGTCAAATATCGTCTGTGCGGGCGACGCCACCGACCACCGGACCATCACCGTGCCTCCAAAACCCAGTCGCCAGCAAGCGTTGGCTGGCCTGTTGGTCGTTGCCGACTGCTGGCCTGGGCCAAAAACCCATTTTGAAGCTGTTCCACCAAGATGTAATGAAAACCACGAGAAGGCCAGTCGGGTGGGTGGGCGTTATGAGCCCAAACTTGTAAAAGGCCTCCTGCAAAGCACCGCTGGAGGAATACTGTTTCATTTGATTTTTAGCGCCTGGTTGGCCACCTGGCCGGCTTGCCAAGAGCTACTCTGAGAGCGATGCTGAGTGTGAAAAGCATGGGCAGCTGAAGTGTTGGTGGTGGCAGTGGTGGCATTGGCAGCAGCTGTGATCCCAACCCCGACTGCGACCTGAGTACAGTCTTATACAGCATGCCTTATATATACACAGCCATCCAAAACCATACAGATAGATGATGATACAGATAGATGATGTCTTGAAAGTATTATCATGAAAAAATAGTAAATAAAGAAGAGAATGCTGGGTTTATTATGTGTAATTATTGAAATGATACTTATTAGGGTTTTTGAAAGATTTTATAATCAAAAATGATATAACATTGTTTCTTTTATATACCATAGACATTGATAACTAATGGCAAATGAAACAAAAACATCAGTGATGTCCCCTAGGTGCAGAGATCAGATATTATTGGCGAGTGGCCTAAATACAACAGAGTCAGGGGTACATATATTTGACGGTAACATGGACACTTATATACTTATATGTTTGTTTGGGTAGTTTAATGTCCAATTTGTTCAATTAGACTTAAGTACTTTGGTTTTGACTGAATCTATGAGATGAATGTAGGTAGAAATCCCAACTCTACATATTTACTGAGGTGAGAGCTATTTTACTTCCCACACCACATAGACATGGTATGAGAAGGATTGGCCTTTGATATAGCAGTAAATCTACCACAGCTGGGGATGAAGGAGAAAAGTGGCTGCAGTGGGACTACAATCAACAAAGTCCATCAACCTTGGGATTAAAAGTCCAGTGCTCTTTACCACTGAGGTAACTCCCAACCCCGGTTGCTTTAGTTATGCTTGCATGCAAGCACATCGGGTCTGCACCAAAATAGGACTACCTTTTATTATCCACCTAATACCAAATGTCCATAGAAAACACATGTATAGGGAGTTTGTAGGGCGCATACAGATATGTTGTATGCTCCGAGTGATGCATACGGAAAAATGGTGCATACGGAAAAATAGAGCAAAACCAGTGGCGTTAGAATAGGGTGGGGGGAAGGGGGGGGGGGGGGGGCTGCCGCCACCCACTTCTTTGACAGCCCCAAAAAAGTCAGCACCTACAAATTTAACTCAACCAAGTGTAAAAACTGTCTTGATTTTTCAACATCAGCTATGGCTAAGCCTTGACTCTTCCCCATAGAAAAGTGTCAAAGTCTGACTTTTAAGCGTACAATGATGGCTTAGCCCTGACTTTTCACTGTGGAAAATGTCAAAGTCTGATTCTTTAGCATGAAAAGATGGCTAAAGTCTGACTTTTCACCTTGGAAAAGTGTCAAAGTCTGACCTCTTAGTATACAATGATGGCTAAGCCCTGACTTTTCACAGTGGAAAAATTAGACTCTTAAGCATGCAATGATGGCTAAGCCTGACTTTTCACCATGGAAAAGTGTCAAAGTCTGACCTTTTACCATGCAATGATGGCTAAGCCCTGATTTGTCACTGTGAAAATGTGTCAATGTATGACCTTTTACTGTGCAATGATGGCTAAACCCTAACCTTTCACCATGGAAAAATGTCAAATTCTCACTCTTCCCCGTGGAAAAGTGTCAAAGTCTGACCTTTTGCTGTGTAATGATGGCTAAGCCCTGACTTTTCACAGTGGAAAAATGTCAAAGTCTGATTCCTTAGCATGAAATGATGGCTAAAGCCTGACTTTTCACCTTGGAAAAGTGTCAAAGTCTGACCTGACTTCATAGCATACAATGATGGCTAAGCCCTGACTTTTCACAGTGGAAAAATCAGACTCTTAAGCTTACAATGATGGCTAAGCCCTGACTTTTCACCATGGAAAAATGTCAGTCTGACTTTTTAGCATGTAATGATGGCTTAGCCCTGACTTTTCACTGTGGAAAAATGGCAAAGTCTGACTTTTTGCATGTATTGAAGGCTATTAAAGACCTTTATTACCCACCGATTACGGAGTCTCTATAGGAAATGTAGGCCTATAGGGCACCTGGAAACAACTACCCGGAGATTCCTGAAAAATAGTCCTGTCCATAATGAGGTCAAATCATCATGTAGGCCTACTTCGAAATAAGTTTCTTGAATGTTCATTCAATGTTAGTAAGGGGCCATCCATGTACGCAGAAATTCTGAAATTTTTGACCCCCAACCCCCCTTCCCGATTTTGTACGCAACAGAACAAAGAAGGAGCAAACGCAAAATTTCCGAAATCTTTGAGCCCCCGACCCCCCCCCCCTCCCTCAGTACATACGTAGGCCTACTTTATGGATGGCCCCTAATTTAGAAGCAATCATAATAATCTCATTTATCATCAGAAATCATTGTAATAATACACTTTGCATGCTAAAAGTACAGGTTAATGGCGAACTATATTATTGGTGTAACTGTAAGTCTACACCGAATTACTGCCACGCTTAACAGTGCTGTGGTGTCTGGAACTAAATGTATCACAGAAACATTTTTATTGCAATAGATTTGTTATTATCTTGTAGCTGGGTAAAATATATACAATAACGACTGGTTTTGTATAGGGAGCCAAAGTGAACCCGATGCAACCACAGATAGCCGGTGAAAAATACTATTTCCGGGTATAGGCGCTCAGTACTTTGACTATGTAGGTTCAAGATTATATGTGTCATTCTCCAATCTTTTAGATCCAAATTTTTAATAAACTTAACAACTGTCATCGTAGTTTCGAAACAGAGTTATTCAGAGACGATAGTTATAAACTTTACTTCAAAAGTAACAAATGGGACCAAAAACAAAAGTCTAGCCTCAAACCCCCATAGCTTTAGCACTAGGCCTCGTTCTTACTGGCCACCGGAAATGGTGTTTTGTAGGTGGGTATCTGTGGTTTCAGCGGGTTCACTTTGGCTCCCTATACGACTTCGAGTGACCGTAATCTCCTCGTAGTTGACGACGTAATATCCTCGCTGATCGCTCGGATATTACCGGGTACTACGCGTCTACTACTCGGAGATTAGGGCCTACGGCCACTCGTATACAAAAGCAGTCATTATTGTGTATGTCTTTTCACAGACTTCTCGCGGATTATACGGTAACAGATATTATCTCCCGTCCCCGTTCGATTCATACGAGGATGGGAGATGTGTAGGTTTCCATCCTGACGAAGCATGATGTAGCCTATGCGGCATGCCTACACGACGTCGTCTGGTGAAAATTGCCTGTAGTTTACTACCATCTCGATAAGAATCTTACGCGGACGGCAGATGTGAGAGCTTCTGTGGCACTTTCTCTATACTCGTTGGTAGGATGGAAGGTGTACGGTCCTCCAGCGTGGTCAGATTGCAGTCATTCTTTGTCGTGGTTCACCGTCTACTCTGCTCCGCGTGATTTGTCGAGTCCTCTAGCGGATAACCAGCGAATCAACGTATGTGGTGCTACTACAAATACGACTCCTAGTGATGGGATAACGAGTTAAATGGGCGTTTACCTCCCGGCTAGGCACACGCAGAGCTACCATCATTTTGAGGCATCAACGCGTTATAAAACATAGGAGAATAACCCACCATGTCGGACGTAATAGTAGTCGGTAGCTGCAATACAGATCTAATCAGGTAATGAAGTGTTATGTTTCATAATTGTTAGAATAACGTAATAAGTAGGGAGTAATAGAGCGATAATAGGGGGTTTTGCAATACTGTGTAGCCTGGCATTTGGCCACTGGGTCTGGGAGCATGTTGCTATGTTATGGGAGCACGCTTTACTAAACCCTGTGCAGTACACAGTTATACTGCACACGTTGAAACATCAGCAGTGTGTGGGCTTTCATGCTGACATGTCTTCTATGCCAATATATGCCATGGTATTAAAGATTTGATTAGATTTAGGTACCGTATATAGGGCCTAATAAATTACCATAACGACGACCGACCATGCCTATACAAGCCATAAAACTGGAGGGGGTTGATGTTTTTAACGGAACTAGGCCCCAGGCCGAGTTCCGTGAAAAACCAATTCCCCATCTCGTTTTGTAGCATGTACAGCATGATCAGGTCGTTCTATATAAATATGTGTGGGGATAGAAGGAACACAGCAGAGCAGAGTTTATAATATTTACACATTCCTTTATCCTATAGGTATGTCTATAAGAACCTGATAACATATTGGTCTGACATAGTAATATAACATGAACAAGTCTTATCTCAATTAGAATTTGGAGAAGAAAGGTGCCTAAACTATAGGCTAGCCTACAAGTCCCTGATAGGTCTGAACCTATTAAAAAAAACTTACCGAAAACAGGGTTCGTACAGAGCCTGGAAAACCTGGAAAAGCCAGGAATTATGCTTTTGGGTTTTCCAGGCCTGGAAAAGCCTGGAATTCTTACAGAGAATCTGGAAGAGCCTGGAAAATTTAGTTTTGCATAAAAACATTTTTTTCAGTCTATGAAATTCTGGACATTATTAGCTTTCCTTAACTACGGTACCTGACTACCTATGAAATTTCAGTGACTTGGATTAGATAATTCCAAAATCCTTTTTGCTAATAATCTAGCTGTTTTGATTATTTGTCTTCATATTTGTTTCACTAGCAAGATTGTATTGATTAACATTGTTATGTGCCTGGAAAAGAAATATTAGAGCCTGGAAAAGCCTGAGAAAAGCCTGGAATTTTATTGGGCTGTCTATGTACGAACCCTGCGAAAAATTTTGAATGTAAAGATGTTTTGGCTTTACTGTTTTTCAACAGGTCTTGGTGAAATGCCAGTACCAGACCACAAACAATTTATATATATGAACTTATTTAAACTAAAGACATATTATAAAACTACCTATGGATCTGGTTGTTGCACTTGAGATGAATTCTAGCATATATGAGTTCTACAATAGAGCATATATATCGGCTGATTTTAGGGAATTTTGTTTGCTGCCAATTTTGTTGGCCTACGTGCATTGTATCTGAACATAAGATGAGGAATTGTAAGATATTTTGAAAGAGATAAGTTTACTACTAACAGCTGTGTGATGGAGAAAATATTATAATATACCCATGCAGTATATTTGATAATTGTGTACTGCTGCTCCCTATGTAGTATAAATTGTATACTGAACTCTGTACAGTACACTGTTATATATACTGCGCACGTTGAAACATCAGCAGTGTGTTGGCTGTCATACTGACATGTCTTCAATGCCAATATATATGGTAAGATTAAAAAAAAAAAATTTGCTTATCTAATAAATAAAATGTAGGTCAGGATGCAAAACCCCGGTTGACAACAACCTCACAACAGTACACCTGGCCTGTGCAACAGTTCAGCTGACCTGCTATATGAGTGTTGGATCCACCTTAACAATGCAGTTGACATGCAGAAGAGATCAGACCATTTACTGTTTGATGAACAAATACTAAAATACAGGAATTATTTAACCTATGCTAGCTGTTACCAAGAACAATGCCATAATCTGTTACTGCAGTTATAACAGCTGTAGGGATATTGGGAGGCTGTTAATTATGTAACTTTTCCATGTATATATTTTATAAAACCGAGAAAAGAAACCTGGAAAATCAGGATTTGTTCATGGAAAAGTCATGGAAAATAATTTATCAAAGTCTGTGGAAACTTTGAAAAAGGCATGTGTTGAAAAGAGAAGGGGTATAAGTTGCAGGGAGTGGAGGTAATTAGGAGGATCCGTTACAAACCAGGAGTTCACCCGGGTCTACGTGTAGGGAGGTACACATACATGTCCACTTAGCAGAAAAAATAAACACAAAAGACTTTTGAGATTGTTGTAAGACTGTTGTGGGACTGTTGTGAGATTTTTGTCAGATATATGTGAAACTGTTGTGAGACTGTTGTACGACTGTTGTGAGACTGTTGTACGGTTGTTTGGAGACTGCCGGAGCCGACATTATTATATACTCTAATAATTGACACATATTGATGAAGATATGAGGTGCCTTTAACGACCGGCGCTGTTCCATCTATGACGGTTATGCTTTGGCTACTTGTTAAATAGTACCGTACCTCGCCTGCCTCGTCCTGGAGAAACACTACACGGAACTCACTTCTCGGTAGGATTTGGTGGAAAGGGGGCCAATCAGTGTGTGGCAGCTGCCCGACTAGGAGCCAAGACGGCCATGGTTGCAAAGGTAAACTTCGTATATCATATAATTATGACTCAGAGATAGCAGTTTTCCTCTTTTCCAAGGAAATCCTTGTTCTTAGTTTCAGGTTATGAAGTCATTTTTTTCTATTGTTAAACAAAGAGAGAATAGAGTGGGCCTTATTCACACCAATAAACAGTGGTTCAAACCTCTCCATATATCACAGCGTTATTCCATGGCCAATAACGATGTGTTTTCTGTCTTTTCTCAGTCTCCCTAGGGCAGTAGATTCCACTTGAAAAATATCCCTGATGACGAAAATAACGTGGATTTTAGAACTACCTGTATTGTAACCAGTGATGGTACCTTAAAAAAATCGTATATTGTATCTACACTAGTGGAGGCCCATGGTTTACAATACAGGCCGTATCTCTGACTTATTCAAATAGTTGTATTCTGTATTATGCGGGTTCACCTCATTTAGCGTCATTGGATTTTCAACATATTGAATATCGATGTCAACGATTATTAACCGCACACATAGTATGCATCTATATGTATACACTGCAGTTTTCATTTCTATTTATACCATCCTAGGTATACTAGAATTCTACTTATGCTGATATATTTCTTATCATTGTCAGGTCGGAGTTGATAGTTTCGGCCGTGATTATATTCAAAATCTAAAGGACCAGAATGTTAACACAGGTATGCTCGTTCGATTCATATTTGTAGACTAATACATGTTCCCATGCATTCACGTTCTTCAAAGTCTTAGGTGTTCCATGCACGGCATAAACATAGACTTTTTGATATTTATGATAAGCCAAAGAAAACATTCCATATACTTGTGTGCCACGTTCGTTGAGAATATATTTTTTTATGAAGGATTCGAAAACGTACCTATATCTATATCTATACATATTCACTACATTCCATTTACTGACTTGACTGTCTTTATGCTTCCTATTAACAAGGATCAGTAGACCAATTTGATTACAACCAGTTTCGCATCATGTAATCCTTTGACTTCTATAATGAATATCTCTAATAGTGTATTCAGAGACCATTATAATCGGTTTGATTTATTCATTACTGAAGAGCATGTGCAGCAAACAACAGAAGCACCTACTGGGGTTGCTCCAATAGCTGTTGATGAGAACGGTATGTAATATTATCACATATAGTACATGAAAGGTATACCAAATTCAAATCATATTGATCGTGATATATTCCTACTTTTAATAAAATATTTGATATTATACAGCAATCACCTCTCATGGTAATTACTTTGCTTGCTTGCCTTATCTACATTCGTTTACAATGAACGATCTAGTTGTTACACCGCAACATTCGTATTATCTCTGCTAAACAACCGAAAAGTCTTGCAATTGATCTGTTATCTTAAGCAATTGTCCGCAACTACGATAGTGCGACTTGCGGTTGATAAATAATCAGGCTAAGGTCCAGATGCGAACGTTATCAGTTCTAGAGGATGCTATAATCGTCGAGTGGTTACAGTAATCCATGGGTTCTCATATGATTTCCCGCAGGTCAGAACTCTATCATTATCGTATCTGGGGCCAATCTGAAGTTAACGGAAGCTGACGTCTATGCCGCAGAAGAGCTGCTCGCACACAGTAAAGTGCTCGTGTGTCAGTTAGAGATACGCCCGGAGACCACACTAGCTGCCCTCAAGCTTGCGAAGAAACATGGGGGTAGGTATTAAGAATCTGTCTTAATTATACCAATGATTCAATATTTGGTAATTTTAATAACCTATTAATCTTCTTTATTGATATGTAAAGATAAGAAATTACAAAACACTCCTCATTATTCTTATTCTGTTATACATTGCAGTCACCTCGATTTTGAATCCTGCTCCAGCCCAAGAAAATCTAACTCCAGAGCTTTACAAAACATGTGACATCTTTTGCCCAAACGAAACTGAAGTAGGTACACTAATTATCAAGAACTTTTGCCCGATGTTCACATAATAATCATTAATGAGAAATGATTCATTATCTTAAACATTGTGAAGTCATTGGAAACGTCAAAGAATCATATGATAATTACGTGATAAGAGGAAGTCAGTACACTGTTAAGAGGATTAATGAAGTCTCCGTAGCTAGGTTTTGGGACACTGAAGCATCGTTTTCAGTGAAGAATAACATTTACCATATGCAAAAACTTATTTAAGGAATTCACAGGTCCAATGAGACCAACGAAAACAACGCACAGTAGGATCAATTTTACCACACATTTTAGCATATGCACCAATAATAATCAGCTCTCTTCAACGAATGCATATAACTGTATCGGAGCTTAAAATCTTGTGGATCTCTTTCAGGCTGAAATCATAACGAAAAGCAAAGTTACCTCGATTGAAGAAGCCAAAGAGGCTGTATCCAAGCTCAAGGAACTAGGCTGTAACACAGTGATAATAACACTTGGAGCAAAAGGAACGGTGTTTGCCTCCAAGGATGACGGTACCGCCATTCACGTTCCTACCAATAAAGTCACGCCTGTTGATTCCACGGTACAGTTAATACAATGGTTTCTGTATAGCTTTCTGCATAGTTCGATATTCACACAATTTAGACTGATGATAATATCTCTTTTGAAAATAGTTTTATTAGCATCTTGCTTCCCAGGGTTATTATCGTGTGTTTCATACAAAAGATCACTAAGATCACTAAACATTAGAACGCACCAAACGTACAACTTATTCTGATATAAAGAACAAAAGGAATAAATTTTCTGCTTTCGATTTACTGAAACAATGTTATGGGAGAATGATTGTTATTTTGACCTCATTTCAATGAGAAACGAACCGTATCGATAGACCGATTTACAAGAGATTTATGACGAAGCTAAAGATCAGACGACCTCATTGCACCCTGCATTCCTACATCAAAGGACGTCAGTAAGAACACCAGGGACCGGGTCTTTACACGCGATAATCATTTATAGAGATTATTAATGATATCTTGAGTTTTCAAGATAAATACAACGACCATTGGCCCTAATGGTGCGATGATTATCGCCAAATGTATGATAATTACAAAACTGTCGCGATTAACGATTATCGCGTCTAAGATACCGGTCCCAGGAGTTTACGTAACCCTTGGGGCATGGATGATATATACAGAAACTCCTCATTCCAGACTGCAAGATAGGTAAAGAATGTTAGACCCAAAGATATGAGGGCGAGGAGAAAGGGACGAAGTGGGACGGGTAATCAATAAAAGCCACGTACGTACATTGAACAGCATTGGAGAACTCGCGTTTGTTTAGTTACTCTCATACCGCACATAAATCAAAATTCTAAAATTGTAGTTGGAATCACGGACTTGTATGGAGGTCCATGTTGGAATATATGAAAAGCAATCATAGGATGATAATTCATGCGCATCTTAATATGCCTAGAGCATCATTATTCTGGAGTGACACTAGCACATGTACAAATAAACACGACAGGATTTAGCATAGGACGAACCTTTGAGTTTAGTTCTGTTTACACAATTGTGTAGATATTACTAAACACCGCGTTCTATGATACATGTATTTCCTTACATATATACGCCCGTATTGGGGGCTGGTGTAGAAGGCTTAGATGGCATGTTTATGGCATATCTATGCCTGTGTTATATCCGTATTGGGCACCCGGCCCATGGACCATATTGAGTGTGTTTACAGGATCCGGTGTTGGCTGCTTCTCATTGTTGTACAGTTATAACCCTTGGGCCATATCCTCCAATTATTGCAGTTAAACGGTTTTTATATATCTTTATCAAGAATGGTAATTTCAGATATTTCTACATGTACATGGCAAATTATAGTCAGTTTCTCCAGTTATAAATCAGAAATTGGTGGTTCTCGGGGGTGGGGGGTGGGGGTGGGGGGGGGGGGGGGGGGGGGGTCAGGAGGCTGTGGTGCGTCCAGCCAGTCGAGAACGGATCCTTTACGACCGATAACGAACTCGACCTGTTATAAGAACTCGACCCATGACGAACTCGACCCATTTTGAATCTTTCCACCTAAAGTATCTCATTACAACTGCGGATAAATACTATGTTTAGTAGTAAGTATGTAATCTTGGCTTCAAATTTGGTCTTCTCTGAAGAAGAAAACAAATAGAAAACCTTTCCCCTAATCCGAACCCTATCCCTAGCCCTAACCCTTTCGCTATCCGTAACCCTATCCCTAGCCTTAGCCCTAACCTTAACCCTAACCTTAACCCTACACCTAAACATAACTGGACTTACCAGGGTAATTTATATATCCCCAGGTTTATTTGTCTAAACTAGTCAGACCTTTCCTTCTAACAAAAGTGTCTTATTCATTAGTATCTGAAACAGATCGAGTTCTCCACTCGATTTCTCCAGAACGGGTCGAGTTATCCTGACAGCTACGGGTCGGGTTTGTATCGGGTCGAGTTCTCCAGTTACCCCTTTACGTACCCGTGGCGACAATAGTGAGTTTATTAACGTCTTCAGGGCGTATAGATTGCATCAATAACATAAATGGGTTGGCGAATACATTGCAACAATATAACAGATAAAATGATATAAACAAGATATTCCCTCAAAACCAATAGGACTAGTCTTCTTAGTTAATTAATAAGTAGTCAGTGAATTGGTGTTTAAAATACCCAACATGTTTCGGTCATTCGGGACCTTCATCAGGGATTGGTTTTTCAATAACAGATAAAAGTTGAAAAGGGTTTCCCACAGCCCCCCTTACACACATTTCAGATAATAGACTCCTGATACCAATGCTAATTTTGCCTTGTACTTTCTGTGTACCGCTCTGCCACTATCCCCTGTCTCCCAGCTTCCCGCCCCTGCCTCCCACCTCTCGCCTGTGACAACACTAATAACTATGTTCCTCTACATTCCAATTACAGCTCCTGGTATATAAACAAGGTTAGGCTGATATCTAAGAACAATGGTGTTTTGAATGTAATATCTTGAAAAATAACTGTTAAAAACTATCAAAGGGAAAAAGAATGATGTAATATCATATTCAATTACTAAAATGATAACAACTAACGCTTTAGAAGGATTTTATAATCAAAACCGCTGAAATAAGATTGGATTTTCAATGGACTGACAAAAGACAAAAAAACCCAGTGGTGTCCTCTTAGTGAAGAGATTGGAATAATCGGGCAGTGGCGTAAATAAGGGCAAATAAATGCCTAGTGTGTGATTACACTTTACGCTTACAGAAGCGGGCGTAGACATGACGTCCAATACGCAGGTGCATCTACGCCGAAATTAGACATACATAAATTCAAATGTTCGCCCTGTGTATCTCACTGTTGCAATCCACTTTCGTTTATAATATACCATAACGATGAAACGTCACTTCTATAACTTGTACCTTTCAGGGAGCCGGCGATGCCTTTGTAGGCAGTCTAGCATTTTATATCTCGCGCTATCCGAATATGGCATTGAAGACTGCCATTCAACACTCAAGTGCCGTGGCTACACTAAGCGTATGTCGTAATGGAACACAGACTAGCTATGTATACGGAAAAGACCTGCCTTCAGATATCCCTCATTGAGTCTGCAACAGTGAACCAGAGACACAAAGTACTTTCTTGCACTCCAAGCGTAAAGTATCCTTTCCAGATAAATCTGTGATTTTTGCAGAAAAGAAGAAAGCACTGGGTTCTTGTGCTTATATATATTAGCAGATATGAGTTCGATTAGATATGCCGTAGGCCTATTTTAAGACATGGGGATTATAGTTTTTTGTTGCACGTCCAGCAAATACAATATATCTTTAGATTTTTAAGATCTTTAAATAAATCTATGATTTATCTACCCAGACCCGGGTATTATATTATGGAATACACTTACAAAGGAGATACCAATAACCGACTCTAAAAATGCTTTTAAGAAAAATGTGATGGAGTTATCCCTATGAAAAAACAATTCCATGACCAATATGTACAAAGGATGTTGACTTTTTCGATGACTTGTTCATATACACATTATTTTATTGTCTGTTTATGAGATGTATCTACTGAGATACTATTTATATAGCAGCCTATTAATAGTTATAAACGAGGGTGAGTAGCTCAAGTTACTTGAGACTGTTCGTATTCATATTGTCTACTTTTTTATTCATATCATATAAACCATTGTATAAATCATAATGAACTCGTTGGGATATGGTGCAACAAGTTTATTGTTGGAATCATGTCAAGTTGCCTAGAAGAACGGTTGTAAAAAATCGAAAATAATAAAGACTACAAAAAATACATATCTAGAACCTTGCAAAGCTATGGATAATCATTTAAATTACTGTATAGTATTGGACATTGTTGAACCATTCCATTGGATGTGACCAGCTAAATAATCTATGCAAAACCTCTCCTGTGATGAGTGGTAAATTATATAATTTGTCAGTTCCCCTATTATTTCCTTTTCATCTTTTCATTATGAATGATAATTTCATATATTTTATTAGGTAAGCTGGATTCCGATAATTCCCGACATTTCATTTCTTGTTCTAAATAGCTCCGCTGTTTATGATACAAATCTGTATCCATTCCAAGTCACCGGAAGCTCTTATTGACTGCCGAGGACACGATTCCTTAAATGGAGGAGGAATGCGATACCTATGGAGATCTATGATATATATTTCCCGGAATATGCTATCAAATGTTAATGTCTATGCCATTTGTAGACGATGTTAAGAAGCAGGTATTGTTATTGTAGATATCTTAGAAACGCAACTGCGAAGAAAGTTGCGCCAAAACTGGGTACAGGAAATGGATTGGAAAGCATTTGCTGACAATCTTTTAGCTTCTTTTGCAGGTGGATAGGTATCCCTTATTGCTGTAAAACGTACTTGGCTTGGATCGTCATCGTAAAAGATCCTCTGCCTTTACTTTAATTTGTCCCATCCTATCCTTTTGAAGGAGAACGAGAAGCGATGTTGGGTAAATAAAATTCATCATTAGCAAGTGGAGCGTTTGTCTTAGTGTCTATGGCTATAGCCTTATGTAATCCATCTGCTTTAAGGTGAGCTGGCGATATCTTTGCCTTTTGCAGCTATCTAAGTACAAATAGGAATATAATCACTTTTTTGGTCAGAAGGTTTCATGCCAATATACTACCCTATAGTTTTCAGATTTCTTATTTTGACGTGGAATTTTAATTAAAATCTGTCACAGGCTCATTATAGTAAGAACTACTTTTCGGACACAATTCTTTATGGACATCTATTAACCTAAATAGGCTGAGACCTGTCCTGCAAATAACCTTTGAACTGGTGCTATAATTTTCCATTTATTCCTTATCTATTTAATTTTGTTAATCGAATACTGTGGTCCAAACAGCATGTAGCCTATGAGCCATGGGGGCGGCCATGACACCCCCCGAGTAGGTGTTCTTCACTAATGGAGGTGAAAAAGTAGGTGTTCTTCACTAATAGAGTAGCCTGGAAGCCTGGCCTAGATAGACTATAGGCCAGGTAACGGATTCCATTTTTATGGTGCATTATTGGTAACACCACCTGGTTCCCCAGTCATCCGCTAGAGGGCTCGGCGGAATTAGGTCTATGACAAGCGGATACCAGCCAAACCACTAGCTGGTTCCCGGGGTATCCGCTAGTCACAGGCGGGCACCAGCCAAAGTAGAAGGTCGTGCCTGTGGAACCCTTACCTAGCCTGGTTTTCATCGCTAGACCATCACTTTAGCATAACACCAGGGCAAATTGCCACTCCGTGATAGAAATTCAGGATATCATATAAAAAACATACACTGAAATAGGAACAACAAGGCAAAGACACACAATTACCCAGCCAAACCACTAGTCCACTAGTGCCCTGGCCCTAGCGACAACGGGACGTACTACAGTCTAGTTGAAGGTCGTAGCAACCCGTTACCTGTGCCTTATTTCATTAGGGCAGGGAACCAGTCCACTAATAGAGATGCAAAAGAAGTGAGTGATAATTGAGAAGTGTCACAACTCTAGCCTTGCTGGTATATGTATGTAAAGTGCTCCATGTGGAAAGCATCATGTCCTGGGTTTAATCATTATCTCATCCTGCTCTGAGGTGGGTGTAGAGAGTCAAGGGAACCATGGTAAAACATTGAAAGGCAGTTGAATTTCGTAAGAACAAAGAGCAAGAATATAGATCTGTCCCCCCATGGGACCAGCCATACTGCTAGCCACCTAGTGACTGCTTCATGAACTAGCAATGGCCCATTTGTTGAAGCTTTTGAATATTCCTATGGTAAATTTATGTTCATCTAGTGCACTGTAAATGTGGTTAATAAGTTTTGTAACTGTTTCTATGGTAGAGCAGCCCTGTCTAAAACCATTTTGTGCTTTGTGTAGGACATTATTATCGTTGAAAAACTTTGATGTAGCGTTGTGTATTATTTTTTCTAGAATTTTCCCAAGCATCAATGCATCTTTCAAGAATCTAGAGGTTAATCCTTTTATGGCAGACGATTTAGTGCAACTTAGATCTTTTAGTAATTTCATCACATCCTCACTATTTGTATCTAAGTTTTCAAATTTATTTTCATTAGTGATTCCTTCATAAAACCATTCTTGATTATGTTTTCTGACTATGTTTGGGCCTATATGTTTGAGAAATAAGTATTTATGTGGGAGGATGTCTGTTCTGGTGATACCCAGTCTCCATTTTCCATTTTCAGTTTGAATGATTCATGTTTGTTCGAGTTTCCTTTCGTAAATTTAGATAGTGTAGACCAGAACATTTTTGTATCACTTTTATTCTCTTCTAATGCTCCCCTAATAAAGTTTCCCTTAGCCTTTTTGAGTAATTTGTTCACCAGATTTCTCTAAGTTTTCGCATTCTCCCAATCCTCCTGTTTCTTTGTCTTTCTGGCCTTTTTTAAGAGACGATCTTTATCCTTTGTGTGTTCCAAAAGCTAATTGTTCAACCATTGTTCAAACCAACGTTTTGACTTTATAGCGTTTCATGGGACACCGTTTATCTAATTATTCAGTGATACTGTCTTTTTTACTGTCGATCTTATAACATACATTCCTTCATGATCGCTAACACAGTTATCGTACAGTCCAGCATTTGTATAATCATGGTTGTTATCAAATACATAATATTAGTATTAGTCCTAATACTGCCTCAAGTTTTATCCTATCTAAAACCTTCTCTTATGTAGATTCCCATCCCCCCCTCCGCCTATCTTGATTTTATCTTTACCTGGCTCTTTCCAACCCCTATCATTTTTGATAAAAAACATAGCCTGGTAGGTCTACTAAATATGTAGGCATCATTTCTGTTAACCATGTCTCAGTTACACACAGGCAATCGATGTCTACTGTCTACTAGGATCGTGTGGACTATATCTATCTTCGACCATAGACTGCACACGTTAAAGTGGACAATCTTCAATCCTCCGCAGTTTAAGTCTGCATATATCATTCATGTTTACAAAACTTGTTCATGTAACACAACATAACTACAACTGAAAATAGGGTATGTATACACCTGATACAAACAACATGCATTCCCTTATTAACATATACTTCTTAATTCTACAACGTCTAAATTCTCTTAGTCTAACTAACCAACACAAAATCTATATTTGCATTAATAGCCACGGAGGTATGTCGGCCTGAAATAATCAGCAAATATTTCAGATGTTGGTTGGTATCTACACGAAAAAAATAAAATAGTTACTTGATAATAGGTAGGAGGTTACACAAATTCAGTGGAATCATTAACTCATCAAAGCCAAATGCTAGGTTTACACCATCACCCCGGCAGCCCGGCAGTCCCAGCAATGCCAAAATGCCGTCTTGACTTGTACTTCAGAGTTGGTCTTCAGTTGTCTGTATTGCAAAGATCCATTCCCATCACCCTGCATCCGTGTTTGGTATATATAAGACGGGATGGCAGAGAGGTCTTCATTCTCTACCTCGTCCAAGAAATGCCCTAAAAGAAGCAGAAGCACAGAAGGGGTACTACTACTCATAGTAGAACTTCTGCTACTGCTTAAATGCAGGATTCGCCTGCTGACGAATCAGACTTTCAAGATGGACAACCAGATACACCATTGACTGATGCTGCTTGTGTCCCTCCATGATTGTGAATCAGAAGACTAGGAATCGGCACCGCCTGCAAAGCAAGATTCATCAGAGGCCGATGAGAGAGAGGAGACACTCGCCCAACCACATGCATGTTGTCACCGAGCACCAAAGGGTAATACAAACTTTGATGAAGATGAAAAAGAAGCTATCATCGAGTATCTCCAGCAGCATCGGATACCCTTACAGTAACTGAGGCCTGGATATGGGAGAGATTTCAATTCCTGGTTCAATACATCACCGTGCTGAGAAGTCGCACTGTAGCACCTTTCAAGCAAACTGAGAGTTTCGGTAGTTCCCAGTCATTTGGTACCAGTGCTTCAGCTCCCTCGCCCTCTGCACCTTTGGACGTCAACTTTCAGACAATGTCAGGCTAACAATAGCCATGAGTTAGCAGTAGCGAGGCTTCAAAGATTGGTAGATGATGTGAATCCACCCCAAGCGGGGCAGTTCATCAGGGGAGTGGAGCAGCAGTCAACACATCAGTGGCAGTCACCTCTATCACAGTGGCCTGCTAATCCCCACCCGGGATGTGGAAATCGCAAGACTGGCATTGGGTGCAGCAGCAATTCCCCACTATGAACATTGCCTGTCCACTGCCACCAACTCCTCCCCCATCCTGCCTGCCATCCACACCAACATCCACACTCCAACGACAGGCGACCGTCAACATCCACGCAGAGGCGATCGTCAGCAGATGATATATCATTCTCTCAGCTGGTTGGATCACAGTCGTTGGCATCATTATTTGATACCAGTGGTAACCCAAGCCCCACACCCCCAAACAAAAATGGGGAGTGACACCAAAGAGAAATGGACTGCATCATATTAAACCTCTAGTCCGGGCATCTAAAGCATATTGTGTACATTTTATCTTTAATACTATTTTTCATTTCACCTAAAAATATCAAATATGGAGTTGAATTCTTTTGCAAAAAACGAATATTCTGTAAATGATGCCTCAAGGCATCATCCGGCCATCCTCAGATGATACCTTAAGGCATCACTCGGCCAGCACTGGATGATGCCTGAAGGCATCATCCGACATGAATGGGTTAATAATGTCTCGGAACTATTTACGACTATCACATGGTGATGAATATGTGGTTATTATTTATTTATATTTATGGGACTGGTACTGTCGATAATGGCTGATGCTTATGATACAATGTCTTTTGCTAATAAATTTATGAACTGAAGTTGACTCTCATCATTCTCCCTTATAGAAATAGTCATGCTACTAATACTAGAATGGAATGCCTACAAAAGAGTAAAATTTGAATTGCAATCAATTATCTTCTAATCTATTTAAATAAACCAGACTCGGATAACTTGGAATTAAAACCAATGAACTCAATATATTAAAGAATATTATCAGTCATTTTATTACGAAATTAGACAATTCTTTTATACATGCATGCATTTCATGCCTGCATGACTGTGCATGAAAAGACCAGGAAGCAGCACATGCCAAAGAGCACAAGTCTGCATGACTGTACATGAGAAGACCAGGAAACAGCACACGGCGAAGAGCACAAGCCCTTGGTGGAGGCCACGTCCATGTTCCTCCCAAGGATTATTATGAACTGCTCTGGACTCCTCAGAAGATGAGTAGGAGATCATGATCAACTTCCTACACAGCAATCCCATCTTGAATGCTGCCAGGGTCCAGGGATGAAGCGGCTAAGGAGAGGAGATGTGGACAGAGATGGCGAAAAGAAGAGGTCCATCCCCGTGATGAAGCACAAACTTGCCAGGAGGAAGAGACTTCCATGCTTCCACACCAACATCTCCGAAGAAGAGTAGGAGCTCGCTATCAAGTCCCTACACAAGAATCCCATCATGAATGCTGCCAGGGTTCAGGGATGAAGCAGCTAAGGACAGGATATGGATGGAGATGGTGAAAAGAAGAGGTCCATCCCCCTCATGAAGCACGAACTTGCTGGGAGGAAGAGACTTCTATGCTTCCACACCAAAATCTCCGAAGAGGAGTAGGAGATTGTGATAGAGTTCCTGCATAATCCCATCTTCACAATGCCGCCAGGTTGCAGGGATGAAGTGGCCAAGGACAGGATATGGATGGAGAAGGCGAAAAGGAGAGGCCATCCCCCTCATGAAGCACAGACTTCCCGGGAGGAAGAGACATCCATGCTTCTACACCAACTTCTCTGAAAAAGAAAAGGAGATGGCCATGAAGTCTCTGCACCAGAACAGCGTTTGTACCATGGTGAGGCAACTTCATGTGAAGGGCAGGTGAGGTTTTGCCTCAACAAAGGCACTGGAACACAATGAGGGGCTTAAGTCGACGGGATATTTGGGGTCGAGCAGGCAAAATGCCATAAAAGTACCAAGTTGAGTTAGGATTAAGCCAAAATCCAGTGTCGGGACTGCCCGGGTGTTAACATATTTGATTATACTGTTTATCATTTCTTGGTCCCAGTCAATTGAGTCTTATACAGGCGTCATTTTGAACTTGTTATCTAGGTTCTGAAATGCATCCCCGTCAAATACCGGATAATGACCTTATTCAAATAGCATTGGATCGTGTCCCGGGCAGTCACTAGGTCTTTTTTTTTTTTTTATAAGGTTTTTATTTCCTGATATTGAATACATGGTTCGTTCTTCCTGTCAAGAAATATTTTACAAATCCATTACCTTAACATTGATTAACTCTGTACAATACAATATGATACAGTACAATCCACTACAGTGCAATACAGGACTAAACCATACAAGGTGATAGACAGGAATAATTTTTATAACCTTAATAGTTATCTTTAGACTCAATTACTACCTCCAGAAGGTGCCTATATACACTGTGAGCTAACTATTCTCTATATGCACCCAGAGTCGACTGTGCTACTTATATCTTCAAATGCCAGTCATACAGATATATTCCTGTCCCTACGAGTCAAGTTATTTATACCGCAGATGAGTATTACCTATCATTGTGTCGATTTGTTTTGGGATGAGATGAATCTGATTACTGACCTTGATATAGTTGCCATGCCGGTAGCATGTACTTCTACCAGGTTGCTTACCGTGATTTCCGGGAAAAGGCTTTGCAAACTTTTCTGAAGATGATAACCTCTTGAATCAGCGATAATATCCAGCTTCATTATGTCCAATATCACAGGGTTTTATCATCCCGGACTTCTTGTAGTAAATTACCAAGCACGTTCTTCCCCTTGATTGAGTCCTGCTTGACCTTTGCCTTTCTGCGGAGTGGTGTACCGCAGCCATAGCCTACGTCTGGTCTCCTGTCGCCTGGTATAAGAAGCCCTCGCATTAGACTGGTTCCGTGCCCTAATGAAATAAGGGGCAGGTAACCAGGCATTATTGTGTATTTCTATGATGTAGGTGGGTACCGTTAAATATAAAAAGTATTGCCATGGCAACCAGTCAAAGTTGGGTACCTTATATGCCCCATTTCAGCCTCTGTGGGCACCTTGGTGTGCCTAAATGCAAACAGTACTGTTGTACAGGTCGTCCATGGATCCTTTTTTTTTCATTCAAGAATTTGTATTCGACAAAAATACAGGTGAACGGGATTTCATTGTCAATATAGGTTCACATCAACCAAGCTTTGCAAAGTAGCATCAGGGTAAGCCGATGTAACACAATTTATACATCGTTGGTGCTTTTAACATTGTTATTGGTGTTACCCAAGTAGATATGCATGTTTAAAAGGAAAGCACTACTGTTTGAGTAAAAATAAAATTTTGAATTATACTTCCACCATCTATTCTACTCCTCATCAACATCAGTTCCAATGTATTCTTTTATCTTTCTAGTTACATCCTTTTTAAAATTGCTCTTTGAGTTAGTTACTTGTTGCTCCTTCGTTAGACTAAAAAATATTCAAAAGTAACTTGATTATATATTTGAATTTACCAATTAAAGAACTTGAGGATGTACACCTAGAGATATTTGATCAAAGTGGAATACCTAAATAGGAATTCAATATTCATTTCCAACTGAATCTGTTACTTGGCAACCATGTGCCACTGTCACAACTTCCCTAGCAACGGGAATTTCAAGGAATCTTTGAGTTATTCTGATCTAACCTATCCCTACTAAATGAAAGTGTAATTCATTGGTGTGAATGGTTGTTTTGTAAACTGGAGTGGATGCCTAGTAACAAATCTTGTTTATCTGCCTATCAACCACTTTAAAAATTATGCATTGCTTGGCAATCCCAAATTAACCATCCCCAAACCTTCTTTTTCGCATTCAATGTTCATCTAAACATACAATGACAATCCAGGTCAGATTTCCCAGAATTGGTGTATCTTGTACGACATTGGCAGGATGTTCTGTATAAATACTGACTGACCAATACCAGCTGACTGAAGACGATCAACTGATACGTCTGAACAATACCGACTGATCATTACTGACATGACTAATTCCAACTTACCAATACTGACAGACTAATATTGACTGACAAATACCGACTGACTGATACGTCGTGGCTTTGGGTATTGATTAGTGTTGATGTGTGTTGATGTTGGTGTTTGTGGCTTTGTTTGTTGATCGGTGTTGATGGTAGTTGGTATCAGTGAGTGTCACATCCGCCAACACTAACACCAACCCACATCAGCATCAACACCCATCAACACCCACACCTAAAAACATCAACACCCACACCCAACAACACCAACACTGACCAACTCCACTAATACTATCACCTATCAATACCCATCAACACCAACAGCTACCAACATCAACACCCACACCCACTAAAACCAACACCCACCTCCCAAACCAACTCCCACTAATACCCTCACCCCATACCCCACCACAACCAACAACCATCAACACCCCATAAACACCAGCACCAACAGCAACACCCACCGATATGGACACCCATCAACACCTATAAGCATCATCATGGGTGTATCAGTAAGTGTCACATCCATCAATACAAACACTGACCAACACGAACAACACCCATCAACAACAACTAACACCCACTAACACCCACACCACCAAACCTATCAACATCAACATCAAAACATCAACACCTGCATGAACACCCAGAGCCACAACCATGAGCATCAACACCCATCAACTGCTGTTCAGACCCACCAACAGCAACAGGAATACCCATTAACACCAAAGCAACACCCATCAACATATATCATCACCAACACAAACCCACACCCACCAAAACCAATCAACACACATCCATCCAACTCACACCCACCAATTTGAACATCAACACCCAGCAACCTGCAGTAATAGTCATCAACACCCTCATTAGCACCCACCAACACCTACATGAGTCAACACCCACAGCAACACCCACCCACAGAAACACCCACCCACAGCAACACCAACCAACACATACCCATCATCACTGGTCAATCAATACCATCACTGACAGACTCAAACCCACCAATGCCAATATCAACCCGTTGGAATATCAACAAGTTGGAATATAATACATTTGGATGAAATGATGAGGCAAAAACTAACCTTTTTTTTGTTTTTGAATGTAAACTTAGTTATATTAAAAAACAAAAAAATTCAGCTACATGAATCAGCACTCACAGCAATACCAATTAATACCTACATGAAACCATACCAACACCCATAAACACCTACATGAAACACCACCCACAGCAACATTCAGCAACACCAATAAACACAAACACAGTCCAACTGTAACTCTTCTTCATGAAACTAGACGCATATCCAGAGAAATAAAATACCATATCTGCAAAGAAAAAAGTGATCACTGTAAAACGAAGTTGGTCGACACACGTGGGCAACCAAAGAAATTTTGGAATGCAATCAACGAGCTGCTATGTCCGAACTCCACTAAGGCGGACTGTGAACTAATTATAGATGAAAAACGTATTCCCAGTCAGTCAATTGCTAAAACTATGAATGATTTCTTTGCCACTGTTTGGAACAACCTGTTCTGTAAAGTAGACCAGGCTATGTTTCAGCAGCATCTAACCAATATTCAGAAAAATAGTGTCGTATCTGTAATAGATTGCGATGGCAGTATTTTTGAGGATGATGTTGTCAAGGCTCTCAAAGGTATAGATTGCTCCAAATCTAGCGGCTTCACATGTCTGCTAGTCCGAGAGACTTTGACTGCCTAGCGGACAGTCAGAGAGCACAACCGCTTATTCCCATAGTACAAGATATCAGGTCCCTGGTTCTCTGTAATACTGTCAATGCAAGTGCATATTTATGCTCCCTTACCTTCAGAAATGTATAATAATTTCTTTTTGATGAGAAAACTCCTGTTTTGTTCCTTTGTGTTACTTTCGGGAGCATTTTTGTACAACTCATTTAACCACATTTCAACAGTTCCAACTCATGTCGGCCATATTTGATAAGCTGGTTCCTGGCAATCCCCTTTGAAGGACTTCCCGCACTTTTGAAACCAGTTTTTTAAATATTTTTGGCGCCTGCAGAATGCATTGACATGGATTTTACAAACACTGGCTGTTCTATTACTTAGAACTAATGCAAAGGTAGGAAATTACTGTAATTTTACTGCATTTTGCCTCAGGAAACTATCTATCACAAAATCAGAAAGATTCAACCTATATTTATAAGGAAAACGGCTGCTGAGCTGAGATGTTCATTTTTGGTCGACCGGTTAGCCTAGGCCTTTATGGGACTGCTCTCTGACTGTCTGCACTGCTTCACAGTCAGAGCCTCACGGACTAATGTCTGCGTATATCGGTACTCGTTTCTGGCCTATTAATCTTGAGTAAACAGTTTACTAAATTATTGAATCTGTCTCTCTGTAACTGCACTTTTCTGCAAGCATGGAAGAGCGCGCACGTGGTTCCCATACCGAAATTAGGTAATCTCCAATCAATTGATAACTGGCGACCTATATCATTACTGACTAGTCCAAGTGAAATTCTTAATAGAAAAGGCTCTCCATAATATTATTTTTGATATTCTTCAAAATGCAAAAATACTGAATGATGTGCAATTTGGCTTCTGCCCAAGCCGCAGCATGGCTGATGCCGTCTTCAATTTTACTAAGATTCTCTACGAAGCACGTAACGCAGACGAGCTTGTTGCCTATTGTTACGTTGACTTCAAGAAAGCATTCGACTGTATACATCATATGTTACTTATTAATAAGGTCAAATATGTTCTATGTATGCCTGGTAACCTAATTAGATGGATCAGGGATTATCTTGATAATCGTGAACAATATGTTACTGGTGTCAATGGTGTAACCTCGGAGCCTGCTACTATTGAATTTGGAGTGCCCCAAGGCTCAGTCCTGGGGCCTCTGCTGTTCATTCTTTTTGTTAACGATCTCGGTGATAGCTTTAAGTATGTCAAATTTCTTCAGTATGCTGATGATCTGGTTTTCTTTATCCATGACAAGGATGCCTTGACCGCTAGTCGTAGGCTACAATGTGACCTAGTTAATTTGAATAACTGGTGTATTAGCAACGGACTCACTATTAATGCCTCGAGGACCAAAGCTATGTGGTTTGGGACACCAGCTAGAGTCAATGGTTGTCCAGACTTAAAGGTATTCCTTAATGATGCCGTGGTTACTCAATGTTCGAATTATAGATATCTCGGTGTAACTTTTGATTCAAGTCTGACATGGACTAAACACACTACTTCGATGATTAAGTCAATTAGTGCCCTTTTATTTAAGTTTTCTAAAATAAGATACTGCCATACCTTCAATGCTGCCTAGCAGATATATTTGTCAAATGTTATACCACTTTTTGAATACTGTTCCTTTATTTGTGATAGTATGAAATAATGTGCTCAAACTGTTCTAGACCACCTGAATCACCATGGTCTTCGCATTGTTCATCAATCGTATGGCAGAAGCAAGTCAATCTCAGAATTGCGGGAAGCTTGCGGTATAGAGACACTTAGTAGACGCTGAACTAAACAACTATTAATGCTTATGTATAGGAATAGACACAATGTTAACTGGTTAAACCTAAATGAAGGTAGAATGACTAGACAGAAGGAGAACATTGTCTTTCAAACGAGCCTGGCACGCAGTCAGATCGTAATGAACTCACCGTATTACCGTGGTGTTAGTGTGTGGTCAAAACTTCCTGCCTCTATGCAGCACTTGTCTGAATTGAATGAGTTTAAACGACTGATTGTAAACACGACTGCATTGCTGAATGGTTGAATCCTATGTATGGTACCCAACTCATTATCATTTTTCATCCTGCTAATCTTTGGCATAACTACCTTAAACCTACTTTGATCTCGATGTAATTCATATGTTACAACCTGATACTTATGATAATCAATCAATTGTATCTGAAAAATTCATGTAATTTGAGATGATACTTTTTCTAAATGAAAAAAAAACAAAAAAAATCTCACACTGACCAACATGTACACCTACCCACTACATGAATCGATACCTGCAGCAACACCCACCAACTACAACACCAAGCAACACCCACAGAAACACCCACCGATATCAACACCCACCAACACTAATCAACACCAACAATGACAGGCTCACACCCACCAACATTTGTCACCATCAGTTTTCGCGTCTTCGGGTAAATTTCCGACTTCTTTTTTTTGGGCTATTCTCGGCTATTCCCTCACCATCTCACCTACTCAGCGTTATTCAGGTTGGTTTATATGTGTATTAATCCAGTTTTCGATTGCAGTTTCTCCCTACGGAAATATAAACCCTATATAGTAGCGCTCCGCTCTACTCAAACGTGTTGCTGATCACATGCCGATTGATCTAGGCAGTTCGGATCCTAGATAAGCAGTTGCAGAAATGGTAGGTTCACTGGGTGCAAGTGGGTTACAGAACACTATCCATAGACGGAATGTAACCCAAACCTTTTAATTGTTATTCATTCACAATTGCATGCTCATTCATCAATGATGAACATAATATTTGCTCCTAGTTTCTTTGGAGCCGACCCATCCCTACTACATCCCCACCCCTAATTGATTAAGAAACATCATGGTTGTAGAAAAATGTAATTTTAACCGAAATATTGCACTTCCTAGCATATTCTTTATTCATCAAATGAACCATATTGTGCTATGATTGGACCAATTCCATTTAAGAAATATATCAACAAAGAAATGTGTCTGATTTTGAAAAGCTGACCACATGGCTGCCCACACCACCACACCCCCTTTATTCTAAACATGAATATCTCAGTAGATATACATTCTACTGTAAAAGTTTCACATCCTAGCACCCACTGCATTTTGTTTCCTTTCAAATGAATCATATTCTCTTAACATTGAACCAGTTTTAGGGGTAGAAATATGTCTTTTAAGGAGGTTATGAAATATAGAAAGTAACAAATAAGAACGAATCATGTTAAAAATGTCCCACTTATTTGGAGGAATACTTGTGAGATGGGAGAAGTCTTCATTGGAAGACCACTCGCAATTTGCAAGTAGAATAAAGAGATCAAAACTCATGTTTGAAAAAGCAAAAAAAGTGGAAAGAGTACTCAATCAGGACTACACTTTGTCTGAGCGTGCGGGTGCGTGTGTGTGTGTGGGTGGCGTGGGGAGGGGGTGGGGGTCCAGTTTCTCTTTGTAGATTGATGAAATACTAAATGTTCATCGAGTCTAGACGTCATGTAGATACGGTTGTGGTGGATATAAGTAAATATGTATAGCATCTAACGTAGGCATTTTTTCTACAACGACCTCCTTAACCACTAATCATAGTCAATAAAATCTGCTGAAGCGTGGCAATGGTTGCAGGAAGGTAGGGTGATTCATCCTTACCAGAACGTTCTACATCTTAGACCCCAGATGTAGTAAATAGTCCTTGCCAATTCACCTTGGCATAGCTCAGAAACCGAAAGTTATATCTAACGTATTATTAGTTTAGATATAGTTCAAATATACTCTCCTCTTTCATTTAAAACAAAAATATAGAGTTCACCAAGGTGCAACACCGAAAAGGCAGCCACCTGTTGGTGGGGGGGGGGGGGGGGGGGGAGGGGGTTCATGTTGGAAGTACTTTTTTGGGCACAGGGTCTCGGACGAGAGAGTACAGACACTCAGGTCGGGAGCGGAAAGGTGCGAACCAGCAGTGGGGCAGTCATACTGTCTTGCACAGGACATACTGGTACCAAGACAGCCGGGAGTGACAACTGTGATAACCTATACCAATAACACACTGGGCACAACAGGGGAATATGGTAAGACACGCAGTACATGCAATCGTTATATTTAAGATAAGACCTCTATTTTATATATATAATACAACTACCCCTGCCTGATTTCGTAATGACGCATCATGCTACTATGGATAGAGTAGCCACAATACAAGGCTCTAAAGAAGTAATGGCATTATTACAACTTGCATATATCCTACATGTTCTTACAATATAGACATGTCAAGCTAAACACCATCATGATTGAAGCAAAACTTGAAGTAAAAATCATTCTTTATGTTACATGTAACAACTAGATATAATACAATACCCCTGCCTGATTTCGTAATGACGCATCATGCTACTATGGATAGAGTGACCACAATACAAGGCTCTAAAGAAGTAATGGCATTATTACAACTTGCATATATCCTACATGTTATTACAATATAGACATGTCAAGCTAAACACCATCATGATTGAAGTAAAACTTGAAGTAAAAGTCATTCTTTATGTTACATGTAACAACTAGATTCATTGGGTTAAGTCTGGAGACTTGATCACCAATCAATATAACTACCTGATAATCACTTTGGATGACGACCACACTCAACTCTGCACTCTGCTCGTTGTGTCACTGGATAAACTGAGCATATATTTACCTTTTGCAGCTTCTAGTACAGATAAGAATATGATCATGTTTGGATCAGACGTTTTTTTAAACCAATATACCATTCTACAGTTCTTTTTGTATTTTGACGTAGAATTTAAAAAGACCTAAAACACATTAAAGAAAAATACTGAGATATTCATATATTTGTGAAAGGTGGGTGGGTGGGTCGGGGTTGGGGGTATGGGTTTGGGGGTAGGGGTTGGGGCGGGGTCCGGGGCATGGTGTATAGAACCATGTGGTCAGCTCTTCAAATCCAGCCTGGGACCTGTTTCAGTAGTCTCGTGACATTAGGCCTAGACAGACATCAACAGCGGCACCAACAGTGCAAGCAACAGCAGAAAAAGTCTAGCTATTGGTCTGAGCGGCCAAACTTCTTCATATCTGGAACGATTATAGATTATATGTATGCCCTACTCGTGTTGAAGTGTCATTGCTTAATTCCAACAAGAAGTGAGTGAAACTCTGTGTGTCATCGATTGCAATCTTGTGATCTGTCCGTATGGTGTCACAGACGCCATCTAGACAGGTCACGAAACTACTGAAACAGGTCCCAGGTCGGTGTTTCATAGTAGTGACGATCGTTGACATTGACCGTTTACGTTGCATCGTCAAATTATCAAAGCTGCGCATGTATGACACAGCTACATACAAATGGATCTTTGACATTTAGTGGTCGTTTCAACCCAACAGGTTTATGCACCACCTTGTCTATGAAAAACCTCCCAGACACATTTCACTTAGACTTATTTCTACGCTGAAACTGGTTCAGTCAGAGCATGATATGCCCCATTTGAAAGAAGAAGTGGAAGATTCTAGGTTACATGTAGATTTACAGTGATATTAATATATAGGGGGAGTTGTAATACGAGTTTACATCCTATTCAAGGTCAAATGACCTATTCTGTATGAGTCGCTGTTCTAACTGGACATGTCACGGATGACTGACCAGGGAGCTGTTTCAAAAGCATAGACTTAACCCACGTTTTGAAACAGGTAACTTACCAATGGCCTGCCCAACCTCGCAACCCGTCCCTCCCAGAGGAGGTGTGAAGCGTAGCGACCCCTATCGTGTTGGCATGGTCTCAAATGACAGCTGAATGCGGATTCCTTTACTAAAATAGGCTAACTAGTAACAGCTACTACATACAAACTGTTAGAGCTCTATCAAAAATCTTTTCAGATATTGATAGATTGATATCTAATGTACTCCAAACCACAATAGAGCTCAATAGAGCTCCACGTTTTATGGCTGTTTGGTCTTGTGGAATACAACGTTATTTCTCATAGGCTATGGCTTGCAAGCCTCACACAGTCCTTTCTCAAGAGCTCCTTCCCCTCTGCTGGCAGGTTTGAAAGTGGCGCCTTGAACCCTGCCGCGATCGCATATATCAGTTGGGTGCCTATAGGGGGCGCTACGCTTCACACCTCCTCTGCGTCCCTCCCACATCCACATAAATCCACATCCACAGGTTTTTATTGTTTTGAATTTAAAGCTTCGTGTGGTAAGAGGGGGCCCCTACCATCCTTCCCTTCCATCCCTTCTTTCCATCCCTCCCTTTACTCTTCCTTCCTTCCTACCTTCCTTCACTCCTTCCTGCCTTCCTTCCTTTAATAATTCTTTCTTTCCTTCACTCCTTTCTTCGCTCCTTCCTTTACTTCTGGAGGCCTTCCTACCACCTTCCTTGGTCCCATCCTGCTTTCCCTGCTTCTTCCCTTCACTCCTTGCGTCGATCCTCCCTTCCTTTAATCCTTCCTTCATTCCTTCCTTCCTTGACTCCCTCCTTCTGACACTATTTCCTCCATTCACTCTTTCCTTCCTTCTTTGACTCCTTCCTTCCTCCACTACTTCCTTCTTCCCCTCATTGACTCTTTTCTGCACTCCTTCCTTCCATAACTCCTTTCCCCACTTCCTTCCTTTTGCTCTCCTTCCTTTCTTCTGACTTTCCTTCTTTTCTCTTTCACTTCTTTTTTTCCCTTGACTACTTACTTCCTTCACACCTTCCATCACTCCTTCCTTCCATCACTCTTTCATCTCCCCACTCCTGTCTTCCTTCCTGTTTTCCTTCCTTCCTTCCTTCTGTCCTCAACTCCATCAAACCTTCCTGCCTTCCTTTTACTCACTTCTTCTTTCAGGCATACCTTCACTCTTTCCTTCAAGCCTTCCTTCTGCCTCTCATTCCCTCCTTCTTTTACTTCTTCCTTCCTTCCTTCTTTCTTTCCTTCCTTCTTTCCATCCCACCTTCCTTCCTTCCTTCCTTCCTTCCTTCCTCACCTTTTCAAGATATTTTAATTTGCATATTGTTTGGTATACCACAGGATGAGCACATGTATTTATCAACATTAACACAATAACGTAGATGCTCATATATACTGTAACCAGATAATTGAAGAACATATAACCAGATTTTTGGACATGTGTTCTCCAGTCATAGTATATAAGATCAACCCAAAATAAATGGAATGGAGTAACCATACGACACGATAATAAATGGTTACCTTAATTGATGAAAACAAAAATAACCCAAATAGATTTTGGAGACTAATCAATTTTGTATGGGACCCTATCATAGGAAAAATACGCTGCACAAGAAATGTGGTAGCACTGCGGAAAGAGATGAACCTAGTATTTTATATCATATATTTTATGGCATATAAATATCCCATAATTCACTCTCTTAAAACAAAAGTGAATGGGTTTGATAAAAAAAAGAAAAAATAAGAAAACATTCACCAAACTTTCCTGTTCACAACCGTTTACAGTTGTACACCTTCTCCTGTGGTTACCATGTATCTTATTCAATGTATTCTCTGCCTGTGACTGTTGGAAGTTCAATGAATATCCCCACGACCTAGGACGACCTAGGACGACCTATGTCCCCATAGGCCTAATGCTATCCGTAATCCAAGTCGACTTAGGATTCACAATCCCGACTACCTAAGAAGTCCAATTGTCGAAGAATTGTAAATTGTTTAGTAATTACTAGAAGGCGACACCTCAAATATACACGAGGCAATGTTAATGAATAATTCATGAGGTATCCCGCCAAAACCTCTGCAAGTGTTATCATGAGGCAACCCAACACCTCACTATAATAGGCCTTTTCCGTAGGCCAGTGTCGCACCTTATCTGCTTAGTTACGCCATAGCTGAAGCCAAACATTCACCTGGCAATGTATTATTTAACATTGAATAGCTGAGTGTATGAACGTAATATGTTCATAATACCCATATACATCATTCCCAGAGAAATTATAACAATTTCATTCTATTCTATGGTATTCGAGCTCAAATCTGGTATCTCATACATGAATATCGACTCAATAATACTTTAGATATAGCTTAGATAACATAGGATCACCGAAATTGAATACACATTAATACATTGACAGGCCAACTATCATATGCTTATCTTTCTCCAAGTTAAAACCAAGATAATTATCAACTTTGAAGTTTAGACGGCTAAGACTCCTTGATACAATACTCTAGTTTGTTCCAGCAAGTTAATCTGTCAAAAAACAACACTCCTGCAATCACACCCACCATTCACACTTTAAGTGTGATTGCTATATGTTTCTATATGAATACCGCTGTACTCGCGATATTTGTCTGAGCGGCCGCGTAACTAGACAGTGGGCCGTTAGCCAGCGCTGAATAGCAACACCTGTATTAGTTTGGCAACCAACCCCTTCTAATTTTGTGTAGCTCTGGTTGCCAGTGTAGCTCTGGTTGCCAGTGTACACCTGTATTACCTCTGTGCGCCGGACTGACTCAGAATTTTCTCTCATGACACGTAGAGACTCACTATGATTACCTACCCACCATCCCAAATCAAGTATCTTAGTTGAAAACTTACTGTAGTATAACAATGTTGTCACAAAATGTTTTATAAATTCGTGTAAGCGGTATGTTCTAAGAAACGATATAAATAAAAATAAAAGTTTCTTTTATGCAGACAATCTTTGTGTCCACTCGTTGATTACGGTCCAGTAACCAAGCTCGAACGCTATGGGGGATTGCCGGGACTGCTGTGGCAGATTTTTTAACAGTCAAAAGTTCTTCCTGGCAAGCTCCCAGCAGTCAAGTCCAGTCAAGTCCAATAGGTCTTTTTCCACAGGCCGGTGTCGCACCTTATCTGGGTGGTTACACTATGCCTGCGGCCAAACATACCCCTGGCAACGTATTCTGTAGCATTGTATCACTGAGTGTATGAAAGTAATACATTCATAATACCTGTGTACATTATTCCCATATAAATAAAAGTGTTTGCACTGTATTAAATGGTATTTCAGCTACAATTTGGTATGTGACACATGCATATCAACTCAATAATACTTTAGATATAGCGTAGATAACACAGGTATACCCAAAACTGGATACACAATAATACATTGGCAGGACTAGCTATAACAGGCTTATCTTTCTCCAAGTTGAAACTAAGATAATTATCAACTATCAAATTTAGACAGCTCAGACTCGTTGATACAATGCTCTAGTGTGTTCCAGCAATTTAATCTGTCAAAAAACAACACTCCTGTAATCACACCCACCCTTCACACTTAAGGGGTGAATGCTGGATATCTGCATCTGCATGTGGCCGGACTCGGCCGTGTTTGTCCGAGCGGCCGCATATCTAGAGAGCGGGCCGTTAGGTGGCGCTGAACGGCAACACCTGTATTAAGATTCACATCCAAGTCCAGATACGTCGACCTACAGTGGAAGTACAAGTCGAGTTAAGTTCCTCCCAAAATTCTTTGCCGGGACTGTCGGGTTGATGGTGTATACCTAGCATAAATGTGTGGTGTCCTTGTTGTTGTATCGTCTATATTTCAAAATGCTCATCTGAACCGAGTTGTACGTCTTTGCCTAAATGAAAAAAAAAAAATAGAGCAACGCTAGCTTTGCTTGCACCCCATTATTGGGGTTATTGGAGTGTAAAGTGAGATATAAATATTTCTGTCATGCCATGAGATTAACCTAGTTCTGAGCCATGGTGTGTTTGTTTTTACCTCCTTGCTTCGATATCAGACTCTGACCTACCTTCAGACCAGGAAGTTCATGCAAGCTAGATACATGGAAGACTGGATAGATAGCTTCATATCAATAATGAGTGGACACAACCGTCCTAAAAATTTAAGTAATTACACCTCACATGCATGCTCCCAGAAACTATGCCACTTCAAAGTGTCATGAATCTGACCACCAGAAGATGGGGCGGTGGCTATAAATGAGTCTTGTACTGCTTCTTGTACTGCTTCGACAGCTGCGGTTGGCTAACGGTCCCGGAGCCATGAAGGTCCCCGTTCCCGCCAGCTTTCCACTGGGAGGAGTCCAGTGCTGGTACATTGACTGTACCACGGTATGCGTTTAGGGATCTGGAATCCCCGCCAACATCTGCTCCAGACTCTGTGAACTAACCACAGGTCCTGAAGCTTCCGGGTCAGGCAACCTCTTCGGAGTACATCTACGTGGGCAGGCATGGCCACGCCTTCCAGGTCAAAGTCGCCGTCATCTGAACTGATGAGCAAAGCATCATCGTCCAGATCTGCCCCACGTGTGGCCGAAGCCCAGGACCCGGGCAGGCCTGAGGGGAGCTCGAGCTCACCCTCCCCTGCGGGGGGACGGCCAGCCATGCTGCTACCGCCTGACTCTGGTGATGCTAGGTACCACTTTGAACACAGAGTGAAGACCACTGAAAAAACAGGCCCTTATATCCTCCTAGTTGACCTAGATTCAATCTCTTGAACCAATCAACCGTGCCAAGACAGACTCAAGTAAGCGTCTCAACACCGCATGTGTGAAGAGGTCAAGGGTGAGCTGCTACACTTGACCTGATTCGCTCATGCCACTCAATCTCCCTCAGCCCCTCAGCCGTTGTGCATCATGTTACGAGTTTGGGAGGCCAAGATCAAATCTTATTGAATGGATCATAACCTGACAGTGCGTTTGGCAATTCTGCAGCCTCTAGAGGGCCCTCTACAGGGTCCCTTAGAGAAATGTCCGGGCTGTGGCACACAATGACTTAATCAAGGTTGGTTTGATCAACATTCAATTGAACTTGGTACGCCACTGACTCCTAACAATTTACACTCCGTACCATGTTTTCTCCTTGTGTTTTTTCTACAATCTAGCACCACTACTCTTTGTAGCTCACCACAGCCTTTGATTTTAACCGAGAGCTGCGGTGGGGGTGCAAACCCATTACAGGTTTCTCTCAACTTGTCGAACCATGCATAGGTCGCTCCGTAGTCGCTTTGAACTTTGCTGCTTCAGGCTTCACATCCACCCACACCTTCCCTTTTAGGTTAGTGGAGGTAGTAGTGACCCTCCGTGGCTGTCCTGGTTTCCGTCGTTTTGATGGGTACCCATTACATGGAACCCTGGTAACCTTTGACCGGGTCTTCCCAGCTGCGGCGGGCCTCCGTCATATTGATGGGGGTTTGTCACCTGACTTCCCGGCTCTTTGAACCTGGGACCTCCCTGCTTTCCAGGTCGGACCTGCGGAAAGTGACACATCCCACTTTGTAGCAGGGTGTGAAACTTCAAAGCCCAAACATTCCTGCTTCCCCTCCCATAGTCGTAATCGAGCTACATTGGATTTGTAATGCCTTCTAGACCATTCATCCTCTATCACTACTGTTATTTCTGACAATACCTGAACAATTCTGAAAGGTCCATCTCAGTTAGGAGCGAGTTTAACGTTTACCAAAGGAGTGTGGTACCATACTACCCTGTCTCCTACTCGGAACATATGTGGCTTCAGATTGACATCATGGCCAGCCTTTTGCCACTCAGCAGCTTTATCCATGTTGCGTGTCTCAAAGTAATATCCCTCTACAAAATGTTCCCAGAGCCTTTCAACAAAAGATATGGGACAAGGATCATCTGTGGACATTCAAGGAACCCCATGGACAATGTCAGCGGGCATCACTATATCCTCGCCAAAGACGAGTAAGTTAGGTGAACACCCCGTGCTGGAATGTACCGTCCCATTATAAGCATGTGCTATAAATGGAGCCAATTCAACCCAATTCTTCAGGTTATCATTGACCAGAGTCCGAAGACACTGAATCAACGTCTGGTTGAATCTCTCTACCATACCATCCGATTGAGGACGGTATGGATTTGTACGTGTCTTTCTAATCTCCAGTATCCTAAACATCTCTTTCCAGATCTGTGATTCAAATTCCCATCCCTGGTCGGAATGTAACACACTCGGAGTTCCAAAAGGCAGCATCTAGTTTTTCACTAATAGTCCAGTCAAAATAAGCCAAAAAAGGGCCTAACCGGCCACAAAAAGCAATAGATTCAATTCCAGTGGCATTCACCTCAGAATACTCTACTTAATGTCAGAATGAAAATCGAAATTAATCCAAGTGGTGGAAGTAGGTCAAATTAGCATAAATCCAATATGGCCACCCTAGATATATGAAACCCCATAATTCTGGTTTGAATTGAGGTAGAAACACGATTTAAAATGCTAAATATATGTTTTCTGGGTTGGGGAGTCCACCAAAATCACATGTGATATCATATCTTTTGAGTAAATTAGCGTAAATTCAATATGGCTGCCTGAATGCTATGAAATACCATAATTTGGGTTTGAATAAAGATTGAAACTTGATATAAAATGCTAAACATATGTTTTCTAAGGTGGGGAATTCTAATGAATGACCAGAGAAGACCTATCCACAGAGTACATTAGTTCAAATCCAATATGGCTGCTTGAATGCTATGAAATACCCTAATTTTGGTTTGAATAAAGATACAAAGATGTAAAAAAAGATTTCCAACGCGGAACCGTCAGGTTTAAGCGAACGAAAAAATTACTACATATTCTAACAAGTGAAGGAAGAGCTAAACGGCTGGATGTAGAGAGAGAGGCACGGGAATCGATCCCCCTCCCCACAGATTAAGATGGGGAGGAAAGACCACTAGCCATCAACAAATCCACAAGTAAACCACACTATTGCACGATGCCTGATGAGATCCGCCGAGGTCGAAACCACAGAGTAAAAGCGCTCCCGCAGCACGAACTAAAACACCAGGAACCAAAACCAAATCAACATGAAAAAGACACACACAAACCAAGAAGAAAACAACAGTAACGAGGCCTTGGGGATGCCGTCCGCTAGCACAAACAAGAAAATGGGTGACCAAGACGGAAAAAACAAAAAAACGTCGAATAGGCAACAATTCGACAACCACATCAGTGGCCAAAGCAAAAATGACCACGAAAAATATGGACGACACAACTGCCACCAATATAAATATAAATAAATAAGGAAATGAAACCGGGGGTAGAAGACGCCGTTCTTCTACACAAAAGTGGACAGAAAGAGACGCGACGGGCGACGCCCAGTTACGTACCATACAACTGTCAAATGACATTTGACAGAACAAAAAACGGACTCTCTGACAATAACAATATTAACAACAGAGAAACGCCCAGAGAAAAACAAAAAAAACCACCATACTAACACTTAACCCTCCCTGAAAAAATCAATGAATGCCTGTCCCCAACCAACCACTACCCCAAACCATCATTAAACAACAAGGAAAGAACATACAAGCCTCACTCAAACAGACAATGACCACCAGAACCATGAAACAACGATATGAAAATAAACAACAAACACCCAACCAAGAACTTATGACTGCATCGATTCACCATAACCAACGATCACCGCTCCCGCCCGCCAACAGGGGGAGAACACCGGAACAGCCGCTAGACTGACAGAAGAGCCGGGAAAACCAACCAATGGGAAGCGCGGAAACGGGGTCGACAGGAACAAGCGCGAAAACAACATCGCCAACCCGTACACTCTCTACATTGTGGTCGTAAATGCGATAGGGGTAGAACCTGTACACGCCAAGTCTCACCCTATATTTCCATTTCACACTACAGCCTAACGCAGATTTATACGAAATGTCGACTCCCGAGGGGAAAAGAAGAAAGCAAGACGCAGACAAGATAGGCGAGTCGCCGCAACTCGCTGACAGTAACGCTGACCTAGTTCTGACACCAGATCACGGGCGAGTAGAAACAATGGACATGGAGAATTCTCAACCAGAAAAAGCAGATGACGAAGAAGAGTGAGAGTATCAAGATAGACTGAAGAAGTTTGAACGTATGGAGAAGGAAATGAAGGACATGAAGAGAAAACGCCGAGAACAGAGAGTTCTTGACAACCAGTCGGCGGGGCTGGTGGACGCACGTCCGCCACTCCGACAAATTGCGACAACGAAGAAAACCCCAAGGTTCAAGATGCAGTGAGTAGAAACACACACATCCAATCTGTTTATAATGTCAAACCAGTAGATGTACTAAGACAGTGTAAAATTACAGATTTCAATTGTATAGGATTCAACGCAGCATGAGGGCCTGTCACTGCCACCGGACTCGGCGGCAGAGACAACGTCACTCGATCCAATGCCAAAACAAAACAACACGGACCCAGGTCCGTGTCTGTCAAACGCAAACGCCGAGACAACCATGTCTCAGTGTCATTAGCTAAACGCAAATATGAACACAACTCTAAATTCACAACAAATGACGAAATTGAAAAACACGATAACAACGACGCCGCCGTGGTGTCCACCGCAGGGGACCAAACGATTTACGATTTCGTCTCCAAAGACGTCGACCGCCGCGCACTTGACGTTACGAATACGCAAATTCAAAATAACAACACCGAATCAACCGAGACAGTTGCCAGGGACGAAACTCTAGCCATTTTACGGTCACTCGACACGGACACCAAAATCAAAGACAACAACGATCCAGTTCCAGAAAATCACCAACCCAACGACAACATAGACATACACGCCAACCAGCCCTCTGCCAGAGGAGCTGACACCACACAACAACAACAAATCACGGAAAAGCACAAATACAGAGACAAAAAGAACACACGAGAAAATCAACACCAACAACATGGAACAAACAAAACACCAAATAACCACCACAAACCAGACAACCCCAAAAAAGGTTCTAACGAAAACTTACCTTATTTCCAGGCTTTCGACGAAGAATTTGGAGAAAGTATGAAGAACACTTGGAGACAAGTGAGAAGTTGTGGAATAGAGACCATCAGAGCCAGGCTGAGACATAACTGGCTGGATGGGGCAGTGGAAAGAAATCTACTGACGGGATGGGCGACCGGCATCGAGGACATGCCATACTACGTAGAACAGGACTTGGACTTGATCCAGGCTCTGGCCAAGATTCGACATCAAGCAGCCAAAGACAACAGTCCGAGACCACCTTCGCAAAGAGGAAACAGCGAGTCAAGCCAGGACAGACCAAAGCATGGCCGAACTATACGACTACGTTCAAGACAACAACACGAACAAGGAAGCATCGTCGAAGATGTCACAGTTCCGGTCCTATTCAGACGTGAGATGGGAAAAGGAGATCAAGCAGACCGAGGCGGATCTCACCACAAAGATGGAGAGACTAGTCAACGAAGGCCCAAGGAATGCAGAAGTGGTCCACATCGCCAGAGGGGTACGCCAGGCCACTCGCAAACAATCAGAAGCGGAGCTGAGAAGAACTGGAAAGGATCAAGATACACGACCCTTTCGACCCACCCCCTCGAGCGCAGCAGGTAGTGACCGGGGGGGCAGTCCAGACCAGTACAGTCAAACTAGACGAGACTACAGGGGAGGCAACAGCTACTCATACAGGGGAGGTGGACAACAAACCCATTACACGTACCGAGACAACCGAGGGGGACGAGGTAATGGAGGATACCATGTTAGGTACCGTCCACAAGGAACGGATAGGTCGAGCCAAGACAGATACAGATATGACCGACGCCCACAAGAAGACCGACGACAACAGGACTACCGACACGACCAAGGAAGAGGGAAGGAACGACAGTATTATCGCGAGTAAAAGCTATGCTGACTCACTAAGAACAACCAGACCAACGAAAAGAGACCACGACACAAAACCGAGAGCAACGACCAAGTGGAACAACGAGACCAAGAGCGAAGACATCAGAAAAGTCCTCAACGAACTTCTCAACAAATACACGACAAGAAAAGGAGAGAAGAAGGGGAAGACCACAGCCAACTGACAAGCCCAACGAGACCAAAGAAACAAACAACAACCACGGCAAGACACAACAAGGGACAGAGAAGCCGACGGAGTAGAACATTGTAACAGATTCAATGTATTGGCCTCAATTGATGAATGTGTTGTTTACAATAAACCTTTCAACTGTTATTCTGACTCTGTTTCTTTCATCGGACAATGCGAAGAAAGTACGGGTACAACGGGAAACCTAAACGTAGACAGTAAACTCCCCAAAAGCAAAAAAGAAAAGGGAAGGGAAAAAGAACGGGAAAGAAAATTGAAAAACCAACGAAGAAAAAATCTAAGAAAAAAAGATCGAAAAAAAGTCGCGAAACGAAACCAAGGAAACCAAAAGGTAGAATCTAGTAAAATAGTGGTTAACCTGTCCTCACACCAACTAACCGACACTGAAATGTCGGTTCTGAACAAAGGTTTAAACTTCTGTCCAACACAGGTAGGTAATAATGAAGGAGACAGAAAGATAGAACTCGACAGTTTCCATCGCAAATTACGAATTAAACAATTCTTCGAAGGCAACGACCAACTAACAAACGACCAGACGATTGACAAAAACTATCAAGCTATTGGACAGGACCAGGATGGAAGGAAGACCGAAGAACAACCACAGGTACATCGCACCCAGCAACCATATGACGACCGGACTCTACAAAGAACCCTGAAAGGTGAGTCCAGTTGGAAGCCCCCTCCGGGCTCCCAGAACTTAGAAACCTTCATAGCCGTAAATGAAATCAACCTTTCCCAAAGTAAGTACATCCCACCCAAAAACAGGAACTTCACCAAAGACCAAAAAACGGCCTTGAGGAGCTTGGCCAAGAACAACGAGATAACGATCAAACCAGCGGACAAAGGGGGAGCTACTGTAGTACAGAACACTACTGACTACATAATAGAGGCAAAACGACAACTAGACGACGAAAAAACATACAAGAAAGAAGAAAAGGACCGAACAGACGAGATCAACCAAAAAATCAACCGAAAGATAGATGATATGATTGATGCGAAAGAAGTCTCACACAAGATGGGTTTCAGTCTCAAAACTACAAAACCAAGGGCTCCCAACATATACTTTCTTCCGAAGATCCACAAGCCACAACGACCACCACCTGGAAGACCGGTGGTTTCAGCAAACAACTGCGTAACGGAAAAAATATCAAAATTTGTGGACAATTTCATCAAACCACTTGTACCCAAGATAGAATCCTACGTCAAGGACACAAATGACTTCATCAACAAGATAGAAGGACTACAACGAGCACGAGAGGATACAATGTTGGTCACACTAGATGTCAGCTCTCTATATACAAACATTCCCAACGAAGAGGGGATAGACACGATCCGACGAAAACTGGCAAAAACCAGAGACAACTCCAACAACCCAAGTAACGACTCAATAACAGAGCTTCTAGAAATAGTCCTGAAGAACAACAACATAGTCTTCAACGAAGAGCATTATCTACAGATAAGCGGAACAGCTATGGGAACAAGACGCCCCATCCTATGCCAACCTGTTTATGGAAAAAGTGGAAACCCAAATACTACAACTCCCTGGAAAGAAACCAACTCACTGGCTAAGATACATAGACGACATCTTTGCGATATGGCCACATGGAGAAACATCACTCAAAGAATGGATAGAGAAGATAAACACTCAACACGAAACCATCAAGTTCACAGCAGAATACTCAAAGGCTGAAATACCTTTCCTGGACACACTGGTCAAAATTGACAGAAAAACGGGGAAATTGTACACGGACCTGTACAAGAAACCTACTGATGCAAACACCTATCTACAGTTTGACTCAGCCCATCCACCTGCAACGAAAAGAAGCCTACCATTTTCTCAACTTCTCAGAATAAAAAGGATATGTCAAAAAACAGAAGACTTCGAGTGACATAGTGAAGAAAAACTAAACGACTTCAGGGAAAAGGGATACCCAGAGGCACTACTCCGAGACTGCAAGAAACGAGTAGACAACCAAGAAAGAACAGAACTACTGAAAGGTAGCAAACACGACAAACAAGATGACAAATCCAATGATGTCTTCCCAATCAGCACATACAGGGAAAACGACAAAAGACTGGGACAGATAGTAGACAAAAACTGGGACCTACTAGCGAAGTCCATCACGACAAAGAGAATACATCGCAAGGGATACAAACGTCCAAAAAACCTAAGGGACCACCTCGTAAGGGCAAGGACCAACTACAAGACGGCTACCCATCCAAGGACAGGGATTGGCACAGCAAACAACAACCAGCAACAGACGCCAAGAGAAGAAGTAAAAATGACGAAGAGCACACAACGAAACAAATGCAAGAAGAAAAACTGCATATATTGCAGAATCATACAAGGAGAAGGAACAATAACGTTAAGAACAACAAAGGAGAAACACACTACGAAACAGGGTGCAACATGCAACAGCTCTAACCTGATATACTGTTAGAGTGCAACGTTTGCAACGTACAATATGTAGGCCAAACGAAAAGGAAAATCAAAGAACGAGTAAGAGAACACCTTAACTGCATCAGGAAAAACTATGGCAAGAATGACGTCCCGACCCACTTCAACCAACCAGACCACAATGGGAAGGAGGATGTCAGGGTACACATATTAGACTACATATACAGACATCCAAACAGTAACGAAGCAAGCAGACTACGAAACAAAATCGAATTCAATTGGATTCACAAACTCAAGAGCCAAGCACCAGAAGGACTCAACACCATGGACAACAGATATGGATAGACAACACACCCGACGGTCGACATAAGTATAAATTAAGCAACTTCCATCACATCAATGCCATGTAAAAAAAAAAATTTCCAACGTCAGGTTTAAGCGAACGAAAAATTACTACATATTCTAACAAGTGAAGGAAGAGCTAAACGGCTGGATGTAGAGAGAGAGGCACGGGAATCGATCCCCCTCCCCACAGATTAAGATGGGGAGGAAAGACCACAAGCCATCAACAAATCCACAAGTAAACCACACTATTGCACGACGCCTGATGAGACCCGCCGAGGTCAAAACCACAGAGTAAAAGCGCTCCCGCAGCACGAACTAAAACACCAGGAACCAAAACAAAATCAACATGAAAAAGACACACACAAACAAAGAAGAAAACAACAATAACGAGGCCTGGGGGACGCCATCCGCCAGCACAAACAAAAAAATGGGTGACCAAGACGGAAAAAACTAAAAAACGTCGAATAGGCAACAATTCGACAACCACATCGGTGGCCAAAGCAAAAATGACCACGAAAAATATGGACGACACAACTGCCACCAATATAAATATAAATAAATAAGGAAATGAAACCGGGGGTAGAAGACGCCGTTCTTCTACACAAAAGTGGACAGAAAGAGACGCGACGGGCGACGCCCAGTTACGTACCATACAACTGTCAAATGACATTTGACAGAACAAAAAACGGACTCTCTGACAATAACAATATTAACAACAGAGAAACGCCCAGAGAAAAACAAAAAAACCACCATACTAACACTTAACCCTCCCTGAAAAAATCAATGAATGCCTGTCCCCAACCAACCACTACCCCAAACCATCATTAAACAACAAGGAAAGAACATACAAGTCTCACTCAAACAGACAATGACCACCAGAACCATGAAACAACGATATAAAAATAAACAACAAACACCCAACCAAGAACTTATGACTGCATCGATTCACCATAACCAACGATCACCGCTCCCGCCTGCCAACGGGGGGAGAACACCGGAACAGCCGCTAGACTGACAGAAGAGCCGGGAAAACCAACCAATGGGAAGCGCGGAAACGGGGTCCACAGGAACAAGCGCGAAAACAACCTCGCCAACCCGTATACTCTCTACATTGTGGTCGTAAATGCGATAGGGGTAGAACCTGTACACGCCAAGTCTCACCCTATATGGCCATATTGGATTTATGCTAATTTGACCTACTTCCACAAATTTCGATTTTCATTCTGGCAATATGTGAGGCATTCTGAGGTGAATGCCACTGGAATTGAATCTATTGCTTTTTGTGGCCGGTCAAACCTTTTTTTGACTGGACTATAAAGCTTCTGCGCAGGTGGCAGCGTTGTGATTCTTAAGGGGATAGATCTGCACATATTTTGTGTAGTAATCCATCACCACCATCATGCAGGTGTTCCCTTTATCTGACTCATCCATACCAGATATGATATCGAGAGCGATTCTGGCAAACCTGACTCTAAAGAGTTCCTGCTGTAGTGACATCTTTCCCAGACCTATTCCGGGTTTGACTCGGCCACAGACAGGACATCCCGTTATCCATCTACAGATAGCAGCACCCATTCCAGGACAGTAGAAACGACGCCTTATTCGGGCAACCGTCCTTTTCTGTCCTAGATACGCTACACTCCTATGTTCATGACATAGGGTCATCAATCCGGAACGTAGCTCTCTTGGGACCACTAATTGCAAAGTATGCTTTAGCGGCTGCAACATAGTTCTCCAACGATATAGAGCTCCATCCCAGACTTCCAATTCCTTCCACTGACCACACAGATTCTGAAATTCTCCATTTTCAGGCGAGATCTCCAGTCCTGTAGGTCTATGGAGCCCATTTGCTACCAGTTTACATAACCGGGACAGATCTGGGTCGGCCTGTTGACTTTCCTGAATCTGTTCCAGAGTCCACTGATAGTTCTGGGGCATCTTAACCTTCTGAGAACGTAAAGCAGCTATCACCACCCTGTTTTCACCACAATCTGATTGTCCACATTTCCGCATTGGACTCCGAGAGAGACAATCTACTTTAACGGGGGACTTTCCAGCCCGGTGTTCAATCTGGCAGTTGGTCAATCCAAACTTGGAAAGTGCCGCCAGCCAACGTCCAATCATTCCCTCGGTATCCTTAAACCTTTAACCGCCGCACGCCAAAATGAAGCGGGAATTATACTGCCGCGGCCCCTACGCCTTTCCTATATACTACCGCTGCAGGCTACTACCAGATACACCCCTGAAACACTGGCCATACCCGTCCATATGCCTGACTCGATCTGTGAATTATTTTGGTTTTCTCTGAGTTCTACTTGCAAATCAACATCTCCATCCGCTCTGGTTTTCTCTGAGAATTGCGACCATTTCGCTCACTTGGTCTCGCAATTCTGCTATCTCTTTGGCATTGCTAGCCATAGAGGCTTTTTTAGGGCCGCTCTTATAAAAGGTATGATTACAAAAAATTCTCTGATCACTTGCGAGAGTATGACTGGTCAACTTTTGATGAAGCACTAGATAGTGATAGTAAATGGGAGCTCCTTAGCAGAGCTATTACAGAGTATCTGGACTCTGATTGTGCCTTTCGTTCTTTTACAGTTAGAGATTCTAAGCAACCATGGATCTCGGTTGAGTTACTTGAAAGTATTAGGGATAAGGACTGTATGTTGAATAAAGCCAAGAGAACTGGTAGACAGACCGATTGGAATAAGGCTAAGGCAGCACGTAATGCTACCACGAAGCTGGTAAGGTCTGCCAGACAAAAGTTTGTTTTAGAAGAACTGGATAATTGCAAGACCGATAGTAAGAAATTTTGGCATAAGGTTAAACGTATTATCCCTGGCACTGAGTCGGTGTCAGGACCTGAAACTATTAAATTAAAAAATGACAAGGGCCATTGTGTGGAAGATGCTGAGGTGCCTGATTTTCTAAATCACTATTTCTCTACTGTTGGGTCTATATTGGCAGAGGATATGAGGCTACCCTGGCGACCGTATGTAGATGAGTCTCCTTTCTTAATGGATGAATGATATCCAAACTTCATGTGAGGAAATTGTCGACTTGTGTAAGAAAGTTAGCCGATTGAATAAACCCACCAGGGGGTGGAGGGGGGGGATGGCGACCAAACATCAAGTAGTAAGGCAAATAGCCAGTAACACCACTGGTGGTAGTGTGATGAGCCAGGAGAGCGGATCCAAGGTGACTTACCCACTTGTTTTTGGACTCGAGCCGGTTGTCCGTCAACATTATCCTAGCTGGTCCATACCGCAGGACATAGTCTGTCTGTAGGGCCTTGAAGATCAAGGTGGAGGCTTTGTCAGGGAGGGGGAAGCAAACATAGCCGGCAGCATGGTTGATTATAGATAGCAAGTATCTTGCACCGCTACAGCCTAGTGGCAAGGGCCCAGTAAGGTCCGTGGCCACTACTTCTCCAGGGTATTCAGCGGTTGGCATAGGAGTAGGTTGTACATGATCCCGGTGAACCCAGCTGGCCGCACAGGTGTCACAGCACGCCAGAATCACAAAAACTTGTCTCCTCATACCAGGCCACTTAAAATGTTCCTGGATCCTCCCTAAGGTCGTCCTCATGCCCTGATGGCACACTACCTCGTGAGCCTTCTTGATAAGGCCTGCTCTGAATGGCACAGGGAGTACGATCCTGGGGTGCCCTGTCCTGAGGGCAACTCCAAGGTGTAGAGCAGACCTCCACTCACAAGGTAGTGATCAAGATCCTCAAGTCCCAGTTTATATTCGGCTCCATCTTGAGCTCTTCCACCTGAACATCCTTCGGATCCAGCTCGTAGGTGGCCCAGGGTACGTTCATCTCCTCCTTGACTGGTACTATGGCCGCGACCTCTTGGAGAAATGAAGCAAGATCCTGACTCCGTAACAGAGACAACATATCCGCCCACAAGTTCCTTGCACCAGCAAAATACACCATGGGAGCCGCATACTCCGCCATGAACGCTCTGAAGCCATGTGTTCTTAATTCCACCCCTGAACAAGTATTTGAATGGCACATGAGCAGTTAGGATCTGGAAGTCTGCCCCGAAAAGGTATGGGTGCAAGGCGAAGATGTCGTCCTCCTGCACCAGGATAGAGCTAATAGAGTAGTCACTGGCATCTGTGTAGAGCTTATAGGGTTTTGAGGGATCCAGATAAGCGAGCACGACTGTGTGTGCTTCTCTTAGCTTATCCCATGCCTCCTGGCAGTCTGATTTCCACTCGAAGACTGCATACTTCTTGGTCAGCTCTGTTAGAGGGCATACTATCTCTGCATAATTATGGATTAGCTGGCGATAGTAGTTAGCTGAGCCAAGGAGGCGCCGTACGGCCTTTACATCCGAGGGGTGAGCCATGTTACGCTCCCTAGAAGCTTAACCTCTGGGACGCTAAAGCGACACTTACTCTCTTTGACAACTAGTCCGTTATCCTGGAGCGCTTGAAGCACCAGGGCCACATGCACATGATGGTTGTCCTCAGTCTTAGGAAAAGATGACGAGGTCATCCAAGTATACCATCTTGAAGCATCTCAGGGGCACAATAATGTAGTTCATCATCCTCTGGAACATTGCAGGGGCATTGCAGAGTCTGAACTGCCTCCGCCGGAACTGAAACAGGCCTCGGTGTGTGGCAACTGTTGTCTTCTCCATACTACCAGGGTCCATCGGGACTTGCCAGTAGCCTGATTTAAGGTCCAAGGTGGAGAAGACGGCGACACTGCCCAATGAGTCCATTATATCCTGGATGTGGGGGAGGGGATATGCGTCCCTCTGGTTTACCGCATTGAGCGCTCTATAATCCATGCAGAAGCAGATAGATCCATCCTTCTTTGGCATGAGTGTCAACGGGCTGGCCCAAGAGGATGCGGAAGGTTTGATAATTACCTCCTCCAGCATCTTGTCCAGCTCCTGGTCCGCGATTTTCCGCTTAGCGAGGGAGATGCGATAGGGGTGCTGGTTGATCGGTCGCGCGTCCCCGGTGTCTATTACCATTTTCACCACATCCGTGCATGGCAGTGGGGTAACACACAGCAAGACACAGCTCCCCATGCGGTGCCCATGAGAATGGATGTGGCTTCTTGGCAATAAACACCTCCTGCTGCTGATAGTCTATCACAGCCCTGCCCTCCTGCAGAAAATCGCTGCCAAGTAGAAGGTTGTGGGACATCCCCGGCATGATGCACAATGTACACCGGTTGCTGTGAATGTCCAACTTGACCAGTCCTAATGTAGGAAGTATATGTCCTGAGAGCGAATGAAGATGGAGGCCCGACTTATCCTGGTAATCTCGGATGCCCACTGCCTTGAGTTCTTCAAATTTCGCTCCCGAGATCATACTCCAGCAAGCACCAGAATCAACTCTACCCTGCAACATCACACCTCAGATTTGTAATCCAATGCAGGGCCGCTGATCTGATGCGGCACATCCATATTGTAACCACCCAATTCACCTATAACCTTTTTTCGATTATAACATAGGTACAGAGCTAATATTTTGGCAGCACTATAGAAAAACCGGTGCCAAAGTACAAAGAAATAATAGAGCAATCTTCATGTAATCTTGACATCATCTTTAGTAGTTCTATTCAAAAGAAATAGAATATTTATGATTACATATTGTATTATATTTTAACTATTATGTTCCAGTCATCTAGGGGGACAAACTACCACCAGCACCGGACCTTAAAGGAGTAGCTCAGTACCAGGCACCATTATGGAAAGGGTTAAAGTGTTTCTAAGGGATGCCACAATGTGACAACATAGCAAGAAAACTGCATGTAAACTGCTTTTAGACCTTGCCTGTCTGGCGAACGTCCTGGCATATTTACCCTCAGTCTGACTACAGGAGGGAGACCATGTATTCTAAGGGAAACCTCATAAGCTTATCATGTAGTCTGAGAAACCTTGCCTGTCTGGCGAACGCAAGTAAGTCTGAGCCTCTCAGACTACTTAACATGCACCCATACTCGCAACATATAGCTATAGTTTATCAACTTCTTCCAGGCACCATTATGGAAAGGGTTAAAGTGTTTCTAAGGGATGCCACAATGTGACAACATAGCAAGAAAACTGCATGTAAACTGCTTTTAGACTCCATAGATGTCTTTAGAATTGGATGGCAAAAATGTCAGACAAAAGTTGCCACTGGGGAAGCAAACTCTGTAATATACCTGGAACCTGATAGCACAAAAATCGAAAATATCAAATGACAGCAGCAGTAATGATAACAAAATTGGTTATATAACTGGATCCTAAGAGTACAGAACACTAAACAATAGCTTAAAATGGGTCTACAGGAGGCCAGAACACGGCAACAGAGCAAAAAACTGTACATATAAAGGTCATATAGCCTTTAGACACTCTATATCTTTAGTTCTGGTTGTCAGATATGTCTAACAACATGAGTGGCATGGGTAGCAAATGGGTAATATACCTGGAACCTGAAATCACAAAACACTAAAATTAGCTCAAAATGTTCCTAAGGGATGCTACAATATGGCCAGATATAAAACTGCTTATGAAAAGACTATATAGTCTTCAAACTATTTAAGAAACAAATATGTGGAAAATTGCAGATGTGTAAAGGGGACATTAATGGTACACATTTGAAAAAGACTTCTGTAGGCCACTGAGAAGACATATTTTGATTCTGTTTTCTGTACTGACTCTAATCTAATGAGTCATTGTAATACTTGAAAGAACCCAGAACCAAGTAATGATTTTCAGCACTCAGACTTGTAGGCATTCAGGCATTTTGACGGTAGATCTCTTCAACAGCTGTTGTCATGGTGATCCGACCACTTGGGGGGGGGGGCAGCCAACTCCTTAAATAAGCCCCTTTTCCAGATTGGCCCAGGGACTATAAGTTATCATAGCCATATCGTTTCTATTCTTACAGGGGTGTTGCGGACGGCCCAAAGATAATCCTGACGAGGAGGCGTCATCCACCAATGACATACTTTACTCAGTGGATGATAGTCCTCCTTGGTATCTTTCCATCATTCTGGGCTTCCAGGTGAGATGATCATTTATTCTATGGTAACTAATTACAATATATTTGGTTCATTCTGATTAAATATGTTATTTCATAAATAAACATGAATTTATGGTTTATGATTTAATATTTCTAGATGAAGTTTCAAATGATCTATAGAAGTATTGGATTTGATAAAAGTTGAGACGGAATAAGTGTACCCATTACGATAGTTCAGAGAATGACCTCTTCATCTAAATTACCAACCAGAATGATGTGCGAGGCAAGTGATTTGTACTGGTAGCTCAATCACCATTAATTGGTATGAACTTGACTACATTTCTTCATATTTCCAGCATTACTTACTGATGCTGGGCAGTGTCACCACACCTCTGATTGCCTGTAGCGTCATGTGTATCGGTGATGATGACGTTGGGAAAAGTGAAGTCCTTAGTACGGCATTCTTTGTGTCGGGATTAGGCACATTGATCCAGTGTACCTTTGGTACCAGGTAGGACCATTTGACACATAAGTCTATGGATAGTTTCCCAAAATAATTTAGATCAACGGGGCCTAGCTTATGTGAACTTCTTAAAACGTCCTGGCATATTTACCCTCAGTCTGACTACAGGAGGGAGACCATGTATTCTAAGGGAAACCTCATAAGCTTATCATGTAGTCTGAGAAACCTTGCCTGTCTGGCGAACGCAAGTAAGTCTGAGCCTCTCAGACTACTTAACATGCACCCATACTCGCAACATATAGCTATAGTTTATCAACTTCTTCCATACCTGCAACTATCTCGGGTTTGAGCAGTATAGATAGAGAAAACCCCAGTTTTCGACATGTACTTATCCTTGCTTATCATATCTCTCCCTAGATAAGAAGTAGGTAATTCCTTGTGAGGGTAGTGCGTATCACAGCGACTCATTAATGCAAGGTAATAGAAAGCAATTAACCGTCATAAGACATACCTCTCACTTACTCCAACGGACTACGACGTGCTACGATAAACTCCCGATGCGCTATGATGTCGGGTATGCTCGTCGCCATCCCATCGTGATCGTAGTGAGGCGGCAAAGATTTTTAGAAACTTGGGCCCTGTTTTTTTGTCGCGACCATCGTTGTGAGCGACATGTTTTTACTGTCAGTGTACTATAGAAGCGACACTTTAGGGGTTCGGCCAATGATCGCCGCTCTACGACACGTAGGGCAGTGTGAGGTGTGCAATAGTCACGACACATGGAAGGTCACGTGGGTAAATTTCTCTCCCAAACTGTCGTAGCACTAAGACATCTATGGACATGTCGTACCGAATGTGCAACTTCACTTCCCATAAGAATTAAGTAATGAAATTTTAACACGAGTAAGGGATACATATAACCTATAACCGTACTAAATATGAAGAACATCGGCCGCACCGTCCCGAAGATATAGGCGTTTGAATTTCGTCATAGCAAATGCTGCTCTGGTGGCCAGTGTAGCTATACCCTCACGTGATCTAATTTACTTCACTCTCCCGGCAGAGATTCCGCGCTCTACACTGCGGAAGATCTGCTAGGAGAGTGCATGTACAATATCCGATCGATAGCCCGATGTTTCAAATTCAAACGCTGATATCTTCGGAACGGTGTGGTCCATCTTCTTCATATTTGGTACGATTATAGGTTATATGTATCCCTTACTCGTTATAAATTTCATGGCTTAATTCCCTCAGGAAGTGGAAAAATCCTCTATATGTATATATACGCACAGTGAGTTAGACTTTTACTGTCTAAGTATGATACTTTTAGCGGCGATCTCCCGTGGTGCACTACGACACCGTCTATAGCACACCGGCCATCTTGTGTCGTCCAATCTGTCGTGATATCGCAAGTAAATCGTGGGGCGCCCTGGGCTCACAATGGTCGTGACTAAAAAACAGGGCCTTGACTTATTGCACTTTCTGTGTCGCCGAGCTCTCCAATAGTACTATGATGATACACTACAAAATTCAAACAGGCTTGAATATCGTAGCGTGTCAGCATGTTATTGTGTGTCGTAAAGCTCGGTGACAAAATCTGACTAAAGCGAGTATTCCACCAACCAGAAGAAAATGTTGTACAACACCCGTACAACGGTTGCTGGAACAAATTGTGGAATTTGGTTTCTGCCTGATTTGTGGAACATCTCGCAATGCCAGATGTCTGCCAGATGTCTGCTCTTGGTTGCCGGGTGAATTGAGCGTCTGTTGGGGGTGGCTGGCGCATTGCTGCAGGGTTGCTCTCAGTTGCTGAAGGTTTGCTGGGCCATCGGCTGAGGCATTGGGTGAAATGCACTTCCAATAACTATATTTTTTTTGGCAATGTCCCAACTGCTGTTCCAAGAATCCTCTGCCAGACGGAATTTATCCAGCCAGAGAAAAACTGATTTATCAAAATCAGTTTTTCGTCTGGTGGAATTGTGTGTCTGGTCGATGGATTTGAAGAGAGTACAGCACCTGACACAAGGTTTTGCCAGATCCACATAGATGGATGCCGTCAACATTGGACGGTTGATACCGGCGATGTGTTCACTCCGGGTAGAATTTTAGAGCCAGAGCATGCCACACACATTCATAACATCAAGGCTTATCTTTATTTACCTTCATTGTTCGGTTATCCGCAGTATTTTGCGGATATTTGACGTCCTCTGAGCGTTCCTGTACAAATCCTGACATGGTGACATGCTGCTCTGCTCGATATGCAGCTTTTGCTGATTCAGAGCAGTGTAGTTTTTGGCTGCTGGACATGCCGCCTATCGGCTTAGCAGAGAACTCAATTATTATGTGAAATACGGCCAATGTCCACCAGTCAGTGCCACTGTCAGCTCAAAGCTGTTGCTTTTGGAGCGCCAGGTGGGGTGCCGGCTGGGGGATCTGCTGGCACATCGGGTCATCGCCTGAAACATCTGGGGGCCGTTTCACTAGTAGGGGGTCAAAGCGAGAGGTAGGACTGCAACAGTGGCCCCAACAGTGGCCCCAACAGTGTCAACCCCAAATTCGCGTTTCATCAGTGCTCTCGCTGTTGAGGTGGGACTAACTCTCACTGTTGGCACAGCTCTCGCTATGCACATGCGTTTGACGTTCGAATTTGTTCGTCGATGGGCCGCGATGACGTGGAATTTCACCCCTTCCCATAGGAATTAAGCAATGAAACTTTCACACGAGTTAGGTATATATATAACCTATGATCGTACCAAATATGAAGACAAACGGCCATACCATTCCGAAGTTATCGGCGTTTGAATATTTTCACTCCCTCCGTGCGTTTGCGTTGGTCGCTATTCTTTTTCACTCCCTCCGTAGTGCAGCCGGGTTTCGGCTGTTCTTTTTGTCTCCCCCCGGAGGCCGACGAGAAGTGCTCGACACTGGCCACAAATGAGCATGACAAAATTCAAACGTCGATATCTTCGTAACGCCACGGCCGATTCTCTCCATATTTGGTATGATTATAGGTTATATGTCTATCTTACTCATGTTAAAGTTTCATCACTTAATTTTTACGGGAAGTGTGTGAAAACCTTCTATATATGTAACCAATGAGAGGGTAGACCCTCTCGCTTACAGCAGCTCCACAGTGGCACTAACAGCGAGAGCCACTGCACTGATGAAACGGGTTCTGCCACTGTTGGTGCCGCTTGTGTCCCAAGTGCTGTTCAGGCTTGACTTCTAATGAAACGCAAACTGCCGCTTTGCTGCTGTTACAAACAGCGAGACTTATAGCCCCTAGTGAGACAGCCCCCTGGTCAGTAGAACCGACGCTTGCTGAAAGGTCAGCTGGAACGTCTGCTTTGCATTGAAAAACGTCTGGTTGGTGGAATTCTCGCTTACTTGATGCTGGGCTCTACGATTGCTGCAGAGCTCGCCAATGAGTTAATCATTGCAAAATTGTAGTAGGTGCTTGTTCACATAGTTGCACGAATCTAGCTGGGCTTACAACTTTGTGCAGCCCTGGGACCCGTTTCAATAGAATGGGTCACTAAGCCACTTAGTGACATGACTAGTGACATGACTAGTGACAGGAATAGTGACAAAATTTAATTCTCGTTTCAGAAGGCATGTCACTATTGGGGTGGTGTGTCAGTTCACTGTTGGTGACATAGTGACATTGCTGCATGGGCCTTACAATGTATGGTGTTAGTGCCATCGGGAACAGGTGAAAGTCGCTGCAGAAATAGTGACAGGCTTGAGTAATCCTGCACTGGTCATCAGAGCAGCATTTTCTATGACAAAATTCAAATGCGAATATAATTAGATTGCATGGGCCGATATCCTTCATATTCGGCATGTTTATAAGTTGTATATATGTCTCTAACTGGGGTTAAAGTTACATAGCTTAATTCTTACGGGAAGTAAAGTTACGCTTTTGTGACAATAGAAGTGAGAGGGTATACCCTCTCGCTATTTGGGACCCCGATAGTGACCGGACATCGCACTTATGAAATAGTCAAGCCACTATTAGCGCCTGTCTGTCATAGTAGAGGAGCAAATGGCCTAAAAATGGGTAAAATTGACCCCCGAAAGTCTACTGGCTGAAACTTGCCATATTAGTCAATTATGACCTCAGGAATCTGAATCTGATACTCGTTTGTTCCAAAAAGTGTAGCATCATACTCGTTTCCATGGTAATAGAAGGAAAACAAAATTTAATACATACTGACACATAATACATACTTTTTAAGAAAAGGTGAATAAATGCATTTTTTCTGTCGGTAAAATTTATCATTCTTTGGCCAAAAGTGTACAGTATGGAAATATGCCCTTTTCTGTTTACTTGGAAGAACTGTTGCCATGGTAACATTCCAATTTATGGGGGAACCCCCATTTTTGGTTTTCTCATGGTTATTAAAGTTGGATAAAAAGAATAATTTTATGAATGACACATACAAATTGATAAATTTAGCAATAACACACAGCATTGATAGATACCACCATTTTTTGAAGCCATTCAATTGTTCCCATGGCAACCATAACAAGGTTTTTTCTATGACCAAAGCAGCCAGATAATGATACACTAACTGGACATTTGTATGGCAAATCTGCATGACATGGCAACTAGTAAAAGAGTATAGTCTCAAAAAGGCCATTAGAGAGTCTACTGAATGAAATGTGCCATGTTGGTCAATCATTACATGGGGAATCTGATTCTGCCACTCTTTTGACCAAAAGAATGTAGCATCACTTTTGTTTCCATGACAACCTTAATGCATAATAATCTACTTAGAAACGACTAATTCAATGAGAATTATTTCAAAAATTAAAGTTAGTTATCTCTCTATCAACTCACATTACAGGCTACCAATAGTTCAGAGTAATAGTGCTACATTCCTGGCACCATTGATAGCCTTGATGTCCCTACCAGAGTTCAAGTGTCCTGATCATCCACCGAGTAAGTAGTATTCTTCAATGATCTCGGGAGATGTGATGTCTGAGCCATCTATGTTTGAGCCATGTATGTCAGTTTATCATGGAATGGTCTGGATAGAAAAAAAACTAAAATAGTTTGTAGCAAACCATCAAAAAACCAAGGGTACTTTATCGAGCTCATAACTAAACTATAGCGGTGATTAGATAAAATGAGACCACTTAAATACACCTCATGTGTAACTGGCTATGTATGTTGATGGACTGATTATGTATACCGTTAGCAATTGCCACGAAGCCCTGTCTCACAGATATGATACTGGAGAACTCGACCGGTAACGAACTCGACCCGTTTTAAGAACTCGACCCGTTTTAAGAACTCGACCGGTAACAAACTCGACCCGTTTTAAATCTTTCCAACTCAAGTACCATATTACGACTGTGGATTAATACTATGCTTAGTAGTAACTATGTTATCTTGGCTTCAAATTTGGTCTTTTCTGGGGAAGAAAAGAAAACAGAAAACGCATCCCCTAAGACTATCCCTAACCCAAACCCTTTCCCTATCCCTAACCCTAAGCCTATCCCTAACCCTAACTTTAACTTTACACCTAAACATAAATGGACTTATTTTCCATATCCGCTGGTTCATTTGTATTAAATCTAACTAGTCAGATACTTCCTTCTATATTAAGCTGTCGTATCCATAAGTATCGAGTTCTCCAATCGAATTTTCCAAAGCGGGTCGAGTTCTCCTGACAACTACTGGTCGAGTTCGTTTCGGGTCGAGTTCTCCAGTGACCTCACAGATGACCCCTCTTTGTGTCCTCAATATAAGAACACATGAAGACCACTGCAGATATGCAATTTGTTTTCTATTTCTTTGCCGGCCAGTTCCCCAAGCTTATCTTTCTGAATTAGGATTGCTAATTGTGTATCTTTATATTCTGGCATAGCATTATCTATAAACATCTGGCGGAATATTTCATCTTTCGGAATCTATTTGTTAAACGGAAATATTTCCATCATCATACGAAACTCCTTTGGTGATAGAATAATGTCACCACGTTATACTTGTATATATGCTAATGGCCATCGAGGTATTGGTTAATCTGTATGTTTAAGGAAAATGATATTTATAATTTGATTGTTACCACAAGTTTGTTGTTGCTACTAAAGAGAAGCATATTTTATTTTGGTGACATGAATATATATCTTGAGATCTTGTTATAGATCGCAAATTTTAGTATAAATGGGTTTTTATAAAAACGTAAGTCAGAATCAGGAAAACCAACTGCTGAGACAATTGATGCGAATGCCTGTTTTGCGAGTTGTATGTAACACTATCAATTCCATCGCTACCTTTATTTGTACCTACGAAACCCCAATAAAGAAATCGTACAAAATGTGTCATTAGTCGGACTAATAGGGTTAAAATTCAGGGCTTTTTAGATCATCATATAAGTCTAATTGAACAAATTGGAAGTCAAAATACCCTAACAAGATCATCATATAGTTGGACATATTTTCTATTTATTTGCTACCAAATGCCAATATTGGTCTATACATGTAATGTCTCTTTATTCTACAACTCAAGGTGCTCTTCTCAATGATACGCAAGCCCTTGCCAACTGGCGACGAGGCGAATGGACTTTTAGGATGAGGGAGGTAAGGCTTCCCTGATCATGAATTTATCTGCCAAAAGATCACTATTCTATCAATATTGAAGTACATTCTGAAAGTTCTGTATGAAAGGTTGTTTTATTTCATTGTTGCCTTGTCTTGTACTATCTCTGGTAACTTCACATGATATTGATCGGGACGTTTCTGACTATAGATCTGTTAACTCTACGCGTGATGTTTCTTCATATTCACTATGCTCTCAGACCACAAAAAGAGAGCGGTGTCAGTTGGTAATTCTTTCGCAAGTCAAAGGCCTTTGTATTTCCAAGAACATTGAACTTGTCAGGCAAGCACGTCCGTAAAGAATATGTACTTTACTATAAAAATCCAGAGGAAAATAAAAGATGCTTGCATAAGAAAAAAACCAAAACAAGAGAAATTTATGAGATATACATGTAATGGTCGGAGGAATATTTTTCCAAAAGCTTTGTGAATATGCCAATACCACTGGCATAGAGCATTTGGCAGCTCTGTCTTAAAAGGCAGTTAAATGTCTAAATCGAGAGCAATTAGTCTATAGCATCTGTGAAAATATTGAAAATGCAGCTTTAATCAATTTTCTAATTATCTAAATTATCTCCACGTATTTACAGGTACAAGGATCTATGGCATTGGCAGCTATTACCCAGGTCCTGCTAGGACTCACAGGCATAGTGGGCTTCCTCTTACCCTTTGTAGGACCTCTGGTCATCGCCCCTTCTATTGCACTTATCGGTATCAGCCTCTTCCCGATTGCTGCATTGGTTGCATCTACTCATTGGGGGATAGCATTTCTGTAAGTGTTGCTTTGAAATAACAGCTATTCTATGTTTCACGATGCCCCTGTATTCTGACTTGTGGTGACAGTGGTAATTCCTCACGATTTGTCCCTCTATTTCAGGACGGTGGCACTGGTGACAATCTTCTCTCAGTACTTTCGCTTTGTGAACTTTCCATTCTGCCGATACAAGAAGGGACAAGGCTGTGGAGTGTTTTGGTTTCCAATTTTCAAACTGATTCCAGTAAGTTTAGGTTTTTAGCATTCATTGTCGTATACTTTCAATAGATTTTTTTAAAGACGAGCATCAAACTCCATAACATCTGAAAAATAGATAATACACCCTCCTATATAACAATATTATTCTATAGTTGAACTCTTTGGTTAGGTTAGAAAAGCCTATGCGGATCTTCTAGTTTTATTCTAGCGGTACTCAGCAAGAAATTCTAAACTGTAAAACCATATTGGGAATTACAATGCTAAAAAAAACTGAACCAGGGACCCACTTCACTATCTGATAGTATGTCTGTTGTTGGTCTCTGCGACACCATAGCGGCAGTTCACGTTTAATAGTTTCGTGACACCACAGGTAGCGGCACTATGGACAAGACGGATGCAAACAGTGGTTCCTACTTTATCGCTCGACCCTATAGATTCTATCACTTCAGGTCTTCCGAAAAAGAGCTACAGTATTGGGCTGCGTAACTCAGCCGAGAATGTACGTAGAGACTTCAGATAAGGACTGAATTGTGGAGAAAGAGACGAGGAATAATTAGGAATAATCAGAATTTTCATTAAGTTTTGATTGATTAAATATTCCGTTCGCTCTGCTGGCATACCGAGCGGAACCGGGATCTCAACAGCGACGAAGCTTATGAAACAAGACATAATTGTCCCCACTGTTGGTGCCGCTGTTGGTATCACTGTTGGTGTCTTCCCTTCACTTGTGACCAAACTAGTGAAACGAGTCCCTGATTTCGTTAGTGGCCTGTAACGTCCTCCGAAGAAAAACTGCTTGTGATGTCCCTTGTCTTACAGATTGTTTTGGCCATCACTGTAAGCTGGGTGTTCTGCGCTATCCTCACGAGATACGACGTATTCCCTTCTGACAGGGCACATTATGGTTATGCTGGTCGTACTGACTACAAGCTTACCAGCCTGCGTGACGCCAAATGGTTTCGCTTCCCTTATCCTGGTCAGTATAGTTGTGCATCTATATATATATATATAAATCTTCCTTCTCATCTTTCTCTCTCTCTCTCTTTCTTCCCCTCTCTCTTTCTTTGTATCTTTTTGTCTTTCCAGTTTGGAAGACATTTGAAATAGTTTAGATTTTGCAGATTGCGTCCTCAAAATAACGCATGCGAGACCTGTATGCAATTGGTTGTCGTAAAATTATATACCTCTACTTGTTCTTCCTACAGGTCAGTGGGGTATGCCGACCTACACCACTGCAGGCGTTTTCGCAATGCTCGCTGCTATCATAGCTGGGATTATCGAATCAGTTGGAGACTACTACGCAGTGGCCAAGTTGTCTGGGGCCCCACCTCCACCTATTCATGCAGTTAACAGAGGTTTGTATGATAGGAAAACTAGGGTCTACCTTGGTATTTTTGAGGGCGGATGTATTGACAAACTAATACACGCTTTGATTCTGGTGAGTTTATTCATTTTTGAAAAATACATTCATTTCTTTTTATCGATAGTCTATCATGCAGATCCATGCTACTTCACTCATCACTATGATGGTTAGAAGGAAACAAAAAGGAAGTAACAAAGATAGTAGAGCATTAGCTTTATCCTGAGAGGGCTTGGAATGGCTTCTTTAAGCATTAGACTCTCTAGAAAAGGGCCTATAGATCTGACTCTGTTGAGGAGAGGGATTTCCCATTTGAGTAAATCATTTATGTGGCGTTTACTGAATAGATAATAGCAGACAGTATCCAAACCTATAACAGGTCAGAGAGAATATCAAGGACACATGTCACACAGCAGCCCTTTTGTTTGCTAATACCGGGATAATGACCTTTAAGGGATGCGGAATGAAATAATGAATGGGTAAACCAGGAACAAGGGGGCCGTTTGATATTTGGGGAGAGTGAGAAGGATAAGGATAATAATGAAAGATCGTGTTAGGATAATGACAGGGGTTGGAGAGTGATCACATTGAATAAGTGTTTTTCATATTTTTTGTCCTTCTTCTGACCTAAATCCTTCGTTAGGGTACTTTGTGGTGCAAGTTATCCTGTGATTGGTTCTTCGATGTGGCTCTCCCTGGCGCTATTGGGGGTTCAAATCATTCAAAGGCAAATACATATGTTATTTACATATAATAGTTAGAAACTCTGAATGATATTATTCAAACGTGTACGTTGATTATTAGTTAGTTTGGCCACTACCTTCAGAAAGGTTTCATGTTGAGTCTTTCCCAGAGAGGTTTCAGGATCAGGATATATATATATATACATATATATATATATATATATATATATATATATATATATATATATATATATATATATATATATATATATGAATATCTCTAGTCTCCTTCTTCCTGAGAGGACAATCCATACATTGTCCCTCCTATGACAATCCTTGGAATATTGTATGACAGTCGTCAGAAAATCTTTCCTGATATCAAACGGCCCTTGCTATCACACGAACAATTCAGTCTCTGACATTAAACGTTACATCAGTTTCAGAAAATATATTGAATCTTTGACTAACTGCTCTACTTCTATATGTTGCATAGGTGTGACGATCGAGGGAATCGGCATTATCATGGCTGGCGTGTGGGGCACCTCTGTTGGGCTTACATCGTACAGCGAGAATATCGGAGCGATAGGAATCACAAAGGTAAGGGATTGTATGGAAGATGTTATCAATCCTATTCCTATAAAACGGTACGATACCGTGTATTGATGGATAAAATAGATTACAGACTATTACCTGCAATAACAGATAAATATACTAAAATATGCTAAGGGATACTCCTTGTACTCCTCAGGTTGGTAGCAGGCGTGTGATTCAAATAGCAGGGTTGTGCATGATCTTCTTCGGCATGCTTGGGAAGTTCGGGGCTATTTTTGTGGCCATTCCCGACCCCATCATTGGCGGCCTCTTCCTCATTTCATTTGGTAAGTTTGAAGGGTCCGTTTCTTCTATGAATTTCCTTTTACAATATATAATATCTGGGTTATGAATTTGCATATTATGGATATAAATAACCATATGATATATTCCTAAAGTCACTAACTACTTTTCATGTAGTTCACATGTTTCATTGTAGACATCTTTCCCTAGGATCAAATTGTTTAATAACATTTAAAAATCTTCGGCATATCACACTTTTTGTTGCCTTATATATGCTGATCCTAATTCTGAATGTCCAATGAAAAGTGTCCTCTGGATATATCCAAATACAGGCATGGTGACTGCCGTTGGAATATCTAACCTACAATATATTGATCTAAACTCTTCACGGAACCTGTACATCTTGGGTTTCTCGATGCTGCTGGGCATGGCCCTCCCACATTGGCTGTCAACACATCCAAATATCATTAACACAGGTGAGATGAAAACAAAACCAGCCATAGACCTATCACGTTATAGGTGTTTCACTTTTTGTAAGTGGACTGTTTTTGATATTTGTTTAAGTCTTCACTCGGCGTAGATTTATATGCCATACACCTATAGAGTATACAAAAGAACTCCAACAAAATAATCATCTGTTATTGTAAGGGCAACACTTGGTTGTGCTAGAACATTATAGCCCCCCATTTCTGACTTGCAATTTTATTGACCAGTAACTTGTTTGTTTGTCTCATCAGGTATCTCTGGTGTAGATCAAGTGTTCACGGTTCTTCTCAGCACAACAATGTTTGTTGGAGGATTTGTAGCATTTGTCCTGGACAACACCATACCAGGTAAGCTACCTCATGGACCATGGTGGTATGTCATGTCATGTCATGGGTCAGGATGCCACATCATGATTCAGAATGGTATGCCATGCATTGAGTCAGAATTGTATATTCCCTGTCATGGGAGAGGGTGTTTTATCTCACCCGTGGTGTTTTGTCCCTATGACTTAATATTTGGAACTCATTCTCCATGCCCCTACAAGTATTGCAGTCCGTTCTACATGGTATATATATCCTGTGCAGCGTCCATTGTTTTATTGTGTACAGGAGTGAGATAAATACAGAAAGCAAACTGTTTGAATGCTATGTGATATTCAGTCGCCTTATCCATATCACTGTACATCAAACTCATGAAGAACGACAACTTTGACCAAGACTTGTTGGTTTCTTCTCTGTTGTTTCATATCAAGGGTGAGGGTGGTAGATGCCATAACATAGCTGATAGTGGTATGTTATGTGGTGAGGTTGAGAGGTCATGTCAAAAGTTAGGGTGGTATTTTATGTCAAAGGTGAGGAGATAAGACTAATAGATGATGCCTCTTATTACTTGTGTTCTTAATCCAGCTTTTATTTTTGGTACCATGATAGCGATAACCAAACTATGTGTACAATAGAAGATTGAATTTCATTACCAAAATGTCGGAATCAGTGGGGAGCTGAGACCATATCAAATGCTCCATTGTCAAAGGAAAAAAAGTCGTGAATATCAGTCTTTTATCTGTTCAAAATCTTTTCGTACTTTTTCGCCTGTAGTGCGGGGAGTTGTTCAACGTCATTGTGGAAAAAATTGGTTCGTAGCGAAAAAAATTGAAATGTGAAATGTTATCAAATTCTGAACGGCCACACTTTGCCTTACTCCAGGGTCTGACCGTGAGCGTGGCATCCTAGCCTGGAGGCAGACGGGCGACACCGATGACCTAGAGGTGGAGAAGAAGGTGTCCAAGGCCTACGACCTTCCCCTCATTATGAGGTGTGTGCGGCGCTTGGGGTGCACCAAGTACATCCCCATCTGCCCCACGTTTAACGTCTCCTATCGGTGCTGCCACCATGAGGAAAAACCAGGGAGGGATGAGCCACTGGGGAACAACGTCCCCAACGCTGTACACACTGACAGGGATATAGCATTATCAACCAAAATGTAAAGTAGCTGACTCGGATTGGCTAGATTCATGTGTGCGGCTTTTACATTCCCTACAGGTTCAGGGCCTTTATGTTAGAAAGTACCTCCATGTATCATTAACATTTCTCTCAGCAAGGTTGCGGCGAAGATTTCTGTTATATATAACCTGCAGTTTTTTCTTCTATTTTTTTGCCCATTGGGAATGTATGTACTATTGCTAATAAAGCATGCCTATGCAAAGGTAGCGTATATATTTAATTGAAACCGAACGAGAGTTAGACTTGACAATGTTTATGCCACGACGGGAAGGTCGTGTATTACTACACGAGGCGCAGCCGAGTGTAGTGAGGAGCAGACCTAACCAGGGCCCTGTTTTTTAGTCACGATATCGTGGATCCACAATGGCCTAAGATCGTAGCTTGAGGCCAAGACACTTTTTGGTGATACAAAATGGCCGCCGTGCTATAGACGGTGTCGTAGCCTGCCGCCTACGATCGGAGCTCAAAGTGTCGGCCGTCACAACAAGTATAGAACTGTCTTAAGTTCTATAACACATCACTGTGCGTATATAGATGATTTATCCACTTCCCGAAGAAGAACGGCCGTATCGTTCTGAATATATCGGGGTTTGAATAGGAAACATTGAGCTATTGATCAGATATCGTACACGCACTCTCCTAACAGCTCTTTCGCTTTATAGTGCGCAGAATCTCTGCGGGGAGAGTGAAGTAAGCGCAGTCGATGTCAAGGTCGCCGCATAAATTAGATCCCGTGATGGTAGGGGTACACTGGCCACCAGAGCAGCATTTGGTATGACGAAATGCAAACGCCGATAACTTCATAACGGTGCGGTCGATGATCTTCATATTTGGTACGATTATAGGTTATATGTATACCTTACTCGTGTTCAAATTCCATTGCTTAATTCCAAAGGGAAGTGAAGTTGCGCATTCGGTACGACATGTCCAAAATGGTCTTAGACCTACGACATAGTTCACGACACTTTCCGCTTGCCTAGGCACCGACTGTTGTGACTAAAAAATACATTTGAGCTCTCTAGGTGTCGTAGGCCCACGCCATTTGTCGTTGGTTCTACGATCGTAGCTCTCTAGCACACTGCCAACTGGAAGATATCGCCGATAACGATTGTCGTGACTAAAAAACAGGGCCCAGAGTGGCATAGACATTGACAAGTCTAACTCGAGTTTGGTTTCATATTTATCCTACACCATCTATGCTTTTTTATTACTGTTAAAAAGGTAAATATTGAGCCAACGACCAACAGAACTTTTTTCATAGTAGCTGGCATCCTGCTCTCTGATTGGTCAATATTGTTATTACTCTAGTGGCATAAAAAACACTTTATGTCACGGCCTGCCACATTTCCCTATGTTAAGTCTATGGCGGTTTTTTATTAGGGGTAGGATTTATATTACATATAAACACAATCAAAATATAAAGATGACGGTATCCTAACTATTTTGTCAATCTAGAAGCGTTTTTCATAACTGAAAAGAAACAATAGCAAACTTATAGTAACTTGATGGTCGATGGTTATACGAGTAAGCTGATGCTTGCATGATTGGATGGTGTACAATAGATGTAATCAATGATATAAACAGGAATCTTACTGGAGATATATCTAGAGGTAATGTCCATGATTGAGATGACCAACGTATCTAAAAGGTGGCATGCATTCACATCGAAAGACGATGTCCCAAACGTAGCCCATTGAGCCATGTATAGCGACATGTAATGTGGAGCAGAGCTACACGACATTGGACGGTGATCTCCCAAAGTCTACCACCCACTCCGTGCGTTTAACCATGTGCTTTATTTTCATTGCCAGTTGGAATTAATTCTAACATGGACACTAATCCATCATTGGATGTATGACGGTTTTTCAAGATTGAAGAATGATTAAAGATTGATGGAAACTGAATGTACACCTAGTTTTTGTAATATTTTTCATCAAAACATTACTGGCAACTGAATCTAAAATGATAGACCCAGAACTGTCAAATGCTGGCTGACGTTAAAATCTAATAAACTTGCTTTTGTCGACTCCCTCCAAACGTTGACAACAGAATGTCAACTAGCATGATTTATTCCTTTCGGACGCATATTTTTAACGAGTAGCAGAAGCCAAATAAGCGGAGTATCCACAACTTCTACGGCCCTATGTGCTGTCCAGAATTTATTGTTTCCCGGAATTCTGATCAAGAAAACCAATAGGGAACATTTACTATTTTATAGCTGGGGGCACATGTTCTCAATGTAAAACAGTTAAAAACGTTGCCCCCGTGCCAATATTCGAATAGAACTTGACATTACCAGTGGAAATATTTAAAAAACCTACATGTATATAGTTCGGCCGTCACAGGCCATCGACACGTATAAATTCTATTGCTGTTAGTGGCTAAATATTGTGTCAGCTTTGGCCATACTGTTCGGACACGTCCAAAAATTTCATAAATGGTCTGAATGATGTGGAAATACTAAATAGAAAACATCACATAGATGATATATCCAATAGATAACATATCAAATAGACATAGTCAGTTTCAGTATCGATATTTTAGATAATACTACGGGATAACGGAATTTGGAGCATGCATGAAACGGCAGCAACATCTAAATCAGTAATGCAATGCCACTGGACAAATTCATGAGCAGAGAATGCTGAAAAGGTAGATTTATGCTTCTGAGATTATAATGATTCACTGTAAACAGACTTAAACAAACCTAGATTCCTTTAGTACAAACTGGGTATTCTACGTTTGTTGACTCGCAGGAGAGATGCCTGTAGGCAATGACTTTGATCTTATATTGACAATTTACCAGGGTATACAACAGAGCACAAAATGTATTTGTTTTTACTATCAAAGCCAAATATAAGAACACCCTCATCGTCATATCTGGATAAAAGTTGGTTCTCAGTACAAATTGCACAGAGAAAGCCCCCCCCCTTCCCTACACCCACACGTAAATAATAAAAACGAAATTAACACTGCACAAAGCTAACCAGTTTATTCCTATACACGCCATCGCGGAAGTGCATGTATCAGCTGTAAATTGACTTGTTTTCATATATATACGCTCATATTTCACGCCAGTGTATGAGGCATATACAAGACTGTTTCCTTTTAGATACGGACGCATCTTGGCTGTATTCCACATTAGGCATATACAAGAGGAAATATTCTCTGCGCAATATATATACGCCGGGCGTATATGTGTACCGATAGAAAATAAAAAAGGAAGTCCTCCTCCCCCAGCTCCCACTGCTGCCGCGAGTTATCAGTGCATTTACACGTTTGTAGGGAGAGGACTTCCCCCTGAGACCACCGACACCTCTACCTACACCAACGGGGGTCGGGCGGGGGCGAGGGTAGACTGTAGTACGTCCCGTTGTCGCTAGGTGTCAGGGCGCTCATGCTCCCAAATAGTCCGTCCACGCACCGCGCCGCCTTCGGGTTACGGTACGTGAAAGGGTACTGTGTCCATGGCTACGATTGGCCAGTCCCCTACGCGCGGAAGGGATATCGTCATTCGTTGTTCTATTTATAGCATCAGTTTGACAAGGGGGAATCTGAACGGTTTGTGTTTACATCGGGTGACTTGCGAGCGTGGAACTCGGCGGAGTCGAACGGTCTGTGTAGGACTTAGTTAAAGCTGAAAGATTATCGTGAATAAAATCATACACATACAGACTGTACTAAGTAAATGGCCCACGCGTCCGTGTACAACTGCCTGTAATCCTTAATCAAATATACAAATAATGTCTAGATCTAGTCGGCCGTATACGTACCGTACCGCGTAAGTAATTCTAATGGGTAGCAGGTAGAAACTAGTCGTGGGCGACCCTAACAGTACTTTCCCGTATTAATAAGAAAAAAATTATAAAAAAGAATCATGGATAACATTATCTTGTAACAGAATGGCTATGAATCGATATATAGGGCCTATTCTAGTGTTCCGGTGAATATGAAATTTCGGAATTCCGTCATTTGTCGGAAAACTTGCATCCCTGAAGGTCTAACTGCTACCAGATTGACGGGCGGGAGGCGTGGGAGCGCCGGCAGGCCAAGCCGGCCGTTGGCGTTCTCGCCTCACTGAGAGCGGGTTTGTCAGTCTCAAACTCAGGTCGAAATGCCCGTGTCTGTCCCATCTTGTTTGCACCAAAGCTTTTTATTTGGAATCTCTACATGAATTTGAAACATATTTACGACTTGACAGCTACCACTGTCGTACTGTCTTAGTGTGTGAGTCTGTGAGTTGGCCCGGGCAGAGATCCCGCCTCCCGTGGTCGGCCGCCCTCTGTAGGAGTGAAGCTAGCGGACACAGCGTTGTGGTAACTAAGACGCGGCCATGGACTGTGTGGGACTTTCCACAACACTAATTTACAGTAAAGTGAGGGTCAAACACTTTTTATTTGAAGTCTCTACATTAATTTAGGGATATCTCAGGGGATATCTACGACTTGTAGGCTATCGCTGTTCGTGGTTTGTTTACATGCGACCGCGCATGCGCGAAAAACTAGTTATTGGCAAGCTGAATACAGAAGCTGAGAACCAGCGAGCCGCCATTACCGCGTTGCTTGCTGGGATACACCGGAGGGAATTCCAACCTAAAATGGCAGCCTTTCACAGTCCCAGTTTGGGAGCATGAGCGCCCTGGCACCTAGCGACAACGGGACGTACTACAGTCTAGCTCCCAAACTCCGAAGGCGGCGCGGCGCGTGGACGGACTAGGGCGAGGGTTTCCCAGGGTGCAGGCAGGAGGGAGGAGGGCAGCGGGAGGGGGAGCGGGAGGGGAAGTGGGAGGGGGAACGGGAGCGGGAGGGGCAGCGGTGTGGCCCTCAATGTCTATGGTCTCAACTTCTTAAATGCTTATAAAGGCTTACATCCATAACCCTACAGAAGAGTGGTGTTTGAAAGTAAAATCTATTTTTAAAAAAAACGTTTAAAAAAGCAATTAAGGCTGGGTTTATTATTCGTATTTAATGAAAAAAAATTATTATCAAAATTTATAATATAACATTGGATTTTCCATATACAAAGGACTTAATGACTAATGGCAAAGGAAATAAAAAAAACAGTGGTGCCCCCTAGTTGCAGAGATCGGAATTATTGTGTATATATATGACTGCAACGTGAACGCTTGTATACCTCTATAGATGAGGCGTATACACAACAGAAAATAGGTCAACTGGTATATGCAAAAGCATACCTATATACGACGGGCGTATATATATATATATATGTAAAATGGTGGTTCCCGTGCAGTGGAACCTCTCCTGTAAATACTAAAGATTGGCCCTCTGCATGGCAATACGAAAGAAAATACTCAGAAATACCCTGTATACAAAGACAAATGAATACAAAAGAATATTGGATACAAGCTTTATTTTACGGATGCAATACTGAACAAATTGGATATTTCTACGTATAAATCTAGAACACGACACATCATCTTTCAATGCTCTCCTTGACGGAAAGAAACAATATTCAAATTCACAGAATGGTACATGGATATTGGTTTATGTAGTGACCATTTACATGATAGTGCTTACTAACTAAGAATGTGGCAACGATTAACTTATAACTCTATAACAACCATCTTCTACCGTAATGACGCGAGGAAGGAAAATGATATGCATATACATGTATCATAATATCCATAAATCATTTACATACATCCTTAATTAAGTTGCATGCATATTGTGTTCTTTCTACTATAGCTCTAAAATTTACTTTCTACTGTTTTATCCTTCACCTCACCTGCCGTACCAAACATAATTTGAAATGTGAAGTCTGGATGCTGGCTGCGAGTTCTAAGAGAAAAGGATATCACTGTTGGCGAAACGATCTGAGTTCGAGGTGACCTATGGCAGATATGTCCCGAAACCACATGCGGAGGGACGTTTGTCCGCGATAGGTGACCAAGAACTAAGATCGTTTCTGTCAACAGTCAGGTCGTTTTCTCATTATATACCTCAAATCGAGAAAGAACATTTCCCCTTTGGGAGCACGAGTGAACTTGTTGTTATCGATATATCTAAGGTATCAAAACTGTATCACGTGAGTGCCCCACCTTAGATACCTTGATATACGTATTACGCATTCTCATTCTCTACGGGAAATTTGTAAAAAGAACTCCGAACTCACGAAGTGAAAGCGGTCTCCCATTTTTTAATTTTCCGCCCAGACGAGTGTTTCGGCCTGTCAGTCAATCAGAATTCGTTAAACCTTTAAAGATACTCTCGTCCCCGTAACGTTTTATTTGATAAGTCCGTCGAAGCACTCCGTGGTGGGCACGTATTCCATATATTCTACAACCCCGTGAGAGGGAAGTATTTGTCTGAGATCCGCACACAGGAATAAGATAATGAATATATTCTAATAACAATCGATGACTTACTGACATCTGTTAATCCAAACATGCACAAGTTTGGATGGAAATCACTGTAGATCTGACACCGATGATTCAGCTCAGTTCTGAACAGTGTATGGGAGGTGACTCTACCGTACTGTAGTTTGGACGCTGAAGGAGAATAGACAAACTCACCACAGTCAATAGGATGACATATATCAGGAACAGCAGCCGGTCGATTACCATAGCAACTAGGGCCCACTCCATAGCACAAATATGATCTTCCCTTTTCCTCTCAGTGGCTTTTAGACTCCGGAGGATGCTGACAATCTCCTGTAGGTGGTGTTCCACATTATCCGATGCGGACCTCTCTGAAGATGGCCGATGGCGTGCTTGTACGATCTCAGACCGATGAGGGTCAGAGAAGCCACCGTTATCACAGCCCTTCTGGTGTTGAGAACGTTCCTGAGAAAGAAAAGTTGGTATTTCGTATAGATCGTCATCTGAGGGCAGCATGGATGAAATCATTAGCAATACATTCCCATTTCTAAGATTCGTTGAGGACATGTGTCTGCTACCCCCTCCCCCCCCCTCCCCTACGTTCATCCTACGAGGTCGTCCTAGGTCGGGCCACATTACTTCTTCCTAATACTTTTCCCTCAAGATGCATCTTACAACATGAAAATGTTCTTCCACTAGCCCAAATTCTTAAGTCAAACCAGATTGCATACCAGGTTGGGGTTCATAGTTTATCTGGTTTTTAATTATGAATTTAGCTGTGTCCCTTCGAGTCATATCCCAGGTGTCATATATATTCAATGAAATGCAACATGAGAACCGGGAGCAACTGCAGTTTAGATATCCATGCAACTTTAGGCGTCTTCCCAAACCACCATCGGCCACGCGGTGCACATGCGCTGTTAGAAATCTTTTTATATATGGTGAGCAAATAATGTTATGGACTTCAACAAACATACTATTATCCTACCTTAACCTCTGCCTTCTTACGCCGATATGCGATGACGTAACTCCGGAGGAACAGAACATATGTGAGATTGTCAATGCAGATTGTTTTGATGTACGCAGGGAGCTCCAACCCGTACTGGCCTCCATAATGAAAGTTCGAATTAATTATCGTGAGTGCTGTCGATACTGCCACCATGAATATGGTAGCGCCGAAGAATTCCCCTGAGAATTGAAAAAAATACATGGATATATCCTCTCAGATTGTACCCGGCTTAAACCCCTCCTAAGTTGAACTCCCACATTGCAGAATATAGTTAACCTTCTATGCCTCTGACCATACGCGGGCCATTGAATCAGGCATCTTCTAACAATTTGAACCCACACTTGACCCATTTTATTTGGCAGAAGTTGGCCTAAAAAAAAAAGAAGAAGTGACATACCTCTCCTTTCTATGTCGTAATTTTAACTTGTGTAATAAACTTTCGGTAAAACCCGTATTCAATACTTTCAAACCCATGTATGGCACAATTAGAAATTGCAAACGAACCTAGCTTTTCGAAAACAGATTATTTGGAGACCCTGATTTAACTCTATACTGGCCTATTGCTAATTGATCAAGATATGAAATTTGCATCGTCCATTGCAGCACAAACTAAAAATGTCGCTGCATTTACACTCTCCCAGCAGATCATTTGTTATATTAAAGCTATATTGGCACTAGAACTATGTATGAAATGTGAGACTGATCACTTTCATATCTAAGAGTTCCATTGCTTTCATGATCGATGACAGAAGCCGCGATGCAGATTGTGCCTTTGTAGCATTAACAACAGCATTTACAACATGACAAGCCTAATTGCCAATGCACATTACATGCCTTAACTTCATGTGGAATTCATGTAGAAACTCCAAATTGATCAAAAGAAAAAGAAATACACGAAATAGCTATCTACAATCGGTGTAGCTGTAAATTTTTCCCTTCACTAACACATATCTATAACATAAGGTTTATTCTAGAAATTGCAAAAGCCCTGTACAGGTCACTTCAGTCCTTATCGAAGTAACCACCTTAATCATTTCCAATATTTTTGAGCATATAATCTTAGGCAAACCATTTCCGTGCCCGACTGCCTGCAGAGTGCATTGTGAGCTGTCCTCAATAAAAATACAGAGCCGAATGACTGTACATTTGAAGATTGCAGAAAATGGCAATGCTTTACTGGGTCGGATCTTTGAAAGCTAAATTGCGCTTGAAAATCATCCTGGGATCAGACATCCAAAAATTACTTTTAGAATAATGCCTCTCTTTACATTTCATATTAGTCACTGACTAAGTACCTTCCAGAAAAACGTTATTTCAACAAAATCAGATGAATGATATAGATTTGAGAGCCTTTTGAAATTGTGTATAATTCTGCATGCTGTCCCACCCTACTATGGTGAAAGGGCTTGTATATGTTTTCTTGGATGGTATAAAGCAGTGAATTAAAAGTGTAATTACGCACACACGTTCTTTGTAGTAACCGACCTGCAAGGGGGATGCTGACAGACTGCGTTGGCATGCTTTGTGCAACTAGCAGCAAGAATACCGTGAGAGTCAGCAGAACAGTGACACCAAGGTTGACCTTTTCATCCGATTCATGTGGTAAGCAGAAGACGAGAATTGCTATTCCTGTGATCGTTATGCAGGGGAACAGCAGGTTGAATAAATAGTACAGTGGCATCCGTTGCATGATAATCACATATTGCAGTTCAGCAAATGATCTAAGTACATCTCGTGAAGCCTCATACTCTCTCACCAGACGTGTTACAGGCATACCGCGGAGTTTCCATTCGTCATTACAACAGAAATTCTGCGTGAGAAATCGATATGATATGAGATTGATTGATTGTGTCATCATCATCATCATTGTTAGTATTAGGGCCTATCATTATTATTACGTAATATATGATATTTCAGTTATATATGTATATTTTTTTATATAGTATATATATAAGGTACTAGACCGGGGCTTCATGGCTTCGAATCATTACATTCAATGATGATTTAACATTACATTAACCTCGCCAAATATTGTAAGGTGTCAGTTTTGACAATATAGAACAAAATGACGAAATTCCCCCGCAAGATAAACTGCAATTTAAAGAGACTCCCTAGAAGATTCCGAAGACTTTTGGAGTGATACACTTTTACTTCGCAATTCATACTTAATTGGATGAAAATAAAAAAGCTGTGCAATACACTGAGGTCTGCTGTTGGTCCGACGGCCACGAGGTCAACATATCTAATTGGGAAATTCCACGATCCAAACGTGAGCGGGCATCGCTGTTCGTCAAAAGGGAAGTAGCGTACATTCAGGGAGCAGGAGGTGGAGGCGACGTATGGAGTATTCCATAAGACAATGCCATCCCAGGCGATCGTCACAGGAAAATCCATCTGGTAGCCTTCCATATTGATTTTATCTGAAATGCTGTCACCGGAAAAGGTATATATATTTTCGTTAGGCTTCTGATCTTGGTGAAAAGCTCTTTAAAATATGATCTTATCAAAGGTCTAACAGTGATAAGTCATTGGAAGTAATTCACGTTACAACGGAATATATAACTCTTGTGATATATTCAACTTAACGTTATGAATGCAAAGAACAACAAAGACGATGTGTAAATTTAAACTATTTGTCATTATCAAAATTATTGAAGGAGTGAATGGAGGGTTTGTATTTTGTACGAGTTGCTGACGATAGCAAGATAAAACATAGATATTTCTTAGCTTTATTATATACCTGTGCCAGTATGTTTCACAAATACCAACCTCTGCTAGGGTATTGGTATTAAATATATACCGGCACAGTATGTGGTATAAAATGACGTACCACCCTACTTTGAATACAAATTCTGATTGGCTGAAAAAGATTGCATTGACCTACTTATGAAATGCTGGCAGTGACTTGCAGCACTCCGCTAATTTATGTGTGCAAAGGATCACAGGAGTTGAAGGGAAAAAAAGAGTAAAAAATGTGCTTAGAGCATATTCTGTGCTTGACTTTCACTAAGATGTCAACAGATATACCAGCACACTTTGAATCCAGCTTGGACAGCAGATTTCCTTCTGTAATTCATCAAATACTTATACTTGAAGGTATATAATAAAATAAAAATGTATTACCTTACTGGTACATACTCACATACCTTGTTTCTTTTGATAGAAATATTCCACTCGCTCTGGCTCGTGGAATATTTTTATCAAAAGAAACGCGGTATGTGAGTATGTACCAGTAAGGTATATACATTTTATCTTATTACCATGTTGGATATAGATATCTCGGTAGAACTGTAGCTTCTAAGCATACTCACTCCTCATAGAGAGTTATGTCTGGCTTCCAGATGCGAGCAGGGGGTACATTCACCTGTCTCACACCATTGTGTATACTGGGGTCCCATTGGAGAGTGTCGTCCTTCCAACTCTTTCAGAATATAGCAAAGGGAATCGGACCAATATTTACATGTTTGAAATTGTCATGATGCCAGCAAGTCTGTTGTATTGGGTGGCCATTAGCTTATGACGCTATCAATATGAACATTTCGCATATGTGATAGATTCTCTCTCTCTCTCTCTCTCTCTCTCTCTCTCTCTCTCTCTCTCTCTCTCTATATATATATATATATATATATATATATATATATATATTATATATATATGTATATATATATATAGACTATGTTCACAATAGTATCATCCTCTATACAAATTACTTCACTTCCAATTCAATAATGTGGGAATACATAGAACATATTTCTGTTTACTGCCATCCTCATTTAGAGAGAGCTCATAGTACTCTTAGCAAAGGAATTAGAAAGTAGTGTCCTTACCAGTCGAACCCAGAGCTTTGTCTTCAATAACTCCTTTGCCTCATTCTGTCATTTAATGGAGCCATATGATTATAAACAACTTTGAAAATACAGATTTAGAATACTCATGATACTGATTTATATTATTGAAGGGTTTATCAATTTCTAATCCAGCAATAGACCTTCCAATGAATACGGGTTGGCCACAGCAGTAGTCATATTAATAAAGGAACAATATATGGATGTGATAATGATATGAGTGATATATTTATATACAGTTAGAAGATGGCCGGTAGATATTGTAGATTTAGTGCACTCAGTACATTAAAGGGCAATATTCTCATGTGATTTAATGCTCAACGAAGTTTCTAATTCATCTAACTTTACTATCAGTACTCCGGTAGCATTTACTGATTTGCTGGAACCAAATTGGCGGACGTTTCCCCGATTCAGAGGAATATTTACACAATACAACCGCCTATAGTATTAAAAAATATATAATTGTGAACTCCTAACTGAAACAGGTCACTAGGGCAAACTCCGGCCTCTTGTATGTTGTAAACCCCTAAGTAAACAAACTAAATCACTAGAGACAAAATAATATTTTATTTGATGGTTGGCATATGTTAATTATTAATTGGAATCAATGACATATATAGTAATATCAATGGTAATAACATGGTTAGGCGAGGCCTCAATGAATATGTTTGAAAAGGCCAAAATCTAGGCCTGATGGGAAGGAGGCCCTCCCAGAGGGGGGATACGTGGTTGAGGGGTTTGTAACCCCAAGTCCATGGGGTTAGACATCCTCTCTTGCAGTAATGTATTACTACTCCCTTTCTACACTGACAGTGTGGCCCTGACCTCCATGGCGACTCCAGTGGGGTCAGGGCGGCCCTCATAAAGAATGAGGTCCGTTGGTTAGGGGCTGTCTGGATAGAAGCGCGAAACAGTGTTGAACTTGGGAGGAACAATGGGAGGAACAAAAAGCATTGTTCTGCTAGTACAGAGGGTGGAGTGGTGGTAAATCTTGATGTCGGAGCGGTTGCATTGGAGATGAGAATCTGGACATACCAAGTCATGGATGCGTGGGACCGCCATTGCAGGTGGGGAGAATTGAAGTCTTGAGCTGTGAGAGGGTGTGATCTTCTGCACCGAAATGCGGAGTGAAGAAGGTGCACGCACAGGAGCCGAGCAAAAAACTTTGGTGTATGAGAGCCTGGAGGAAAAATATTTGTAAGAAGTTAAGCCGTCACAAGCTTATCATGGACCCAGCACTGGAAGCGTGTAGTTGTGACAGGTGAGTGAGTAGAATGGTCTAGGAGAGGTGATCTGAGTATCATAGAGGTCGCGTGGCAATTCCTCCCCCAGGGAGGTCGTTGGGATGGGGGTGCTGGCTTGCTCTATCAGGTGGGCGTAGCAGTTCTGGATGTGTATGGTGAGTTAAAGATTCCACCATCCGTCAATATGCTTTGCTGATAAGTGGCACCACCATCTCCGGGACCGCCACAAGAAGTGGTGTGTGGCAGCGGCAGGGTGGTATCACTACTTCGAGGGGCATTGCCTGAACTTGTACATGATGACATTATCAAATTGAAGAATCCAGGTGGAAGAAACCAGTCTACAGACCCAATACACTTGCTGCAGAGAAAAATCGAAATCTGCAAAAAGGTTGTTGCACTTGGTACTGGTGGTTATTCTATACATTTATGGTCGTTCTGGTACGATCAAGGGTATTTATCATAATTATTGGTCACGCTTTCCATCCTCTCCTATGAACGGCAGGGATGCTCGAAAATAGTCTCGGATTGAGACAGATGAACAGACCTGTAAGTAGGCCTGGGGCAAGTTGAGGAAGCCTACGCTGTGTTGGTAGGTCTCGTGTGCCTCATGTGCCTAGACCTCGGATGTCTCGAAGCATGAGCCTTGGGCAACTGCCCGTGGCATAGGAGACGTGTGAGTATGCCCTGTTACGGATGATGCACAAGAACCAGTGTTGAGACCAACAGGGGGGGAATAGACATTATTAATTGCGCAGGTCGATCGGAGAGGTATACAGACTAATGTGGCTATTCCTCCAACGCAGCACAGGGCCCGGCCGGCTGCCTTGTGGTCGCCTATTGGTGTTTGGCGGCAATAGCTGGCCCAAAGCTCCCGCCGGCGGCGATGATCTGCTTGGTGGAACAGCTCATGACAGCTCATAGGCCCCTCACAGCCGGCCCCTGCCAGCCACCGGCCCATGCCCGTGCCTCCAAAACCCCGTCGCCGGGCAGAATCGGCTGGGCTGTTGGTGGTCGCCGGCTGCCGGCTGGGGCCAATACCCCATTGTGGAGGTGTTCCACCAAAATATAGTGATAACCATAGAGGAGGCCGGCCGGGTGGCCGGGTGTTATGAGCACAACCTCCCCTGCAAAGCACAGTCGGGGGAAAACTGTTTCATTTGATTTTAAGCCCCCTGCAGGCCGGCTGGAATACCAAGAGTTACACTGAGAGTGACACTGAAAGCACGCCGAGAGCTGTTCCCCAGGCGCGCATTGACCGCTCACCCGTATAAATTGCAACACACACCATCCACATGGAATGCCCAGCCCCCGTAAGCAGCAGAGACTGAAAATTCTGACAATTTCGGCACTCTGGGAGCAATCTTTGCCCCAGAGCGTGCCATACACATTCATAACATCAAGCCTTATCTTTATTTACCTTCATTGGTCAATTAACCGCAGTATTTCGTGGTTATTTGACGTGCTCTGCATCATTTCTGTACAAATCCCAATGGTGCGACACACTGCTCCACTCGATACGCGTCTTTCACAGGTTCAGAGTGTCATAGTGTATCTCCGCTCGCAGCGCCCCTTATCTTATCAATAAAGAACCTGGCTTGCACATTAGTGCTGCGAATGTCCACCAGACAGCAACAGCAAACCCGCTGCGAGTGTATCGCCTCGCCAGGGCTGGCCAAGTCTATGTGGCGCCCATCGGGCACCTTGTGTATGCCTGTTGGTCGCCTTGGGGGTGGCTTTGGTGGAACAGCTAGGAGAATTTAGAGGATTAGGGGCGGCCGGGCAGCCAGCCCCGGCGGCAGACGTCGGCTGGAGGGGAAAAAACCTGCCTGCTGAGAGCCTTTTTGGTGGAATAGGCGCTTAACCCCTTAAGGACGCATGATGCCACCAGGCCATTGTTAGCTCTTGCTTTGGCGGTGATTTCTCTCGTTTAGCACCCTCCCGACCTTTGAAACAGCTCCCATATTTGCAGGCATGACATTGTGAACCTTGTGACCTTGAAGAATTTAGATGCTGGTCTGCGATGATACCAGAGGATGCCACTGGCCTTTCTTTGCTACTCCCTGCAGATCCCAGACCTGCAGCCCGCTTGCCATCGTGGTTCTCGAGTTGGGAGAAGATAAAAACAGTGATCTCTCCTGAGGCTCTATTCCGATTGATCTTCTACAGGTGTGACTGTGTGTTGGCTATACTGCGTATCCCAGTATTGGACCGAGTCACTCTATCCATTTCTGGGGCTTTGTCCTACATTTCCCCCCATATATAAGTGAATGAGGACGAGTAAGATCAAACAGTTCTTTGAACTTGAGATGTGGCATCAGCGAGCTGGTTGCTGGTCGGTGATGACAGCACACTTAGGAGATAAGTCTTAGATGGTATGGTGGATGATATATCCTTCGAATTGAAGTACAATTTCTAAGTATCTCAAATGTGTCGTTTCCCACAACACTATTACGCTGAGTAGAAATGTGGTCCATTGTATGTGTATTATGTCACATTTAGATAATTTAAACACGTGTGTTGTGTGACTAGGTCCGTGTAAACTCACCGAAAACCGAACCAACCTACGTAGATCACGTAGGGTGAGATCCTGCCTGGAACTAGCATTCCGGATCGGGGTCATCCAACCTGCTAGACAGGCGGCGACCACCACAATAGTATATCAAAAGACCTCTTCCAGGATTAAAATTGTCAGTTGTTAATTACAGATACATATCATAATGACCTGGAAAAAGACTTTCTTTTAATAGGGATTTAGCCTTGTGCCTTATGGCATACTTGTACATTGCTGTCTTGGGAAAATCTATTAATAAACATTTTCCCTCCAGAAGCCTCCGCATCAGTTAATTAAAAATAGCTATTGTTGGTTTTCAAGTAAAATCCCGAAGTTTATCGCGAAAAAAATATAGTAATCATAGTTTGTAAGACAAGACTAGGTGCACATCACATTTAATGCTACATTAGCAAACACTATGAAAAAAACTGGCGGAGGTAGGGAATCAAGAATATTTAACAAAGATGCTTTCGATCATGTTGATGTCTTTCAAAACAGGAAAATACTAATTCGGGTGTAAATGAACGAATTATGATGTAAATAATTACACTACGATGTCTGCATTCTGAAAATGAAAGAGCTAAGCTCATTTTAAGAAAATAGATAAAGAATAATATCTCGTATTATACATAGAAAGAGGATATAAACCAAATGATAAAGCGACTAACCAATTCGATTATCTGATTGATGGCGATCCCCATGGTCACTCTCAGGGAATCGTTGTCATTCTCCACGGGTCGACTATTTGGATCGTAAGTTGCAAATAAGGTTCGCAGCAACACAGATTCTGCCTCAGTGGCGCATACACCTGGTGATGAATAAGATATAAACCGTTGAATACAAACAGGCAGAGAACGTGCTCTAAAGGGGAAGGCATTGACGAATGTTTACTTTGAGGGCAGGCCGTGTAGATATCGACTAGTCCATTGAGGAAACTTAGCTCTTGACAATAATGTGAGACAACCAAGAAAATATTTACAAGTCTGTTTCAACACCGTATTCCCAAAATGAGCCTTGGAGATCCACCGTAAACGACATGATTCATTGTTTTATATTTTATCCATTACGAAACATCAACAGCATCAGGCAATAAATACATGTTCTATAAATTATTGCAGGGTGGGTAGTATCATCTTATAGCGGACAATAATTCCTGAATCGAGTCTAAACAAGACTGAATCTGCTCTTTTGGATATACTAATTACATTTTCGCCTGTTATCAATTAACTGCTGGATTATCAAAACAATATGAGACTTCGTATTCTTACAGAGGAACTTGAAGCTATTATCTTATAATTCACGAATTCACGAATTCAAAGAATGGCCTGCCAGGTAGCCATTATCATTTGTTTTATCGATGTTGATAGATTATGACCTCTTCAGTATTATTTATCGTAAATCTGGAAGATGCTTTACCTTTGACGTCACACACACATTGGTATACAGGAGATCGTTTAACTGTCGATGTGAGTACCACTCTGAATGTGTGGTCTCACCGGCAAGGCTTAGAGAGCCCCAATACTGCCTCAGGTGTCGATCAATTATATAGATTACAAAGTTTGTCTGGGTAAACATGGAAACCATTTCGGGAAGGAAAGACATGAGAATGCATTTTCAACGCCACACGTTCAGCTGTACTGCGCCATCAGACCTTTTGTGTTGTTTTAATGAATTTTATTAGGGTTATAGACATTAAAATGCTTATCATCCGAGCTCGGATTTGCCGGTCTTCTGCTTAGTCCCTTTTCACATTCAATTCTAGAATCATGATACAGTTTCTACTGTGATGGGGAGTGTTATAAACTCCTAATACAACTTCTGACATTAGGGCTACCGTGGTTGGCTCTACTGCATGAGCAGGAGAGAGGAGCCGTAACCAAAGACGCTCAGCGGGACAGACCACCCTCCCCCTGGTCATGTGGGGAGGCCTCCCAAATCCCTCTGCCTCATTCTCTCCCACACTACCACTGTTAAATATGGAGACTGGAGTGAAGGTAAAACAAGGTTGCTAGTATGAGGTCATACAAGGTTGTGAAAAGATTGATGTAGCCTAAATTAGGATAAGGATAATAAAACCTAATACAGTTTCTGCTAATGCAAACTAGATGTGAAGGATAAACACCTAGTGAGAGGTTGCTAGGATAAACAAGCATTGGAAATAAGATAAGGTAAAGGTAAGACAGTGCATGTAAGTGCTGAGGGGCAAGTCTCTGAGTACTCCAAACCCCAGGGGAGTAGCATAGTCAGAGAAGGTAGGAAGGGCTGCCGCCATTTAGGTGGTGAGAGCCCCTAGAGCCAAGTGTGGGGGGGGGGGGGGGGGGGGTCTGCAGTGTGGATGCATTGGAGGCCCAGTCTCCCAGCTCCTGGGTATGGGGTTCCGGTTTTTCAATCTGCCACAAGTAGCTTGCCCCTCCTCTCCTGAAGCTGCGGTAGCCGAGGGGGCCAATGTCCACTCCGGCTGATGTCAGAGAAGCCATTACCGCCACCGTGAAAGCACTCGCCATAAGGGGTGTGTGCGGCTCGGTGTCTGATATCACAAATACTGGGCCTTCTTGTGGAGCATTAAGGGTCAGCAGAGGGGCGTTCATCCAGGCTTGTGCGGAGCACAATCTGTGACCTTTGACACTGGTGAGGGGGAGAAGACGGGTTCTGGAGCGGAACTGGTCCATCTTCAAACACCTGATTGTGATGAGTAACCCAGTTGCGGTGACCCTGATGTCTCACCTCCTAAGGTTCCTATCTAGGTTATTATCTGCTATAGATGAAGGGAAGAACATCACTGCCGACAATCTGGGGACTGAAATATCCAGTTTTGAGAGAAGAACCAGGAGCATGTCTGGTGTAATCAGCTCCTTTCTGCACACTCCCAGGGTGCGTCTTGCCTGCCTAATGACCAGTGGAAGGTTACAATTGTCCTTAATAGGGTCTGGGAGTCCCGCTTCCTTGTGCATGTGCATGACGATTCCCAAATACTGCCATAAGGAGGAGTACTAAAGTTTTTTCGATAGAAAGGCCACATACCTTACCATAGTTCAAGTGTCTGCGGGGACTAGGGTCAAGCTGTAGATATTGCAAAAGGATATTACGATCGTCGGTGAGATCTGTGTTCCTAGCAAAGGAGTTGCACTGTAACTCCTCTACCCTTCTGTCCAGCTGTCCCGTGTCCATGCACATCTGTCCAACTCTCTTAGGAGGGGTTGTATCTCTTTTTCACTAATTCTGCTGGCTGCGTCTGTTGAGCTTTCCAGGGTAATACACTGCCCTCACTCTAAAGCTGTATATTGCAGATAGCCAGAACACCTGCCTGAGGCTGTCCATCACAGTGTGGTTCTTGGCTGCCCCTTTGTTAATCAGGGCAAAAGCAGCCTGGTTATCTGAGTACACTGTTACCTTTTTATTTCGCCAGTCATTGCAGTATCGCCTGGCTGCTGGTTCCAGGGTTTGGGTTTCCAGGTAATTGATGGGGAGGTCCTTCACCTCAGGAGAGTCGTTCCAATTAATGTTAAACCAATTCTCTCCATAGACACCAGAGAGGCAAGTGTCTTTTAGACCGGAGTGTATGCACATGTTTCCAGCAGCAGGATTAGGCCATTGAAGACCGTTAAGAAATCGGACCACCATTGTAAATCCGCGAACATTGATGCCATTATCCTTGTTTTATGGGAGGGTGCCTTAAGTGCCGTCACCCATTCCATTAACCTCCTGGTAAATGTCCTGCCTCTATAGATGACACCAGATGCCCAGCTGAGCCGTCCTACTAATGACTCCAGGCACCTCTTTAATACCGACCTGTGGATTTTCAGTTACGTCAGGCATTCCTGCAACTGGGATATCTTGTTAGCTGGTACCGAAAAACATGGTCCATTGTGTCAATTACAACACCCAGAAAGGTCAGGGAGGTGGTGGGCATCACCACCTTGTTGTAATTGATGCTGTAATCCAGGACCCTGAGCACTGTCATTAATATGTTTAGCGCCTGCTTACAGTCCTCCTTGGTGCGTCCCCTGATGAGAAAATAGGCACAAACATGGGGAAAGCCTAGGGTAGCCATAATCTGTCTGATGCACTGGGTCAGGCAATAAAATATTGATGTGCTAGGTCTGACTCTGAACATGAGGCTGGTTTCTATCATGTAGGTCAAAATTCTAGCCCTGCAAGGGGAAAACCATCGGGGTACACCTTAACACTCCTATATGCATTGGATAGGTCCACTTTCGCTATATAGTCCCCTTTTTTTATGAAGGCGGTGGCATCCTCTAGGCTCTGGTATCTGAAGGAATCATTGACTGCGTAAGAATTCATGGAAACTCCTTCAGGTCTGCTCCTGTCATGTATTAGCCTAATTTTATCAGGGGGCTTAGGAACAGCGGCCAGTGCTGATACTATACTCGGCTTTTCTGCTGTGATGACATACCTGCCATTCTGTAACTCTGCCTGAATTTGGAGGCGGGGGGAGGATCCTATGCCGATTTATGGCAGAACTTACACTTCTCACCATAGGGGCATTCTCCGGTGTTAGCAAAGATACGGCATATAGATCCTCTAGGTCATACACCTTGTCCTGTTTCACCCCTTTTGTTTGTGGTTTCTTGGTGCTCCTTCCTCCTTTAACTTCATGGGAGCCATGCTTGGTCTTTTGCTGTGAGGGGTTTGTCTTCTTGGGTAGCAGTAAGAGGGCCTCAATGGCTGATACCCTGTCTCCCCGCAGGTACCCGTTTTGGTGTCCAGTCCCAGGACAGACTGCCATTCATATTTGGCAGCCAGCTCAAAGACATAGATGGTATACACCATCCTCAATGTGGTTTCTCACCAGGGTCCCCGTTTGTAGTAGGTGATACAGGACCCTCATATTGGCCGCCCCCACTCTGCCTGTGATATGTACAGGGGGGGGGGGGGGCCTGCTCATCGGGTTTCATTGTCCCTTTCTTTTGTCTGGTGAGCCTGAGCTTGACGTACTCTGGCACAAGTCTGCAACCCTCAGCGCCTTGTGGTCACTCACCCGGATAGTGAAGAGCACTGTCAGGTCATAGCCTCCACCAACCGGAGGGGGAAGGGGACTATCATCAGCCTCCTGGTGTGAGCTGTTCAATTTTACGGTCTCTCCCTCGTTGGCCTGGAGGTGCTCTAAGACTTTTTCCCAACCAGCTTCCGCATCTAGGAGTGCTGTATCGTTGTTGCCTCCCTTCTTTTGTTTGGCCATGTCACTCCTTTTTTTGTCATTATTGATCTCCGGGGCTGTATTCTTCTCCTCTCTCAATTCCGTAGACCTGCGGTTCCCGAGTGCAGCCAGAGCCTGTTGTAGCCTCCTAGCCTGTCTCTGGGGGACCAAAATCTCCTTGAAGTCCTGCTCCGTCATAATAATTAGGATGTCGTAGTCCATATAGTTGTCTTGGACAAGGACATTTGTTGTCTTTTGCCTGACGCCTAAGCCCACGTAGTGAAGTTGAAGTCAGAGGCGGACTCTATCCCGTTCGCCATGGTGATGCTTAGAGCATAAAGCAGAGCGTGTGCTGACTGTGTTGACTGCACAGGAGGGCGAGTGACCGGAGCCCGGGAGGTAGATGGCCAAGCCGGCCTCACCCCCGCAGTGGGGGGTTCCACCCCCACTCCCCTGAGCCTAGTCTCCCATTTAAACCTATATATAACATATTTCTCCAAAAAGGATACCGTCCACCCACTCTACAAGAACAATATGACTCAGTCACCATTCTAGTGCTTTTCCATCTTTAAGACTGACTCCTAATTACCTCCTCTGATAACCTAGATAATTACTCATTCTACATTAAACCTCTTTCTACATTACACTCTCCTCTGCGTTAGTTATTAGGTTAACCTAATTTCTGAATGGTATCCTATTTTGTGATCCAACTTAATACTAATAAATCATTTCTGTACGAAAAAGAAAAAGTACACCAAGAAATATCGAGGACAAAGTGAGGTGTATACCACACATACGAAGAAACACATACATAGTAATAATAATAATGATAATAATAATAATAATAATAATAATAATAATAATATCAAGTCGTGAGAAATCCACAGAAAACCAGACAAGCTAATTAAATTTAAAGTGAATTTACTGGGAGTAACTGTACATCGAGATAGGGGGGGGGGGGATTTGAGTTATTAATTTGTAACGTTTCGTCTACATTCAGTAGACTTCTTCAGGCAATAATAATAATAATAATAATAATAATAATAATAATAATAATGATAATAATAATAATAATAATAATAATAATAATAATAATAATAATAATGATAATAATAATAATGAGACGAGAGTGGATGTAAGTTTAATTTTTCGGCTTTGGTTATCTTAGATATCCCACCTTGCTAGTCCAATTTGGGTATTAAGACTTATATTTATACGCACGTAGTAGTAGTAGACAAGCAAAACACAAAAATAAAGCCACTAGATGCGCAGCAATCAATTGATTTGAGTCCCCAAATACTCCTCATAATCAGATGTACAACGTCAATTCTCAAACTGAATGTGAATACACCTGACTTTTGTTTTTCGCCCCGGCTAGAGTAGTTTCAATCCCTCCGCTGTTTATCGAAATGTAGGATCTTTAATGAATTCTGTCACAGGCCCTTCAGAAAAATGAATGCCACAATGTAAAACGTACAGAATTATCTATGCCTAAACAAGTCACGCCTATCACCACCCTGGGTAACATAAGAGGAATTGGTTCCTACATATAACAATGAATTGGGAAATATATAGCTGACTTTTGCCATATATATTAGAACCTAGTCAATAACTGCGTTATTATGACTGCCAGATTAGATCACAGAGATATAACATAAAACATACCTGTAAGGTAATAGATGGATCCAACAAGGAGCAGGGCCACACCCTCACTTGCCATAATGCAGACGTCTGCGTTTCCCAAGTGTTTAAGGCTGAGTGGGGATGTACGGCTACCTCCCCTTGACCATGACGGCACCTTACGAAAAATGTATGCAGTGTAAGTACTTAGATTGCAGACATCAGGGTAGACTGGTTTCAGTCCCAGCATTCTATGCCTACCGCTCACCCTGCCTCACCCCTCCTCGCGCGCGAGGATACAGGATTCCTTGGCCTGTCATATATATAGCGAAGTTTACAAATTACATTTCTTAATGAATATCCATATTCAAAGACCTGAGCAAGTATAGCTTCAGGCTTGTCCGAGGATGCGTCATAATCGGTCATTCGCTCTGTGGTAGTTGGCTCAGTCCTGAGGCTTCGCCAACACACAACTGAGGTCGAAGATTTGTGTTTTCAGGAACAACTCAGGAGCCATTGACGCCTGATAATCGACCGTGGTAGTTTTATTTCTGTGGATCAATGTGCTTTCAAAATGCGAATGCATGCTTAAACTTATCTAGGGATCTTATCGGAAATCATCACAGAATTCCGGAATAACTGCTATCTATTTTGATGATTGAATTATATTCTCCTCTTGATAACGAACAAACGTTTCTTGAACAATATCACATTAGACTCATAATTATCTCAAGATTGAAATAGCCTATAGTTAGTTTGACTTGGCGAAAGTTTTTCGTTGTGGGTCAGCAGACAGCAGGCTGACAAACAGAATGAAAACGAAGCCGCCATAGTCCCTAGATATCGACAACAGGCCAATCTAATTTCAATATACCTGTAAATGTTGAGTTGAAATACATCGGGCTCATTCGACAAAGGCAGACAACCTCTCTGTTGCTGCAGCGTCTGTCTATTATTTGTGCAACATAGGGCTAGGGATATTTCATCTGTGTAGGTACTCATCTTCATTTAAGGGTTTTCAAAATCAATCTTCCTTATTCTCTACAAAGAGCATTTTACATCACACAGGGCATCTTTTCACCGAAATGATACAAATTCAACTTGACATTCCAGTCGATAAGTTTGGTTTGAAGCTGGTCCCAACCTACTCATTAACCAGATATGATTTAAAAAAGAGACTGGATAGTGGGAATAAGATTATGGCAATAAGATACATTAATAGAATTTCTTGATATGTTCCCGAAATTTAGGTTTTTCATTGCATTTCTAAGCATAAAATCTTGTCCTGCCCTTCCTACTCTCCCTTCCGTGTTCGGAACAGGTCACAAACAGATCCCAATTACCGTTATTTGTCATTCCAAGTTTTATCTAAGTTATCAACATAACAGACAGGAGATTTGATATTATCCATTTGCAGAAATAAATGGAGAGTCTTCCAGTGGTGAAGATGAGAGAACACCTTGAGAAAGCCAGGGAGGAGGGTCGCGGGGGGAGGGGGGATGGGGTTAAGGGAATTCAGTTGCGTACTCTTATATACTAAAGTTATCGGAAGGATATTTTGGACTTTTATTCAAACAAAAAGAAGTTGGTGTTTTTTTAGAACAAATGGTCGAAGGTTGTGAGCCGTAGGGGGAAATGTATCGCGGTGCATTCTTTCAGATCGTGGGGCAAAATATTATAGGAAAGTTCTCAAAAGTTTGGTGGGTAACCCCCAAGAAATTACATATTTTAATGTTCTTTATCTCACCACTGGTATTTCTGTCCCAAAGACCTAACATGGAGAACCCGTTCTCCATGCCCCTATGAGTATTGCAGTCCATTCACCGTGGTTTCTTCTTTAATGTGTCATAGATTATCACAAACCATTTCGTCTTTATTAATAACCATTTTATGTTGCTTTATATGCGAATAATTAGTGTCCGGCCTTATGTACATCAGGACTGGTTGTCTGCTCGTGGTAGTAGGCCTCAGGTGCTGTTTATGTTATTTGGTTTAGTTTTCAAACGTTTTATATTTTTCATGGCAGGATGTTCAACATGACAAGGCTAACACGTCTTCTCTGGCAGTATTATTGATGAATCAGAGCAAACAAACCAACTTTGCCAGAACGATGTTTTTTCCATCTGAACCACACTCCTCACCCGTTCCGCTATAGTTGTCTATCTGGGAATCCTTGAAAGGCAGGCAGGAAATGGCCTCCCTGCCTTGTAGGGAATTTTCCTACTCTTTTATCTTCATATATATCTTAATTCAGTTGGTTCTTTTTTCTATTTGTAGCTAATCTTTCATAATTGATTTATCAAAAGTCTGTATTACAAATTCAATTAATTATTTTTTTTCTTTTACCTTTCTCATTTTGTAAGATAAGGACTTCTTTCATTAAAAACATCATTACTCAGCATTAAGTATTATATTAATTATTCAAGTTTAACAGCAAAAGCAACTTTTAGAATGAAATTCTTCTCTTGCTTACCTACCATATATAAAAAGGAACGATATCGATAGGATCTGCTTGGAGTTTCTCTCCCACATAGGGACAAACATAACTAGAACTGTATAAGGAGAAATGCCAAGAGACTGATATTCTCGTGTACAGAAAAACTCGGAACTGTTATTCCTTCCTCGATGGTCTATACTGAGATTTATGTGCTTGGGAGGTGGATATCCAAGCCTGCAGCCGCCCTGACCAGTGGGGTCCAGCCCCCGCTCCCTCGACACATTGTCTCTTATTTAACCCCATATATCTACTATATATCTTCATAAATCTCTCACAGCAATATTTCAAAAGCAAGGGCAGCCTAGCATTTTATTGGTCCCCACCACTCCTTATCTGTGGGCCAGAATCAGAGAAAGAGTTTGCCATTCACAGGACGTAGATACATGTACATGATGGACATCGGCGGGGAGGAGAGGAGGGGTGTCAAACTGTTCAGACATTTTGCATAGATACTGTACATGAATGATCCCATATCTACTAGTACCTTTGGGACAATATCCTGATGATTATTTCATGTCCATTCAATGCCACCATCCTTTGCCTTGGTAGTAGTGTTTATTTAAGAAAGGAAACCGATAGATTGGCCGCCACCGCTCCACTCTATTCCGACCAAGGTGTTGGTCAGGTTAAATCCACACGGTATCTGCTGTGTGCGCCTCAGCCCAGGTAATTCTGTTCTATTTAGGTTCATAAAGCAGAAGATATGATCATTTATCCTACCCCTAATAAAAAACTCCATAGGCTTAACATTGGGTCATTGTATTCGGTCTGGAGTTCAGAAAAATGAAAAATATCGCTCTAGTGGGATACACTTGACAAATGAGGTCATCTGTTAATGTAGAAGTAATTTAGACGGGCGGGATAGGATAAATCCTAAACCAAACTCGCGTTAGTCATGTTATTGTTCATCGCACTCCGGCAAGATCGCATATTACTGCTCTCGGCTTCGCCTCGCGCAGTAATAGGCGATCTTGCTGTTGTGTGATAAACAACAACAGGACTCACTCTTGTTTGGTTTCTCCATAATATATGGCTTCACAACTTGATAATGAGTTTTATGGTGGGTTTATTCTAAAAAAATACACACAAAAGGAAATAACAAAATAATAAATTGGCTTCGAGGTTTTCAGTATATACACTCTCCAAGCAGTATGGAAGATCTGGTAGGAGAGTCACAGACTCTTGCAGCTAGGTAGCCACATATTTATCCCGATCAGAGCTAACATAGTGTAGCCCAGTCTGCACTGGGATACAACTTAGTGGTTGGTATGGTTAATCCCTGGTTGTAGTCATGAATTCTCACTCTCAGACCAAGTTTTTTTATACTGGGCTCTGAGAGGAGAAATACTTATCAAGAAATATTCACAGCTCACCAAATTGATAACAAAAGTTACCTTTATATTTATCTTATTCAAAATACACACAAAAGGAAATAAGAATGTATAAAAAGGCCTTCGAGAGTGAGAAATATCTAACGTTCCAAGTATAGGTCTAGGTCATATGTTACATCTTCTGGAAGAGTAACATAAACATATATGTAGTGGGTGAAGATGGCAATTCATTCAACTCAACTAGAACTAACGTTTTAGCTCTGACGGCCAGTGTATACTCAGGAATTCTTATACTCTCCTAGCATAGATAATGTTCTCTACTTCCTGCGACAGCCTATATCTCTGCCGCTTTGGGACAAAATCTGTTCCATCGGCCAGTTTTTCAAATATCTTAAATTCTTAGCGCCTTGGGGAGTATTTTGTGTTCTACTTGTATATAGAAATGCAAAAATTAATATGGTCAATGATAAACATTCATTCCTGTTATTTGTTATGTCAAATCAGACATAGTCTTAGGGATTACGTTCTTCAATGGGAAGTACCTCATGTGTTGATTGTCAACACTGGAAGGGGCAGTCTAATCAAATGTTTATTCACATTATAAAGTAGTTTAAAGCTGAAAATAAAACAGCTGGATTTTCTATGAAGCTCATTCAATATCAATATACAATATCAATATATGAGTTTGAGCTTCTTAACTTTTGACAGTTGCCCTGTTTTGAATCTGAAATGTTAGCTGGTCCCCCTGTCCATAGCAGGGAGCCACAGTATGACGTCACAGGGTTGAGGTAGCAAGCGCCAGCACCACGAAAGATCTGGGAGGAGAGTGGTATTCTTTCTTGTCATTCCTGATCATTCCTGTAGATGGCACCAGGGACTTGTTTCACTAGTTCGTGACATGTCTGTGACACCATACAGGCATTGGGGTTGTCTAATTTTGTGACAACACAAGTAGCTGCCCTTAGGAAAAGACAGACCCCAAACATAAGAATTAGACAAATCTACACATCATGGACCTGTTTCACTAGTTTCGTGACAAAAGTGTTAGACAGACATGAAAAGCGGCACCAAAAGTGCAAGCAAGAATGGACAAAACGAAGTCTAATGTCTAGTTCTTATGAAACCGGACACACCATCTAGACGCCATCTAGACATGTCACGAGACTAGTGAAACAGGTCCCTGAACATTTAGTCGACGATTAGTATAGCGCGTCGGCGAACGTCGGAGTGTTGTTGCGTCTTTGGCGGGGAAAAAGGTGACCATGTTCCCAACAAACCTTCCGATGCAACCAAGGCAGTATTGCAGAACCTTTTGAACTTTGATCTATAATATATCTCAAATAGGGAATTAATGCATAGTTGTAACTGATGTTTTAACAGAATATCATCTTATGTATCAAACAACTCATTTCCAAGATGAAATACAAAATGATCGATTTGAGCATTAATCACATTATTTCATATAATTTCGCTGCAGAATGCGTCACCGACGCACACCGACGAGCTACGATATTTGAACATGTTTGGATTTCGTAGACACCCTATACGATACGGGTTTTGCGTCGGCATGCGTCGTAGACTGCATAGTAGAAACCCTCTAACTAACACATCTACAAGGCTAGAACTGTCTAATGTGGCGTTATTGCGGCCTGGGAATAAGAAAACTGTAACATTTTCACGCGCTATCGGTGGGGTCTTAGAATCAGAACAGATGACCCCAGATAATGCCAGAGTGATGTCTTCAGAAATGATTAGCAAAAGGTTCTCGTCGACTCTACCAAGACCTGGCCGATGATTACAAGAATGCTACCGGTTTGATGGAACAGAAGCTATGCCCATCCTCTTTAGCAGTGTTCGGGAGGGGAATTGATTTGGCTGTAGGTGGGGCGTTGAAGGATGATGATCATACTAACGATTATAGTCGTAATCACAAATATGACAAACAGGAGACGGTCCATGACCATGGCCACTATAGCCCACTCCTCGGCGATGACAGTGCATTTCTGGCCCTGTTGGTAGGTATGAAACTCTTTCAGGATGTGAACTATCTCCTGTAGATGGCGCGTCGTTGTGCTCCTCTTTACTCTGCCATCTGTCGGAGGATTTCCAGACTGCACCTGCCTGACGTCGGAGACATGGTTCTCGTTGTCCGCGAAGCCACCATTGGTAAAGCTGGTTGTGGGTTGACTGAGGTTCTGAAAACATAAAGTCCACGATTAACTAAAATAACACAACTACTTTTTATTCAGCCTTGTCGACAAGCGTTGCTGAAACCGTTAAAGTGAATGGCTTACATCAAGTGCCTAAAGCACACATCATTTATTGAACTAGCGACTTCGTCGTCGTATTTGCCCCCCCCCCCACGCCCCTAGTATTCGGGGAAAGCTTAGTGGCGCCCCCTACTATTAATACCTGGAACTATCATATATTTCCCAACCCTCATTTCGTGTGATACAGATTTTACCGACGACCAGCGAAATGTGATCTCACGAGAAAGGTAGATCAGAAAACTACAATTCTGAATTATGTTTTCAGTTCGGCTAGAAACGAATCCTAAAGATAGAAGTATATCTGTGTAGACAAACACAAAAAAGAGTAGCAGAATTCATTTAAATACTGCACGAGAATCTCACCCTCGTGGGCCCTCAGTCTCCAAACATAGATCTTAAGTGCTGATTCCACCAACACACAAGATCTAGTGAGATTAGTCCCGATATGGGTGTCTTGCTAAGTCAGGCTAGGTTTGAATAATCGCGTGCCTATTTGTCGGGATGTATCTTGAAGTGTCGCGGTGGTGGAGCACCAAAATATACACCCGACACCGCACGCCTACGTTTTGCAACAACGGAGGTACGACACATCGCGACACTGTAAGATATTACAAGATATACCAAGATATATCACGACAGATCCATCCTATTGGTGGAATCAGCCCTTTATTTACTCTGTCTCTATGTGCGGGACCACCTCCAAGCGTATATAAGCGAAATTTACACGTTTTATATGAGGTAGGTAATCACAAAAATGCTCACTTAAACAAGTACATTTATGGCACTTATGGGATGCGCCCTTCAATGACAAATGCTAATTGATACTTTTGTAGGATCGATCATGAAGAATCTCTTTATAACGAAGTACATTATTAACATCATTTCCAAAGTAAGCTTGGTGAAAACATACCTCGAATTTTACCCTTTTTCGTCGGCACACATCTACATAATTTTGCATGAAGAGCCAGCCAGCAAGGGTATCTATAAAGATTCTTCTCACGTATCGTGGTAGCTCAAAACCTAGTGATCCCTTGTGGTAAACGTTGAGACTTATCTCAGTTACCGCCGTAGAGAGGGATACCAGGATGATAGTAGCAGCAAAAAATTCTCCTGGTGATGAAGAAATAAAACATGGACAGTGTATTGAAAGTATATATTGTTAATGAATGAAATAAAGTTTATTACAATGAGTGAGGCGGATAAAGTTTAGAACGTCTACACATATCTAGTTAAATTACTGCATGCATGCATGTGAAACATTTCGGCCGAAAAGCTCATTTACCGTTTGACTGCCAGAATGATTTATTAGAACGGTTTTTTAAATTCGATAAGAAATAGTTAAGTAGTAGCTATCTTTATAGGAGATGTACACTCAGAAATGTCTCAAAAGGCACTAAAAAAACGTCAAGTAGCTTCCGGGGGATCTGGCCTCTGATTTGTTGGGTTCTAAGACATTAAAGAACTTATGTTGTCTTTCCGCCTGCCGAAGGAAATCGTCGACCCCTTTTATTTCCACCTGAAGATTGTTGCAACAGAAGTGTGACACCGGTCGGCGATGGTAAATACCATAATCGGTGGTTATAATCGACAGGTGGAAATGCCACATGAGAATGTATTGTAAGCATTCAATGGAAAAAATGTGAAAATTGCAGTCGGTAAATTGTCCATTCTGTGTGGTTACCTACCTGCAAGGGGGATGTTGACAGACTGCCTTGGAATGCTTTTGGCAACTAGTAGCTCCAGGACCGTGAGTGTTACCAGAACAGTGACACCAATGGTGACTTTTTCACCTGACGTATGTGGCAGGCAGAATACAAGAATAGCTATAATTGTAATTACCAGGCATGGGAAAAACAAATTGAACAGGTAAAATAGTGGCATCCTTTGGATAACAATCATGTACTCTAACTCAACGAATGAGTTGCGTGTGTTACGTTCTGTGATACGGCGTGTTACAGGCATCCCTTTGAGAATCCATTCCCCATTACAAGAGAAATCCTGGAAAAAGAGAAACGTTTTGATACATTTAAACCACTATAGGGGATCACAGAATTTCATCACATGGTATTCATTTGGCTACCTCTATTCTTTCGGGAAAAGTCATTTTTCAGGGGAAAGAGACAGATATAAATGAACACTTACCCTGACGCCTGCCGATGGTGCTTCAGCAACAAGGTTGATGTATTGGAGAGGAAAATTCCAGGACCCGAAATTGAGTGGACATTGCTGTTCATCAAATGGAAAGTAACGCACATCCAAGGTACAAGAAGTGAAGTATACATAAGGTATAAGCCATTGTACCACGCCTTGCCAGGTCACTATCACCGGAAAACCCTGCTGGTAGCCTTTTTCATTGTTTATGTCCGAGACACTGCCACATAGAATATTTGAAATATCGATGAATTAGAAATAATTGCAATAGGAAAATGATAGTTTGATGGATGATATTGAGGGCATCATTAGGTAATTCAAATAATCTAGGAACAAACAAGTCAAATGCATCCTTACATTTCTATGTTTGATTGGAGGAGGGCAATATATTTGTAATTCACTTGAGCGGTATGTAGTTTCCACTATCATTTGGTTCGAGTAATTTCATTCCCTTCACAACTATATACAGAGGACAGTACCAAGTGGTCTGCAGCACAAAATTACTTTGCTGTAGCTATAGCCCATGGCAGACCTAGCGACCTAGCCAATAAGTCTGACATGGGGTTTACACTACCAAATATTTTCCATATCATTGACAGTCTTGTTACCTAATCAACCTCTACTTATACAATAATGAGATAGCTAACTTATCATCATTTTTATTACTCATTACAATGGTATATTCTGATTTGTATGATTATACATACATATACGGAATTGTTCAATTGGAACTCCCCAAGAGGGGGAAATTGAAATAAAAACGTCCAAAGCAACCAAAAAATAGTAATTGTGTTTCGACATACATCGAAGACACCAAACTACACATGGTTTATCTGTTCATTGATAGGCAGGACCACAGAGGCTTCGCTCACATGTATTCCTCTTGCTGGGAGCTGGAGATGGATCCCCCCTAAAGCCTTTAAGACATCAACATTTATTCCCGATTCATCCTGACCATCGGTTCGGTGAGAATCGGGAATAAAATGTAGTAGTTCCAGGTGTACCATACAAAAGTATATATGGCATGTATCGTATGGAAATGGTTTAATGAAAAATAAACTTTAGAGAAATTTAACGGAATACTGATAGCTATATATGGGCTAATGCATCAACTCCACCGTAAGGCCCGGCGTCCACCTACTACGATTGAATCGTAGACCCCCCCATATGGCACCGATACAAAAGGTTAAAATCGGTGCCATATCGGGAAGGTGCAAAATCGTAGACACATGACATGCCAATCCACCACGCATTGTATGGGTTTTTTATCGGTGTCTAATCGCAGAAACGTGGTCAACTGCCCCGATATTAGGTGACCTTCCGACGCGATTTTGATTTTGCATCGGGAGGTGCATCGTAGGGCATATCGGTGCCATATCGTAGTAGGTGGACGCCGGGCCTTAGTCGTTCCCTTTAATTTGGCTGGAGACAAAGTCATACCGGTAAATACCGATCTTTTATCCAAACAAAATGAAGTATTAAATCAAGTGTGTATTATAAATGGTTTAGCAATACTTACTCCTGGAATAGGGTGATGTCTGGCTTCCAGATACGCCCAGGGTCCACATTTATTTGCCTCAAGTCGTCGTACTGGGCAGGGTCCCAGTGCAAATTATCATCTTTCCAACTCTGCTCGAAATGGTGACCAATAACGTAGATTAGATTATAATAATAGAACTTCATCAAGTTCTTCCACCGCCAGAGTATATATTTAACTATTTTCTAATATCGTATTATGTCAGAACTACAAGGAACATAATTGAGCATCAGCAGATGTGATATATTTACGTACCAGTCGACGCCACACCTTTGTTTTTATCGATTCACTTGCCTCGTCCTGAAAGGAATGACAATAAATCTCTTTATCAATTGTGAAATAATTGCCAATCTATTCTAATAATCTATTCCGCTAATCAGATGTATCCTTATATTCATTTTAGTATTTGCTGAGGACTGCGGGAAACGGGTCACCTTCCATCTGTGTAACCACACACCGCCGCAAGCCAGCCTCATTCCCCGCTACAGTTGGCATGCATACATACACATCTCGTGCAGTTATTCTTATCACAATACAAATGTGGCGGTGATGCAATTCCCTATACTCATATGCAACCAATGACCTAAGTCGGTCTGACAAACTACGGAATAAAGTACGTAGATGATAACTGACGAAGAACATCTATACACTGATCATTTGTTAGATATCATATATTTGAAATAACTGCCGGGATTTGTCTTAAGATTAAACCGGCAAATATTCCAATCATTGGTAATAAGGGTGGTTTTCGACCAAGAGGCAGCCACTTACTAGATCAATGATTTGGTTGATGGAGAGACCCATGGTCACAACCAAGGTATCGTTTTCATTTTCTACTGGCCGAATGCTTACGTCGTAGTTTCCAAGCAATTTCTGCAGCAGCATAGTCTCTCCATCATTCCCATGGCTCACTAAAGAAAAGAAATCACCATTTTAATGTCATAGAGCCGTTGTCTATATCATTGGATAGGGACGATTTTATGGGAATTGTATTTTATGGCAGGTGAGGTTAGAACATATCTTATGAATAATACCCAGATATGATAAGATAAGGGGTATGGCATTATTATTGGCCTGTGGACTGAAGAATATCGTCCATATCCATAGAAATATTGATAGTTACAGCAGTCTGGGTAGAGGCCCTCCTGGCATATCTTTTCTACTTTGTATATAAAAGGACGTTTTTTAAAGAAATGAATTACTTAACCCATGTGTCTGCCAGGGTATTTGATATTATCACATATGGCCGAACGTGTGTGAAATGCTACCAGGAGTGCAGTATAAATAATGTTCGGGTCACTGAGACGTAGTGAATGTTCGGGCGCACTGTACTCATAGCGCTCTTCGTAAGCACATAGACGGCGTGTTCACGTTTTAAAAAAAATCATATTTAGGTATAATAATCTAAAAAAAACCGTAGTGACTGAAACTAGGGATGCCGTTCTCGGCCTTTTGACCCATAAAATATGTCCTTCCTTTACCGGCGTCGGGATGTATTTCATGGGACAAAAGACCTCGAACAGCCGTCCCTTTAGGCTCAGTAACCACGTTTTCTATCCAGTGGAACAGGCCAATGTCAATGTCTGATTTAATACCTAGAAAAAATATCAGCAATTTTTCAGTTCGCCCCCCTCCTCCCACTTTCAGGATGTTCTGCCACCCCTTCTGCATAAAGCCATTCTGCACTGGGTGACGAAAACGGCCAGTGGATTTATTGAGTCATTCTAATAGTCGGTACGTCGTGGCCAACTTAAGATCTACATGTCAGTGCAAACAAATCGGTGAGGGTGCAGTGTCCTCTTAGTTTCTGCCGTATTAGACTGGCCCAATATCGACTGAAGTCGTTTGGCGTTGGCCTCATAGTATCATCTATGTATAATTAGTCAGTGAGCAATGTTCTGCACGCCTGTTTCCATTCCCTGATCTGGCGTCAGTGGTTTCCGACTGCAGATTAATGGCCAATAGTCGGCCAGTGGAAAATGGTTTATCCACTGACAGTCGACCAGAGCATTAGTGAACGTTTTTTTCTTTTGCTATGGCGGTATAGTTTATATATTACCAAACTACGGAATCAATCATTGCTTGTTGTGATGATCTTTGTATATCTTATTATAACAGTACACAACTTGGTATTCGCACAAAGGCTGACATTTCACATGAAGTTTCATAACAAGGATGATCACGTGACATGCTCTCGGTCTTTCAGAGGCGCTGTTATGGCAGTCCGTGGCGTGAAGTATTTAAGTCTATCGAACGTCTGCCTATGAATCATCAGGTGAATGTGACTCTACACAGACGAACATTCTAATTAAACGATACCGCATAAGAGAAGGAAAGTATAAGGGGGCTAGTTAATGCATTTCTGATTAATGCCGAATTAAAGGCTGCTCGACAGTAATTGCTCCAGCTAACGACCGATTTTAATAACTATGATAGAAAAGATTCATTACACCAATTTTCACAATCCATAAGACATTGTTGTCATCATTTCGGTACTGTAATTTATGATGAACGCATAGTTATCTCAACTGCGTCTTGTTGTGTACATTCATAAGGACTTTTGGCAATTATTCTATATACATATATATTCATGTAAGTGTGAATCATTCTCGAACATCTGTGAGTTATGAGTGAGTGTTTTGGTACATTCGATATAGAAATTAGAAGCATGATCCCAGATTAATTAATCATAGCCAGACAGGTGCGGACTTCATTATTTGAGTCGATTAGGTGATTTTCCGGTTTGATATTCAAACCGCCTGGGAATTTATCACTATATTTGATAATGTTTTAAGTCATCTATGATAATGCTCCATTATCTCAGGAAATATTTATCACAGCCTGGCAATATAGGTATCATATTAATTGTCATGAAATACCTAATAAGATAGGATAGTTATCTCTGTAGGTCATCTCGATAGATTTTTCAATAAATCTCTGTGAAAACAGGAAGGTTACATGTTGTTTTTTTTTTTACCTAAAACAATTCCAATGTTCAATCTATGAGAGGAAATGCTAGCCATAACACAGGTATATCATATATATATACCAGCAGATAGGCCTAAATTCCAGCTTGCGAACAATGTATTATTTATACAAATCGGCCGATTAGTTAAGACGTGAGAGCGATTTCCATCTTTCAGGTTAGAGAAACGCAAGTATTTTTTTATCAATATTCAGGACTGAGTGGAGAGGGCTCGTCTCGTTTTCGATTGACTTACATAGGCGGCCATTACAAGATGGCGCCAGTGTGAAGAGGGTCAATCCTCATTCGCTTACGTATTCTTGCATATTTATCATTTTATACATATTGTGTGGGCAAATTACTCTCAATTTTACGTGTCCATCAAAGCAATTGTCTCGAGTTAATTTAGCTCATTGAAAGCAGGGAAAGGGAGATAGAGGAAAAAATATACATATACTAAAATCGAGTGAACTGACATTTCTATCTCTGTGCGCTAAACAGCTTATGATTGATTCCATCTGTGACATAGACAATGAAAGAACTCGAAAAGAATGCGTCTTTACCGCCACGTCTGCAGCGATTGGCTACAAATTATGTGGTAAATGATACTTATCTAATAAAACACTCATCCTCTTTCCCGATACTTATAGTGTTACACTTAAGCGTCCTTGCCCAAATAAAAACATAACATACATCATGGGAAAAGATCATCGCACACCTACACCCGTAATAAGTACTGTACCTGCCAGGAGAGTGGTGAGAATCACCAAACAATGATAGCCTTCCAATAACATGAGCCTTCCTAAACCGGTCCGGCGAGATTAAATCCGATTACCACCTCCAGTGTTTTACATCTGACAGTTCTATCAGAGACTGCACATATATTAGTCTCCGCAGCAACCAGTAATGAAGGCTCCTCTTCTCGTAAGTCTCGCTCTAAAACCCACCCATCAGGCATGGCCCGTTCGTGTACATATACATACATACGTGCATGCATGCATATATATATATATATGAATAAATCCTCATAGATTAGACATATATAAACATTCACATACAATGTGTACGTAACGCGGGAGTCGTTAAAGGGGGCGTGGCCTATTGCATCTGACGTCAAAATTCTATTGACGCGTGACGGTTGCGAATCAACTCAATCTGCCTTTGTTAGTCTACGAAAGCAAGACCTGGAAAAAATCTAAGTTATCCGGTTTTTAATATGTACTGTTGGGGTTTATTCAATTCTGTATTCAAGTAATAGCAAGCCTAATGGTCTAATGATTGTTTCCTCGCCAAACTGTATTTACTCGTATGGTTATTTGTCCATTTATCATTGAACATGTATACATAACTCTCTCTCTCAAATCTGTGGTATACGGCCTCACGGCTGTGGTATACGGGAAAATAGTCCCTTTGTGCTATTGAGCAAAGGTAGGTATAGGGGTTGTTATAGTTTTTCGCACAGGCGGCTCTGTAATCCACTTGATGCTAGCGCCTGTGTATCACTACGCCTCAACCCCTCATGGTTTACAGCCGCCTATCCACAAAACCATCATTTATTGTCTATCTCTACAAATCGCTGTTTGCACTGCTCGTAGTATAGGAGTTGTCAATCACCAATTGGAAGGTATGTCATGATGGCAATTAGGGGACATTAGGGGTTGTCAGGATGTCATGTGCTACTGTTTCACCATTACCCATCCTACAACATGTCTAGTGTGAAGTCTGCGAATTGTAAGCCATATATCCCCAAAAACATTATGCCTAACCGGCGGGCTAGGGGTCATGCGAGTCATTCGATAAGGATGCACCATGCGACTCAGGCCACCCAGCCGACCAGGGATCACGTGACCGCGCCCAGCTCACACCACTCACCGAGGGCTTGCCCTCACTCACTCACAAGAAGTCCGCCACACGCCAGCCCGACTGACCACTCCATCACCATGTGGCAGGTCTGAAAAAGTAACCATGGGCAAAGTCGCTCCCCACTCAACGAAAGCTGCACTCAAAACGCAAAAACCAGCAAGAGTAATGAAGAAAAGGACTGCAAAAGCGACCCTGCCTGTAACACAGGTGCCCACAGCGGACTCAGACGACTGCGTCACCCGGTTCGAGGCTGCCATCGACTGCCTCACGGCCCAGGTTGACCAGACACCAGGGAGCAAACGAGACAGCTAACTGCAGGTACCGATACACATTCCTCCACCTCATGGCCACGCGACACTTGCCCCTACAGGCTCCGCACCTCCTCCTGCTACGTATCCGATGTGCAGCCTCTGACGACCGATGCTAAAGGCCAACGCACACATAGCGATATTTTTCCTTGCGATATCGCAAGCATATCGCAAGGAGAATATCTCAAGGGAGGGGTGGTTTGCGCAGCAGGGGAGGGGAAAAAGTCGCCGTAAAATGTACCTCGGGCTTCGGCCTCCACAACTGGAGGCGGGCCTCATATCGCAAGGCATTTCATGGCACACCTAGTGATATTTGGTTGAGATATTACCCGCTTGGCCAAGGTACAATATCGCAAGGAGGGCTGCTGATGCTTACTTTATCCCTTATATGGCAGTTAATTGAGTTTTAATGGGCCCCGGGACCGGCCCGGCGGCCCACCCAGCAGGTGGTTGCGTAAAAACGGTACAATATCGCAAGGGAAAGAATTGACATGTCAATTCCCAAAGTCGCATGAGACTTTCTTCTTTTTGGGGGAAAAATATCGCATGCGACTTTGTACCTCAGCGGGGGGCAAAAGGGGGTGCAAAAGGGGTGATGCAATATCGCAAGGCTTCCATGGCACACTTGCCGATATTGTACCAGGAAAACATCGCAAGGGTACTTTTACGGCGACTTTTTGCTTGCGATTTGCAAAAGTCGCTAAGTGTGCGTTGGGCTTAAGGATTTCGTATGAGCCGGGGTGCGCTCCTTCTTGGAGGAGGTATTTGCCCAGCTTACAGATGGGAGCCTCACATGGACCGACTCCATGAGCATTCAAATTCTCCATATGGGGATGGCCCGGGCAGTCACCGCTGGCCCTGACTCCTCCCAGCCGACCAGGAACACTAGGTCATCCCGACAAACAAATCCCGGGCACAAGGAGCTCCCCGAACTCTCATCACTTGCCCCAGTGCACCACCACCATCCACCGCGCTCTGGAGAGGGCCGGAAACCACCCTTCCGGACTCCCCCTGGGCACCGCCTCACAACTCCAACGGCCCATGCAACTGCCTTCACAGGCGTCATCCCCCTGACCCTAGTCACCCTTGCCCCCATGCTCTCTACCTACTGGCCTCACCTCACCTCAGACAAGTGGACCCGGGGCAATGGGTACGCTTAAATGCCTACGCCATGTGCCTCCAAAATTGAATGGGTGCCCGTGTCTCCATTCCCTCCGGCTATAACACTGTACGCTGGAGGGATCGCTGGAGGGATTACCACGACAGCCGCCTATCCGATTACCTGGCTGGCCTCTCAGAGATCACCCCCTGACTGCCATCTCCAAGAACCACGCCTCGGCACGGGCACATGGCGCCCACATAGACAAACTCATCACTACAGAGCTCTCCCACGGAGCTCTCCTCGGGCAATTCTCCAGACAACCCCCCCCCCCCCCCCCCGCATAATTCACCCTGTGGACCCACACCTCACCACTCCTCACCGGGAGAAGCGGGGATCACTCAACCGCCAGGTAAAATTAGACCTCTCCTTTCCCATTGGTTAGAGAGTCAATGTGTTCACTCTCCCTAGCATCGGGGAAGGACACCACTCGGGTATGCTCTCCCTTCCTTGTCTGGAAAGCGCACCTAGAGGCCAGGACGGCCTTGTCCCTCTGAACGGCCATGTGGGAGTCAATGGCCACCAATAGAGAGAAACAAGTACATCTCTACCTCTTCTTTTGCCTGGATTGCACGGTCCCGCCCCTCGCTCCCTCGCCATGGCAGATTGCGATGTTCCGGCAGCATCTACAGACCGCCTCCCAGCCATGGGGTCCTGGAAAGACTATGCTTCTGGTGCTTGCTCCTGGGTCGCCCTCGCTGGAGGTAACACGGTCTCCTTCGACTCACCTCTCGCGATCGCTGTTGCACGAGGGGCCGAAAAGTCGTTGCCATCCTCCTCCGGTCTACTAAGACTCGCTCCATCTCTGAGCCACCACTTCCTCTTGCGTAAGCTTCCCAGCTTGTCCAACAGCTACCTGGGTAGCTTACGCCCGGGCCTCTCCTGCCGCGCCCGTAGCCTATGCCTTCCTCGATGCAGCCGTGCCCCGCTCACCCTTCATGGACTCATGGCCATCCTCCGGTCTATTCTCACTCAGGCAAGGTGGAGCCCAGGAGACGGCTCTCCATGGAGCCCCTGATGCTGCTCTTCAACATCACAGCACCTGAGCCTTCGAGTCGTCACTCAGGGCCTACGTCCCGGCCGATGTGTCCTCAATGGTCACCTCCCACCTCGCGGCTGCCTTTGGTATTTCAACCAATTAATCGCAATTGTCTTGGGTCGATAATAAACTTAAATTTCTCTGCTGGATATTTTCAAATAAAATTTTCAATATCAATTACTCTGGGTACGTGTTAGTCATTATGCAACTAAAAGCTGGATTTCAATCATTCCCACCATAATCATACTGGTAAAGGACATACTTGTACTAGAATCAATTCATGATAAAGAATAGATTAATGAAGATAGCCAAACGAACCATGAGTGAGCAGGATAGGAGAATGGCAAGACAATCGGTAAATGAGTGTGACAAAATAAGTGAAAAAGGCTAGACAATTATACAATATGAATCAATTAGATAAAAACAAGTGTGACCAAAAAAGGTTCTGGAGATATATGGGTCAGATTTTCTCTGAATGTATAAGCCAATGTAATTACATGATTTTTTAACATAATCATCTGTGAATCCTTTAATAAAACAGTTTTTGAATGTTATCAGGGACATTCTCAGCTTTAAATCAATATAAAGTTTGACTATATGGGACTACTTGTTCATTATGCATCTATTAACAGAAGTGTGAAAATGGGGGGAAAACCATAAAAAGCAACACAATAAATGTTATTATGCTAAATATTACATTTCCAGGATATCGAAAGCTACTTTTCCCATAAGCTTTAACTCTTCCCTATGTAATACTAAATCTTTGGACTGTTCATAATTCTGAAAAAAAGTTTATGTCAACATTTCCTAATATCCTAAATGTTACCCCCATTGCAAATATTACCCCCATTCCTAAGCCCGGTGACCCTAGAAAACCCGATAATTGGCCTCCCATATCACTACTACCCGTACCTGGCAAGATAGCTGAAAAGCTTGTACATAACTACCTCATGACCTTTTAGATGAAAATGATATCCTGATAAGAGAACAAAAACGTTAAGCGTTCGACAGTGTGCACCATAATATTCTGATTAAAAAAATTGAATATTACACAACAGTGTCTAGATTGGATAAGATCATATTTATCTGGTCAACAGCAACGAGTTAAGTTCAATGATAATGTATCGGAGTGGGCTGGCATTGCTTTTAGCATACCACAAGGGTCTGTGTTGGGCCCACTGCTCTTTATTTATTTTATTAATGATATTGCTAGTATAATGCATAGTATAAAATTTATTTTACACGCAGATAATCTTGTTGCCTACACTTCACACAAAAACAGAGAACATATAAAAGAGCTGCTACAACTAAACCTAGATTGTACAGTACAGTGGTGTAATGGGAACCTCTTAACTATTAATGTATCAAAGACTAAAATATGCATAAGCAATTGAATGTACCAAGTCATTAATTCTATATAGAGATGACAAATATCCAAACTGTTGACTCCTATATATATTTAGGTATAGAAGTTTTGAAAAACACTCACATAAACTTATCAAAAGAATTCAACAGAAAATCCTTTTCCTTAATAGAATTCACTATCTGATGAAAACTCGAGTGGCAATCAAACTATATAGAATGGCAATTATACCAATTCTTGATTTTTCAGCCCTTTTCCTTGATGGAGCAAGTAATATCTGGCTGGATAAACTCCAGCAAATGCAAAATAAGGCTCTCAGGATTTGCTTGAATGAGACTCAAGAAATCACAAGTCATACCCTGGACTTTTTTTATTCTTTTTTTTTTATTTGATCAAACACAAATGACAATACACAATTCGCCACATTAAGTAGCGTTCTTCCATTGGATACCAAAAATAACACATAAGACATATACCAGACTTCCATACATCATTCATACATACCCCACTTAGTTCACTACCCTTACCCATCATCTTAATTATTAACACTGCCCATATATCAAACTAAGTTCTCACCATATGTCATGTTACCACTATTACATGGATACAAACCTTATTATAAATATAATATGAGAGAATGGATTGCATACGTACCTTATCCTATTCATATTATCTTATACCAAAGTCACACTATGTGTCACAAACCATGTCATATCATTTCTCATCAATTATCCACCAAGTATTGGGTGGTGGTTTAATATTGTAATATGTTATACGATGTATTTTTATACTATATAAACTGCTTAATTATGAGTCACCTCTGGTGATAGATCATTCAATAGCGATAGGAATGTTCCACAGGCCATGTAGGCTTCAGTTTAAGTTGGAATGGAGTCGGCCTGCTGGTGGGTATCTACGTGATTACAGGTTTGCTCTGTGGTCCCTAGAACACAGAGCATTCATAGGACTAGCTCTTACTGGAAGAGCACACGAGGTGAGCAATTACCAGGACTCATAGCACTGTGAACTTGAGAAAGACTTCACCTGGATTATGTGAGCTATACGGATTACAATTGAACGACACTTGAGACTGTGAAAGAGTTACATAGGATTTGTGTGATCAATCAAGAATGAGAGACAGAACGATGAAACGATCAACTGGTGTGAGTTGGTAGAGACATACTAGGATTACTGAGTGATGATGATTCATCGACACCAGGATAATCAGGTGTCTGATTAGAATGGAGCGATGTTTTTTTAAAGATGTTACTTCGGAATGGTTTGTACTTGAAAGCTTGTGACTGATTGACGATCTGATATGTGTGTGCTTATCAGCAGATTGGACACGGGACAGCTTGACAGGAGAGTAGGGGAGTTACAGTGCAACTCCTTTGCAAAAAACACAAGGAAGGTGTACAGTTCTCACAGGTGATCCTACATTTCCTTTTGCAACATCTATGACTTCACCCCAGTCCCCGCGGACACTCAAACTTTGCTGAGATATGTAGCCTTCCTATCCACAAAGCTAAAGTACTCCTCCTTATGGCAATATTTAGGAGCCATCGCGCACATGCACAAGGAAGCAGGCCTCCCAGTCCCTATTAAGGACAATTGTAATCTCCTGCTTGTCGTTAGAGGGGTGAGACGCGTGCTAGGAGACGCAGTCTGCATGAAGGAGCCGATTACACCTGACATGCTCCTGGTCCTCCTATCCAAACTGGATGTTACAGCCCCCAGAAGGATGGCAGTCTGGGCTAGAGCCTTGATTATGTTTTATGGACTTTTAAGGAGGTCCAACGTCTTCCCTTTGATGGTAGCCGAATATAACCCAAATAGAAAACTGAGGTGGTGAGACATCAAGGTAGTCTCGTCTGGGTTACTTATCACAATCAGGTGGTCGATGACAGACCAGTTCCGCTCCAGGACCTGTCTTCTCCCCCCCTAGGGTCAAAGGTCACAGACAGTACCCTGTGCAGGCCTGGATGAACACCCTTCAGACCCTGACACTGAACCCCTGGGCTCCCACAGTTTTTAGGAGAGGGGGGGGGGCAAGCAACTTGTGGCAGATTGGAGTACCGGAACCCCATATACAGGAGATTGGGGACTGGGCCTCCAAAACTTCCACGCTCTACACCATCGCCGCTGCTGTGACAATAGGGGCTCTCACCACCAAAATGGCAGCCCTACTGTGCACCCCTTCCTACCTTCTCTGACTACACTATTCCCTTGGTTTTTAGAGGACTCAGAGACTTGGCTTACATGCACCGTCTTACCTTTACTTTATCTTATTTTCAATGCTTGTTTATCCTAGCTACCTCCCACTAGGTGCTTATCCTTTAAGCATCAAGTTTGCATTATCAGTAACTGTAGTACATTTAATACCCTAATCCTAATTAGGTTACGTAAACCTTTCACAATATTGTATGACCTCATACTAGTGCTGCGCACGCCTTACTAGTAATAAGACCTTGTTTTGCCTTCACTCCAGTCTCCTTATTTTTAAAACATACTAAAATACGCCTAGTATACCCCCTTGTTTATACCGCTATTTTCAGGGGCATATATGGCCTTTGGGCGATAATACAAGAACGTTCAAGAATAACGAACGAAATTGTACCTGAATAACAAACATATTCGTGAAACGAAACAAAATTTTCGTTAATGCTGTCGTTATTGGCGACACTGGGGGTCGTTGCATAAACCGGGAACGATAGATAAAACCATAACGAAAGTGTACAACGAACGTTAGTGATGCATAAAGATCGATCGGGAAATTCCTATACCAACAACGAACGTTAATAAAAAAAATGGAAAAAATCAAGGTGCATAAAAAACTCAATATTTTTTATCGTACGTTGTGGTTTCTTTCGTGAACTCTTGTAACGTCGCGTTGCATAAGGCCAATTTGACCATGGACACAGCTATCGTTCGTTATTTCGGCAATTCGTACGAAGAAACGCGTTGCATTTAAACAATTTTACCCATTGCTAAGTGCTGAAAAGTGGCAACAACGAACGATAACCCCGGACAAGTCTGAGTTGTCGTAGTTTCAACAAATTTCAAAAGAACCGCCCCAAACTCACCTAATCACGTGCCCAACCCGTGTCCTACTTAGCGCAGCCCCCACCACACCGCCTCTAACTCCCCATAGACCGCATTTGTGCTGACGTAATACAGTGGATTCCCCCTCCACCATGTGCGTTCTTGGTGACAAACAAACTCTAGGCCCCAGCCTATCTCTATGGGAGTTCTGACCTTATTTGGAATTATGTCATATATCTTTGTAAAACTTACCAATTAAAAAAAAAGATTGACTGAGAATGAACCTTAAGACATTTCTCAATTACATTATCACCCTCCCTGCCTTAATGGAGTGATTCCAACCTCTACAGACAAGATTAAATACCAGTGGCTGGGCCAGGATGGAGCGGGTGGGCAGACACTCTAGCTAGGTCACCGCACCCACCGCCACTCGACCGTTAGGAGGCGCGGGAGTCACTCGGCACACCCAAATCACCAAAACCAATGGGTCTCTAGATTGGGTATCAAAAGAAATATGATATGATAGCTCAAACAAATATTATCAGTATCAAGTTTAGATATCATTCTAGGGATACATCTATTTTTTTGTATCTAAAAAGTCTCTAAAGTCAGATAAATACGATGATATTCAACATGACCCTGGGTGTACTTGGTAAGATGACACCTTTTTTTTTTTCCTCACAGCACCGGGATATACCTAGACTGGCCTCAGTCACTGTGTCCTATGTCCCACCCCTGCTGCCACCGCTCCCTTACCCCCCCAGCCTACCCTACACCTCACAGATGACACATTTGATTCCTGGGCCAGCTATAGGAAGCTTACATGGTGAAATGCATTTCATATTGATTTATTCTAATAATTCACTGAAAGCTCATAATCAAAGATTTGAGCAAGTCTAGGAAATACCCGGCTGGCCGGATAGAATGACGTCACACTAATGCGGTCTCACTCACATTCAGTCATTAAACTTTTGCCATGGCAGGTTTACCGCGTCGTCCGCCACAACCGAAAGAGTTTTTTGACCGTGTTAATCCGTTTGACCATTTCACTGATGCAAAGTTCTTGGAAAGATATCGCCTGGATAAGGACACCGTCACGGATTTAGCAAGGGAATTTGCAGATTCCGGCTTTTGTTCTACAAAAGGCGATGAGCGTGGTGGAGGGATAAGCATCAGGGAGCGCGTGAGTATTAAACAACTTAAGTAGGTCAGCACCCCAGCGTCTAAACTGCTCCATAAACAACTGTGACCTGGGTTAGGACACCACACTTTAGGTGGCTTAATAATCTGCAGTTTCTGTTGCTGTTTAATTCACATTCGAATGTTAGACGTGTAATATAATTGTAGTTACCATGTAAATCCTCAACATACCTTCTTTCAGTACATGTGGAGGTTTCGGAGGGTTACATAAGATATCACACCATCATGAAATGCCTCCCTTCTACTAATAGTGTGTTACTTTATCCGGTATATTTAAGCAAGTAATTGCAGTAGTTGATTAAGTTCAATTGGATCTAATTTTTTTTCAGTTCTGCTTGGCCCTACGCTACTATGCCACCGGGTGTAATATGCGTGTAATATCGGATGTCCAAGGGGTACATAAGTGTACTGCTTCGAGAGCGATAAAAGAAGTTTCCAACTTCTTTTACCACCGACAGCAGCGCTATATCCAGTTCCCCTTCACCCCCCAGGAAAGACTCCGAGGTTCACGCGAATTCCATGAAAAATTTGGCAAGCCCGGGGTTTTAGGGGCCATCGATGGCACGCATGTCGCAATACGACAGCCGCCAAATGAGGATGGATACATAAACAGGAAGGGGTTCGCCAGCATAAATGTCTTGGTGCGTATTCTAAAGAGAAATATCGTTCCTTGTTTAAAATATATGATTTATAATAAAATACAACCTTCATATAATTAATGATAAGCTTTCATTGAAATTCAAACTATAACACATGTTTGTTATTTATTACACAGTTGAGATTAATATATTTATATTTACAAACATATATTATACACATATACGTATTCTTTCCAGATAATCGTTGATGCTAACTGCAAAGTCATCAGGGTGAATCCTTGCTGGCCGGGTTCCAGTAACGATGCGTTTGTTCTCGGACAAGATAACATCTCGGACATTGGAGAGGCTGGCGAAATGGGCGATTGCTTCCTTTTAGGAGATTCCGGGTAAGTGGGGTCACGATCTATGTTATCTATTTATAGTCTCTCATTCATAAATAAATAGATAAAAACCTATTTAATCTTGTACTTGAAACAATGCCTTATGACTATGTCAGTTATGACACCCGCGCTTACCCTACCCTACCCTACCCTTTACACAACGTAGCTAATTTTGTGTGTTTTTTGTGTTGTCCTTTATGGTTCTGTCCTGGGAGACATTGTCACATAAGCACATAGGAGAAAAAGAACTCTAATAATAACGAAATCACAGGAATGGATCTCACAACACTATGAGGAAAAGGGTCCTAGTCTTAACTCAAGTTATTTTTATAAAAAATAAACATTTTAATATGCTTACAAATATTCTATTCTTTCTTTAATACAGTTACCCATTAAGATCATACCTACTGACGCCACTTACAAACCCAACAACACAATCCGAGGAAAACTATAATCGTTGGCACAGAAGTTCACGAGCGATCGTTGAACAAACGATCGGTCAACTGAAACAACGCTTCAGGTAGATAATATCGATGAAATTTTGTCTATAAGTAAAGTAAATAATTTTCTTTGACAAGATCAATTTAAACTGTGTACTTTAGTTGGAAAAAACTTGTGTCTCTATTTCAAAGAGTCTCTCAATAGCCCAACACATTTTGATGTTATGCCATTACCCATTTTTTCTATTATTAAATAGTTAAATAACGTTCGAAATTTCAGGTGCCTAGACGCTTCGGCAGGGTATCTGTACCACGCCCCGAATCGAGCAGGAAAAGTGATCGTTGCCTGCATGGCACTCCACAATGTTGCAAAGGATAAAAACCTCCCTATTCCAAACATGGACGAGGATGATGTAGACGCCCCGCGTGTTCGCCGGCACAGAGGTCCACCTCCTCCGGATCCCGTTCCCAGAAATGCTCGTCACCATGCGGTGAAGCGAAGAATTTTCATAGATATGCAGTTCTGATATGTGGATCAGTTATTCTATTAGAGCTATAAAGGATGTTGCCTCTGTAATATTGATTTTATCAATATATCTATGTATCTATGTATCTAAGTATTAGCATTATAGTTTTGCGAATATCACTATATCAAGCAAATATAAAAAGAAGAAAATAGTAAGTTCAATACATATTGTTATAAACAAAATTTATTAAAATATATACCGTTTTGCTGTAGGAAAACCATTTGATGATCGATTAAATATTTGACAAAGATTTCCGTGTTAATTAACATCAATTCAGTATATATGTATATCTCAACAAACATAACTATATTTCTACGCTGAAAAAAACAAAGAACGAAAGTAACAGTTCAATATAAGTAATATTCAGCCGTTGATATCACATAGCACACATTGGCTGTGAAAGCTATAAAAAACGTAAATAACAAAAAGGAATATACAAAAAGATGGAACGTAAGAGATAACAAAATTACTTTGCGATCTATCCTAAACTAAATCGTCTTCAAAAGGAAGATTTTTCAAAAGGAAAATAAAAAGTCTATCATAAGCAAAAGTATACTATGTAGGTTCATCGTTTCAGTGGATCTATCTTTTCAAGATATAACGCACCGTCAAAATCATAAGTCTTACATATATTTTTGAATAAACCTCTTGATTACAGTCATCATAACTTTAAAGACAATTACGCAGAACTGACTAAGAAAACTAACCCTGATTAGTATGAATGATTTCAAGAACTGCAAGTATATCCAGTAGCACCCTTCGGCTGTCATTGATCACAAAACAGTATGACTAATGAAATATTTGGCACCTATAAAAACGGTTTCTAAACTGTACCATAACCTGTTATTTACTTTGATTTCACACTAAGACTATATATGAACCTGAAAATGTAATACAACATCATAAATGCTTTTTACGCGGTATTCATAAACAATACTTCAGCATAATAACACATTCCATATAATGTGCAAAGGAGTTTCCTAGAACTTACATGAACAAAGTAAGTTATTTATGAAACTGACTTTCAAGCGACAAGATAATATGAAGTAGCACCCATCAGCGGCGATTGATCGCAATATCATGTTAAACAATAAATTACATAGAGATAGACATATTTTTACAAAACCATACCAGAACTTGAGAATGTTTTTGATTTTCTTAATGACTATATCTTAGTCACAGCATAGCATACCAAATACAGAATGGATCGGTCTGTCACAGCCTTCCTACAAGATACACAATAAGAATGTTAAAAAAATCTTAAGAATTTCTCTAAACTACAAACGTAACAACGAAGGAAAATATAAATATAGAAAAAAACAACTAAATATTTATACCTTGGAATATCGGTAATTGATGTAGTATACCTAAATGTATGTTTTCCTTTCACACATGTTCAATATGCGATCATTATCTTCGTAAAGTTGACAAAATATCTAAATATTTCAAACTCAATAGGATAACCCCTCGTCATTCAAGAATCACAAAACTGTATCAGTCATTTTTTGTTCTTGGTGTGCCTGTTTGATTTACGTGGTGTGAACCCTTCAGACTCTCTTGAGACATTTGCCCTTTTTTTACGTTTCTTTGGAGGGAGTTGAAAATCGTCATCTTGCTTATCGTCTGCATTTTCGTTTGAGTCCGAATCTGTTGACGCACTGTCACCTTTCTCCTTCTCATTTTTCTTTGTAGCAGCTTCCTCTGCGGCTCTCACGGTTTTTTGGAGAGACGTAACGGCTTCATCAGCTTCATTATCCTCTGCGATCTTCTCTATGGATGAATTACTTTCGACTGTCAAAATAAAACAATGTATCAACATTTGTAATATAGTCTATTTCAAATACCATGGAATACATTTCGATGTGACATGTTACATAATAAATCAAATGTCAACTAGAAAAATGTAATAGAATATCCGTACATAAGATAGAAAAATAAAAGATAGTCTATTGGAACAAATATTTTTTCTTTATAGTGTGGTAATCGCTGCCTATCTAGCACGTTGTAAGACCCCTTTCCGGAACGTTAGTTCCAGGTAGGATAACACCCTACGAACACTTACCTAGGTTGGTTCAGTTTTACGTATGTTTTCAAAAACCTAGTCACACACAACACAACTAAAGCAGTTTAAAAAACTAAACTAAACTTATATTAATGAAACATTTTACAGTACACCAGGATGGTGTATATACTCAGTTATATGGTCTCTGCTGCTCCACTCTCATGTGTGGCGTTGCCCTGAACCACTACACAGTAATGATCGGCCATCCGCGCCACCTACCGTAGAACATCCGAACAATGCTGGATACCCACTCCACTACAATTGTTAAAATACGTTCTTTTACTTCGTTCTTCTACGAAAAGTTGACTAATAATGAACCAGATTTGATATAATCTTAAATTTTATACAACAATTTAAAAACATTATCATGTAATACTCACGAATTACACAGCCGACTTGGGATCCGTTGGATACTATTGGTACGGTGCAAGATGTAACCTCTCTGCGACTTCCCTCGGCCTGACGATCGGTGTGTACTGTAGGAGTTTCCTGTGTTCTGGACGATGACTGCTGTCTCTCCTCACAAAGCCTATCCACCACGGTTGACAACACTATTGCAAAGTAAGTGAAACAAAGCTTTAAGTATATCATTGAATGTATGGTAAAAAAGATTTCGCTATGGTTCCGACGTCTCCTTGTTCCCGGTGGGGTGTGGGGGACAGATTAAGCTCGCCGATCGCACGTTGTATTTACATATCATTGAATGTATATCAGACATTTATATGATTGATTGCTTGCGACTATAATCTTGAGAAATAATTTATATTCACAAGGTTTTGATATTTTACATTTACAAAACGAGTGTTTTAAATCCATTTACATATGTTTATTATACTTTGAATTTTGAGTAACTCAAATGGGATGATAAGATAGATGAAATCTAAGGGTCGGTGATTAAGTGATAATCCTGTTTTGTGTAACGTTTTTTTCATTATAGTTCACATTTGCGAGAGAGGATTTTAAGATACACAATATGGTAGGGCATGTCAAGTTGCTACAAAAAAATTTATTTACCTACTGTTGTGTTCTCATCGTTGAGGATACCTCTCTCTATCACGGCAACTAGTTTCTTCCCTACATCTTTACACGATGTCGAAATCTCACGTAGTTCATGGACGACATCATGCCTGACTGCGTTAGTCAGGGTTGAAATTTCCTTTATTAAGTCTTTTTGCAACTCTTTCATAAGTTCTGGCCGAAGCAGGTCTTTCACTTGTTGCGCTATCAAGGATTTTAACTGCGAGGTGGAAGTATTTATTGCGACAACTTTTGATTCTTTCGATGTGGACGCTGCATCGTTTTTCTCAGGACCACGAGCTTCAACCAGTGGCACATCTGCTACTATTTCTGGGAGTGTTCCCATGTTGTCAGCACTATGTGATTGGTGTCCTACATCACTTACCGGTGAAACTATTTTACAAGCTTCTTGACCAGTAGTTTTATTCCAATCGATCATATCATCATCGATATTAACTATTTCATCCAAGTGAGAACTGATATCCGAGGCAATATCAGAGCCTACATCTGGTTTTCTTTTATTTATCTGTCCCTCTTGTTCCTTTTCACTTTTCTTTTGTTGTTCAGTTGCACGTTTTGGTTTATTTGAATCCTTGAGCGGCCGTCTTTGTTTTGTCTTATGTTTTCTCTTTCCCTTACTTTTCTTTCCCTTTCTTCTCTTTTGTCGATGTTGTCTTTCACTAGAAGAAGATGAAGAACTACTATCTGATGAGTCGCTGGAGCTGGAGCTTGAATCGCTACTGTCAGTGGCCGGGATACTTTCTATTTCAGAGATATCTTCTAGCATATAATCAGAGTCCGATGACGACATGTCTGTGTTCCGGGGCCCTTTCTTATGCACTTTCTTTTCCTTTTTGGTTTTCTTTGGGGTCCATAGTTTTGTGCCTTTCTTTGGGGTGGAAGTTTTTCGTCCAAACTCGATCTCGTCACATCCTCGCACCGGTGGCACTTCCAGTCCTCTAATTCCTTGATAGGAAATAAAGGTTTTATATTAATTTTTCTTAATGTGATCTCGTAACGAAACAAAATGAACAGCAGGATTTTAATTTCTTGTTTATTATCCTACCACTAATATATAACATTAGCTTAACATTGTGATTTCGTATGCCATTCGGACTGGCATAAGGACGTTTGTCTGCTACAATGGCCATACAGAATTTTGTTGAATTTCATTCATGATTTTTATATTGATATATTATATGGATTGGTTGAATAAAATCTAAACCAGCTTATTCGGTTCAGTCTTGGCTCTTCAAACTCATCTGCTCTTACAGTAGTACTCAACTGGCTACGTAAATATTTACGAAATATAAAGAGTACTGCTTTAATTCTATATCATAATAAACAATCTCACCAAGCACGTTAACTTCCCCAGCATAATCGAGTGCCAAGATCTCCATTTCCGTCATTTTATCCTTGTCCTTGACTGCTCCTGCCCCGGTCTTCATGTACTTCTTGGCTAACTTCCCGTGCTGTAAAATCAGTGGAAGACACACATGTACGTACATACCATATTCATAATTTTTTTTCGTTTTATGTTTTCCATTTTTCTTTGCACGAAAGTAATATATATTTAAGGAAATAAAGGTTAGGATATATAGAATGAATAGGTATTACTGAATATGAAAGCCAACTAATACATTTTACATTATCAATTATCTCTATTGATAAGTTGTGAGGTTAATAATTTGTATAAAAAAGCAAAAAACAATAGCCTGTGTACTGGTATATTTCACACAAATACAAATCTCTATTCATATTTTGTGGACATTTAACAATAATATTAAGTTATTAAAGTTATTGATTATATAGCTCACACACCTTTGTTTTGACTTCGGAAACATAATGCTGACTTTTCCTCTTACATTCGTCAGCAGTTCTATCGTATGCTGAGATCGAGTTTACCTCATCTATTGAGAGAAAAAGTATTTATTCATTTTCACGAATATAGAAGGCTTTCTTATATTATTTACCGTTTTATTCAACTTCCAATTAAGAATCGTATAGAAACGACGGAAACAATAAAGTAACACTAAATTCAAATTACATCTAAGGTGTCAATGTCTTTGTATTTCTTGACTGTTACAGGATATTTCAGATGAATAACTAGGATTGTTTACATGTTTTATAAAATGTAGTACAAATCTGAAATAATTAAACCGTAATATTGATAAAATGTACGGAAAAGTTATGGCTAACCTGCAACAAGTTGCCACGCTCGATCTTTTTTTGCCTTCCCACCAGAAGCGCCTCTAAAGTTGCCCTTCAACGATTCCCTGTGGGTATTGATAGCCTGGAGTAACGCTAATGTTTCGTCGGCAAGCCAGAACGGGCGTCTGCCTGAAGGCGTACCCTTCTTTGGATTTGTAGGTGGTGGAGATATAGAGGATGACGGACTGCGCTCTTTCCGAGTGTGTTTCTTCTGGCGTTTTTGGTGAGTGTGTTTCTTCTTAGGCGGGGGCGAGATCGAAGACGAACTAGATCGTTCTACCTGGCGTTTTTTGCGTGTACGGTCCTCTTTCCTTTTCTGATAATTATAAAAGGAATGAATGCGTTACATACACTCGGCACTTGTGACCTCATAATTGTGAGTACATGAAATAGCAAATACCTAAATAGATAGGTGACGGTGTGCACAATAATTGGCCAGTCTATGGTCATTGGACTGTTGTGTTTAAATTGATAAAGCATACATCACAAGCGGGGTTGATTCATTGCAATATCCATATCAAAACACAGCATCATTATAGTTAATCCACATTTAGTTTTCAGGATAGTTATGCACGAACGTTTTCAAGGCATGAATATAGACTACAACATGCTTTTAATAATATGTAGGGCTTCAAATAGCTGAGAACTGCACATATCAACGCAACCCACAGGGTGGTACTTTGACTATGATTTAGGTGGTACTTTGACTCAGGGTGGTACTTTTGAGTTTAGTTTGACTGGTAACCCCCCTTGATAACGATGTATAATAATACAAAACTGTGCAGATCCTTCACCATCAGTCTAATTCTACTCACACTTATTTGAAATAACCTGAATTATTAGCAGTTATTGCCAGTTAATCGCTTTTAAAATAACTTGAGTGTCAACATGTCATTGAAATCGCGTGTTTACCATTTTCGCAGTCGCAGTTCTCTGCGTAACGGGAAATATTTAACATGCCATTAGTGTTCTGCACGAAAAACTCCACGAATACCATACAGAGGAAGGAATTTCTGCAAATGTCTTAAAAGATATGTCATGATTTTACATGTATGCCAATACAATTACTTTTGTCGATGCCACTGTTTGCCAGGTAACAGTCGGAAACGGCCGACAGCCGCCAAGAAATACATAAACCCAGTGTCTGTCATATTTCTGTGAGTACTGGACGTAGAAACTCCTTACAATGACTTAAATACTTGATGGAAACAGTCAAGACAGTTTATATTGTGATTCACGAAAGGGAACATAGGATAATTTACGCAGTGCGAAACATCGTGGTGAGTTATTGTTTTTATTTCCAGTGCGAATCGGCCTGTTTACAGAACGAAACGTCCAGTGAGAATGGGTTGCAAGTGCGGTTTGTCTGATACCCATCTAAAATACACGCATTGTTCACAGATGTACAGATATAAGCAGATGGCATGTGCAACAATGAACAGTAGTTTACCGAAGAGCGCCTTAAATTATATTGAGCACTGTGCAAATATATCAAAGTAACATCTTGTGAGCGATAATGGAGAGGTTGCGAAATACTAAAGTTTGCGATCGAAATTTACGTTCACACAAGAGATATATCATGATAAGTAGGAGTCTACCAACATCTGCAGATTAAAAACCTACCTTTGAACGACTGCGATCCATCTTGTCTTCTTATATTTCTTGTAATTACGAAGTTGTGTCGTTGCGTAGCTCCGGGGACGCGTATTCCGTCTTTGCTCTACGATGTCGCCAACACAGAAGAACTCACGTGACCTTTGACGTCACTTTGGGGGGTTTCCCGGGGAATCCCGGGATTCCCCGGGGTCAGACGGGTTCCTCCGGGTACCTTACCCACTTTGAGTTTTAACGTTCGTTGTTACTTTCGTTGTCTTCACAGACGAACGAAATCACAGCGATGTGTTTTGTGCAACACTCCAAAAAAAGTTACGTTGTATTTTCGTTGTGAAATCGTACTTCACCTAAAATGACAGGGTTTATCGTTCCCGGTTTATGCAACGACCCCCAGATCTGAGGTGAACTTTCGTTACACTCTCGTTATTTATGAAACAGGTCCATGCAGTAGAGATACTATTACGTTCCTTTATTAGATGCAGAGAGAATACACACTCGATAAGAACTCAGAGGAACCCATAGCTTATCTGAGTTGAATACACCAAGGTATCAAGGTTGAATAGATTACATGGTCTAAGTCACAAACACTATGATGCCGAGGTTGGATTCAATGTCAGGTTTCCTTCCTCAAATATCATTTCTTCGTCTGTGGCACACTGTTGTTGCCCGTGTTAGGGCCAAGGACCAAAAGGGTACAAGCAGGCTTTCTTAGATATACTCCTATTTGACAATAGCCAACTCTTCCTATGACACTCAGATACTACAAGGGCATAATGATATCGTCGCCTTACAATGCAAAGGGTAAATTGGGTAGAAAAGACAGTCCTCGATCTATTTCAACTAAGCAAGTATCAGTCTGTTTCTCTTTCAAACGTCCCATACTATTTCCGGGTGTATATGTCATGCTGCTGGGTCAAGGACTATCATAGCTCAGGCCTCCAACACGTTATGGTGGGTGGACTTTTCTCATGCACTCAGAGACTGCTGACTGCTTTTGCATCAACATTAGGTGAAGAACGCACACTGCCCCGTTGCTCGGTAGCTTTTCTGAATATATATTGTATCATAATGCTTAGAGGAGGGAATCTATTTTCCAAGCAAATATTTTGTTCAGCCAAAGCAATTCCTTGTAAATCTTAAGTTTCTATATTTGACAGACAAGGAGAATACAAATCAGTCTTAAGGTACATAACAGCCATGACACTAAAAAAAGGACTTCTAGAATACCGTCTGGTGTTTCTTTGCGTTCTCTTGTGTAATATCAACCAGGCGACTATTCGACCATGGCTAACTAGAAGTAAAAGGCCCAACTGATTTTAACGACCATGGATGTTTTATAAACCTCACCCGGACTCATGACACCTTGCGTAAAGATTAGTCAGGCCCTGGATTACTGCCAGCATGGCTTACTGCCAGCATCTCGATCAACTATGTAATGCTACCTACAACAACAACAACAACAACAGAAGTTAGGGTACGACCGCATTCTTTAGCATCAAGGGCATGAATCAGGAACTTCTGCCACTATCTGTCTTGATCTGAAATAAAAGAAAGAAAGCTAAGATTCCCACGATTACATTCCGAAAAACAGTGCACTGCTAATCTATGGGTTATATGCCTGTGCACAAAGGTCTCACTGGCCAGCTAAACGGATCACGCTTTGAGTAAACTAATAGTACGTGAACTGTTTTTAAGTGGTGATCTAGTTATTTCCAGGTATATAATGATAAGGGGACCTAGTGAATATGCATGAATTACACCTGTCCCTTGTTATATTGGGCCGAAATATTTACCTAGTTCTTCGAACTCCGTGAATACTTTTGACGCAAAACAACACGGAACCGATTTAATTAAGCCATACAACTATGTCTCCCTACTACCTAATACTGATAAAACTAGTTTTAACTAATCAATATTAGCTAGTGTTTGTCGTGATTAATCAGTTCTAACACGGGAATGCTCTTGGTTGAGAAAACACTATATGACAAAACTACGCCATATTTAGAGTATTCAACAAGGGTTCATGGGAAACTGAGGGATGCCAATAATTCGGGTTTAATTGGTAGATGGATCTGGTAATAGAGCAGTACATAATAACATAAATCACATTGGTAGGGAAGCTACTTAAATGCATCATGCTATTCATAATCACTGTTATAATATGTGGATATTCCTATTCCTATATACCTATGGCTGTACACTCTATGCTTACACCACGCTCTGGGGGGTGGAGTAACTATCTGATACTACCCAAGGTTGGTATACTACCCAAGGTTGCCGTATACTACCCAAGGTTGACATTTAGACCAATCAGATTGTCTCTTATTAAACCACATTTGAAGGTATATAGGAATAGGGAAACCAAGTACCAGTGAAAGGAAGTCAAAATTACTCGGTAAGGCTTGGAAAAATTACTGCCCGCGGCCAGGGCCTTGGGCAGTAATTTTTCCAAGCCTTACCTCGTAACTTTGACTTCCTTTCACCGGAACATAGTTTCCCTCTATTCCCAATTTCCGAACACTCTATAGTTACATACCGCTGTTAGGGGTACAGTAATTAAGAGTTATCTATCAAGGTGACGGAAAAATAGTCCTGTCCATAATAAGGTTGAATCATCATGTACTTCGAAATAGGTTTCTTGAATGTTTATTCAATGCTACTCATTTAGCATCAATCGTAATAATCTCATTTACCATCAGAAATCACTGTCATAACATTTGCATGCTAAAATCACAGGTTGATGGCGAACTATATCATTGGTGTAAGTCTACACCGAAGTACTGCCATGCTTGACAGTGCTGTGGGGTCTGGAACTAAATGGCTTACAGAAACTTTTTAATTGCAATTGACTTGCTACTAATCCTGTAGGTGGACAATATATACAATAATGGCTCGTTTTGTATAAGCGTGACCGTAATTTCCTCGTAATTGACGACATAATATTCTCCCGAATTGGTCTGATCTTACTACGCGTCAACTACTCAGAGATTACGACCACTCGTACACAAAACCAGTCATTATTGTGTATGTATTCAAAATGGCCACACCCCTTTGTGAAATGGACACACACCCCGAAATAAACGAGAGGTTTACAGAGCTACCTGTCCAAAACCCATGATTTGTTGTATTTATTACGGAGTCGATTAATCCCATGAATTGCCTTATCTTATGGTATGATATCGGGACTAATCTTTTGCTCTATAGCAAAAAGGGACTATATTTCTGTATACAATGGCTTTGGGGCCGTATACCATGGATTTGAATACATATACAATGGTTATGGCATTTGGCAGTTTTTAAACAATGGGCAGTGGTTTACTGAATCCCAAAACCTTTTCAGTGGGGACTGTGTATACGATCGATAATAAAACTATTCCTACCTTCTTAGGCCTGGCATCCACCTACCACGATAGGAATTCAGACCTACCGATATGGCACCGATACAAAAAGGCAATATCGGAGACATATCGGGAAGGTGCAAAATCGTAGACATATGTCTAGACATCCCACTTCACCATGCCTCGTAACGTTATTTTTTTCCGGTGCCTAATCACGGAAATGTGGTCAACTGCCCCGATAACAGGTGACCTTCCGACACGATTTTGATTTTTTTATCGGAAGGTGCATCGTAGACCATATCGGAGCTATATCGTAGTAGGTGGACGCCGTGCCTTAGCCATCATTAGAAGTGCCTCTATCAGGCCCTGGTGCCTTACACACCAAGCTCTACCCATAAGTCTGAAGGTACCATGCAAGTTGTCCGACCTGTCACAACTTTTATCGTCTACACTTCCCTTCAGGGCAGCCACAATCCTCGCATTTACCCTGCTCCTCTTTGTATCTAAAATGCAAAGTGCCCAATTATCCCACACCTCTACAGGAAGGGACATCGTCCTAGCAAATGAATCGTTCCCACACACTGCCTCCTTGACAAAAAAAACAATAACGACCTGTCTGCTACCTCAGACATAACTGTCACACCTGTTAGTGGTCCCTGGTGCCTGGACTGAGAGTGGGGATCTTATAGAGCTGCCACACCCGCTGGTCAGCAGGACCCCCATCTTTCTGGTCCATCCTGGTATAACCCTCATACCTCACCCGTCCACTTATATTCTGAGACCTCTTTTGTCTCATGCTGGGGGCACTAATCCCTCCTCCTTCTCCAGCAACGCTTTCAGGAGGGGGGGGGGGGGGGAACTCACTCATCCCTGAGAAATGGCTTATCACCGGACCAGGTGCACTGATTTGCCACCTAGGCTTCAGAAAAATCTATGATACCTTCTTTTAATAAACTTAACTTTTTCAAAGCATAAATCTTTGACTGCAGGTTTTTCGAGATTAAATTTCATGTTTATGATAAGCCTTCAACTCTTATCACGTTTAATACCACTAGGATATTTCTTGTAATAAGATTATATATAATCACTAACGAATTGAATACCATCCAGATATTAAATATTTTCATTAAAAACATATTTACCGACCAGGTATTTCTTATTTTGATTATTGTAATGAAAATATACCAGACAGATTTTCTAATCTGAATTGATTCATCAAAAATGAAATTATATTACGAAGGTAGTTATTATCAAATGTCAATTTATCATTATATCTTTCACTGATATCATGTTTAAGATAAAAAAAAATACCACCCAGGTATCAAAACTCTCAATACTACACGTCATACCACAAATAACCGTGTAGGTATTTGCAAAATTATAAGAATCGTATTATGGGTATAAAATGATACTCTCCAACTCGCATTGAATTTGTTGTCGTCATTATATTACTATCATCAAATATTCTATGTCGCCTTCTCTACCTCAGTCATTGTGTGTGCGTATATATATATATATATATATATATATATATATATATATATATATATATATATATATATCATTTTCTGGTGAAGGCTAATAATGGAGTTTCCCCGACAGGGCAGTTGTAGAGTTATATGTTATCCTTTGTTGCGTAATTTATCATTATGTTTTGCGGTAGCTACCATACAGAAACGAAGAGTACTCCATAACACACTTGAAGTATAAACTACTTTTGCTGCATCCGCGGTTAGGTTTTTGCGTAATTTTGCAAATTTAAAAAGTTTTGCACTCATGCTTTTTATCACATGCTTGGTCTGAGGTATCCAAGTCAAACATTCATCAATTTCAGCCCCTAGGCACCGGTAATGATACGTTGATATTACCTGATCATTCATTTTAAGGTTTCGGTCTGATAGGTTGTTTAGCTTGGCAGCATTACCAAACCACATGGTTTTAATTTTGGAAACATTTACGGTTAAGCAATTTACTTTACACCATTTATCTAGATGCTCTAGGTCCTCCTGCAATCGAATCTTGGCCTCAGTCGCATCGGGATGCGGACAGTAGACTACCAAGTCGTCCGCGCATAGCAAATATTTTGAGTTCCTAATACACGTACCTACATCTTTTATGAACAGTATAAACAGTAAGGGCCCCAGGATGGAACCCTGGGGCACGCCAAATTTGATTTCCTTCAACTTTGAAATAATATCATTAATTAATACCCTTTGCGATCTATTTGAAAGGTAACTATCTATCCAATTTATAAGATTTCCTGGCATTTTTATTATGTGAGTCAATTTGTATATATAGTAGACTTTCAGAGGGACCGGTCGGCACTACTGAATCTTCAAAGGAACAGCTGAGCGTTGGCATCATCCGCTATCCCTTTCGAGGACCACTCTCCCAGCAGCAGATCTTTCATGGCATAGCCACAGGAAATACTGCCCAGGGTTTATGCTAGGAGAGTGTTTCTGAAAGTTGTGCAATCTTTAACATTGAAGTCTATGGGTATTTTCATTTTCGGCTATATCTCTGTTTGTACTTGACCAATCTCGACCAAATTTACTAATCACATACAAATGACAATGTTCTCCTCCTATATCTGAAGAGTTCTCAACTCCAACATTTAGAGTAAAAAAGATGTTTAACAATTACTCAATCATGTATCACTCTGTCCTATACCCACACCCCATTTTGTCCTGTACCCACACCCCACTGTCCTATACCCACACCACCCTCTGTGCTACACCCACCCTATCCTACAACCACACCACAATCTGTCTTACACTCACACCCCATTCTGCCCTATATCCACACCTCACTTTGTTCTACACCCACACCTACTCCCACATCACTCTATCCTGTACCCACACCCTGCTCTGTTTAATACCCACACTATGTCATGCATCCAAATCCCATTTAGCCATACACCCACACCCCCTCTATCCTATACCTACAACTTGCTCTGCCTGGAGTGTGTGAATGTTGGCGTTCATGGGTGTTATTGATGGGTCTGGTCGTTTATTGACTTAGGTGTTGGGGTTGGTGGATGTAGGTCTCAATGATTCTGAGTGTTGATGGTTTGCTGTTGCTGGAAGAGCGATTTTTGTGAAAATCGAATGCAATAAAGCCTTTTTATAAAAAAGGTGTTGGTGTTTGTAAGTGCTGATGTTGACAGGTGTGAGTTTTGGTGTTGGTGGATATAGGGGTTGGTGTTGATGCTTATTGTGTGTTGGTAGCTGTAGGTAGGCGTGGGTCGGTGGGTGTAGTTGTTCATGTTGGTAAAGAACATGCTATTCAGACAACAGATACTGTGAGAAAAAATTTATATGAACTTTGATTAGATTATAATATCACCAACATAGTAAAAGGTTTATTAAGGATCTAGAAAATAATAAGGCAACAAGGGTGGATTTTTTAAAGATCAATGTAATGAAGTGCATGTTGTTGTATAGTTGTAAAACAGTATGATCGAAACCTGTACTTTCCCTACCTTAACAAAATATGGAACGATTCCACCGTTGCCAAAACAATATGAGCTGATAATGATAGTATCCGGAAACTCAACCGAAGACATAGCTGATAAAATGCAACATGATATAAATCAGATGAATATTTGGTTTACTCAACATTTATTAACAGTTACCCAACAAAATCAAAACTGATGTGGGTATCTCGAAGACATATTGATCAACAACTAATATGCCAGATGATGTACAAAGAAATTACAGTCAAAATAACTTTTAAACATTCATGAAGACCTAGAGAAACAATTCCAGAATACATGTATATGAGTCAAATTACCGGAAGTAATATTTGATATCATGTTTTGATTATTATCTGTCCGTGTACTACGTTTATTTATATTGTCTGGTATGTATCTCTGTCTATGTCGTCTTCAGTATTTGTACATATGTTGTTTTGTCATTCAGAGAATAACATAAAGAAGAGAAAGACAGAGGTATGTCAGTCTCTAGAAATTGGTCATGATTAGTTGGGCAAGCCTCTCAGACACTGGAACACTGACCCTCTGGTCCCTCCTAAACATGACAATGTTAGCACGCAGATGGTGAAGGGTCAGGGTATTTTTTTCAGCAATCTCAAAGTCTATGTGACCGCTCTAACTTTAGGTACAGTACATTAGCATGTGGCCCACGTTCAATAATACTATTCGTACCATCGTTTTTTAATGATATCTAGGTATAATGATAAGGACACATAGTCGAGGTGTCTCAATCAAATCTGCTCTTTGTTGTTTTTGTAAGAAATATTCACCTTGTTCAACTTGGTGAGCCACAAGACAATACGGAAAAGATTACATTCGGTCACACTAACCATGTCTCCTATATCACGTGTAGGTACTTTCAAAACGTGGAATGTCTGTTAACTATAAATACAATCATTCATCATAATACAAATAGCAAATACTTCTTTACTGTCATATAATCAAAATGATAACCAGATATAATAAATTTCCATATTAACCTTGTAATTTACAAGTACAACCATCTTAAATGGTATGAAGACTTGGTTGATAGTCTGGAATTGTGCTTTGACAGGCCCCTGGCAGACTTGTAGTTGATACTGTAAATCTAATGCTAGACTGTTATACATTTATTACACTATACTAATAAATACCGACCACATAATAGGCCAATACTTTTGGACAATCCTCAAGGATGCCTTTTGGAGCTATAGGTTGCCGATACCATAGGGAAAATCCATTGCGCTACAATGACAATATGGATGCTATGTCAACATAGCTGATTGTATATTAGCGCTTAATACAGTATGATAGGCTGGGGCAAAGATATATCAAATAGTATGTAGTCCAACGGCACGACTGCCTTCAGCATTGCACTGGTGAGTCTCCCTGATCTGAGTACTGGGGTCGATGGAGCATGATGGCAAGACTGACCACAGTGATCGTTACTATGAACAGTATGAACAGTAAACGGTCAACGACCACGGCAAGCAGGGCCCACTCTGTACGGTGGCAGGTCTCCTCCTGCTTATTTTGCCTCCCCGTTCTTAGCTCCTGCAAGATGCTGACGATGTCCTGTAGGTGACGTTCTCCCTCACTGCGCACCGTCAGACCCTCTGTAAGCGAGGATGGGGACTTCTCCTTCGAATTAGCCACAGCATCCGGTGCCTGGGTCTCCACGCAGTTTTCCTTAGTTTTCCAGCGAAGTGTCTAAGAAAGTCATACAAGTATATCACACTTGGATGAATTTGGTGGTGGGATAGTAATAACCAAATACTCACAGCTATACTATATTTGATTTACAATTTACTTGAAGGAATTTTAGGAACATTTGGTTATTGTTATATCAACCTCGTAATTGACAAATACATGTAAACATGTATCTTAAATTATATGCAGACTCGTGGTTGATAATCCGGGGTAATGCTTAGCCAGGCCCTGACAGACTCGAGGTTGATATTGTAAATATACTGCCAGACTGTTATACATTGATTACACTAAGCTAGTGAATAATCACGAGTGAATCCATGAGGTACATATAGGTCCCTGATCTTCTTTCCAGTTGTATTTTCTCAGTAGGAAATAGGGCCCATCGTTTGGGATATAAATGTAGGCGTAACAATCGACGGACTACTTAAGGCCCGGCGTCCACCTACTACGATATGGCTCCGATATGCCCTACGATGCACCTCCCGATAAAAAATCAAAATCGCGCCGGAAGGTCCCCTAATATCGGGGCAGTTGACCACGTTTCTGTGATTAGACACCAGGAAAACCCCCATACAATGCGTAGTGGATTGGCATGTCTAGATATATGTCTACGATTTTGCACCTTCCCGATATGGCACCGATTTTGACATTTTGTATCGGTGCCATATTAGGAGGTCTACGATTCTATCGTAGTAGGTGGACGCCGGGCCTAATAGGCCAATGCCTTTGAACAATACTCAAAGAATGGATTTTGGGACCATTGGCTGCCGATATCATGAAGAAAAGCCATTGCACTATGTATAATGACGATATGGAAATTATTTCAAAATGTATAATTGACCACTAGCCTTCAGTATAGAATAATATGTATACAATCTCCATATAGTACCTTGTTTTATAGCCTCGATAGGCTCTTATGCTTACCTTTGCCCTTTGTTGACGGAACATTTCCACGTGTTTCCGCATGAAAACGACAGTTGCCAGGTTATCTATAAAAATCTTTCTAATGAAGGGAGAGGGCTCTACACCAAAATGTCCCCTATAGTGAATGTTGAGGTTCAGCACTGTAAACGCCGTGGAGAGAGCCACGAGGATAATGGTCGCTCCAAAAAATTCACCTGGAAGTTGGAGGAAAATAGGAGTGGTTATAAATGCAGATGGAGAGTTACATTTTCAATGGACTTATGTATTTTCCCTGAACATTTGGTATCACCTTCCCTCACTCTCATCATTGTCTATTATTCGGATGTAGTGTGAGGCATGATTTTCTTCTGTAGGTTTCTACAGGTTCTATAGATTTGTTATTTCATTTCAAATATGATTAATATAAGCAAAGTGTCTTGGATGACCATATAATATAAATTTACTCACTAATCTGAAAAGGTAGTCAAGATTATGTATGGATCAATATGCTATAATAGTAGTGATGATTTAGTAAATCCTTTTGTCCTTAACCAATGAAATTCACATATGGAGAATACCATAATGAATATCATAATGATGGGTACATCTTTTTAAACGTCTGTTTACCGACCGATTTGAAATGGGCAATGTTAAACAACAGGAAGACATATTCTCTCGTGTGACATACCTGCAAGGGGGACACTAATAGACTGTGTTGGCATGCTCTGGGCGACGAGCAACAGGAAGACGATTAGAGAGAGTAGTACAGTGACACCGAGGTTGACTTTCTCACCAGATTCCGGTGGCAAGCAGAAGACAAGAATAGCCATAGCTGTGATTGCCAGGCAGGGGAACAGCAAGTTGAAAGAGTAATAGAGTGACATCCTCCGGATGATAACTGTATACGTTAAGTCAACAAAGGTAGTCGAAGCGTTTAGTATCACATATTGTTCCTCATTACGTTTCACAGGCACTCCTATGAGGGTCCATTCACCATTACACACGTAGTACTGTAAGGAAATGAGGCAGAATCTCCGTTAATTGGACAGGCACATCATAATAGATTATTCCTAGATGCACGTACACTGTACATGTTCGTTCGTCAATGAATGATGCTGCAATGCGACGAAATGATATTATGGTATTGCCATGTATTCTAGAGATAAGTATACTTTTAGTCTAAGTACAAAAGGAAAAATCCGTTATTACAATAAAGGTTAGAGCGGGGATATATGATTCTTTTGAATTTAAGTTCTTTCACTAAAACAAAATATCATTATGATTGATTAAAGTACATATCCTTACTCGAAGGTCTGCATGCGTGTTGGCGGCCACAAGATCTAGATATTTCTTGGTGTAAGTCCAAGACCCAAACTGTAATGGACATTGCTGTTCATCATAGGGAAAATAGCGGACATCCAGGCCGCAGGAAGTGGAGAACACGTAAGGCAGAGTCCAGCGCACCTTGCCTTGCCATGAAATGGTGACAGGGAATGACTGCTGGTACGCAGACATAGAATCAGCTTCTGAGACACTGTTAAATGAAATAAGAGAAGTAAACATCTGAAAATGATTTACTCACCATGCAGATTGATATCCCTATGATAATCATGGTATTAATGACTAACTCGGAGAGAGGGTGGAATAATTTTGAGGTTTATTGAGAATATTGTAGATACTATCATAAAACTGAATAAGTTTTAATCTTGGCCACCGTATGCCACGACTGGAGTTTGGCATAGTGACTTCATGAGGCGAAGCCGAGTGATGTCTGGAGCCAAAACTCCAGGGGTGGCATGCGGTGGTCAAGACGAATAAATTAAGTATAAATTGAACAAAAACCAAATATATGAACTTCGGATCACACCAGAGAGTAAAGAGAGAACCGCATATGCCAATCTTTTTGAACGGTGAGATGATCAGACAAGTAGACACATACAGGTACTTGGGTATCACATTGGACCATAGCCTGGACTATAGTAACTACATAAGAGACATACAAAGGCAAGTGGTGCACAGGATGTACCAGCTGAGCAAAATGAGACCATATATAGACGAAAAAACTTGTACCTTGTTATACAAAGCCACAATTCTCCCATACATGGATTATGGGGATGTCCTGTATCATGGAACCCATAATTATTTAATGTTAAAACTACAGGTGCTGCAAAATAGAAGCCTGAGAATTGTAACTAAAGCGACCTATGAAACTAGCACAATACAGTTACATGCAATGACAAAAACCCCACTTCTTGAAAAGAGAAGAGAGGCGCATGTCAAAGATTTTAGTTACAAAAGGGCAAAAAAAGAAAACTATTGTGATACCAGACAAAGGTTAACGCGACAGAGTATGGCCCCTGTGTTGAAAATGTCTAGACCGAATGGTACAGCCTTCACACGAAGTGTCGAATTTAAATGCGGCCAACTGTGGAACAGTTTACCTAGTCTGGTAAGACACACACCAACCTATGCAGAGTTTAAAAGTCTAACAAAAAAAGTGATGAACGAGTCTATCCCAGTACTATTATTGTAGATAACATTGAATTGTGATAATAAGACTAAATTTGATAGCCCATCACACTTAGGAGTAACAAAACGCAATCTTGTATCCACCATCGGATGGTAAAATGTAAGGTCAATACTTGTTATGAAGGAAATTCTCGGTGATACGAAAGGTAGCCAACTGTATATGCCGCTGTACAATACCCACCCACCTTTATCCGTGCTGGAAAGATTTGTAAACGTCATGGGACCCGATTAAAACCAGTAATATATATTTACTGACGGACAACCCCACTTTATTGTCAACAAAGGAAACAACACAACTTTGAATGTGCAATGTACTTTATTTTCTGCAATAAAGAAAATCTGAAAAAAAAGAGATTAAAACGAATCAGGTTTTGATTTTATCCTACCCATCTCCTATATTTTGGAATATTACGTGATAGCAATGTTGTATGCCACTAGTGGCATATAAAACTCTGTATGCCAGTCAGCGTGGCATACGAAAACCCAATGTTAAGCCTATGGGATTTTATATTAGGGGTAGGATAAAGATTACGACTGATGTAGGTTGAAGGAGTAGTCTTTTGTCCGTGTATTACTGAGTAAATGGCCAGAGCCGTCGGATAGGGCGACCGACTTTGGGTGAGGGTCGGCCTGGGCGTAGGCTGAAGTAGAACACGGATGGGATGTGGAGGACATAGTGGATAGGGGTATGAGAAGGTATTTAGCGAGGGAGCTTTTAGAAGAAGGGGGAGGTGAAGAGGGCAGGGAGGCTTCCAGTGATGTTGAAAGGTTGTGAGGGGTTAAAGGGTTGAAAGGGGACAGATCATGCATGAATATATTTACCCCTAGCTGTGTGAGAGAGAAAAACAAAATGCTCCTCTCCTAAACAATATTTCATTCAACTAGACTGGTAGGTGGAATCATTGTTGATTTGTAGCCGGAAGAAGGCGGGCTTTCTACAGGTTCAGGATTTAATTCGGGATAGGAGATTTATGAGGAAAGATGAAATCGAAAATGTATACAATGTTAGATGTGATGTGGGAGGGGGAGGTGAAGAGGGCAGGGAGGCTTCCAGTGATGTTGAAAGGTTGTGAGGGGTTAAAGGGTTGAAAAGGGACAGATCATGCATGAATATATTTACCCCTAGCTGTGTGAGAGAGAAAAACAAAATGCTCCTCTCCTAAACAATATTTCATTCAACTAGACTGGTAGGTGGAATCATTGTTGATTTGTAGCCGGAAGAAGGCGGGCTTTCTACAGGTTCAGGATTTAATTCGGGATAGGAGATTTATGAGGAAAGATGAAATCGAAAATGTATACAATGTTAGATGTGATGTGGGAGGGGGAGGTGAAGAGGGCAGGGAGGCTTCCAGTGATGTTGAAAGGTTGTGAGGGGTTAAAGGGTTGAAAGGGGACAGATCATGCATGAATATATTTACCCCTAGCTGTGTGAGAGAGAAAAACAAAATGCTCCTCTCCTAAACAATATTTCATTCAACTAGACTGGTAGGTGGAATCATTGTTGATTTGTAGCCGGAAGAAGGCGGGCTTTCTACAGGTTCAGGATTTAATTCGGGATAGGAGATTTATGAGGAAAGATGAAATCGAAAATGTATACAATGTTAGATGTGATGTGTCAACCTGGGAAAAGCTCAAAAGAAACATTCCTGAGTCCGTTTTGCAACACAGATGAGATACCTGATCACAGCGGTCATGTACCTGGACGATCTGATCATCCTCTCTCTGGACCGGGGAAGGCAGTTGTAGATTTTGCTACGGCCCTTGCGCTGTTCCGGGAACTCAGTCTGCTCGAAGCCAGAGACAAGGCCCAGCTGTCCGGTCAACAGGTCGTCTGGCTGGGCATTCGTATCGACGCGGCCAACATGGCACTCTCAATTCCCGAGGACACGTTGGCCGCCGAGGTCAGGCAACATATGGTAGAGCTCTGTTGCCCACAAACGTTCAATGACCACAAAACAACTGCAGTCAGTCCTCGGCAAGGTCCTCCATGAGTGTAAGTGTGTCCACCCGACCCGGCCGTTTGAGAGCAAATTGCTCAAGGCCCTCCGCGCCATGCGGGGCTTCTACGTAAATGTAAACTCAACTGGTTTATTAGTTTTGCCAAGGGCTGGAATGGCAACAGCCTCATACTTCGAGGGCCTTCTACAAGATGTATCACAGTTGACGCCTGCGTCGTCGGGAGAACCGACTGCTACTTCGGCTATGCCGGTCAGGTCTGGCCCGTGGAGGACTCGGTCGACTGCATCTCGGAGCTCAAGGCCCTCAACACCGTATATACCACCGTTTATACATGTTCCTAGGGGACCGGGGCTTGGGAACCCAGGTCAAGGTCTTCTGCGACAACATTGGCACTGTCCAGCCCCTTAAATCTCGTCGAACTTGCAAATCGGTCCTGGTGCCCTGAGTGCGCCTGCCAGGTCTGGATGGTCCAGGCCTGCCTGCAGGTGGACCTCATATTCAAAAATATTGTGGCTGATGCCCGCAGTCTTGCGCATTTTCCCCCTAGAGACTAAGATACTGCTGGCTGATCGTCATGCCTTGCACCATGTCATGCCCTGCATGCATCCCTCATCCCCGTTCTCCAGTTACTCTGCAGATCTGGCATTACTCTGACTCCAGACGAGGGCGTCTGTCTGGTAGAATGAGGCAAGGGCCCCTGGAAAGGTTGCCAACCAGCAAAGCGGGGTGACCACTTACCTGGCATTCTGACAACAGTCGACCGTCAGCCTCGTTACCGCATACCTGGAGTACCTGACCCTGTATGTCCGATCACATGCGACAGTTGACAACCAGCTGTCACATATCCGCTCAGATAATAAGTGATTGATTGTCACCATCATCTTCATGGATGCCCTCGTTCACAAGCATCGCCTACTACATAATACGCCAAAGTTTTTGGAAAATACCAGAAGAACTGAAGTGTAGTATCATCATGAGTTGTAAATACTCTCCTCCTTTGGCAGCAGCTTCATCACATCGTTCCAGAAATTGTCACCACAGAGGTAAATACAAACATTCTGGCAATTTGTTCCCATGGTGTGACACTACAGAAGGAAGTCCCATTATATTAAGGCAGAACCCCTTTAAGTATTCAATGCAGGAATCTCAATGAAGAGTTGTCTTTGCTCATAGTGCTCTTCCATAAATATGGTAATGAATCAGAAGACGAGGCGTACAGCTTGAGCAAATGCTGGTAAGTGAAAAGAAATTCTGCTGAAAATGAGACATAGATCCCGCCAGATCACCATACGCACACAGTAGAAAGATATTTACTCATAAAATATGGTAATCTTATTGAAATAAGCAGCAACAGGGAAATTTTGTAGCACTTGATGCTCCTTATTCATCGGGAAAAAAGATCTTGTGAGACTGCATTGATTCTGGGACAAATGTAGTGGTGTGTGTCTAAATTAGTCTGTCAGACTGAAGAAGGGTCTCCCATTAGAGAAACAGGACTGTAACCATAGAGAGTGAACACCAGGGAGTGATACAGTTATAGTTACCTTGTGTATTAATCATTACTATAGTAGTATAACTAAGCAGGGACCTGTTTCACTTGTTAGAAATGCTCTCGTTGTTAGTCTCACTAACACCATAGCCGCACTTCTTGTTTCACTGCTAGAGGGTGGCAACAGCGAGTGGCACTTAGCATCTTAGTGATACCATCAGTGGCAGAACCTGTTTCACTAGTCAGAGACTGTTCGCTGTTAGTGCCACATGGGTGCCACTATTCACAAGAGGGTCTATCCTCTCGTATTGATCACAACAACAATTTCAAAACAATTTTGAACCATATATCGATTTTCATAATTCTCTAGTGCTCAATTCCTTTCTGATAACCATTATACTATACGAAGCAAGAACTGCAGTCACTACACCACTCAGCCCGTTTACACATATTCTACTGCAGCGCTCGACCCTATGATATTACATGCTGGCCTTATAAACGAGAACTAAAGTGTCGGGCATCATAAGTCAGTCAGAAATGCACGCAGAGACGTCAAATAAAAACTGAAATGTGGGGAAAACCACGAGGCATAATTTGGAATTAGTGTGTTATTCAATAGATATAGATCTTAAATCTCTCTTTCGTTATGCTTGCAAAACGAAGGGAAGGGCCACCTCAACAGCGATGCCCTTATGAAACGAGACATTATAGTTTCCGCTGTAAGAACCGTTGATTACTCTAGCTTTTGTGATGGCTATTCCTTTTAACCACCCACCCACCCAACCAGTGAAACGGGTCCCTGATTTCTTGTAATATGATATGCATTTCATTATAAATATCAATTCTTGTAATTGGACACAGAAATAGTGAAAATATTTGGCCCCCATGGAAATACCAAAAATGAATTGCCCCCACCCCTTGGAATACCCAAAAAAAGTTGGCGCCCCCCTAAAAAGTGTGCCCCCCGGCCATAATTATTTAATGCTCTCTAAGAGTTTTTATTCAAAATATGAATCTTATTGCATACTCATCAACAATATTTCCATCTGAAAGACAAGATGACCAATGGCCATTCATATACTCTTAATAGAGGTGGGTTCCTTTATATCGAAAGTCAAGTAGTGTATATCGACTTATGTAAACTTTACAATACTCACTCTTGGTAGAGGGTGATATCTGGCTTCCAAATTTGGCTAGGGTTCACAGACAACTGCATTACGTTGTCGTATTGGGCAGGGTCCCAGTGGAGGGTTTCGTCCTTCCACGCCTGTCATGACAGACCAATAGAAAATCAGTTAAGTTACATTTTACTAAAATATGTAGAATAGACAGAGCAACAGGAAGATGTTTAAGTATAGGTAAACTGGGAATAGTATGATAGATAGTATGTTTTAATCTATTCCAAACATAACTTCATTTGTGGTAGCGAGTTAAGGATCTACAGGTATGGTCAGATTAACCTTTCAAAGCTTCGGGCCAAAACCACTGTGCAAACCACAGGGTTGTATGCAACTCATCAAAACAATGTGTTAAAGAACAAGACTGAATCTGCAAATGAAATAAAGTATATATTAAAACAATCTTATTCTATGCAGATATGGACATTTAGACAACAATTGTAAATTATCCATAATTTATCCAGACACGCTTTTGAACATATTGTCTATTCTTATCAAATCATCTACTTTTTAGTATTTACTGCGGGGCAGCGGACGGGACTCCCAAGTTACCAGCAGAACTCGCCAGTTACCAGCGGGAATTCGCAAAAAGCTCCAGCGGCACTGCTACTATAAATACCCGCCCATAACCAACCTCGGCCTCACCCATCTCCGCGATTACCTGACCACTGAATCGTTTCTCCCGCTCGCCGTCCCCGTCATCACCTTCATCGTAATTTTAAAATTCTCAGAACTTTTTATAAAATGTGCCTAAAAGGGTGGAAGATCTCTGTACATAATTTTCATCAATTGTGGAAGACATCTAGTATCATGTCAGTCTTTTACCAAATGTGATAAACTATGTTAACAAAACAAAAAACTAAGTCTTGAGTCAAATAAATAAAAGAAACTATTCTATCGCCAATCAGTGTCTGGTTAATTACATTGCAAAACTGAATGAATTTTAAGATAATATGAAAGCGAGCTGCTGTCGCACGTGAATGAATACAGGCGATTGAACTGGCTACCCTATGGAACAATTACATATGTCAGTTCGATTGGTTTTTGGTAAATATTTAGCCGGATAAATATATATATCCTCACAACACAAAACCAGACTCATCAAACGGTATGTTTGATATCAGTCAACAGATGGTCGTGCTTGCATGAGCTCACCCAAATCAGCAGACAGCAGGGACCAAAGCCCCATGTTCTCTAGTGTTGAGCGAACACACCACTTGGCTGACCCTACCCCTACACAAGGTACGAAAATACAGTGTGACCTCATGGTAATTGAGAGGTTCTTAGAAAATCAAGTAGAGTGAGTCATTAGAAGTTGGTGTGGGTGGGTGGGAAATAAAAGTCTGCGGATGAGAGACGTCCACACAGTTCAGAGATTTGAACTGCAATGGTGATTTGAGGAACGTCACGTGATGAGTTAGAGGGAAATACGTACAGGGAGAAACATAAAGTAGTCTTGCAGCAGTCTGAAGAATTGGTAACCCATGGCCGTTGGTCAGGGGTGGTCATTGCTCCCCCTGACACGCCCCCTCGCGCACCCTGCGCACTCCCCCCTGGTGTCGGTCACGTGAACCCCGCGGTCACGTGGCCCACCGCGTCTCTGACCTCCACCTCATTCTGCTCCTGTACTCCACTACGTTCACACGTATTTTTCTTTCTCCCACATTTTGGCCTACTCTCCACGCCGTCTTCGATACTCCCCGAGTATCTGACCGTGCAGAGACAGTGTCTGAATACGGGTAAAGTTCACGTGAATTACAGGGCAGATAGGATGGCACCACCAACTACACGCGCGCAAGCGAGCGCCTCCACGACCACGGACCAGGCCTCGGAGTCAACCGTGAGGGAGAGCGACCAGGTGGAGTCCGCGTCTCAGGCCGGTAGCCTCCGGTCGGCCCGCCTCGTGGCCGTAGAGACCGGACTCTCGGACATGAGTAAGAAGTTGGACGCACTAATTCAACTGCAGACCCAACGGTCGACGGGACGAGCATCGCCCCCTACTGTTCGCTCAGTCGCCGAAGTAAGGACTCGGGACTGGGCCGAGGATCAAGCCGGCCACGCCATGCCTCCACCCCGCCAGCTACGAGACCGCTACGCAGGGGACCCGTATATCCAACGTGAGCTCGACCGTGAGGCCATCCGCCACGACAAGACGGCTGGTAAGCTGCAATCCGATATTCATGTTACTCGTTTGATCAGTAAACCGTACATGTTCGTGGATAGGGAGGGGGTTTACACGTTGTCCCAGAAGCTAGAACTGAGGGGAACCCTGGGCCCCCTAGAGTACCTGAGTGCGTTTATTGGCTTGCTCGGGGATGACCGTGCGGTCGACCCCGTGGACCGTGAGGCCATGTTCAGACACTTACACCAGGTTTCAATCGACGCCCAGAGCCGGCCGTGGGCCGGAGTCAGGAGATGGTCTAACCACGTGTTTGACCAGATCGAGGCCGGGAGGTTGTCGTGGTGCGATTACTCGCGGATCCAGGAGGAGCGAGTCCGACTCGCGATGACGACCGGGACACTCACCAGCGGCGCCGACACCGGGAAGGCCCGAGGACGGGAGTTGCCATGCCGGCAATTTAATTCTGAGAGGGGGTGCCGCCATAGGAGCGGCCACGATGATCCACGCGTCCTCGTATCACATGCAGTGTGTGGCCGAGGCCATCGTGGGGATACTCGCCGGTAAGGGTGTCGAGGCCGCCATGTATCTGGACGACCTCATCATACTGTCGCCATCTCGGGAGAAAGCTGCCTCGGACTTTGCCATAGCCCGAGATCTGTTCGCCGAGCTCGGCCTCCCCGAGGCCCGGGAAAAGGCGCAGGCCCCTAGTCAGACCGTGCGCTGGCTGGGCATCGAGATCAATGCCGCCGAGATGTCCCTCACCATCCCTCAGGACAAGTTGGAGGACGTGCGGGAACACGTTGGGGCGGTCGCCAGGAAGCGGTCGCTCACGAAGCGACAGCTTCAATCCGTCCTCGGCAAAATCCTGCACGTCGCCAAATGTATCCGCCCGGCGAGGCCGTTCGTCAGCAAACTACTGGAGGCCCTACGGTCGATGGACGGGTTCTACATCAACGTCAGCTCGGACATGCGACAGGACCTCCAGTGGTTCCTACGGTTTGCCGCCGGGTGGAATGGGCACGCCCTCATCCCTCGAGGGCCGGCGACAAAGTGTATCACGGTCGACGCCTGCCTCTCGGGCGTGGGGGGTACAGACGGCCGTGCGGCCTACGCGTGCCAGGTTTGTCCCATCAATGACCCCGTGGACTGCATTTCTGAGCTCGAGGCCCTGAACACCATCTATGCTCTCCACACGTTCCTCGGGGACCGTGATCGTGGGACCAGGATCGAGGTCTTCTGTGACAACATGGGGACCGTCCAGGCACTCACGTCGGGGCAGGCACGCAACCGCGTTCTCGCCGAGTGTGCCCGACAGGCCTGGATGGTCCAGGCCAAACTGCAAGTCGACCTGGTCTACACGCACGTCCCCGGGGTCCTCAATACGGTCGCCGACGCACTCAGTAGGGCCCACCTGTCCTCGAGGGATTTTAACAATGCTGCATGCCTGATGAGATATCATGATCTGTGGTCTGTGGTGCCTTGTAATCATGCTTCATTCATGCCTGTGCTTCGCCTGTCCTGCAGATCCGGCGCTACGCTCTCTCCAACGGAAGGCATCTGCGCGGCAGGCCGAGGCACGTGCCCCAGGCACGGTCGCGAACCAGAAGAGCGCCGTGTCCACCTACCTCGCCTTCTGCCGACGGACGAGGACCGACCCGCAGGCACCGTCCGTGAGTTTCATCACGGCCTTCCTAGAGTACCTCGCGGACCACGCCCCCTCGCCGGCGACCGTGGCCAACCAGCTCTCGCACGTGAGGACACACCTACGGCTCTCGGGCGGGGACGTTACGGCTACAGAGGACGTGAGGGTCAGGAGGGCCCTCGACGCCATGAGGAGGAACAAGGCCTACACACCGAATGTCAAGCCTCCGATCCCCACGGCCGCCCTCCAGGGGGTCCTCGAGCTACTGTCGGACACGCCCCTCGACCTGACCCTACGGGCCGCGTTCCTCCTCCTGTATTACGCCGCACTGCGGCAGAGCGAGGTCGCCCCCCCTACGGCCAGGGCATTCGATCCGGTGCGCCACCTCTCACGTGGGAACGTGGTGCTCACGGCAGATCACGTGGCGGTCCGCATCAAGGCCGCCAAGAACCTCCAGTGCGTGGGGGAGGAAAAACACGTGAGGCTCCAATCCTCCCCGGACCCGAGGTCGTGCCCGGTGACGGCCGTGAGGAATATGCTCGCCGCGGTCCCCACGCTGATACCGACGGATCCGTTCCTGCTCAACGCTGACAGGTCGCTAATAACGACGCGGTCGCTGTCAAAGGAGTGGGAGCGGCTCAACACCACAGCAGGCCACCCCCCTAAGACCTATACTCTACACAGCCTGAGAAAGGCCGCCGCCACTCAGGCCTTCCAGGCCGGGGTCTCTGAACTCTCCATTCAACGCTACGGGGGGTGGCGCTCAAATGCACACAGGGGATACATAAGGGACTCGAACGCACACGAAGTGAATGCGTCCCTCATACAGTCCCTCAACCAGTGACTCACATCCCTCACAAACTTTTCTCCCTCCCACCTCGCCTCATTTTTCTGGTCTTGGCGTTTTTTATACATCATATTGTATAACCATTATACCTCATATTGTATAACCATACTATTTGTTATACAACCATATACATAATTGACATACCATTATACCTGTCAATTACAAATATGTATCTTATACGTAATTGACCTCATTATATATCTGTCAATTACTTTATTTACCTTATTTCATATTCATATTTACCTATTAATATTCATGTCGGTAAAGGTCTATAAAATTAAAATAAATTTTATTATTCCCAACTATCGACTCCTTCTTTGTGTTCAGGGATAGGGGTAATGATCATCAATTTACTATTCAATTCCAATTCAATCTTAACTAAGATATAGGGACTATGTCTTACCATTCTTAGCCAGACCTTAGTTTTCAGTTGCTCTTTCGCCTCGTGCTGGAACAAAATGAAAAGTACATGCATATTACTCCATATAAAGTAAGTTCCAAGATAGTGTGATTTATTTTCTATACCTTTTCTTAGAAGCCAATAATCCTGCACAAGAAATTATGGCTTGTGCAGAGACAATATCATTATGCGTGCTGTTTAGCAGGTAATGTATCAATGAGAAAATGCGTTAATTGTCATATGAAGATAAAGTCATTTGCAGTATAGAACCTTCAGTAGAGAAAGTGAACTCGTGAATAGCTCTTTCTATAACTTTGTTTTTGGATTTCAGGCTGTAATAATCATGCTCACCATACCAGGATCTCAATATTACAATACATGGTAATTTCAGAAAGGGGTGAACTTCTTTTCTCCAGATCACATAGTACAGAGAAAGCGTTCTAGTCCTTAACGTCGCAAAAAACTAAAATGTTCTGTTTCGGAACTAAACCTATAATACGTAGATTGTAACAAATTATGCTCAGTTACGGAGATACAATGATCTCTCATACTGAATCATATTGGGTATCTTGGTATACTGCTGGACAATGTTATGAGTTTCTCAAAACATTTTGAAGTGGTCACAAAATCAGTGTGCACTAAAACGAACTAAAATTAGCCAAAATTAGGCCTTTTCTAACATTTGACATGGGAAGAATAGTATATACACCATTGATCCAACCGAATATTGTGCGGTCCCTTTTTATTGGGGGTTGAAATCTGATATTGAGAAATTACAGAAAGTAAAAAATCGAGCACTTAGGATAGTACACAGAACCCACGATCACCTTGTACAGATTGCACGGATGTTCGTATCTTGTACGGAAGATCGTATCGTTAGATATGAGTACACATGCTTTTGGATTTGCTAAATAAACACTTATTGATCAAAAATAAACAAAGAAACTTGTTCCTGAACTACTCGACTATTCTAATGTTAAAAGTCTTGCACTGCAATGAGAAGAGCACCTTTTATTGATGATGTATCGACAGTAAAGAGATGAGAACCAACTAGATCTGAGGATGCAAAGAACTAGAGCTCACGACAAGGGATGATGCTGGGAAGCACACTTTAGATCAGTTACAAAATCCCCAGTGCATAGGGGTACAGCATTGTTGAATAATTGTAATGTAAAAGTTCAAAAGGCGGCAACAAAAATAGAGTTCAACGACTAATAAAAGGTACCGTGCATACGTGATTGTCTGTACTGCCTAAAGATGATTCAATATCCGAATTGTATGTGTGTATATTGCTTACTCATCTCCATCACTCTCACTCATTTATCAACTACACATATACCAAAGACGAGTTGATTCTAAGGGAGCAAAATACTTATCACATGGAGGAACTATTTGTAGAAACAGAATATGGAATTTAACATTTTTCTTTATTAAACATTAAAAAGACCCACAAACATCTGAGTATAGGCCTCTTTCCATTGGCCGAGGAAAAAAGCGTATATTCTTCCTAATTGCCTATTTACATTGGCCCTCGCCGATCTACCATCAGACACCTCGACGGGCCTTTAGCACTGCTGAGGCAAAATAGAAATGGAAACGCTCTAGTCGGAGCTCAGAATGGGTAGGAAAATACTTTTGTAATATTTTCAATCATTTACCTCATTAATTCTAATACCGCTAGAGATAGTTGTTGGCCCAGGCACACTCAATACTTTATCTGACATTTTAGAAATCCGATGATTCCAACACAACAATAAACAGATAATTATTTTGCAATTATCGTATGCAAATACATTTTAATTTCCTCAAAAAGATAGAAATCCTCACTCTATTCTATTCATATTTTGCTTTCAAAATGAACAGCTCTTTCTGAAACTGGTTAAGGTACCTCAATTATGAGGAAACCCCGGGCTCTGAGGTTAAGAAACGTGAATACTTACCAGGTCGATAATCTGGTTGAGGGCTATGTCAAAGGTCACCAGTACAGAACTAGACACATTATTCACGGGTCTACTTCTCGGGTCGTAGGTCTTAAACAGTTTCAGCAACAATTCAGACTCCAGATTCTTACCATTCAGGCCTAGAGTAAAATACAATATAAAACCCAGATAAGTCATAGAAACGAGGTATTATTCGATATACTAAATATATATACATATATATATATGCACAATAACCACTAGAATTGAAGATGCACATCGAGGTGTTGATATATAATGATTGAACAAATGCGGGATTGGCTGAAGAAACAACATTTATTCACATGAAATATTGTGAAGAGTCAGTCTCTGGAAACTGAAGAGTCCCAAATGAAGTTATAAAATGAAGATGTGATACAATGCGCCAGTCACTGATGGAAATTTAGCTCTATGTCTGCTGCGGATGCCCAGGTTCCTTGAGTCCGTACCTGCTGGTGAGGGATGCCTCTGTTGACAAGATGCTGGGCGCCAATGCCCATAGGGGGCACAACAGGAGATCGAAATGCATCTAGACCTCGATGTGTCATGGACCGGAGTCAGTGGAGAAGAACTTTTCAGAGCGGACAGAACTTCACCAAAATTATTGTTCCAGAACAATGTAATTAAATGGTCCCTTGTTCCCTCATTGCTATTACTGATACCTTGATATTTGTATGATATCAATTGGTGTTCTCTCTATAAATGGGATGCAACCCTGTAGCAAAGTGATTGTACCCTATCAAACTGCACCAAAATTATTACATGTGACATCATCACTCTATGTAAGAAAGTCTCTCAATTATATTACTTGAACTACTTTATTCCCTCTCATGCCAGAGTTGCTGAATGTAATTAGTAGAATTTATTCTACCTCGTCTATGATTTTGTATTACTAAAAGATAAATATTGAGTCAATGACCAACAGAACTTTTTTTCATAGTAGCTGACATCCTGCTCTCTGATTGGTCAATATTGTTATTACTCTAGTGGCATAAAAAACACTTTATGTCACGGCCTGCCACATAAAATTTCTCTATGTTAAGTCTATAGCGGTTTTTTTTATTAGGGGTAGGATAATATGGCAGTCGCCCCTGGTAGACCCTCATCTTAGACTGGAGCCGATGAAGGCAGGTGTGGCTGACTGGCAGTGGAAGAGGCAGTGGCACTGCCAGTGGCAGAGCATGGCGCAGTGTGGGGCACAGGGGTATCCTCTGCTTAGTGATGGCCAGATGGTCCACACACTACCCCGACTTGGTGACCAGTCTCCGCATCTTACTGAGCTTGGTATGCATCCTGTCATACCAGGTATTCTATTTTTGGGGAGTGCGGCCATCAAATGTGCCTAGTCACATCACAGCTGCAGAGTCTTTGTACCTGGCGAGGCATTTAGCATACAAGGCCAGGTTATTCTGTAGGAACCCAGTCGCCTGGTCCTTCTCCTCCTCACTGAATTTGGTGCAGATGTGTGGTGTGAAATGGCGACTGGGAGAGGAACAGCATCTTCTACTTCAGAGGATTCAGGCTCTGCTTCTTGTTCTGGCTCTGACTCAGGTTCTGGTTCAGCTATGGCAGTACCAGCAGTCTCAGTGGGCCTTAGCACAACACAGTCAGGGGTAACTGGTACTTAGGCTTCACTTTAGACGAACAATTAAATTATAAATTAAATAATATAATTAAAAATATCTGTTATCGCATTTATCAATTATCCAAAATGAGGTTATATATGACCAAGCAAGCTACTGTACGGGTTTACAAAGTAGCAGTTTTACCATATTTCGATTATTGTGATGTACTGTATACAACAACTTATTCTAATTTACTGGATAAATTACAGGTATTACAAACCCGAGTCCTGAAGATTTGTTTGAAGGTACCAAGATTAACTCCTGTTATTAATTTACATAAAATGTTAAACATTACCCTGATCCTACAGACGAGAGTGTCATGTCTTAAATTATATGTATAAATGAAGTCGCAATAATAGTTATATACGATTACCTACGGTTCACACAAGAGTATTTGATGCCCCTGTCCTGAAAACCCTAAAACCGAACTGTAATGCATACATGAAATCATTGGGTTACCATGGCTCGATTCTTTGGAACTCACAACCTGAGATTATATGCAGTATTGAAACATACAGAGAATTTAAATCTATAAGTAAGAAGAAACTTTTCCGCATTTTAGAAGAATCACCATTGGTTGTTGCTCAAGTATTAAGTAATATATAGGGAAACAACGGTTGTAATTAGTATTGTTGTTATTGCCTTGAATCGACTATTTGCACCCCTTCTATTGGTCATTGTAGTAATATCAGAGTCTAAGTTGTTAAACACTTAGTGGTTACTGAAGTCGGAGATCCTGTACTCATGTTTATCATGTTCCTATTTTAGAAAAAGGAATTACTTGACTTCATGCTATTTTGTCATCTCAAATGATTGCAATATTTTATATATAGGGTATAAACACAAGTAAAAGGCTGAGCCATGAAAACCAGTTGCTATTTCAACTGAGGCAATTGCCCCTTTTGCAGGTCTAGAATTCAATTGTGAATGATGTATATCAATGAACCATTGTACACCTTGGACCCAATAAAGAAATCGATAAAAAAAACTGACCATGAGCAATAACCATCATGTACTCTGGTGGACCACTGCATGCTGTGCCACATTCACACCATCCTGGCTACTACTGTGATGGGCCCTGGCAGGCCTTGGGGTGCCGGGCTTCTGAACATGGTGGAGTGTGTATTACCGGCCCCACTCAGAGGTCTATGGCATTCCTCGGTCCCACACCCTGGTGAGTGAACACCCAGTGCAGTCTGTCACACCCTGTAACCGAACTGCAGTCGGGTGCCGGGACTACTGGCGCAAGATGTAAACATAGCAAAATGTACTGAGACATTGACCCCCTTTTCATTTCCCAATGTGTTAGTATGCAGATGGTTGAAGTTTAGTTCTTTGTAGCAAGCTCAAAGTCAATGTGACCACTCTAACCTTAAAGCAGCGTGCATGAGCGTGTGGTCAACGTTAAAAGATATTAAGTATAGCTGTATTATATAAGGTTCCCCATCCCCAAACGTATGTACTCGCTTCTAAGAGGTTACCATATATCAGTGGTTTTATAGAACCGCTGAGACATTGAATCCCATTTTGTGAATCTTTCGATCATTCAATAAAAAGTGTGTTAACGCACCTCTTTTGTCAAAATAGAAGTGGCCAGGTAAATCAATTACCTTTCTATTTTCTATGTAAACATTGATTGGAACGATTCCCTTGTTGCTGTATAGATACATATTTAGAGCTTTACTCGTTTACATTTCAGACCAGTCTTCTCCGAGCAGTAGGATTCATTTTTATATCAATCCTATTCAAGTCTTTATTCACTGCACGGTGGCTGCACCTGATCAGGGCGAATACCAGTGGTCCTCAGCACCTATAGATGTGTAAATAGCATCACTAGACCCGGCGTGTACACTAGATGATTATAGGCGGCGATTCTTGAACCTGACGACTTTCAGCCGTAAACGTCGAGAAATCGTTTAATATAAACGCCAAGAGCATGGCGACTGCGGATCGTCTGATTTCATCTGATAATAAAGCACCACCTCACGCCTATTGCACACGCTCTGACGCCGGTGACTTTTTCAAGCCGGTTTGAAATAGTCCTCTGTAGACACGGGCGGCGATCCTCAGAGGCCCGTTTAATAATCTAGGATCGTACATGAAGACCCTTTTCTGTACCTCATACACGGCTTATCGTCGAAGCCACAATGTGTCCAATGTGTGGTCGTTCATCTATTTTCCGAAATGGCTATACACTGTGATATGAAAACATACATTCATAGCATAAACAGAAGTTAATACACACATCGAGACACACAGGGGCAGAGAAGACATGGAGGGAATTTTGGAAGAAATCTCTATAAAAATGTAAATACGTAAATATGAAATATTTACCTGTCAGCAAACTGGCGAATGAGACAATGTACACAATTAGGTATGAAGCGGACATATTCCCAAATTCCATGTTTTTAATGTAAATGGTGCGGTTTTCCGGCTTGTTTTGGTAATGTCACGATCTCTTGACTTCACCGAGTCTTCAGGTTTCCAAGTGCGGCTGTATGCGAATGTTCTGTATCTTCCGAATCTTGTCCGTGTCTTACGTATCAGACGTCTATGGACACTGTCTAGCCGACTTATGACGTCAAGCACAGCTGCAGTCTATTTCCCTCTAGTCAATTGTTTCTGTATCATATGTATGCTTGCATATAAAAGATGTAGTTATGCCAACAGTGTGTGTGCCAACGGCTCCTGACTCATCATACAATCAGCGAGTAATTTACCTTCTTCCGCTAGACCTGTACTGTTGATTGGAAGACGAATGTACCTTTAGATTCGCTGCTCCGCTATAAGCATGTTGTAAATAGTCCCGCATGCCAGTAGGCACAACCAGCACTCCCACCTGGACACTTACAGCAGCTTTGTACAGGATAAGGGCTTCTCTTTGTCCTCGTGACCATAACCAGTGCTTCCAAGGATGCGACCCTGTAAATCCGACTGCGTTAATACGGGTATCACAGAAACCATGGTGTAAGTATTGACAGAGCATTGCCACGAGGAGGGACCAACTACCATGTGTTTATAGGGTACACAATATAGGGAAAGGGATTATTCAGGGATTAGACTGATTGTGGTCGAGCTGAAAATAATAGTGATAAATTAATGGAAAATAACGTCAAAGAATGGTCAAAGTTCAGAGAGATGCTTGCCTCCGAAAATTAGTTTACATGTTTATTGAATATTTTCCAACAAATCATCCCGTATGACGTCAATATTTAACTCCTCATCTGAAGTATAAATTCGGATTTTACCAATTGATAAGATTTTTTGTTTTTTATAGATCATATTTTGATAACTTGTATTCTTTCGAGTACATCGAGCCTTCTACTGCTTTTGACGAATGTTAAGCTATACTAGGCGTCCACTTCAATGAGGATCGGCAATTAAAAGAAATCTTTTGGCATGCATTAATACAAAATGCAAATAATGATACAATTCAGATAACATTATCAGGAAGGATCCATGTGTATATATATTATTCATCAAATATTCAATGATCTAGAGTTCAACAAATTCTATGGGGGACATCCTATCTCACCTGGAGTCATAGCAGCGTATCAGTATGACTCAGTGTGACTTTAGCAAATAGAGCTCAAGCCTCTCCATACGCATGTACTTCACGTTCCTACACCAATGATTCTGTTATATTATATGTCTACTCCTTATATTTTAAGGAGGTATAATTAAATGTTTGTCCATACATTACTGCAGGAGCCGCAGTGAATAATTATGAGTTTGTTATTGGTTATTAATCTATATTTATATAATCATGGATATATAATTATATATATACATACATACATATATATATATATATATATATATATATATATATATATATATATATATATATATATATATATATATATAAATGTTCACCCTTTCTAGGGCTTTTGTATGAACTTTCTAATTGTCCAGTTAAAATGTATTTTCATACTCAATGTATAATCCAGTATAACTCTTTTTATTCAGATTGTATAAGTTTCCTATATTTCTATAATACAATCTAATACCATAATTACTCTCTGTTATCGATTTGATATTTATCTATTCAATGTATATATCACCCCAATTTATACTATTCGTGAACTGTATGATACCTCAAATTTCTCAGTGTTAAAATTTTAAATCTCCACACTCACGACTCCTTGTACGTCATTTCAACATGATATTCCATCTATGCGTCTCAAATTAGTAAGAGTGACAACTATGTGGTTATTGCGGAGAAATCACTGAATTCCCATTAAATCTCCTGGCTAATGCATTATGTTGTTGGCTCATTCTCATGAAACCAGTGCAAGTCCAATTTCAGTCGTTTCCAGTATTATAAAATTTTCCCAATGTCTTATATTTTTTTTTTTTTTTTTTTCATATTTAAACGATAGATCTCCTTGAGTGCTCGAGGGGGAGTATAGGTTTTATAGCTTAAATAACAATATTTTCTTCTCCAGGGGCTCAAAATAGCCTAAAAATCACCAAAAACTGACATGGTAATGCCAATGAAAACATGTTTTCTCTAAATTTTTTTTTTTGCAGACTGCTTTAATTTTATTTTTTTCATAAATCAATTTGTCGTTCAAATAGTATTTCTCTCGAAAATTTGAAAAAATTTAGCCAATATTCTAGCAGTTGTGGTCTTTAGAAGGTTGGTGAAACTACAGATCGCGCAACGTGAATATTTTGTTCTAACATTTCAAAACAAAAATTGTGAATATATGAAAACATGAAACCATAACAGCCAGTAAGTAGGGCTTTTTAATTTTTATTCATTTTAAAAAGTTAGTTCATAATGCTTAAACTCTGTAAATGGGCTCTATAAGTGTAATAAACCATCTAACCCCTATTTCTGGTGGTTTGTTGACACAGCATAACATATAGACAATAAATTTCTAATATTTTTACGCAATGAAATATTTAACCAAGCAAACCAACACTTTTCATTAGCTATAGGTTGCCCTTATGAATATATAAAGTCAAAATGGGACAGTTTTACATACTTCACAGTTGATGACAATTATCAATACATCTTTTTGATGGCATTGGATTAATAGTGTTCCTGAAACATTCTAAGAGTAGCCTCCAATATGATATTTAATGTGAAAGCAAGGTTTTGTGGTACCGGGACGTGACGCTCTGCCCGCAATTTCTTGGGAATGTATTTGGGGCTAGAAACGGTGATTTGCTTATGGTTTGTTTCATTCAATAATGACTAACGCAGGTTAAATGGATATAGAATTTTATTGAAAATATTCGCTCTAGGCAACCGCTGAGGCAATTGGTCAATCTAATGTCAGAGAGCCCTCTCGCCGAGGAATGAGGGGAGAAAGAATGTTATTTTCCTGGTAGGGTGGGTGCGTGGTTCTTATCTGAACGTCGTGATGTAAGAGATTGAGACCCAACACTCGCCGAGCGGGGTGAGCTGCACCCGAGTCACGTGACCGCAGAGAGGGGTCACTGGGTGCATCGGCCCGAGTCAGGTCTCCGAGTCCTTAGCGACCACCGCACTCTCTCTCGCCTATCACATTACCCCTAACCCCCTAATTAGGCATAATGGATTATTAGCTAAGATCAAAGATGAGACCTCCCTAATATGAAGAGAAAGGAAAACTGGAAAACTTTAAATAAGTGAAGCCAATGTAATTGTTATATGTCCATTGCATGAATTGAGGGAAACTATGTTCCGGTGAAAGGAAGTCAAAGTTACGAGGTAAGGCTTGGAAAAATTACTGCCCAAGGCCTTGGCCGCGGGCAGTAATTTTTCCAAGCCTTACCGAGTAATTTTGACTTCCTTTCACTGGTACTTGGTTTCCCTATTCCTATATACCTTCAAATGTGGTTTGATAACGATAATTAGCGTTATTTGCTCATTCACCATCAAACCTGAAGCCAGATCCAACCTTATCGAGTAACTTGACACTTTATGTTTACTCCCCACTGCGCTTTTCATATGAATTTTGTAAGAGACAATCTGATTGTCTAAATGTCAACCTTGGGTAGTATACGGCAACCTTGGGTAGTATACGGCAACCTTGGGTAGTATCCATAAGTTACTCCACCCCCCAGAACGTGGTGTAAGCATGGAGTGTACAGCCATAGGTATATAGGAATAGTACTAACTTCAATATCACCAATATTAATAAACATTATCGTACACCCAATATCCTATCTTTTGTGAGGGTTCATTTTTGGAGAAAACGTGATGTCACGTACAGTAGCTAAGGCCTATATATCATAATGACTAGCTAGCAGAGTTACAAGAAAAGATAATTTGGAATATCTTCTATACTTGATGAAGAATACAGATAACCATACACAGATATGTATTTATGATATAAATCATAACAATATATACAGGACGGGACGTTTCAAACACTGGGGGTGGCAGTCCAAATGGTTGGGTCTAAACCATTATCTTGAGCGAGGATCTGTTAGGAAGCACCCTGTGTTATTTTCAATACATGCTTCACACTTGAAAACATCTTGGAGATCGCAGATGGGCTAGATAGTGCCGTTGGCCTTCCATAAAATTAGGTATTTGACTGTGTCCAATACCTTACATTTAACTAGCATTCAGAGTGTTAGATACCTATGATTAAGACACAAGGCTCAAGAGTGTGATACATGTAGTTGAATGTAGACAGCTGTATACATATGTGAGTAAGTATGACAAGGTTTTTAAATAGCAGAAACCTTTTGAGGAAAGCTCGAGTTTCTGTTCCAGACTATGCCATAACGTCATAGCATTGTCAAGCATGGTGGTAATTGGGTGTAGACTTACGGAAGTTATATTGTTCACTATCTTAACATGTTCTTAGCATGCAAAACAGTGAGTTCTGATGGTAAATGGGATAAGTATGCATTGTCCATTTCCATGGAAAGAATGAGGAATGGGCACCAGAGTCTGGCAAAAATAATTTTATTGAATTTTATGAAGAAGGGTAAAGTTTTGTATTGACCTTGTTGAAAGTTCAAACGACGGGAGCGAAGTCACGTGATATGACGTCATACGTTTAGTAGACTCAATGTCCGGTAGGTGTCTCTGGGTGACTCTCCCGCGCTTAGAATGACAGCTGCTGAAATCATTATCCATCACATGTTCGTCATAATTGTTATCAATAAGGATGGGACCTGGCACAGGTCTTATACATGTGGGCCCAGTCTCCGGGGTTCAGAGCCCGGTCGTCGGTCATTAGACCTCGGAATGCCCTGTTGTCGCCCTGATACCGGGGACACACCAAGCGAGTCAAGGCGGCGATCTCCGGAATCGCCAACACAAAATGGCATATATGTGAGATATTATTTCATAGCAATATCTCCCACTCATAATGTAGTGCCTCGGAAGCAATAATCAGGTGAAATATGAAATAAAAGCTTACACACTCGCCATTTTGTTTTGGCGATTACGGAAATCGCTGTTTCTCGCTTGGTGTGTCCTCGGCATAACCTCGAGTTTTGAGCGATGGTAATGACACCCTCGTGCTCCATATAAACATATATATATATACGGCTTGCTGATAAATCTACGTAAAGTCAGAAATGAGTCCATTCTTACCAATTTCACATTTCATGTACTTGTCTCAGACAAGTATGTCGCGTAGGGCTCTCAGCTGGCGCGGGGATGGTATGATCGGCCTAGTCATCAGCCCATGCACATGTCCAGGTATCGGTAGTTGCCTGTAGGGTGCTTGGCCTGGTAGTCTGGTCTGGTGACCGTTGGGGCCGGGACCTCCTCAGTATCGCGTAAAGTTTCTAATCAATGCTGTTCATTTCTCATGGATTTTCTCTGGATCATGTATTCCTTCACACCGCCCAGACTGAGCTTGAGGGCGTCTCTCTTCAATGACCATATGCTGTGGCCCGAGACCGAGTCGAGCTGTTCTTCGCCACGGTACCCCGCGGGTCGGCCTGGGGGTCGTCCTGCTGCTCTGGTGGCGAGCTGCTTGCATTCCCCCGGGTATTAGGCATTCTCTCAAAATATAACAGAATATATGGACTCCCAATGACCCTGGACTTATATATTTTTACTATATACCCATGCCGTATATACTGTAAATACGCACAGTTTCGCCATACAACGTAAGAATACTGTACGGACCACTGGTCCGTACACTGAAATACAGACCACCTTGCCATACACGTTTATTAAGATATTGGTTGTTAAGCTAAATGAATTTTTTTTTTTTAATTTTCGGGTATATAGTAAATATATAACGTCCAACCATGGTGTACAAATCAGAGAACTCGATGGTAATTTACTATTTGTAAGGAACTCGGCGAAAACGCCTCGGTCCGTAAACGCCTCGGTCCGTGAAATTAGAAGTAAGAGTGACATAGAGTGAAGTGAGGGGGAAGTGCACATGAGGTGCGTAGTGGGGGGATGAGACACCAGGGGGTGCAATGACCACCCCTGGCTATAGGCCATGGGTCACCAAAGAACATTCAAGAGATTTATTTCAAAGTACATGACCATTTGGTTGAATAGGTGGCTAATAGCTTGTGTGATTGCTGGTAAGTGACCAGGTTTGTATACAGCATTGCCGACGAAGAGCGCGGGCGATCTGTTGACCTGTTTCATGCCTGTCCCATTGGTCGTTTATGACATGTGACCTATAGGCTCCATCAGATTGAACATGCCCATGACCATTTTGCTGGTCACTGGGGTGTTTATGGTGTGTGTCTGTTTGTTGTGCTGGCCCCTGGTGGGAGGTTTAGACACTGGTGTGCAGGTAGATAATGGCCCTCTTGTGGGTGTTTGTTGAGTGTACTGGGTACACTGGCCACCCGAGCTACACTACGTTAGCTCTGGTCACGTTGAATTGACAGGGGCCTTGACATGGCGTGGTAGCGGGTACCTTATGCCATTGCAGTGGGTAAAGGAACTTCACTTTAGCTATTTTTAGGTTGGGAGTTAGGGCTTTAGGCAGGGCTTTAGGGTTTGGTATCTATTTTTACTCTGTGTATCTATTTTTACTCTGTGGTCCGACCACTCTCTGGCCATCCCCCCTTGACCCTGCCATGACCCACATTCTTACCCTGGAAGTCACTTTTCCATGTTCTCATCTTCTTTTAATGTGTATTTTTGATAAATATGGCCACAGAGATAAGGTTCTTTATCAATTTATTGATATGTGGAGATTTCTTTGCAAGTTTTTGGGATATCAGAATCCATGTAGAACATACTCACTTGGTTCGAGAGTGAGAATCCGTGGATATGCCCAGGGTTTAACGTTACCAACCTCTTAGTTGGAACGTAGTGTAGACAGAGGTGGTGGCCAATCTATGTACTGGGATCTTAGTGGTCCTTTTGCTGTTGTTTTTTCCTTTTTTGTGTCTACCACCTAATATGGGCGGTGAGCACAGGCACTGACGACTGTGGTCTGTTAGTCTACACCCTGGTCACTGTGCCGCATGGATTACCCCTGGTGTGGATATATTTGATAAAGAAAATCTTTTCTGGTATATGTGTGCCCTTTGACCCGATGGGGCCTTTATGCGTCATTTATCTGAAAAAAAGAATTTCAGATATATAACGCCCAAAGGCCCCATCAGGTCAACGAGTACACATGTACCAGATTTTTAAAAATCAAATACTTGATGATTTGACCTAGTCATAAATGGTACTTTTTCTCCCTCCACGCTGGTGAAATGAAAAGGAAAGAGGAAGTTGGGTAAATAAAATTTATTAACTATAGTTGATAAATTTATAGTAAGAATATTAAAATTGTTTATTAAAATATGAATGAATAATAAATAGATAAAAGGTGATATGTGTATGTGTATGTGTTGAGTGTGATAAATAATGTTGGGTTACCACAGCGTGGTGGATATTAAAAAGTTGGTGATGGGTGGGTGGGTATGAATTTTTGGATATGTGGAGTTGATGATTAATGGCTGAGTAGCAGAAGAAGACGGAAGAGTACCGGGTGCTGGGAAATAGTAAGGGGTGGATTTGTATGTAGTTGGGTGTGGGGTGTTATTTTAGTTTGTGGGTAAGACACCAGGTGAGGGGAGCGGCAATGAGGGGGCCTGTTGCCTACGTGACATGCCATCCCCATGTGGGCACACACATGTTCAAACGGGCCTCCCTACACTTGGCCATTCTCTCATGGACTGCCAGACTATTCAACTACCACCCAGCCTACAAGAACTTTCTTTCCTTTCATTATTATATACTCTAGTATGTAGGGTCATTGTAATAGCTCGTGACAAGTATTCCACCCTAATAATTACTCCTAAATTTCTATCGTTATTTTCTACAGCAAAAAGGTAACTCAATAAATTTAAGCATTGCAAACCCTTCCGTGTCAAGCGGAAGTTGCACTGCAAAAACGTTCTATAGTATAGTTTCGGGAATATTAGAGATATTTCAGAGACTTTCGTACTTTATCTTGCAGAAATATCGGGTGTGTGTACACGGTTTCACCTATTTGGAGCGCCCGAAACTGCCTGAAATTAAACAAAATATTGCACTCTCCCAGCAGAGACCCTGCGCTATACTTCCAGCGGTCGCTTGTATATCTGCCCCAACATGCCTGTTAGGGCCCAAATCTGGCCCAAACGCCAGTTTTTGAAATATTCTAAATTCTGAGGGCTTTTGGGGGTATTTTGTGTTCTACTTGTAAATAAAGATGAACATAGCTTGTCAAGGTGGCCGGGGATCTAACCCTGCAGATCTAACTATTCTCTATACTCGTTGATCTAACGTAGTTGACTGTAGTGGCCAGTGTAAGAAGGCGTGGGTCTCCGTACTAACACTAGATAGCTGCACACTGCGGAGAATATCTCTATATGTTCTAATTAGTTATTGAGGTATTTTCCTCATCAGGTTAATGCCTGGACCAGACTTCTTTGTTAAACTCTGTAACTTGACTTCTGTCCGCATCAATCTGAACTTTCAAATTACAAATGAGAAGTCCTTGTTTCTTCCTAACCAAAATAGATTTCAAAATGTTACATCATTAAAGTAATCTTTTTTTATCATAGGAATACTGTGATGCCGTTTCACAAATAAATATTTACTTTTCATAGCTTTTTTGTCTGTTATTGCTTCACATATTAAAGTGTCAGGAAAATATAATCTTTCACCAAGCCAATACCATAATTGGTACGAGTGTAAAAGGCAATGGTTTTATCACAATATTTCAATACATGGATAGCAAATACCAGTAACTCCGAATTCCCAATAGAGGAAAGAAAGAATTTAGCAAAGGTCGTTTTATCATATCAATACCACATATATATGTTCGTATGAAGATATAAATTGAATGTTTATTCCTATTTGTCTCCTAAAAATCTCCCCTGAAAGAGTGATGGACGTTGAATAACGTATAAGGAGCATCCTTGTTTTATAGGCCTATGCAAAGTGAAATTTCCAGCGATGGTGTAATGAGAAAAATGATATCCCTCTCAAAATAACATAACCTCGTTCATACACTCCCTCTCAAAATAACATAACAACCTCCGAAATTCTGGATAGAACCCAATTGCCACGCAACCTATGCTATTCGTGGACATTCTAAAACAATGGTCTTCAAGGATTAACTAAAATCGATTTTATTGAACTATGTTAACCTACAATACAAAAAGTATAAGACATATGATAATAAGATAATGATGTGATTATCAAAGCTTACAGGTTCGAAAAGATCAGTGACTGATAAGAACGGTAACCATTTCTTCATGCAATATATGTAGATAAAATTAGGACCCTGCTATCGGGCAATTTAGGTGTCATGGTAGCCTTTTATTTGGAGTATTTTGTTGGCAACATAATTTACAATTAAATGCCCTTTCCTTTTATAAAAGCACTTAAATCAAGAATTTTATTGGCACATGAGATGTTAAGGGCTGATATTGATAGGGAGTTTCAGTTAAACTGGCCCTTGTCTCTTTTCCTCTCCACCTACCCACCCCTCCTCTCCTCGATTAGATTCCTGGTACAGTCACTCTGCAACATACTTTATCTTAATTTTGTTTAACCATGAATGTCCATAATCAAAGACTTAAGCGCGTCTAAGTTTCAGTCTACAATCACGTCCATTGTCCTGCTTCGAAGCTAAGTGTCACCACTGCGTATACTCGTTGTTGGCACCACCAAGAGTTGCGGGCGAGTTAAAGCTGTGAAGATGACGCCATTAGTTTGTTATCAGGGTATATCATAATCCATTGATCAGCGCACCCTCATCTGTTGTCCTGTCTGTTATGTTTTTGCGTCATGGTAAGATGCCACCCTACACTTAATGATCCCTATGCGCCCTATATTCTCTATAAGCTTTGTTTGGAGTTTCTTACAGTAGCAGGGAAAATGTTGCCAATATTCAAGAACGACTACAACGCGTCAAACCATATATTGATTGGAAATGATCCTCTATTAGAGCTTGCTTACGCCCTAAATACATTGCCGAGAGTTTAGGGTGGTCACATATAAACTTCCAGTGTGCTTCCGAAAAACTATCCCTTTACTATCTGCATGTTATTTACTGTGATAGTGGGAAAGGAGCAGGGTGCCAGTGTCTGAGGGTCTCAGAGGCATGCCCGGCTGACAATGACCAATCACGAGAGACCAATATACCTCATTGACCCACTGGTACCTGATATGTTTTGATCGTAGACTCTTGCTCTTGCAGAAATGGCAAGTTGAATGGGTGTAAGTGGGCTACAGAAAATTATTAATAAACTGAATGTTACTCAAACCGTTTATTGTTATTCATTCAAAATTGCATGCTCATTTATCAATGATGAACATACCATTTGCTCCTAGATCAATTTGGCATCTGCTTTATGTTCTAATCAGAGAACGAACATTTGGGGCTTCTTCATATTCACTTTTTCCGTAAACACGGTCTATGAGTGAAAATATCAATCAACGTATCGGACATCGTATTTCCGTCACTTTCCGCCCCACGGACACTGACCAATACTTTTAAAAAGATACGGCCTTTAGTGACATTTACATCGAAATGCAAACAAGAAGTCCATAGTTCGTCCTGTTAACAATATCCAGAGTATATAGACCTAAGCATAAAATAATTGCTTAACATATAGAAGTTATAGACAGGTTAGGCTCCCCATTGAATTCGCTGTACTATACCCTGCCACTAATTTATCTTAGATAACAACTTCCATGGAACATCAAATAATGTCCGACATATCTTAACTTAACTCATATCTTGTAGACCATTATTGATGTTAGTAATTTAAGGCTTGTTATCATACGACTAGAAGCATCTAGCCAACCTTGGAAGTCCAACATAGATCTAGAGCTTGTTTAGACACAACTTTTAGTTGACATCCCATATTATAATATAATTTCATATCAAAATACGAATGAGATTATTTCGATTCATTCTATCGAAAAAGTTTATCCTGTTTCTAAGTCATATTCCGGTGTTCTTATTCCATTTTTCCCTTATTTGGCTCGGTATTGTTTCCCAGGGTTATTCGCTACCCTTTAGTGTTTACTGGTAGCTCAAACCACATCCGGTCAAGGTATTGGGTCGTAGACACCATCGACATATATCGGATGGTTGGTGAGAATAACAGTAGATACCACAATCGTCAGGAAGAAAAACACCACTAGCAGAAAGCGGTCTATCACCATGGCCACGAGCATCCAGTCTCGTTTGCACGTGTCCTCCTCTTCTGTCTGGCGATGGCTGTCGCGGAACTCAGTTAGCATGTCCGCTATCTGACGTATTGACACGTCAGAGGTCGTGGCGCTCCCTGTTAAAAATTGGTTCTGTGTCGTCACCACTGAAGGGATGGTGTCCGCGGCCATGACCTGGATGACCTCTCCTTTCTTAATGACACCATTTTGGTTGGATACCTGTGAGAATCATAATTAAGTATAGTGCACTAAGACATTTCATTTTATAATTACCAACCCTACAACTCCCCTCATTTCAGAGCAAGAGGCTATGCTTGCCTTCACCCCCGATCTTGCGAGAAATTCAATACATTGATATAACGGGATCAATATGTATATGTTTGAAACTCTTTCTAATCTGAAAGACCACTTTTTAGTATAGACAATTATAGTACTTTTTTAGCCTGAAGAGTAATGTCATAATGTTATTTGATCCAGGCACTATATTACTAATACTTAATTTTATTTGTCTAGCAAGAAAAATGGTCTTGAATGTCGTTAAATGCTAAGTAGTGATCATGCATATCTAGCTTCCTCATCTTATTAGATGTTAGATCATTTGTGAAATGCAACATAAAGGATACAATGTAAAATTATGATAAAGATGCAACGTAAATACCTATAAATATTCTTCCCCTTCAAAATAATTTTAGGCGAATATTCAAAGTCAAGACATAATTGTACCCACATTAAATTGCAGAGAGAAATGTGATGGAACATACAGAACTTCGATTTAGGATAGATATACATGTGTTTTTCCTGGAGATAGATACAAGGCGGGTTATCATGCATTTTCAGTTTAGTGTTTTGTTCGGGAAATAATTCCTCTGCTTTAGGAATATACCTAGAGATACTGTAGAACATGAAATATTCAATTATACTATGGGTTTATAAGCAAGGTTTACATATATATAGAGCAGGTAGCGATGGCAAAAGATAAACATGAATAATTTTCAAAAATGAATGTTCGATATATATAAAAGCATAGACAGTCCATTCATATGTTCTGGATGTAGATGTAGACACCAGCACCGGATTAATTTCAGTATCAAATAACCATTCTCACCGTCCATTGAAACATAGACATGAGGCTTGGCTGTAAGCTAGACCCGCTGCATTAAAGATATAAAACGTGCCCTGCCACACATCTTGGATAATTTACGTGAATGAAAAAGAAATTAAGGGTTCGGCATAGCTATACAGTTAATTGGCAAGGAATGATATATAATCAATGATAATAAAGATGGTTTGTATAAACTATTACCAGGCCGTTAATACACAGTGTCTTATCCGATCCCATACATACATTAAAAGCACATTAACAGGTGACATAACACATCTTCTTGCATTATACGCAATTGAATTGACAAGAAAATATAAAATGGACAATACCCTGTCGAAACATCCGCAACACTGGACAAAAGAACAACGAACTAGTGTGTCAATTGACTTTCATTATAAGGAGCCACTTATGAATGACATACCATGGAATCTACTGGCTATAAGGCATGTGAGTGTAGTTGTGCATATATGCAAGCTATTTGAAATATCTCATGAGGAAAAATACTAAATTTTGGGTGTTTTTTTTATGTGCTTTAATAGATTAATTAACTTACATGTTGTTTGATTTTCTATGGAATACAGAGTACAGTATCAATTATTAGGTTAGGAACGATATACGTTTACTCGTATAACATGATGCTGTGGTAGCATGTAGCAAACAATAGAACCTGAATGAACATATGATACACATATCAATATTCAATAGAGATAAACACACTACTGAAGTGTTCGATGCTCCCTATGAAGTATTTATCGCCTTGCGTCAGACTGAGACGTACGGGGTATGACACCACGTGACTAGGTAAAATACCGCCATTTTAGGTATGTATGGTACGAAAACAGTTTATTTGCATCAAAATACTTAGTAAGATAATCAATCAGATATATCCCTCTGCCTTCGCCATCGGGATTGTATCTGATTAATAATTTCACCTCGTAATTTGACGCCCGACGACAGTAAGGCAGTTTCCGCATACTATATGAGCCAGGAAGACTTTTACAATTAAGACGTAGATTATTTCAATTGACCACAGCAAAGGCAATGGGACACCGACACCTATCCCGATCGATATTGAGCCGACAGCCGGAATATCTAGGTAACAGTCAGGTCAATGTTCGATAACCTCATACATTTCCCTGATTGAGATTAAAGAATGCCGCCAGGGGATGGGCCAGATGGTAGAATCACAGACTTGGATAACTTGTATACAAGTCTGTTATAGAAGATAATGCAAAGTTGAATGACTTTTTATCTAATTAAGATATCAGCGAACGGTCTTTACAGCAAACCGTCTTTTAAATCTTTCATCCCTTTGGCCTTCCCTATACATATATCAAACGGAATGATACACAACGATGCAAATTAAATGGCTCACTTATAAATAGAATCGGATATAATTGACGAAAGTGCATACATCCCTTCAATACCTTAAGGTCGGACGGGATTGGTCATATTCCACATGGGAGTAATGCCCGATTGTCATCAATGGAATAATGAAATACGATCGTTGAAGTGCTTACATATAAAGAAAATACTACGTATTGTCATTGATCCAACGAATTCGTCGGAAGGACTTGGATCGGTGATAACCGGTGTTTTAATGTCTTATAGGCTATATCTCGTTCATGTATTTTCCCCTCCGTCCTATGCACCATAGACAGCTTCCCAGGATTGATATATGCACCCATAATCAATAGTGCGCAACATGCTTTGGTTGGCCACCTTTTGCCACCTTTTTGGCTAAGTATTGACTTGATATCGTGAAACGTTAATGCCCAGGTATAGATTGCAATGATTTAACGTGAATTTGAATGGTGGTCAATAAAATGAATGAAGAACATAAAGGAAACGTACCTTGTTGGACGTGCTTTCTGAGAGGTTGGCATCGATTTTAGATCGTAAACAGAGTGGCGTTGCTAACCATCCTAGGATAACTTTGCGTACCCAGAAAGGGACTTTATTGGAAAACATTCCTCGATGGTGAATATTAAGTATAATCACCGTGAGCGCCGTCGACAGCGCCAACAGGACAATCGTTGCCTCAAAGTACTCCCCTGTTTATATATGGAAAAAGAGAGGGAGATTAAAGCTTTAATGGAGGGTAAATTAAATTAGGCAAATCTGCCACTGTCTTGGAATTAAGACGATGAAATATAGATATATATTTTTCAATAAGATGAGACTATGAAATAATCATTTACAGAGTTGGTCTTATGAATCTTTTTCAGTTCCCACTTCTAGGACGTATGCAGTGTTGCCTTCTTCAGGGACCGTGTCGTTTGGTCGTTATGGGGCGTATAGTAGCAGACAGCGCCTGATCACAAGGACCGACAAAATTCGATTTTGTGTGTTGAATAAGTAATCGGAATAAAGAGAAGAGAAATTGCAGTAAATGTGGCATAATGTGCTAAAGTGTAACCGATTGAGAAAGAAGTTATTCTATAGGCAGTTAAATACATGAAAGAAGGCTATGCCATGGCAAATATCCAATTTCTGAGATGAATTTAGATTAGTCATATTTCTATCCAGTGAGAATAAAAATTAAGCTTATAATTCAACTTATTGATTTTTAATTCGGTGGACGAAAGTACAACGTAAAGCGACTGTGAAGTGTGACTAGCGCTGCTACAGAACCTGTGCAGGCGGAACTAAATTTATTCAGGGGCCCTTCTCCTCATTCATGTGGATGCATATATCTGTCTGATATATGAGTCTGATATATTGGGCAGTGGAGGAGACAAAGGGTGGCTGGAGAAGCCTCTGGCCTGTTAGCTGGTGCTTACTATGGCACATTTGTATTTGAGCACCCTGGGGGAAATGTTTTTATAATAAATGGAGAGGAAGAGCACCCATCAGAGCAGCCACTTTTAACACATTCCTTGATTTTTGTATGACCATACGCATTGTGTGCTTCATTTTCCGCTCGAAGTTCTCCTTTGTGTTTAGTTTAAAATGCAGAAAATACAAATATCAGTCATTCCACGTTGACTCCCTAGAGAATGGGATGTTCTCTATGCGGGAACCCAGCAGAAGTCAACACCGGGCAGCAGCATCATTGATCCAACACACACTTATAAACATTTGGTCTATCTCTAAAGCGACCTAAATCATTAGGGTAATTATTATTATGGCTGAAAAGTGTGTGATCGGCTAGCCAAACGTTGATGGATATCACGTATCATACCTCAAACCTATGAAATAGTGAAGACGAGTATAATTCTGAAAACTCTTTACCAATAGCGTTCGGACTTTGGACAAACTTATTTAGGTCCTGTCTTGCACTCTCACTCTAAGTTCCTAATATCTCACTCATTTTACTGTATGTAATTGTCTCTGTATTAAATGTTAATTTAACCCTGTGTAAGCAGCCACTACACATAAGTGGACACCCCGTGTTAACGGACAGTTATTTTGGTACAAAAAGCCATTTAACCCCATGTAACTGGTCACTTCAGAGGGACTCCTTATCAAATAGGGTGAAGGGTGAGATGAATTCAAAAACCTATTCAAGTTTAGGGTCAGAGCTCTATCCCATCTCGTTTGAATTGCAACATAATTCACGTGGCTTTGCCTTGTGAATTACTACACGATTCAAACTCGATGGGATACAATCTCTGAACCCAAACTTTCATAGGTTTCCTCTATAGTAGCTATGCCATAGTATCACCTATATAAAGGTAAAAAATACATGTGTACTACATTATTTCAACCCTCGTATCCAATGCCCATTGAGTAATTAAGAAAAATATCCAATTGGAGATTCTGTCACAAATGTTAGCCCATTAGTCAATGTGAAGGGTGAGATAAATTCAGAAACCTTTAGCTATACAATCCACTCTGCTTCGCCTTGTGAATTGCTACGTGATTCAAACTTGATGGGATACAAGCTCTGGCCCTAAACCTTCATAGGTTTCCTCTATATAGCTGAACGATCGACAGATTGAAAATTGCATGTAAGCAGACACCCCACGTAAGCAGACACTTTAGCCCAGAATTGAGGGTGTCCACTTACACGGGGGTCTACTCTACCTAGATGCACATAATACAACATTAAATACATTCCTGACATCAGGAGCTTTAATTTGATACCAAATACTTATACCTTTCATGATTTCTCTCATGACGCGCGCAGTGATGAGAAACAAGTTTTTTTAGTGGCCTAATGAATCAGAATTTATAACACTTCTCATCATTTGCTATATGAAATTAACATAGCGTCATAGAATGGTGCCCTAACCAAATAGCGAACAGCAGATCGAATAGGACAAAGAACATAAGAGAGAAATGCCTACCAATGAGCGGGATGGAGTCAGACTGTGGCGGCATGATCTCAGCAACAAGCAGCAGGAAGACCGTTAGGGCCAGGAGAACAGTCACCCCAAGTGACACCTTCTCCCCGGAGTCCGGCGGCAGGTAGAAGACCAGCACGGTGGTGGCCGTGATGAAGACAGCAGGTAATACCAGGTTAAACAGGTAGTACAGCGGTTTACGACGTATGATCAGGTAGAAGCTGAGATCCACGAACGGGTTCGTACAACAAGCATAATACTCAACATTGCGCTTGAGTGGGAAGGCGACCACAACCCATTCCCCGCTCCCAACGAAGGTGTTCAAGTCTCCAGACGTGGACCTATTCTCAAGGTCGATTTTGGAGGCATCGTATGTCCACGAGCCGAACTGCAGCATACACCGCTGCTCATCCCAGGGGAAGTGTGTCACGTCGAGGTTACACGTGCTGCGAAGGATCTCAGGGGCGTTCCATTTAACCACACCGGCATTGGAGATGAGGGCCGGGTATATCTTCTGCGTGTCACTCATCGATTCCCGGAGACTGCAATGAGATTTTTGGTTGTTGAAAAATACTTTATTAAATTTCATGATGGATCCATAGTTTGACAGCAAAATCTAAGTGTAAAAACCTTTTACACCGAATCCTATATATCCCCCGCAACACAGGGTAACATTTAGTAATCGATTGACCAATTGGTGTCTTATAATCGTAACAGGGCCTTTACATGGTACTGTCATGACGTATTTATAGAGTGTTCTTTGATGATAATCACAGTGAATTAAATAGTCATACTTGGCTTGGTTACGTAATTAAGATATGGAATGTTAGATTCAGAACTAAAAGAGACGAGGAATTGGGATAATAACACTGGAATTCAACAAAGATCGTGCCCATTAAATGACGTTTGGCAAATGGTCTTGTTAGATGGTATAGCTTGGTCATATTATTTGATAGCGTTGGCAAAGTCAGATAGGTCATATATACACAGACCATATTGAAACTTACAGGTATGTAGGACATTTTAAATGTCAGAAGACCCAGAAGGGACCATTCATTAATCATAAAGTATTTAAGATCATTTTTCTATATTCGGTATCGCTTCCGCTTTGTATTTCCCATTCCTTCTTTATTGTTCATAATGCTGTAGCATTATGTAGCATGATGATACCACTTTTCCCTATTATGGATTTTAGATGATACCAAAATAAATAAATCATCATTTCGTCCTGATTCGCCTTATTGGATAGAAAATTAAATGAGAATTCAACAATTAAACCAGGAATTGCATACTCTGAGTATAACGTTATATCCGGTCGCCAGATTCTGGTGGCTTTAAGACGAATTTCAGTGATGTTACTGTAGTCAGATGCATTCCACTTCAGGTTAGAATCTGTCCATTCCTGAAAGTAGAAGTTATTCCTCACAATCAGGAGGGTTACACCATAGAACATGTAAAGAAGGGCACTTCCTTACAGAATAAATGTTATTTGTTAGAAATTTGTATGTTCCAAAATTCAACATTCTAACACAGGTCTCGATGTTCGTTTCCTTACTATCATTTTATGATACATACAATAATAAAAATACAACTCACGTAACGCATCCATGTTTTGACTGTCAAAATTTGATTTCGCTCATCCTGAAACATAGTTATGAAGCTGTTGTTAAGTACTACATTAATAATGAAAAACAACATTTCAAGATAGCACAACTAAGGTCAAGACACTTATTCGAAATAAACTTCACGCACAGGAGGATATGTAATATAAGTTCAGGAAAGGGCAGGGTAAATGCACGTCATCTGTGCTGTGGTTCTCGTCGTTGCACTGAATGGTTTTGCTTTCATAGAATTCCCATTAGGGGGCAGACATAATGGCATCAACATCCATGCATCCTATACACGGAACTATGTTTTTTTAGTGTATTACAAGAGAAGCAAGTGAAATATAGAAAGGCATTTCCATAAATAAGACAAGAAGCATGTGGTATGTATTGATACTTTGACCAAAACCTTAAAGTCAGTTGAAGGTTATTTAAAGGCATTTGGCAAACTCACCAAGTCTATGATTTGATTTAGCGCCATTCCCAACTTGACAGTGACGGGAGTCGTCTGGTTCTCCGAGGGTCGCACATCTAAGTCGTACGATGCCATGAGGTCTTTGATTAAATCATACTCTGTCTTGCTTGCCTGGCACACTGATGAGAAAAGGATTAGATTAGTCATATTTCTATCATTTTTATCGCACCTCATTTAGGGTTTATTATGAATGCCGGTTATGGTATCATATTATTATATACAGGTGATGAAAGAACACCGTCTCACGCAGGTTTAGATCAGTTTAACTGCCTCTTTATTTTTTTTTAAATATTCATGAAAATTGGGAGTTTACAACGTATATTCAGCCTACACTGAGCGTTCTTCCATTTACTATATATCCATACCGTCTATACTGTAAATATGCACCGTTTCGCTATATCACGTAAAAATACCAGAACAGTATTCTGTACGGGAAAATATGGAACACCTTCGCATAAATGTTGACTAAAATATTAGATGTTAGGCCAAAATGAATTAATGATCTTTCCTAATTTCGGGTATATAGTAAATATAGAACGACCTACCATGATTGTACAAGTCACAAAACTCGATGATAATTTACGATTTGTACGAGACTCCTCGTTCTGTACGAATCGTGAATTATCATCTCGTTTTGCAGCTTGTACAGCAGTCAGGACATTCTGTATAATTACTAGTCACAAACAAAGCAAGTGCTTGTTAGTGTGTATGCTACTCACTAATTACTTGGCCAACATAACATAACAATAGTGTTCAAGTGTCCTTCTTTAACCCGGTATACTATGCATACTCCTATGTGGAACATTCGTAGTAAAGTCTAATTTACTGTGAATTACAACAATAGTTGGTCACATGACTCAGCCCCGATCTCTAAGATTCAATATCTTGTTTTTGCATTTTCAACAGAAAAGCGACTGTCAGTCCTGAGATTATGTCGTTATCGTGGACACTACAACCCTTTATGTATCCCCTCTGACAATATTTACCTCCATTGTACAATATAGAAAATTGCAATATCAGTCTTATACTACTTAGGGTTGCTTCTAGCTCTGAAAGCAGAATGTTGTGCATTTTCCAGGAGGGATATATCATCCAGCATTGTGCTTGAAGCCCCGGCCATTTTTAGAAAGTAATCAAAGGTAATGCACCATGGTTTGTCGCATCACACATCATGAGTCAAGTCCGTGTAATGTGCAACTCTAATGTCAAAGAGGGTTGACACCCAGGCGCTTTTCAGATATTTCTACGGTCATTACCCATAGATGTCTTCCTTCTGGATCTTATATTGTCGGTGTGCTTTTATCTCACTTCTTTACTAAGTTCTTTACGAAGCTGTTGTTGTTGCTTTTTAGTTACAGCATCGTCCTTCCAAGCAATAAATGGGCAGGTACAATGCGTAATATAAGATTTTAACATATAACTTTCTAATTCTTAGTTGCGTTATTGTTGCCTTCTAGATAGTTATCCATTAAAAAGAATATAATATAACTTGTAACTGTCGAATGTCAATATAGGTCATTAATTATTGTACACCTTTTACAGCTTAGTCTAGCTTTATAAAGAACCATTGAATCTCGAAATGTTTGTTTTTACCTCCATACATGAATTTGTCAGTTCATATGTTTATATCAAAATTTGTACTTTATATTATGACAATGATAAATGAAGATCAAAACTTGTAATATGAAATATGAAAAAGTTTGTTGCTCTCTTTACCATTTCTGAATGGGAGTAAGTGAAACACAACGATGTTATCACAATTCACTAGCGGGCGCCAATGAACCAGCGTCAGTGCTGACGGCCAAGCCGTTTTATTGGTAGCACTCTATCTAAAGAGAATAATGAATACTGTAAAATCACGAAAGAGCCAATAAAGAATTTGATAGATCGTAGATAGGAATGAAAAGAACATGTGAAAAGGTGGGTCTACAGTAGGATATCAATAATTAGTCTCTCCTTGGCAAATATCCCCTCGCAGCGCCGGGTCGCTTGGGGTTCAATTGCCGACTAGTACTTGATTATTATTGATAGTGGTTATAAATAAGAATAGCTTCATCTACGACAAGAATTGTGCAGTAGCATTAAATAATCTGACATCTACCCCGAGTGTTGGCTGAGCCCCTATAGTCATGCTGAGTTATGTAACACGTCATGCGACTCACCAAACAAATATTTAAATTCCATTTCGTTGCTTGGATATGACATATGAATGATGATTGACATGATTCACAACGGACCTATCAAATATTTAGGTATAATGATTGGTGGGTTAGTTTTGAGTTAGCATATAACTGTGACATTCTGGAGTTTATATTTGCATGGCTTAAATGGTCAAAGCTGCGATGCATACATTTACGCCTTTCTCACATGTTCACAATATGCATACGCTACATAATGTCACCTCCATCTTTTGTAAAGGAAGCCTCTCATTATAGTATATTTTTACAAAGCAGCCTTTTTTTCTCTCGACAAATCATTAGATATTTGTATTTTTTATTTTACCGCATTATTTACAGCTATATTAGGAAACAAAAGTCGTGTAGGGTGTAAGAGCTCCAGGTCTTTTACTTTTCCTAGTACACCGCTTACCATTGAACTACACTTTCCATCTTGCATCGTTGATACATATAGATTTGTCTAACCAGCAAAATCGAACTTTGCGAATGAAGGGTGTGATCGAGCGAGATCGAAGGAATGTTTGCCATATAACACCGCAGTATGCGTAATCCTCACAGGGAATAGAATGGAGCGATACGCTGCTGGTGCGCTCTATTTGGCTAACCTGACTACCAGACGAATCCAGCCAAAGCAGGTCGATACCTCCTGTGTGATTTACCCAAATAACAGGTATGGAAGGAGGGGGAGCAGTCGAAATTATGACAAAACAGTTAAAAGCCCCCCCCCCCTTCCCCCGCGGCTCCTCTCACAATGGATTTGAAACTAATATCGAAGAGTAAGAATATGATATTTTTAAAAAAGATCTGAATTTGGAAGTGTTTGGGGTAAAATGCCCCCCGAATATCCATCGTGTTGATTTAAAGGTCTATTGTTTTTTGTATATTTTTATTCAAGTATAACAAAGGACACATTCTGTCGTCGAAAGACGTTTTTCTAGGTCAAAGACAAAGGACAATACATACGACAAGACAATCCATTGGAGCTTAGGTAAAGTATATATAACTAGCATCCTCTGACAGTAGTTGCAGAAGGTATTTAAGGAAAGTATTCAACGTAGATAGGAAAAAAAATTCGCTATGTGTAAACCTCGATATTGCCAATCTCTATATATTTGCTCAAACCTAAATTCATCCAAAATATCAATATTATAGTAATCATTTCGATTAAGTTGGATTTTACACTTGTATTGAAGGTGCCCAGACTCTCAATGTCTGTGTTGTTTCATTCAATAGATTCCAGATCTTCAACCCAATAAAATATGGGATATTTTTGTATTTCTCTTTGGGAAGTTTCTTTATTAGAATAATTCAATTCCAATTCAATTCCATGATTATTGTGATTTAATGACCACAAATACGAATATATAGCCAAATACGAATCGACGAAGTCGCTAGTCACTTGCTTAATATTTAATTCCTCAAAGTACAAGTCATATGAATTTGAAATGTTTAGGCAACATTAACCTTAAGCTCTGCTCAAAATTAAGTATATGTTCCTAATTTTACGAGATTTAAATAGTTTTAGTCTGTATTCTCAAGGAATCTTCGGGATCTGTTTTTTTTTAGATTTAACTGTTTATCAAGAATAACTCCTAAATACCGCATGGAATGTACTGACTCCAATTGGACTCGACCAATAAAGATTTGGGGGATGTCAATCGAGTTCGTACGTTGAGTTGGGAACCGTAACAGGTTCTTCTTAACAACTCGGGTTGGTCGGTTGATTTGAATCCATGCGCCGAATAGTTTTAAATCGTAGTTTATCTTAAGCTCAATTCCACGATTATTGAATATACAATTTTACCAGAGAATGTGACAGGAAGATAACTGTCACCATGAGCCTATATATTTTATCCTACCCCTAATAAAAAACGCCATAGATTTAACATTGACTCAATGTATTTGACGGAGCGTTGAATAAAGTGTTATTTATGCACCGAGGTGAATAAAAAACGGACCAATCAGGGACCAGATAACGAAAGTAGATCCGACAGCATTGATAAATGTGGCCATCCTCCAATGAGTGTCAACACGCTACTAACATGGATAAATTTTTTTTCAGTGCCTCTCAACAATAGTTAAGTTTTTCAGGCACGTCATAAGATATACAAACCTACATATTTTCTGCTCACAGTACAATCAATCCAAATCAGAAATGTAAAGAATTAGAGAATTGAGTAGAGTATAATGAAATGAAGGAGATTTAACAGGTTGCAGACCATCTTTGTCCAGATTAAGAGTTGTTAATTATTTTTTACAGAATTTTCTCTGTATATTGGTGAGATGGGGTACGATAATGACGAAACCGAACTCGAGTTAGCCTTGTCCATGTTTATACCACTCCGATCAGGTCTGCTACTCAGCTACACTCGGCTAATGCCTCGTGTAGTAATACACAACCTGCCCATCGTGGCATAAACATTGACAAGGCTAACTCTCGTTTGGTTTCTACTAAGTATCCGGATGTCTACTTCTCAAGTTCTACTTTACTGCACCACATACACTTGTTGGTATAATATGCATGTTTGTCTATCTATAGTATAATTAATGTCTATCTATAGTATAATTAATGACTATACACAAGTATAATCAAACATGGGACGAACGCCAATGTAGTGCCATCAATCGTGTTTTCTTCTTTCATTCTTTAAAAAAAATCTTTTATTGCATTTGATGTTCATACACTGATCTTCGGTGCAATGACGATCTGGTATATAATACATGATGATATCTGGTTCTGCATACCAAAGGCATGCATGATAATAGTCTTTTACCTAGGATTTGAACTCCTTACTTGATTCAGTTTTTTGTACATTGCTTCCGAGTTTGTTGATGAACGTTTTATTTCGTGGATCTGGCATGGTCTTTTAATGATGATCTAACTGGTCATTCTTTTCTTTTGGATTACATGCATTCGTCGATATTGTTCCAATACGCTTTAGACCTCTTAGAATTTCATGCAACAAGATCGTTCGTCGGTGCTCAATTTGTAGTGTAGGAATTAGCAGATGTATGAATATCTCAGGAAAGGCACCTACTATGCAGACACTGACATATTTGCAGCTGCCTCACCTGCCAACTCCTTCGCGATCCACGGGTTTGCCACCATATCAAAGCATCCCGATCAAGACTCTCTCCAAGGCAGCGACCCTGGTAGTTAGAGTACGCAAAGCGGCTGAAAAACTCAATTCAGGCAAGACATACGACACGTGTGTAGCTTACTGCTAACAACGAGCTGTCACGCGTCGTCGAAGTATGTGCCGCTTCTTTTATCATACTTGCTGGAGCAGACGTTGGCAAGAGAGACGCTTTGTTTAGTCTTCTCCTAATCATAGGTCCTCAAATGCCCTTCCACACATGGATGGTCAGATCCCCCATATCGACATCTTATCGTAAAACTGGATGAGGTTTGATCTTGTCCACCGTATTCCACGACTGGAGTTTGGCAAAGTGACTTCATGAGGCGAAGCCGAGTGAGGTCCGGAGCCAAAACTTCAGGAGTGGAATGCGATGGACAAGATTAAAACGAATCAGGTTTTGATTTTATCCTACCCTATATCTCCTCGATTTTGGAATATTACATGATAACAATGCTGTATGCCACTAGTGGCATATAAAACTCCGTATGCCAGTAAGCGTGGCATACGGAAACCCAATGTTAAGCCTATGGGATTTTATATTAGGGGTAGGATAAATCCCTGCAACTCAGCAGAATAAGCGACACGAGTCATCACAAATCACTCTTCTGCAATGCCCATTGGATCGACCCTCGCCGCCTGATACTTCTGGACGCCTACCTGTATACACTTGTACATGCCCAACCCTGCCAGATACAACGTCGCCAGCAGTTGTGAGGCGCTTCATCCCTGGCACCCGTGCCGGACCATTCTGCTTCAACTGCAGTTTTCTCAGCTCCTCAAGTCACGCCCCGCTCCCTTTCTCTTCAACCCCAGCATTTGAAGATTATCTATGGCGCCTGCCAACTCTCAACGTCCATAGGGGTTCTAACCATGTCAGTGCTCATCGCGTCTTTCTCATTCCTGTGGGTCTCCAACCTCCCGGCTCCATCCACGAAGTATGTTTCTACGATCGAGAATCGTATGAATAAACAATACTCTACGAGTTTGGATGTGCTGTCATCGTCATCAAGGCAAAGCTGAGTGACCACGACAGTGCATCCAAACGAGTGGAGTATTATATATTTCAGGATTCGGTTTTGGATTAATTTCACCCCATTGAATGACATTGAATAGCATCACAGTATCAGAATAATGCAAATTGCTTAAGCAAATGCAGATAGGATCGGTTTAATGTCTATGCTGACATCTTGCTTTACCTTTTCAAGTCCTGGCCGCCGGTTGGCCAGCTAGCCGCTTGTGATGTCATCTCGCATCAATCTGCCACGACCATGGCGTAGTATTGGTACTTTTATATAAAGAAAATGATCGTTGCGTATAATTTTTCAATATTTTCCTATGGCTAAATTTGTATCGGGGGGGGGGGGCGTCATGACGGACAAGTCTGGATACCTCATGCTCATGCCTGGGCGGGCATCCCTCTTCAATTTTTACACATCCCGGGTTACGAATATTGCCCTGTCAATGTGTGGAAGGTGTACACTTCTGAATGCCCCGGCTTTCGTCACCCATATATAAGGCCCGTTTCCATTGGCCGACAAACATTGTGTAGATTTTTTGTGTTTTCATAATAGCCTATTTCCATAGGCCATCACGGATACACTGTCAGTGACCACCGACGGACCTTAGCACTGCTGACGTCAAATGAAAATCGGGTATTAGGAGAACACAGAAAATCTACACAGTGTTTGTCGGCCAATGGAAAAAGGCCTTATTGGGACGTCTCTCACACCACCTCAACTCGTCGCCTTCATCGGGTCGGCCCTCTGTGTGTGTGGAGGCAGCACACCTCAGCATCCCCATTGATCAGATATGCACTTCTCCAGGTCAAAACTCTAACAATAGGCTACCATATGGTTTGTCATCAGCGTTTTGCGATGTCTCAAGTAATCAGAACTTATTTTGATAACCTTTGGACTCATGTACTGTTTACACCGTTGTAACTTTCTACTATTGCTCGAACTCTTACTCAGTTGATGAACTTCCCAACTAAGTCCTTGGAGAGCAGAATGATGACGAATCATTAAGCTTGTTCACTTGTGTATACCTCAAAACTGAAAATGTCATTAAACATTCTAAACCACGGCTGGGCCCCTAGTCTTTATACTTTCAGCAGGTTGTATAACAAGGAAATTTCGTGTTTGAAAGACGGCAACAAGGTTTATAATGAGAATGAAGAAAAATGTTTATTCACCAAACACTATATGCGGAACATAATTATCTACTGTTTGCCAGGAATTCTAGATATAAAAATATTGGCAAAGGAGATTATGCTAAATAAATGTATGCACCTAATTCGCCTTACAATGAACTGAATGTGACACATTTAAATAGTGATTTACTTGGTACAATTATTTACACCAACGACACAATTCACGGTAAAAACCAATGGAAAGCAGGGTCAGTAAACTTTAATAAGAGGTGTATGAATAAATCATCGAGAGCTTTACAAATATCGAGTGGATTCATAATGGGCACTCTATTGAGATGTAGACCCAAATCCGGACCGCTGAATGGATTGTTTACCCATGGAAAACATCACAAACGTAGGAGAAGTATTTCTCATTTGACGACATTGCGCCAGAATCCGAGGTCATATATTACAAATGATCGTCGGAAGTATATATTGAATAAGATATAGCTATATAAGAGAAATCAGTCAAACTTATCATATAAAGATGTGCAAACAACCAAAACTATTAGCACGGATTAGTAACTATTACTATTAGTTTACTATACAAAATTTGTTCACAATGCAGTTAGGTACCCGTTCATTGGATTTTACTAATGAGCGAAATTGGTAAAGCTACAGGATGTTCAGAACAGGATGAATTGTCAAACTCGACTGCCAGAATGTGTCTACAATGATAAACCGTAACAGCAACTCTTTTGCAAGTTGCTACAAAGATCCACTTCCTTTCTATGAGAGGAAAATAAGCGTGTGTACTTGCACGAAAGATCTGCTGAGGCAAAATGGTCGAGCAATATAAGCTGATATTTGAGGCTATCAGTACCAAACATGATAAACCTTTGTCTGCTAAGTCACGAATACGCTTAGTTGCAGATAAAACAGCTCAATAGAAAAAGCCAATTAGATATTACTATGCACCCATGGCCGAACATGAATGAAAACTGCCCGCTGCTAGGGTTGTAGTATAAAGAGTGTTCGCTCCCGCTGTGACAGCGGGCCGTAGTAAATGGCAGTGGGTTTTCCTGGAGCAGAAAAGTTAATAAAACGGGTTTCCAAACGAGTAGGAGGTATATATATATTAATAAGAAAACGTAGTGACTGAGCCCGTACGCGGCATCGGGCCATATTTTGTCATCAAATGACCTTGAACGGCCGCCCGTACGGTCTCAGTGACCACGTTTTCTCATAGTACTCTTCCCTTTTTCAGGAAATGGTTCCTAACTATCATCAAATGTTACTACAGACTATGGATAATTTGGCATTGAAGTCCCCTTTACAATACTGAAACTGTGTTTTTATGTTTGTTTTGAATAAATGATAGTCTCTTATAGTATCATGGGAGCATTGTTGTAGCTGTAACAATGCTTGTCCTTCAAATCGCAAAATGTATCGCATGTTTTTCCCTGGACCACCGTAAAGGGTGATGTGTTCCTTAAAGGCCTGATCGACCTCGGCGACTGATCAGTATATATATACAAATGAGCTGGGAGCATCCTCACGCCACTTACAAAATAAACCATCTGAGTGGTCCTTTATCCATCAGGCCTAATGGACGAGAGCCTGGCAGATAATATCACTTAGGAAATTGAATAAGATACATTTAGAATTTGAATGATATCATATTGGTCTAATGAATCTACATGTGGTAAGAAGGGAATATAGTAGTGAACACGGCCAGAATGCATCTATGCAAGCCAGCTAGCATGATCGAACCACTTATTTCCCAGTTATTTGCAGTGCCAGCGTCAATAGTGTAGAGAGCACATTAGCTGCAAATAGGATGTAGAAAAGTGCTGTTCCCTGTACTTAGATTAGCTGCCTAGAGGTTGAGAGGTTCCATAGGCTCTTAGATTGCTGCAAAAACCTAACCCTTCACTACCCATATGCCAATTCTGTTGAAAGGGTCAGGGGCTCAGTATCATGGCTTGACCATATCACCTCCCCTAATGACATTCTTCCAAATATAGATGTGGGACAGAGAATAGACCCTTTTGTTTACAGTCTTATTGAAAATAAGGGAATCACTTTGTCATGAGCTGCTCAAAGATAGGTATGGATATTACACTCTACTACTAGATGTGGAAATTAGCAGTTATTAATAATGACTAAATGTTGTAATCTATCAAATCTGATTGGACAGTCCTAGCCCTGTAACATTCAAACTGACCCATCTGATGGGCCGTATTATATTAATTCTGGTTTGTCCAGCTGGCAATTTTATGGATGACTTGCCATGTCACCTGGTACATGAGGTAGGCCTACACAAGGTTAACACATAATGACCTCATTCTCTTTTAGTCTACATAGATTTTGTAGTACTCATTATTGTCCTTTGTATTGCAATTGATCAATATTAGCAAACAGATAGATAGACAGATAGATAGATAGATCCATACAGATTCAGTTCACCCAAAATGTGATTATGAATGACCTTTGGGAAGCTTATGCAATGCTCTTTGTCATTTGTTAGTAGTTTATTTATCTCTTTCGCCTTCAAAGTAATAGTCGTGCGACAATAAACACAGTTTGGAAATGATATATACAGGCCGGATAAGGTCTACTTTATATCAGAGTCAATCTACAGCTATACAACATGTTCTTATATTCGCTTCTTGTCATCGGTGAACTATAGAAATCCATTAAAATCTTCACAGGTGGTTATGATATTTTTATCGCTTAGTTCCATACCTTCTCACCTAATCATGTCATTTATCTTTAGATAAATCCTGTCTAATACCAAAGTTCTAATAATGGCGGATTGGGTCGCTGGACAAACACATATATTCCATAAACATTTCTTGGTACATATTACCATCTTTCCTGCCTGCTTCATATCCGAGATAAAAGTAACTACATATACAAACATTTATAACATTAATTAACAAACACAACACAGTCTAAGTTAAGAAACAGTATGCGTTGTATTCTTGGTTCCCAGTATGTAACTTATATATTAACGCCTATCAAGTGGACATGTTAATAATCCAAACAACATTTCTTCATTTCTAACATACCATAATCCAGTAAATATTATCTATATCATCTATATCACCAGGTTGATCTCCCCTTTTATAACTGATTCTTTAATCTGCATTATAAAAATATATAATGGGCTCCTAGTCATGAATCGCTGCTCTGCTATACTCTAACTTGTCAATACATGTATAATTTCAAACTACCAGATAAGATGTGATGGGATAGACCAGGGCTGTATAGCCTTTAAACTGTTATATCTGATGGGAAACATCCTTCTATATGATATTAAAACTGCTATATCTGATGGGGCAAACTTGATCATATAACACTCAAACCACGTCCATTCAAGAGACAGAGAAATCGGCTCCTCCAAATTGTGTTTTCAAGATAGGGAGTTAGACATAAAAAGATAGGCAGACCGAGAGTAAAACACACTACATACTCATAGACAGACAGGGGCAGACAGGCAGTCTGGTGCACAGGCATAGATGTAGACAGACAGATACAGAAAGGCAGACACAACTAGATAGGCTTGCAGGCAAAGACAGAGAGTCAGACATACAGACATGTATGGAAAGACATACACAGAGAGTTAGATATGCACACATACATACAGTGTACAGTAAGACATATAAACAGGAACATAAAGAGAGAGAGAGAGAGAGAGAGAGAGAGAGAGAGAGAGAGAGAGAGAGAGAGAGGCGGGGACACAGACAGACTGATAGATGGATGGAGAGAGACAAATAGAAAGCCAAATATGTTTGACTAACAGAGACAGATTCCCATGGAGGAGCTGTAGTGGAGGTGGATAAGTAGGCAAAAGACTCCAATCTAGCTCAATCCTGTCATTCAATGATAGCACATCTTATAGCCTCCCATTTCATACCTTCCTCCACCAACCATTATTGAAACTACCACAGTTTTGATTCAGAGAAAATAAGAAATACCTTTTGATATATCAAAATTGATACAAGCAATCACTTCCATTCAGTTATCAGTTTCCATGTCTATATATTCATACATGGCAAATTCTGTTCTCTCATAAAGTTTCCGATACATTTGATTATATATGAGAACAAATATGAAATACACTCGATTTTATTGAAACCTTATTAAAATATTCAACTACAAATGGCTTATAGCTCATGGCTGTGCTCCACCAGACCGCAAAATTGGTATACACGGCGCCCATGCTAGCTCGAGTATAGAAACTGGCGCGGTGGAGCAGGTAAAACACCCACGGATGGCAGTCACATAAGGCCACACAGAGATAAATTAGGTTTTGGTGGTTACTGGTCAGTACGCCTAACTTTGGCTACTAATCTTCTTTATATTTCAGGAGAATGTGCAAAGGTCAGCTGGTGTACTGCGCTCATGAACATTTTATTTCCAATTCTGTTTCCCTGGACGCTTCTGTTATCCGGGCTGTGTTTCTTTTGTGCCATTGACATCGTGCAGCGTGGATGCCTCGGTCAGACTGCATTGCAGACATTAATGAGAACAATCTTTTTTTTCTATAAATAAGAACAATCTTTTTTTTCTATGATTTCTTTCATAGTATACAACAGGGTAGTTTTACAATTGTTGTTTTGGCCGATTCAGAACTTTTATTTCGTTGTCAACAGTAGCATATACATCACAAGCAGTATAGTTGTGTGTAGTTGTCTCATCAGACAGAATTTGGACATGATGAACATTATAGGTCAGTTGACTACACATTCCAATATTTTAGTATTTGTTAACAGAGAAATCAGGGTGGATATCAAGTCTACTTTGACTTGATTTTCATATCCTGCCCTCATTTCTCTTACACTTTCTAAAGTGCTCTTTTTTCAGCTCTGCCCTTGATTTTATTTCTTGTATGGATAAGAATAGAATAGTTACAACCTGACTGCATATACCTGATACTCAAGTTTGATTGCCACATCCTTACAAATTTATGTGCAATTCATCAGAAGAACAACATCGTTGGCGATGCTGCAAGCTGACATAAATCGCGAGGGCATGAGAATTTCAAAAAGTGAGGTCCAGACTTAATTCAAAAACATTTTGTAGAACCCGATGGTTAGACGATCTGATCCTGGGGTTTTATTTGTGTTCATTTTCTTAACCACATTCCACAATTCCAGCTTAGTCAAAGTCTCTCTAGAAGATCTTTTTCAAGTGAATCCAACTGAGGAACGGAAGGTAATCATGAATAACTTCCTGATTTTCTTGGGGTCGGTGATAGTTTCATCCTATTATTCAACATTTGAGTAATTATTTTGTTACTATGGTTCATTTTCTCTAAATTAAGAAAATACTTTGAGGGTTTCTCACCTTGTCCATACAACCGAGGCTTAGACTGCCTAAATGAGAAAATAGATCTCTTCAGTTTATACCTCTGATTTTGAAAATGCATAATTCCGATTGTGTAAACAGATTTCGAAAGACCTCAATAAAGTCTCTTTATCTCAGTTAATATGTAATGTACGGCTTACATTGACTGGTACCCGTCTGTGTCAAACGACAACAGGCAGGTATTACGCGCTGAATGCAGCTATGGCAGTGGTTGAATGCTGGTTTTGGAGTTATCATCGTAAATGGCCAACAGGCCTAGAAACAAGCGCAATTTTCAAATGCAAACTGACATTACAGTCGATGCGAGGTGTTTATCATTAGGAGAAATCAAACGAGAGTTAGTCGAGTTGTTTTTTTAACGCACGACAGCAAGGTCGCATATTACTGCATGAGGCAAAGCCGAATGCAGTGAGGAGCAGACCCTGCCGGAATGCGATAAATAAGACTTGTCACATACAGTAGCCTAATCTTATCGACTAGCTAACCCAGTGACAAGAAAAGAGAATTCAGAATATCTTCTATGCTAAATGAAGAAGACAGATAACCATACACAGATATGTATTAATAACATATATTATAACAAAGTATACAATTACATAACAATTCTCATCAACATACAAAATCATATACACTTCTGAAGTGTACATATGATATAAGTCCTCTTGGTCAAAGCAGTACTCACAGTCTATCACTTTCAGTTATTGTTCAATGTCTCCTTGACTTGTGGATATAGATGATCCAAAGTAGTGGTAGCAGTCATCAGTGTCTTTTCCTCCAGTGCTGGGGTGATAGTAGCTTATGGAGAAGCTCAATCCTCAGTAAAGGCCTCTGTAGCCTAGTGTCCTATGGTATTTCAAGCCTGACACTGTACTGGTGTTAATACTGAGCAGCCTGGAGATGTTGACGCCACAGTGTCTGGGTTCCAAGTCAGCTGTGAGTGCAAATCTGCCTCCTTATATACCCTAACAGGGGGTCAGTCCAAACGAAGACAGGGGATGGTTCAAACGCAGGGGGTGGCAGTCCAAATAGTTAGGCCTTAACCTCTATCTGGAGCGAGGACCTGTTAGGAGGCACCCTGTGATATTCTTTACATACATCACAGACTGGACTAACTTGAGTTTGGTTTAGAATTTATCCTACCCCATCTATATTACCTCAGTATATTAAGAAATAACATAAAACTCACCAAGATCCAGTGAAAATTGTGTGACACTCCATAATGTGTGCTTGTTGATACTCTTGATATCGCTCTTATCCTGTCCGCTCATTGGTCATTTTTTTACATGACGTCATTTCACAAATGTATCCCACTAGAGTGATAAATTTCATTTCTCTGTATACTCGCCCGAATACAGTCAGCCAATGTTAAGCATATGGAGTTTTTTGGTTAGGAGCAGGATAATGAACATGAAACTACGGTTGGCTATTAAACTGATGAAATTCTATTAGAAAAAGCAAGTATAACAGATGATATTACACCATAAGTGATCAACTGATCGAAAACAAACTTTGGTGACTTTGACAGGTGCTTGAGCGATAATAGGGGGCCGCAGGGATCGACTGTTAGTACAGTAAAATCCCACTTACGGGACACCCCGCTTAAGGTATACCCTCCCTTAAGGGGACACCTCCCTTAAGGGGATAATTTGCTTGGAACAGAAATTCTGTTCCTCTATTAAGAGTTTATTCTAACCCTGCTTAAGGGGGACACCCTGCTGAAGGGGACATCCCGCTTACGGGGACAGTTTTCCGATACGGAATTGCTTCTTAACCCCGATAAAGGGGGCAGTTTTTTTATTTCCCATGCATCTGCTTAGAATTGGTCATCTAATAAGCTTTTTATCTAATAGTCGGTGTTTCTTTTGTTTATATAGGTAGGCCCCTATACTTAATTATATAACCATCGACAGACTGAAAACCTCACTTAAGGGGCCACCCCGCTTAACGGACACCTGGCCCGGAACGCAATATTTCGCCTCTAGTATCACGAAATCTCACGGTGAAACACGCATTGTACACATAGTGGGGAGGCCCTGTCTTCAAGTCATTGGGATGAGAAATATGTAATGAATGGTTGCAAGGGATGCACGCTCAGCCATAAAGATAATAGCCCAAGGTGATTGACCCTGAAACTAGTCTATATAAGAGGCTCTTGTATCTATGGGCCAGTATGATAATGCAGCTGCATTAACATAAGGAATTGATAGAACAAACACTGTCGGTACGCCTTAGATTGAAATTCCAACCCTTTAATTGAACAAAATTACCTACTTGTTTTAATAAGCCTACCCCTTATGAATAGTAGACCTAACTATTCCGGATCTTTGAAGCGGTCGTGCCTCATTATCAGCTGTGGAAAAAAGTTATTTTGTACCAAAAAATAACAACGGCCATTGACCTCAAAGCATTAAACTTTAAAGTCTATCACGTTATCAGAAGAACAACATCGTTGGCGATGCTGCAAGCTGACACAAATCGCTAGACATCTCTTCCACCTGTGTTATATGTTGGTTCTTATGCCACCACCCTACATTGTAGAAGCTAGTAAGCCCCTGTTCCACCGCTGAAACTCGTTCGTCACTTTGCTACTCGATCGACGGACACGGGTATTCTTGAAAATGATGGCGCTCATCGCGTTCCATTCAGTTGCAACGGCGGATGAGAGAGCAGCTGCGATTTGCAAGTGGATAGTCGCAGAGTTCTGGTACACTCCCTCTTACATTTATACTATACAGTTATTCCTTCAGTCAATATTCTCAAAGCAGAAAGTAAAAGTTGTTGCCGCAGTCAGCGTGTCAAAATGGGAACATCCATTATTTCTATGTATTCATAAAGTAGCAATGAATATTCCACAGCGCTTATAAGATTTATTTGTTTGTGGTTTAACGTCCCAGGGGAACGAAACTCCAATGTGCAAGCCTAGAAATCGAGGTAGGAAGTATTTTGAGAAATTAAACCTATTGCAAAGGTACAAAAAATGAAACCGGATACTTTTGTATATATACGAGGACGGGGACCTCAGCAGTGAATAAGTTTCAATATTTAGGCATAACCTTGGCTTAACATACACAAACCATTTAAACAAAACTCTCAAAAGTCTCAAACTAGTTATATATTCTATCATATATATGGTCTGCGAAAATATCTAACGTCATCAATCCCTAATAATTCATAAATCCAAAATCCTACCATATATAGGGTGCGGTGATGTTCTTTTCCACGAATCGTTGCAACTTAGACCCAAGAACTTCGACCGAAACGGTGCATTCCCTAAGTCGCATAAATTATCTTAATGACAGACACACAGCTTACACTGCCAACCTAGCTTTTATCCGCAGTAGAGATGTCGAGTACTTAAATGAGCCTTACTAATGCAAAAACCAGCCATAAAAGACGTGTAAAGCATGGAACGCCTTTCTTGCAGGGATCAGAGCTATACCTGACTATGACCAATGTAAATCATATTCTAGATCAAAACTGAAAGCCGAGCTCTTACCCCTGAAATGATGAGAACATAGCAAAACGGTGGTGTAAGCTGAATTACCTAGCTTATAAATTATGCTTGGAAACAATCTCTATAATACCTTTTTTCTTGACATCATGGAAAAGATAGAAAATCTATTTAATAACTACTCATTCTTTGTATAGAAATGTTGTTATGTAGGAATGGTGCAGTATTGCCTCATTAAGTAAAAAACCAATATGTAGCTCTGAATATATCTAGAAATGTCTACATGTTCATACGATGTAAGCTCACTGGATGGAACATGTTCAGGGAAATGTAACACTGGAGCAGATGGAAGATGTATTTTGTTTAGCAAACCTAATCTGACATCCAGATTAAATGATTAAAAAAAGAATTATAAAAAAAATAGGTTAAAAACAAGAATATTTCATTAATTTGGAGGTCTATTTAACTAATAATCTAAATAATCAAAACTGTATCATCTAATATCTATTTGGAAAATAGTTAGTATGTAGAAACGGGTTTGTAAAGAGAGGGAACAACCTTCATGCACGTCCTTCATTCTCGAATTCATTGTTCCCCATTATTCACAATCATTTATTATTAGTATTTGCAATATTATTAGTATTTGGTAAATGGAAATTGAGCCCTCGGCCGAAATCCTGCGCTGTTGATACCGTATATCAGATATCTGTTTATTTGTATCTATATAAATCCTCCAGATCTGGTCAAGGCTCTTCGCCGAGGTGCCAGGTGCCAGGAGTTGTGACCATGAGGATAGTAAGCCGTGACAATCATCAGGCTGCGGATGTACTGCTCATACGTGTCGCCAATGTATGGCAATTAAAACCAATATATCAAAGTACTATACTCTCAACAAAATCAGTGACATTAAGGAACTAGGAGCTAAATAACGCAGTTTAAATTATCACATTTACATTCAATACTATATTTTCAGAAATGTATTATGTATTCATGTCTTTCTCATTTTTCATTTAGTGAAACCATCATATGAAATGGTTTACTGGGGACACCTCATACTGAACTGCAGTTCAAAAACATAAAGAGTGAAAATTTCATATAATTAAAGAATAATGTAACACTTAATTACATATGGTATGACATGGTTCATGTATGAGTTAGATAACGGTGATTGTGTATCATTCTGGTGTTTTAAAACCTAATTTTAGATTTGTATACTTGCATGCGTCAATGTCTTCTATTTGATAATTACTAAGTTGCGCACCACAAATGATCTCACCCCGGTATTTTTCTCCATAGGCTTAACGTTAGGAACTCGTACTCCACGGCCGTGAAAGTATTGTACCCAATACTCAATGTAAATACTAATTTGGCGAGTTATTCCAGCAATAAATGATGTTATACGAGTTGAGATAAGTCTTTAATAGCGAGTCCCAGAGCATCATCTCCCTCTCTAGACACATAGAATTTATACTGAGGCTATTTAAAACCCTTTTGTGTAGATCAATGAAACATTCATTGAGCGCTTGAATGAACAATACATATCCAATTCTGAGTTATTGAGGGATGACCAATTGGCCGTCCGCCTGACCTAACCATCCAACAAACACGGGTGCGACCCGCTTCCACTTAAGGAACAACCCAACGTTTATTACAAGTTTGCCTTATCACATATGATAAACCAATTGCATGAACATCTCACGGGTAAAGTCACCCGAAGATGATTTGTTAATGAAATATTTCTATGGCATAAATAGATCACTAAATTTAAAACGGGACCATTATCAAATGTTCTAAACACTACAATGGTCATAGATTGTGTGTGTATGTTCATATCCTGAAACATTTACCAAAAGGATTTTTATTGACTTTCTTTTTAAAGATTTACCAATTTCCGAATATCTTTATCAACTGCTTTTATTGCAATATGTAGCTATAGGGTGGCATTTGTGTCGCCCTTTAAGACAGGATAAACGCTCGCACGACAGGTTAGCGCCAGTGCCAATAGTAAAAGATGAACACAGTGAGTCAGGCTATTCAAGGTCCACAGCGAGTTAACAATTATCGTAAAATTACCGTTTGATCCTGAAATTTCAAGTACCGACAGCTTTCACTCACCTGCCAGGTAATGTAGTCCAAGCAGAACGATCCAAGCCCAGCTCATTGGAGTTCTACGGGACGACATGGCGAGATCGATAATCAGTTTTCAGTCCTGATCATAGCTGCTGAAACTTGATTGGAAAATGAAACAACTGCTGGTCCAAATAGGCACCTTTCAGAATATATCTGTGATATGTGTGGAGATGGAACTCTGTTCTCGCGTTCCGAGGTGGAACAGTCGCTCTGGATGCACTACAACCACCACAGGCGTCCTGGGAGCGAGCCGTCGTCCCCCATGGCCTCTGGCTACTATCCGGATTGGCCCGTGGAGACACTATGCACAGGTGTATGTTTGGCACAGAAGGGTAGGTGAGCACCACACCGTGGACCCACTGTTTTTGTATCCCGCCACTCTCCAGGCAGGTGCACCGGGAGCTCCCTTCATTCAGGAGTGACACTCAGGTGTAATTCTCACCCAACAAATACGCTGTTTCCCCTTTAATGCAATATGATTGTAGTGCCTTTACATATATATACAGCTTTGTATCAATAAACTATGATGTACCATGCGTTAGAGCGGTTGGAAAAGCCAAATTCACTTTATATGTAATTGTCTACATACAACTGTGTGTGAATAAAGAGCCACCTCCCGGCGAGTATCAAAGCCAGCTTAGTCGTCAATTCATATAATTGATATGATAATCCCGGATAATCTGCACACTATCCCATTCAGCTTTACCAGATCATACAGAGCTAATGCTCTAAAATGCTATTAGAGGAGGTGAGGATCTATAGTGTTTATATTTCTAAGATAAACAGTGGATATCGCCTTGTAAAAGGTTGAAATCAATATGAATTGTTTTCAGACTATATAGTTTGGTTATACTCTGCTAAGAACGGCCCATCTCTCGCTCACATCAAATGTATGGATCGACATGTGTTTGTAGAACGGATGTCCCCCACGACAGTGCGCAAATCGATGTATGCCACCACATTTGTAAATTTCCCATATGGCCGGGTTGTGTGTTGAGGTATTGATGCAAAATTGCACACTGGAGTCACTATGAACATTCAGTGGGTCATCCAATGACACCATATTGTCGGAGAATAGAGGAAACGAATAACTTTAGAATCTAGTGGTATGGATCTTAAAAGTAAGTCGCCTTTAAAAAATTATAGCAATATTCACAGATAAAGAATAAACAAAGGTTACCGGGGAAACACAGATGGATACTCTTGAACCGGAAGTTTCATGCTTAAGGCTTCTTTAAGGCTTAATCTTCAGCAAAACCAAGACAAGGGTAGCTCGTCTGCCTCCATCACAGGGGCCGCATTGTCGTTAGTCAATTGCCTGGGCCAGTGACCTGCTGGGCGTTGAATTTACTATCCACCACTGGAATAATATGTATTAATGAGGTGCTATAGATTGAAAGAGATATCAGGTTATTACCTTGCCAAATGCCAGCATGCCACCAAGCTGACTGGTTTACAGTCGGCATATAGTATAATACACCGCAGATGCGACATAAAAAGGGCAAGTTGGCGAGTTGGGGTATCAATATCATGCTTAATATCTGCTGATTATATTCCTATGCCAACTTTATTTCATTTGCTCTAAATTCAAGATGGCCACCCTGTATATTTTATATATATTCTTTTATATATATATATTATATATATCATATACATATAGGGGACAGAGCCATTGTTAGTTCACAAAGTAGTCACCAAGTGGTCGGGGGACAAACCTGTATTCTGGCTCTTTGTTCTTACAAAATTCACCTGCCTTTCAATATTCTACTATGGTTCCCTTGACTCTCTACACCCATCCCAAAGCAGGATGACATAATGATTAAACCCAAGACATGATATTTTCCATATGGAACACTTTATATAAATATGTGAGCAAGGCTAAAGTTGTGACATTTCCCAATTATCACTCACTTCTTTTCCACCTCCTTTAGTGAAGAACACCTACTTTTTCTGCTCCAACAGTGAAGAACACCTACTCGGGGAGGGGCGTCATGGCGGCCCCCATGGATCATAGGCTATATGCCGTATACATATATATCTCGAGAAACCAACAGAGGCAGGTAGTGGCGGAACAACATTTATTTATTAATCCATACAAGCAAGTACACTAGATAAGGTATCATATACCATGTAAATACCATACAACCATGGAAAATTGAAGAAAACAAAATTCTGAACCGTTTGTGCTAGGTCTAGCGCAGAAATGTGACAGAGGCTGCATGAGCAATGGCTTCCGGAGATTTACCCGGAGAACTTCCGGCGATCGGAATGAGTTATCCCGCCCATATACTTCAACTTTACCTACCTTCGTAGGCTTTTTCTATTATATTTTGATTATATCATATATTCATAATTGACTCATTACTCTATCAGTAAATTATTATTACATATATATTTCATCGTTCATTCCAATAACTTCTAATGACATGTTGTACAAGTCTTACCTGTACCAATTATTGCTCTAATGGTATGATAACCAATCATAGTGCAACCTAACATGGAGAGCATGCATGCATCTTAAAGCCCAAAACTAATTTTGAAAAATATATTTCACTGCACACTCGAAGTCCAACCAATCAAAAGATTCCCAGGATAACTAGATGATATGGTGTAAAGCAGTATGCTGCCTTGAGGCTAATTGTGGATTTTGCTATAATTATGGGTCAGTGAACATGGATCTGCTATATGCCGGCTACCGGACTATTCGCTTAAGAGAAGCTCACCCACAAGAGGGCGCCACCACCAGTCCGGCTCAAGAATTGTATTTTGGTGGATACCGTCACCCCAAAATCGCTCCAAAAATGAGTAAGGGCAACCGAAAAGGAGTGCTGCTGATCGCAAGTAAATAACAGAAAACTCAGGAGTCTCAGAATCGGCTTTTAGTGACTGATTCGCTACAATAGAGCAGAAATCTTCCAGAATTAAAGCTGCCCTTGCAGAAATAGTTTCCTGCCTCCCAGCCAAGGACAAGGGCGTCCAGTCGGAATAAGCACCTCTGAGGCTCAGGTGAAACTGTGAGTTCAACAGTATGAGTTGCCACAACAACTTCAAGACGACCAGGTTGTGGTTCTTGTCAAAGAAATTGCTGCAGGGGCTCCTCCATCCACATCTTTGTTTCCAGCGTCCCTGGGAGCCTACCCGGGAGTGTCAGCCCCCACACTAGTCCCCAGTGCATCAATCTACGGTCAAGCTCAGCTCCCGCAGGTGGTCAGTCAATTGCTGTGGATCTCAACTACAGCAAATCAGGTCGGGTTTGATCATGTTATTTTTTTGTTAATGTATAAATAAACACTACTTTTAATGCCTATCCAGAAAATGAATAGTACTTGTATGCATTATTGGTATTTCTCTTCCAAATATATTTTGATATTGTTGTCAGTAAATATTTAGAAGTATATTAATATGCATTGCAATTTAAAGTAGCATTATCATGACTATCAGTATAAATAAATAAATTTAAATTTCATTTTCAAAAATTTACCTAACAACATTTGTGTTGTCGTTGTTGGCTATAAGCTGGACAAAGTACTGCTCTAGTTTTTCTAAAAACTTGGTTCTGTCTTATGTCGATTTGGCATGTGTGGTCGCGATACTCTTGTTCAGCAAACTGACTTGTCTGCAGATAGACTGCAGTTCTAGGACCATGTCTGACAATACTGTCTTTACTTCATTATCCATTTTCAAAGTGGTTTCCGAGTCCTTGAATAAGTTCCAACGGGATGAATTTGGCTCTTCACACATTGATCTTTTTTTACGCGGATCAACGGGTGTGTCACAATCTGACAATTTCTCTATCCTGATGGCTTCATCTCTAGCATCATCATAATTGAAGAATTTGGGAACTAAAGTTGTCTTGGGAATTAACATTGGTGGCAAACTATCTTTAGAACTGTCTGAAACAACAACAACGTCTTTGATTTTTTCTTTTACAGTTTTTTTCTTTGGTGGTTCCACCTCCACCTCAAAAAAGTGTCCATGGTTGAACTTGTTGTGTCAGAAGTTTTTTCTTCACTTTCAGAACTTTCAGATTTGGAGTCGTCATCAGAGACATTGTCAGAATCCCCAAGGAGAACATCCTCCATTTCTCCCCGAGTTTCGCTGTCATCACTTTCATCTGAATTGGAAGATGGCTTTTCCTTCTTTATTTTACATACATAAGGATGTGGTGACTGTGAAAAAAAGACCACAGAGCTGCAACCAGTAAGGCCTTTGAGGATATAAAGGCTGATATGCAGGATGTATTTAACAAAACGGAGGCTACACGCCGAGAAGTGACGGTCATTGCCCATGTGGTAGACACAGAAAAGTTCCATCAAGGTGAATGAAAGTGATATTGTCCTAAGTGTGATTGATCTAGAAGAAAAAGGGGTACATCCAACAACTATCCAATTCACCTGAAGAATTACGGCTGACTGCCCTAAAGATGATTGCCATGTACACAGAAGATGGAGTCGCATTCCATATCTATCCAATCTGTATTCAACTAAGATCCAGAAACGGATATTAGTCTATTTAAATAAGTGCAAGGGGCCTATGCTGGGGAACACGCCCTGTGCACCAACAGATCCAATTAAATCCCACAGATTAAGCGCTGTGAGGATGCGTATGAGGTAAAGACTATAGGTAAGCAGTCGAAACTTGTAAACACCTGAATGGATAGCCAACAAGTTGGTCATAATGGAGACTCATTCACAGAGACGTTTATTGAAAACCCTGGATTACTCGACCAATTGCGACAAAATAAAAGGTTATCTGTATGAGGCATCAAGTGATATACTATTTGGGTTTGGAACGACCCTGGCCCACAAACAAAAACATCACGTGTGCAAAAATCAAAGGCCAGAACGAATTGGGTAAAATATTGTGTCGTATAAGGAGCAGCCTAAACCTGCAGCAAAATATTAGTCGATATTATCGCCCACTCAAGGGGAAGATGTCTTCAACAAGTCCCCCAAAGTGAATATGAGGAATTTATGAATTCTAACAAATTCTTATTCTGACGGATATGCCCGTTTTATAGTATCACAATGATGCATGTTTATGCCCATCATGTAACTACTATACTGAAAAAAAGTGATAGAAATGTTGAAAAAGGGTACTAGGGATGTGCACAATGCTAGGGAATATGGCAATTTCCATCTGGACTCATATTTGTTCATTGATCATGTGATATGACACTTCCATCTTTAATATTCCATAGGTTTTACCAAATACTTACCTAATGGTTATTGTATATGCATATTCTTTGTATGTTTCCTGTTCAAACAATGACATTGTAGATATTGTAAATCATGCTTCAGGGCATTACCTAGCCTTTGTTAGGAAATGCCCCAATGCATTACTCTGCCCACACTGGAGGATGCATCAAGGATTTATTCAACAATCAAGTATCATTTGAAATATTATTGAAATGATGAGGGCATCAGCCCATTTCCGATAGCTAGCTTAAAATCCAAGAAGGTCACTACATGATTCAAGACAAAAGTATATCAATATTGCAATTCATAGGTAATTCTTTGTTGCAAAGAATATTATCATTGCTTTAGTGGGAACTAACTGACCATCAGTGAAACATATCTAATGGATATGTATTTCCCTGTCAAGAGCTATGTTTTTTTCAGATGTCTAGATGCTGTTGAAGATGTCTAGTGGTGATTTGTCGCCATAGAGGGCACCAATGGATTAGCACATGCCTGTTTTTGCTTGATTTTGTGCACAACCTGACAAATACTAGAACATTAGGTGGCAGCCATCTTGGATTTGGGGCCATCTTGATAGATTGGATACAAAAGTGTCATGATATGATAGTTGCCTAACAGAATAATGCATAAACCTCTAAGCTTAAATATTCTGGAGATGATAGCTGGTATAATGTAAGAGAAAAAAGCCATTCTCCTGCAAAAACCTTAGATATGGCTGCCTTATGCGTGGGGATTGGAGCTGGGAAAATTTATTAGTATTAACCCTTGACAAGCCCAACATGATCCAACAATAGAACCTATCATTGTAATTCCTTCTCGGTCAAACTTAAATTTGACTGGAGTATGTTGTAGTTGAAGTAGTATAAGAAGTAGTATTGGATTAATCTTCTTTATCATGTAGTAGTGGAACTAACCCACGCTTATAACCAACGTTGGCGGCTTAACAACGTTCTGAGTTCCGGTTTCGAATCCCCAAGCACCTTAGGTCAACAATTATAAGAAAGAAATTATTTGTAACCCCCACGCGTATGCAAGGCAGTTCGTTTACCCATACCTGGAACGGGATAGATAAACAGAGAGTTTTTAGGGCATGCCTGACATGAAATATCCTGATGGTAAGGGATGAAGATCATTATTAAAGATGATTCTGTTTTATTTAAAGAATGTATGTAATTATTCTATTTTACTATCATATCATACATGTTGGCAATACCTTTATGTATATGACGCCAACTGATACCAGCTCATCAGATAAGAGGCAGTAATATTATATAAAAGTATCTATTACAGTTTTGGATATGAGAGGAACATTATTTGAGGTATCAGTGTAACAATAGACGTACATATACAAGGTAATACTATTACAGGGTCTGTGGTAAAAGTATAGTACTTAGATGGTGATGAAATAGGTTACAATGCTAACAAAACAGGAGCAATACGAGGATGTCTTAAATCTCCCCCGGTATGTTGTTCAGTCTAAGGGGGATGGAGTCCAGAGGTTGAGACAATTGTGGAGTGGAATTTTCCCGCCTTGGGCAACATCCAAAGCAAATAATCTCCAGGTGCGTTCGAATGATGATAAATAAGTTAAAATACTGCAACCAAAGGAGTGAGTAGATTACCTTAACTGTAGTTTGTGTCAATAAAATGACACAAATTAGAGAAACAGCATATGGTTGATTCTTTTTGCATTTGATATACGTTTATATTCGGGGCCATGTCAAATGTAAAAATAGGAAATAGAAATGGGTCGCTTTAGCCTGCATAGGAGCATTGTTTAGGCCTACTGATTATATGAATGTTGATGATATGTTCCGCAACATAATTGCAATTCATAGATCTGCATAATATATCTAAATATACCACATACACTGAACTATCCACGTGCTTTAATAATATACCTGAACGTGTCACTTTTAGTCAAGCATATTTGCGTCATTATGTTTCTAAAGATGATATTAATTAACGGTGATATATAATGAAGATAAAACAATTAAGGTCGCCAGTAATTATATGTATTAGACACGATGATTACTGCACCAGATTTGAACAGCATGAATCATATGAACAAAATAATCCTTTTTTTCTAGGTCGGCGGCTGCATAATAACTTGATTGTATCAATATCAGCAAGGGCAGAACATTGTTCTTTCCATTGTCTGATATCTGGTGGCATCCCATCTCTTGGGCGCTTCGGATATTGAACGTAAATAGAATATATCTTCTTTACTTATCTATAATGTTGGACTGCCTCTCAATGATATCCCATTGTGACCTATCAAATCCCACGAGACTAACAGCCTAAATGCTAACAGGAAAGTTTAATATCCTATTGTTTATATTTCGTTAAATAAAAACACCCCAGAGCATATCACCTTTCAAAATGTTATCAATATGAACCAATTTCATGTTGCTAGTAACTACATAACCTGGTCGTGCTCAGCTACGGACAACATGTTGCTAATTCGATGCGAAAATGGTATTCAATTGTTTGCTACGAGACCTACTACTTGCAAAACTAGAACATAGTTTTGGTGTGTCCCTGCAGCTACTCAACTGGCTCAGATGTCCGTGCATTCAGCATAGCATCGTCAGTAGTGCAGCCAACTTCCACCCGTTAGCATTGCAGTTCATGCTGACTCTTCATTGTGCATTGGCACATACCCATACACTTGTATGTATAACCCTATAACAACACAAAGCATCGGGTTGGAGAGTTTAACATCATATGCCAGCTTTGCTTGGAGGTAGAGGTGGGGAATCCCAAATCTAAAGACCTTCTATTAACCTTTTAAGGACGAATGCTGCTTTGAGGCATCAACCGGCCTAGGCTAAATGATGCCTCAGGGTATCAAATCCAAAAATTATACGCAGTTGTTTTAACTTAAATTTCTCTCAGGACGCAGGCATAATATTGAATTCATTATCTTTAAATGATAATTTTTGAATAATCTCATCCATCTTCCCACCTTATTATAGCTGGCTGTCGACCAAACAGGGCCCGTACATTGTCCAGCAGGCACCCAGTGACATGCTTCCACTTAGTGTAGGCCTACCACAACGCCATCTGGTGGACGTTAGCTACAACACTTGCTACGCTTATTTCCAATTCATTCGATAGGTACATCCCGAAGGCGCCTCCAGTCAGCCTACTGCTAAAAAGCTATTGAAGCAGCTTTTGGCTGGCCATCAACAGCGATGCTTTGCAGGTGGGATAGTATAATTCAGTGTGGACAGGTGCTCATATATATTTAGACAGGCTGGCCACCTGGCCCAGTAAAGGAGTGGGTGTTTCGGGTGTAAGGGCAGGCTGGCGCTCCTCAGACCGCTGCTGGCCTGGAATTAGAACCCCAAAAGAGGATCTGATGCTGCCGGTAGGTGGCCCGGCATGGCCAGTGACACCTTTAGTGCTGTTCCACCTAGCAGATCATCGCCGGTGACATGCCAAATCTGCCGGTGACGACTATACAGGTACTGACCGTGGCTGGCGCCTGGTTGGTGGAATACTCGCTTTACCCAGCTTCTGATAAGTGAACCAACTACGCAACACTATGCGATGCATACGTCAGGATTAAGCCTCCCGAATTACATCAAAGCATGTATCCTGGTTCCATCGGCCCTCTACATCCTTGAATGGGTGCACAAGCCTGGAAGCTTACCAGAACAACGAGATCGTGGACTATTTCTGTTGGCCACTCGGTTACATGGTGGCCACGCCCCTAACTCCAACTATGTTAACCATGCATCGGCTTCAAACTATAAATCCCAAGTCTAAGCCTACATATTCAAGGAAAGCTGCGAGGGCATGCTACTCAAACCAGTCCGCCCCTCCCCCTTTTGCTCCATGGTGCATGGTCACGCCCCTCATGATGAGGCCCAAGCACAGTTCAGACAACGGTGTAGTCCTCATAGCCCTCACACTCCATGATAGACTGTGTCTGTTAAACAGGGATTGCATTAGTGTGGCAAGCCCGGCAGGGAGGTATCAGCTGGATACAACTATGCCACAGAACGAAGCAACAACTGATGGTGGCTATCCTTCTCGGAGGATGAGATTTGGCTAGTCATGGCCGACCGGAAGGGAGCGCATAGACTATCGACCCATGCCAGTCACCTCCAGACTCACCAACTTTCGCCCTACACTACAGACTTCAACTTATGCCCTTGCAGATACTTCATTAGTGCAAACCACCAGTGGGATGCTCCATAGTGTCAGACAGGGGGTGGGACTCCATTAGTGGAAGTGCAACCCTTGAAAGGTGGGGGTCTGTGGCAGAGCCCTGTTGGTTGGGGCGGGTACATAGAACTAAACCCATTTTCTAATATTTGATCACGTGATATGACATGTCATTCTTACTTAAGTTATTTGTTTTATCAAATAATATTAAAGACCATGTCATATAGGTATATTTTCTAAAGGTTTCAGATCAATTGATCAATTATTTCTTCATAAACAATGAAATCGTAAATATGACTAAATTTCATAAATAATAATAAAAGGTGATAGTAGTACATCCACTTAAATAGTCAAGTTGGTAAAAATGTAGCATTTGATACAGAACCGACTTTTCAACTATTACATAGTCTTTATCAAGGTTAATCTGTATAAATTAGATCTACTTAAGTCCTTACTGAAAATTTACTCATTTTACTCATTATCTTGCTCATTTTTCTCATTTGCTATTATGTATAAAGTGATTTTTTTTTGGTAATAGGTTGGCGGTCTGAAGCCCTAGATGAGTCAAGGAATGCTTGATAGTAGTTTTTATTAACGTTGTAACAGGGTTTTAAACATTTAGTTTCTTTGTTGGTGCATTATAACAGGTTGATGATATAAATAGTGAAATACACAATTCGTAGTCCTTAGTGTAGTTAACGTACAGTCTTAGGTAAATGTAATGTCTTAGTAAAATTGTAGGTCGTCCTGGTATTCATAAATAATGCCTCCAGGCATTATCCGGTCTGCAATAGGGAATGCCTCGAGGCATTATCCGGTCTGTGCTGGGGAATGCTTCAAGGCATTATCTGCCATGAAAGGATTGATGAGTGCATCATATTGTTAAGTTGTGTCTACATGTACATGTTTTATTTATCTGTTCACTTCAGACTTCCGGTATCTTTCTTTTTGGGGGAAGTACAGTTATCTTTCTCTGTGGCCCATGTGACTCGTGTCCTTCCTCGCCCGTCGTTCTCATGCGTCTCTTATTATTCCCATTGGGAGAATTCTCCGTCTCATATTTGGCTGGTTTACCTTACATTTTTGGAACAGAGTTTCATTACTAATTGACACTCCTCTGCCATATGCCTCATTTCCCATGGTACTTCTAAGTATTTTGCAGAATTTAACATTCAGGGGCAGGAGCAATGGCAGGGGCAGGAGCAGTGGAGTACTCTGTGTAGTGAAAGGAGGAGGAGGTCTTGCTGGAAGGAGCCTGCTGTAAATGTCAGTGAACCCCACTCATCAACCCTTTCATGGCGGACAATGCCTTGAAGCATTCCCCAGCACAGACTGGATAATGCCTGGAGGCATTATCTATGAAGACCAGGACGACCTACAATTGGTGGATCACTGATTTCCCCAGTGTCGGCTAGGCCCCTGGTCGGGCTATGGGCATAGCCTTTAGCTGTGACCCCATCTGGGGGGTGGGGTCCGGGATGGGGGGGGGGGGGGGGGGGGGGAGTCGTAACGTGACGTTTTTGTGCTAAAGCTCTCTATGGTAGTTAGTGTTCCCAATTTTGCACATGAGTCTGTATATAGAGATAATATTTGCAAAAGGAATTAATGATCCTTTCAGATTTGATTCCCACCAGTGGGATGCTCCATAGTGTCAGACAGGGGGTGGGACTCCATTAGTGGAAGTGCAACCCTTGAAAGGTGGGGGTCTGTGGCAGAGCCCTGTTGGTTGGGGCGGGTACATAGGACTAAACCCATTTTCTATTATTTGATCACGTGATATGACATGTCATTCTTACTTAAATTATTTGTTTTATCAAATAATATTAAAGACCATGTCATATAGGTATATTTTCTAAAGGTTTCAGATCAATTGATCAATTATTTCTTCATAAACAATGAAATCGTAAAAATGACTAAATTTCATAAATAATAATAAAAGGTGATAGTAGTACATCCACTTAAATAGTCAAGTTGGTAAAAATGTAGCATTTGATACAGAACCGACTTTTCAACTATTACATAGTCTTTATCAAGGTTAATCTGTATAAATTAGATCTACTTAAGTCCTTACTGAAAATTTACTCATTTTACTCATTATCTTGCTCATTTTTCTCATTTGCTATTATGTATAAAGTGATTTTTTTTTGGTAATAGGTTGGCGGTCTGAAGCCCTAGATGAGTCAAGGAATGCTTGATAGTAGTTTTTATTAACGTTGTAACAGGGTTTTAAACATTTAGTTTCTTTGTTGGTGCATTATAACAGGTTGATGATATAAATAGTGAAATACACAATTCGTAGTCCTTAGTGTAGTTAACGTACAGTCTTAGGTAAATGTAATGTCTTAGTAAAATTGTAGGTCGTCCTGGTATTCATAAATAATGCCTCCAGGCATTATCCGGTCTGCAATAGGGAATGCCTCGAGGCATTATCCGGTCTGTGCTGGGGAATGCTTCAAGGCATTATCTGCCATGAAAGGATTGATGAGTGCATCATATTGTTAAGTTGTGTCTACATGTACATGTTTTATTTATCTGTTCACTTCAGACTTCCGGTATCTTTCTTTTTGGGGGAAGTACAGTTATCTTTCTCTGTGGCCCATGTGACTCGTGTCCTTCCTCGCCCGTCGTTCTCATGCGTCTCTTATTATTCCCATTGGGAGAATTCTCCGTCTCATATTTGGCTGGTTTACCTTACATTTTTGGAACAGAGTTTCATTACTAATTGACACTCCTCTGCCATATGCCTCATTTCCCATGGTACTTCTAAGTATTTTGCAGAATTTTACATTCAGGGGCAGGAGCAATGGCAGGGGCAGGAGCAGTGGAGTACTCTGTGTAGTGAAAGGAGGAGGAGGTCTTGCTGGAAGGAGCCTGCTGTAAATGTCAGTGAACCCCACTCATCAACCCTTTCATGGCGGACAATGCCTTGAAGCATTCCCCAGCACAGACTGGATAATGCCTGGAGGCATTATCTATGAAGACCAGGACGACCTACAATTGGTGGATCACTGATTTCCCCAGTGTCGGCTAGGCCCCTGGTCGGGCTATGGGCATAGCCTTTAGCTGTGACCCCATCTGGGGGGTGGGGTCCGGGATGGGGGGGGGGGGGGGGGGGGGGGGGAGTCGTAACGTGACGTTTTTGTGCTAAAGCTCTCTATGGTAGTTAGTGTTCCCAATTTTGCACATGAGTCTGTATATAGAGATAATATTTGCAAAAGGAATTAATGATCCTTTCAGATTTGATTTCTTTGACATTTGCTGCTATTTCATGATTTTTTACCAACAGGTTCCAACACCGTATTGACATCCCAAGTATGTTATTATTTTGCCTTTGGAGGCCTTGCATTGAAAATGACTGTCAACAGCCTGGTGACCATATTATGGTTTACCATGACTGTGCCGTCCACATTCAACATAGGAACTTGTAATATTGGTCAGGCTGAGGGAAGTGGTCGTGCATCTCCCTCCCGGCGTCTTTCTCTAATGCGGGCCCCACTGTTTTGTTGTCAGTGCTAGTTATGTCACATAATCCATCATGGTAAGAGTCAGCAAACATCTACCTGAACCTCATCCCAAGGGAGTTGACCACACTCCAACCCGCCATCAGAGCTTGTATCAGAGCCTGACTGACAAGCAGACTTACCTGAGTGCTTCCCCTATGCTGCTTGCAAGGGCTGTGTGGTAGCACAAGTCATTTCCCTCTCATCGAGAAAAACTGACATCAGACCTTGGAATTGGTCCATTTGTACCCTACTTATGCCTTGGACAGTCAGTTCAGGCTGGTGTGAAGCCACACCTGACAACTTCTTTATGACAGATTTTGGTTTTTCAACTCTGATCTTTGGTGGTCCACATTTACCTTTGACCTTGTCCCCCTGCTTGTTGGCCATGTTGGCGAGTTGCTTGACCTAAAATACACGGGCCACATCGAAACTCAGTAAATGCAGCACAAACCCAGAGTGTCAAAACTTCAAAAAAACACTCATGCTTTTAGGTGGAATGATGAACTTTCTCCTCAAAGTATAAAATTCCCCTGAATTTGGTTCTCAAAACTGGATCGAAATGGGTAACTGCTGAGTGGTTTTACTTCCAAGAAGCCACTGTTTGTACCTGGCAAGAGCTACATCTCCTTTGGCCTCAGACTCGTCAGTAAAAAGAAGTAGACTCAGGGATTCAGTTTTGGACTGCCATACAAAGAGACATAACCATTACAAGTATAGTCTATCTTGTTACTCAGTCCCAGACATGGCCACCACAGTGGGAGCGCCACTGCTCACCCCCCGCCCCTATCAAGTATGGGGTCATTTCATTGCATTTCACAGGGATGCCAGTTGGGGCCAGAAACGAAATTGCTACACACCTTTGCAACATGCGAAACCCTTACCTGATGGACCTCCAGGCCTCCCAAGGTCACAGTCGCAGACAATGAAAATGGCAAGCGAGTGACTTTCGCAAAGAAAGTGTATGCAGATATCTGGGCTGGTCAACTTGCTAATTATAAATAAAGACATGAAAAGTAATATTCCCCGATTTTATCGTTGGTTTATTAAAGTTAGAAGCCCAACATAAATGTGCACGAGCAATACTACATAAAATAGCTTCAGTGTGATCAAAGTAATCTCAACATAACATAGACTGAAACCAATCGTCTTGTCGTAACATTTACATCCGTGTTTCGTCATCCACGCCAAGAGGTTTTAACATCCGCAACTTTCAACGTTCAGTGGTAATGTCACAAAGTGCTATCGATTTAGGGGCATAGGCTGATACACTCTTGTTGAACAAAAGAAATGGAGAAACTTCACTTGCCCCTTGTGGTTAGCGACGGCAATATGGTAAGCACGAAGCTTCCGGAAATATAGTATCGTCTCATCATTAAATGGTATATTTGAAACTATACTTGCATGGTGGGGATATATAAACGTCCCATTAAGTGAAACAGCCGTCACAGATTTTTTTTTCATTGCCACAGAAGCTCAATACAGGAAAACGTAATTGCCAAAGCTCTATCACATCTGTCGACTACGAATGTTGGAAACTGGGTTTAAAACCAATGATTCTTTTCACTATTGGTCTATAAAATCTATTAATCTTTATGTATAGGTTTCGTTTATCTTCTTTATCTATTTCATATTCCATTATCTATGCCGGTTTTTTTTAAATTCGGCTATATTATGATTTTTTTAAAGTGGGCTTTGGTATACTATTACCTTACAGCACCCTATTTGAAGAAGATAATTCGAACTAAACATCATTCTGTACATGCCTGAAGTTGCCAACAGCAGTGCTGTAGCAGGTGAGGAAATTAACACAGTATACACCAATATCCAGAACCTTCTTCAAATCAGACCTGATAGAAGTTCCTATCAAACCCTCTGATATACAAATAAGTCTATGATTCTGATACAGAGCTCGCAAACCCAATACCAGAAACAACTAGTATTCTCCGTGAAAACAATATCTGAAGATGCAGTACAAGTTTTCACTACCACTAATCCACTCCAATGAAGACTTTTAATAATGCTGAGATGATGTGATTTTGCAATGTTGGGTCACATTTATAGTAGAAACAAGTATGATAAGGAATATCAACCACGTTCAATATTGACTTATGTTAAGGCCACATGACCCGTCTGTCTCTGTTCCCATTTGATAAAAATAGGAACAGAAAGTGATGTTTTAATCAGTTCACAATATAAATATGTCGAACTGGGAGATCTTTCATTTATTGAACCCAGGAAATCGTTTTGCTTTGGAAATGATAAATCCGGAAAACAAGTGTTCGAGGGTCCGCAACTTTGGCTACAACGGAGAGCTAAAATGTCCTTTTTTAATTGTTTTAACCTCTCTTATCATCGGATTTACATTGATCTCCGGAATAAAAGAATCCTTATATCCGGGGAAATCCCATTCCTGTAAACACAGGGATGTCAGATTGGGTTATGGAAAAAGATAGGAAATTTGTTCATGTGGAATTTACTGCCTCAGATAGACTGAGAAAACATATTGCCAGTGGCCATGGAGTGGGGCGGTTTGTGTGGAGAGGTTTGAAACACTGTTTATTAGTGTGAATGAAGCCCAATCCATTCTTTCTTCAGAAGAAAAAATAATTTTATAAACCGAATATGATAACAAGTATTTCCTTGGAAGAGAGGAAAACTGCCATCTTTAATTATACATATCAGTGGATAAATAAATCTGAGTTATTGCATCGACACTTGCAGCAGATATCATCACTTTCGCCACTCGAAGTCAGAACAGGTTATATGACGTAAGAGTAATCTTTCAGAGTAGAACCAATACATATGATAAATTCAATGAAGCGGCTCACAGTAACATATCTAGCCGCTCCTTGACAAAGCACGTGTTATATCGTCTTGAATACAACGACGTATATCAGGTGTACTAACAGGGCACAAAGGACGTCTTACTAAACCAACTGACAGCGAGTTATTTTACTAGAAAAATTGTTGCAAAAATCCATGTCACTCTAAACACAGAGTTTATCTATAAAAATGAATTAAGGGAAAGAATCCATCCATAACAGAGATTTTGCTGTTGTAGATCGTTGTTTTAATAATCCACCAGGGGTCGACTGTGTCGGGACTGGTCGTCAGAACGAGGCCGACTCCGAGGCGACCTTGACCTCTCTGACCTGTCCTGGCCCCACTTGGACCTCCCATTATCGCCACTGTTGCGGTGACTGCGGTAGGAGTCGCGATGAGATTGGAGGTGGGAGTCTCTGTGGCTGTCGCCATAACTGTCGCCACCAGTGTCACGACCACTGTCACGGGGTCTCTCACGGTCTCCATACCTCCCGTCCCGGCCGTCTCGACCGTCTCGGCCCTCTCGACCGTCCCGGCCCTCTCGGCCGTCCCGACGGCCGTCCCGGATGGACGTCCGGTTGTCACGGTCTCGCTGGACCCTGATCGGCGATCGCGATCTCGATTTGGACCTCGATCGTCTCCTGCGATTGATTTGGGGGGAAAAGCAATGAAAATTCAAATCACACATATGCAGTAAGAAAATGTAAAAACAAGAACCTGTACCTATATACAAAATCTTCACTTCCTGCTAATCCTCAGATGCACTATTACTAAGTCTAATAAATGTAGTTACTCAACAAATATAGAATATTTAAACGGTATTGTAGCAGCGCATCTTATTCTTATACGATTTGGACAATCCAATCATGAACAGTGTACCCTCTCATTCCATGCTATCATATATCTTACTCTCTAGCTAAGGGGTCCCTCCCTACTACAATTTTGCTCCCGACGCACAACAATTAACCCTTTGGCGATGTCGGCGACAAACCGAAAAAAATCGTGGAGGTATCGTGGAGTTTGGCATCAATTCTGTGGGTTTTGTCGCCGAGCTCTACGACGCACCCCAACGCGCTTTACCGAAAAATGTTAATCGTAGAGGGTCTGCAAAATTCAAACATGTTTGAATTTCGTAGCCCGTTGTAGTGCGTCGATTGGGAACATTAGAGTATTGAGTATACGAGTATAATATGGTTATAACTCCTATTTAGATTATCTCCAGAGAAAATATAGTGATTGCATTGTATTCTATGATATTTCAGCTATAATGCAAACTCTTATTATACCAAATGAGTGATTTATAATATATTATAGAGTTTGACCTAACCCAATAGGTAAATTAGACAATTATACATATATATGTATACACACACACCTATACATACACAGATACTATGTAGATAGCGGAAAGTGTTTTTCTGCCTTTTTTTGTCGCAGAGCCCGCGGGTAAAAAAAAGACAACCTTCTTAATATGCAACGACGGACTACGACGCGCTACAATTAACCTCCCGACGGGCTACGATGTCGGCGACAACGGCGGCGCGTGTCGCCGACATTGTCGCCCGTCGGGAGATTAATAGTAGGTTGGAGGGCCTCCCCCCCCCTTACATATAAGAATAACTATGCTATTGTGCAATCGTCGCAATAAAGAATTTCTACCTGTAGGTACGTCGTCCGGGCGACCTGTCGTGGCTGCTCCGGTAGCGGGGTCGCGGCGGGCGGTGGCCCGTCTCCTCCGGCACCATGGAGGAGGAGGAGGAGGTGGGCTCCTCCTTACCATCCCACCCGCTGTGATCCTCGCGCTCTTTGTGCCGCTTCTCTCTCTCTCGCTTCCGCATCTGGATGGCCAGCGCTCGCAGCTCCTCCTCGCGGTCCTGTCAAGCGTTAACAACGTATTGGAGTTACAGCAGATAATCCTTTCGTGAAGACTAATATAGAACTGCATCGAGAATCGTATAAATAGACAATACTCCACGAGTTTGGATGTACCAGAATCGTCATCGAGGTGAAGGTGAAGGTGACGATTATGGCACATCCAAACGAGTGGAGTATTGTCTATTTTACGATTCGAGTGCGGTTCTGGATTTATCTCACCCCTTTCTATGATATTAGATAGCATCAGAATATCAGAATAGTTCGAATATACCTAGCAAATCCATATGACATCATCTCATATTCACTACGCCACGGCCGTGGCGTAGTATTATCACTTTACGGGAGTGAACGTAGAGTATTTTTTCCTAATGTTATTTCTATGGCGAAGCTTGTACCAGGGGTGAGATAAAGCACCAATCTGGAGCTGCTCCCTGGGATTATGGATGTTACAAACACAAGGGATACCGAGAAAATGCCTATTTGGGTGGATATGAAGTACAGGTTAATATCGAAATGTCCAGAAATTTGGGAAACTTCCCGAGTAGGCATTTTCGATTTAGATATTAGTTTGGTTGACTCTTCGGGAAAAGTGTATCTAAAACTTAAGTAATAGAACCATGAAATTACCCTTTCCATTAAAAAATGTAAATCTAGAAGACCAATGACTGAAAGCAAAACGCATTTGGGGAAATAAAGGAACATTAGTATGGTATTGCTGATTGCAATTCAGATCTTTGTTTTTCCTGTTGAGGACATGTTGGCTCCTTTCACTTAGTAAAAATAGTAACACTTACTAAACGTTGCTGCTCCGCTTTAGAGATTTTCTCCTGTTCAGCTTTTTTGTCCATTTTGTCTGTAAAATTTGAAACATGTAATAAAGTACTATATCATAATAGCATTTAAGTTGAATGGGTTTTCTTTAAATATGTTACAAAGATATTCATCAAATACATTGCAGCTACTGAGATAATATTATAAATGTGTCGACTACACTAAGTAAATACTAACAAAAATATAGAGATGCGCAAATCGAATACTTACTTTCCAAGTCTATAATTTATTTCCTAAATCACAGTGACTACAATTAAACTCGGGCAAATCAGTTGTTTACAAATCAATCCTTACATTGCTTATTAAGCGCCGCTTGCATTCTGCGTTTTAGTCGGTCCTGCATACTTAGTCTCGAGGCCTGTAAAATCAATTCTTAACATAAATATCATATTGCATCCACCTATGTCGTTGGCCCATTAAAGGCCCTGGTACCGCCATCAAACAGAAGGCGAAATACAGCCATAAAAATCTGGTCTATGTTGTCTTTCAATAGACCGTATGGCATAAAAGGTAACCTATTTACGTATTATCTGCTAGCGGGTCGATGTGAGGAAATAACTATGACCAAAGGAAGGCAATTGCGCCATCCGAATTCTGGTTTGTGAAATGTGGATTTTGGGGTACAGTATTTGGTCAGGTACATTTTTCTGTGTGCGTCTTTAGTGTATGAACGATGGAGTCTAGATGGAATTTCATCTTGTGATACAGTAAAATCCTTATGAAACAAACATATTCATAACCAGAGAATACGCTTTATCGTATGCAAAAATAAGGTAGTCTATGTAGCTTATTTGCTGTATGCCACAAACATTCTGGCCGGCCCAATACAGTCCTTGTACTGATTCTTATGTGCGATATTAGGTTTCTGCATGACATTAATTAGGCACATATCATTAGCTAAACAGGTTTCTCGCCATGTGAAAAATTGCCACTTTGCTATCAAAAGTTTTATCATAGGCTTAAAAGTACCCATATCTGGCATACTGACAACGTTCAACTTTTAATAAATTTTAATCTGAGGCCAATTCAATGGCATCAATCACTACTTCAGATGAAATAGGAAAACAATTAAAATCATACACTGAATAAAGCAACACCGTTATATACCCAGTCACAGATTAATTTACTCTCTGGAGGGAAATACGAATCAAGCACAGAATATGAGGTCGTGTTAGTAAATGTCTTTAGAGGTGAGGGTGTGGAGATGTTCTAGATTTGGGTGAGGTGTAGAATGTGAGGTTCTTACTGACTTTGGCTGATTTCGCAGCATTACCAAGAGGAATCTGCCCCGTACTTGGCCTGAAAACAGAAAGGACAATATTAGGGATACCACACACGACACACTCCGTAAGCCATTTTCACGTGAACTTTCCGGGGACCAAGACAATCTAGATGGTTTATTTTCTATAAATACTGGTGTGAGATCAGTTGCGCTTGATATTAGAATAAGACTACTCAGACTGACAAAACTACAAAAATAACATATTCCGATACCTTCCCATCTGCAAAACCGCATTCTGCCTAAATCTGTCAAGCTCAATCCAAGCCTCCTAAAGCTCCTTAAAAGATTCTTTACTTCCCGACCATACATTGATCCTCTGTTCACGTTGCTCTGGTTTGACTATTTCTATGGATATGGGTATTAAGACCGTATACTAAGTATGTGCACGCCTACACATATTTGACCACCAGTTTAACTCAAGGATTTGAATAAAAAATACATTACTTTAATTCACGCTTACGACTAGGGTGGGTTAGACAATGCAATCTATTAACACTTACTTCTTTTTCTGGCTTTGCGTTGACTCTTTGGTTTCATCTTCCTCTTCAGAGAAGTTGAGTGATGATGAGGAAGATAGACTGTCCCGTCTGTACCGTTTTATTGGGGTCTCCTTACGAGGTGAATTAGAGCCAGATCTCGACTTCGACCTTGAACCTGACCTTGACCTACTATAGGAGCGAGACCTTGATCGTGAACGAGACGATGACCACGACCTAGAGGAGAGAGGTGATTGTTTTCGTCACATTTGTATATATACACAATGTTACCATGATTTGGATCTGTGTGGTTGTATTCTACACGCAGTTGACACGTAGTATTTCGTAGAGCTAACTACAAGGAAAATACGACCACGCAGATCCAAACCATGGTAATGTTAAATTTATTCCTCACTTTCTCGACTAATTATGAGGAAAGAAATCTTGTTAATAATTGAAAATTCGACACAAGCGCCATGCATTGTTTATATAAAATAGTTCCTATAATACCCGTCAGGTGGCCGAAAAAGCCGTATTCTCCAAGGAGAATATGGCTTTTCGTATTCTACTCAATAGTGATCTGTAGGCTCCATAGTCTTAGTATTGAGACTCTGTAACAGGTGGGTAATAAAACCGAGTATCACATACTAATCGAACACGGCCTGCAACTAAAGACAGTACACGACGCAATTTAATGGAAAACACCTGGAGTCCATAAAAATATAATTCAAACTCTTTAAATAAGTGATAATAATGATGGATCTCTCTAAATAATTTATCATGATGACCAATGAAGTATTCTGAGATTTTGAAAAAGATCTGCCCTCCGCTTCAACTTCGTTCACTATTTAGAAACTTCCAAGATAATTTTTTTGTTGTGAAAGAAATTCTGGAAACAGGTTTGTTTGTTTGTTTGGTTTGATTTAACGTCCAGTCAACCATTATAGGTCCTTACCAGAGTTTCTCAAGGTTCTTTTACATCATGAGGGTGGTGATCGAATCTATGAGATAAATTCAGGTAGAAATCTCTACACATTTACCAAGGTGAGAGTTCTTTTACTTCCCACACCACTTAGACATGGTATGAGATGGATTCGCCTTTGATATAGCAGTAAATCTACCACTGCTGGGGGTGGGACTCAAACCCATAAAGTTCTGGAAACTGGTTTATCATTGTCATTGGTGCCCGGAAGCAGCATGATGCACTTGATCAGGGAATGGCTGGAAGTAACATGCTCCATTTGGCCTGAGAATCCCTGACAGCATGGTGCTTACAGGAGTAGTTTAAATATACATTTCATCCATGTGTAACTTTTTTTCTTTTTTTGTTTTTTTCATCCATGTGTAACTGGTACACATAAAGGTTTGTGTGTTCAAAAATATACTGGAATCAAGTAGATCCTTATAAAAATATCGATATGAGTGTTCTATACAGATAGAAAAAGTACTCCGAATAGGGTACTATGTGGAAAAAATATAGGGTGACCTAAAAACATGCTATCATTTTGAGGATGTGGTTAAAACCACTTCTTTGAAGCGCAAAAGAAAAAGATTCACATTGAAGCGTTAAAGACACCTTGAGTTTTACTTTTATGTAGCGAACGATAGGTATCTCTGTCCTGCAATCACCCACCTGCTTCGAGAACGGGAATATGACCTAGATCTTGAATGTGATCTGGAACTGGAAGTTCTGGAGAACGATCTCGACCGTGACCGACTACGCGAACGGGACCGCGACGGTGAACGGGACCGAGACCGTGAGTGAGACTTTGTTTGGCGTCTATTTCTTGACCTTGACCGCGACCTTGAATACGACCGCCTGTTACGTCGAGGTGATCTTGATCTCCTTGCGATTCCTCGTGATCTTGAGCGACTACGCGACCTTGACCGTGACCTGTGTGAACGGTAATTTGGTTTGCCACGTGACCTTGACCGAGATCGTGACCTTGACCGAGACTTCGCACGGAATCTTGGCTTCTGTGGAGACCTTGACCTTGAGGAGTCTGTTGAGTTGGATCTTCGACGCAACTGAAGTCTCTTTGGCTTTTGTTTCGATGGACTTTTTCTCGTGTTATTTCTGAAAGATTGCACAATATCATCATCCACTGCGTCTATACGATTGCGAGGTAATCCTACAAGAAAAACTTGTTTAGTATCAAATATTGCAGCATTTTTATTCAATGTCATGAATTGTATAATGCAATTTTTTTATCTCGTAATTTTTCCTTTTAAAACGAATAAGTTCTACATGGAAGTGATTTTAGAAAAACCATCAATACAAATCTCAACGTCCCCATAATAAAGGAAACCACTCTCTATAACTTTACATGACATATCAGTGAGAGCATTATCTTTTGATAGTTTAGCTGTTTTACTTATACTGAAGGACCAGCTACACCATATCTCACCTTAGCTGTCCCTTGAAGGGAAAAGCGAAAATAAAATAAGACAAACATAAAGGAGCTATTACACTATGGCCATAGCCTAGAATAGTTGATTACAATAAGTACATGAGTAAAGACTTAACAGCTACTGTCACTCAACATGTGCTACCTGCTTGTACACCAGGCTGTTCGACCGCCCATAGTGGTTAATCATTCCTTCGTGTAAGTCAGTTTTGCGTCACAACCAAAGTCTTATCACAATTTCACCACCAGATACTGGCAAGAGGCCGGTCCACTTCGCTCCATTCTAACGTGTGAGACAAAGTTTCCCAAATTCCAACTGATGCGTCTGGGGTCGGTCTCATACCGTTACAAACTACTTTCATGTGTGTTTGCTAGGATGAGACAAAGTGGACACGTTTACATAATCGTCTCTGATTCTGATCGCATATGGCCGCGTTAAGTCCATGCGCCATATATATTTGGGGTTATTTTTCGTGTTTTTTTTTCTTTTACCGACATGGTGGTGAGAAGGTTTGACAGTGACAAGCGTCTGAGTAGCAGAAGTGGTACGTGTGTGATACTGGACCGCAGGAAGGGGATACTAAAACTGAGCACCGACCGGGGCGACTGGGTCAAGTTTGCGGATTGTAAATGAGGCGGGAGGCTGGGTCCCTGCACCACGCCATGGCCTTCGTCAGAGCTGCCGCCGCCGAAGCTGGTGATGAACTGCACGCCGCCGGCGGGGCGAGGGGACGGCGACCGGGACCGAGACGACGACGACCTATAGTGAATTAACATAAGAAATATTTAGCTTTTTGTTTTTCGATGATGGTGTGGAATAAAGAAATGACATATCGAATTTCTAGTGCAGAATCACAAAGATAAAAATGCATTTTCTACAATCTTGGTAGGTCATATAGAAAAAAGATGAGGGTTAAACCACTATCAATCAGGGTTACCACAGAAATTTGATGAATGAATCCCATGACTCTCCCTTGATTTTTCCAAAACATTTTGCCTTTTTCTACTGATACAATTCTCACGTGGTATCCTGTTCGCGGGAACATTTTGTATCCATACCAAGCAGTTTGTTGTTTGATTGATAAAAATACAAGAGTACATGTGTATCTTTAATTGGCCTCCGCCACCTCTCACAACCATCCGATATACTGATATCATCATGCCGAAATCAGAACTCAAATGGAAGACTGTCATAGCCAAAACTATTAACCATCAGTAGTTTTCCAGAACGATCGACAGTTTTCTTTGACTTTTAGTAGAAGACGTCTGCTTTTACTTTTGCCTCAATTTCAATCACAATTTTAGAAGCCTTTTAAAAAATGTTTATTTCCTATTTCATGAGGCCATGGCCTGATTGATTAATTCTAACCTTTAATGTTACATCACAATACAGACAACATGGATAACCCTTGTGTCACACTTACATATCGATATGTAAAACAATGAGTCTAATCGGATTAAATCAGTTTCGAATGTTTTAAGGTAGCATTGATTGGGAGTTGGTTGCCTACAAATCGCAAAAGATAGGCAGATGTAATGAAATGATAAACTTACCCTCTCTTTATGGTTTCACGTTTTGGGCTCTCTCTGGCAGCATAGCTTAAGATCATAGAGTAAAATAATTATTGCGTCATGTTTTAAAAATACAGAACAATCACAACTACAATCTTGATAATAGTAAAATTAAACTAAATATCTTATCGAATACAAAGGCTATTTATATCAAATTAAAAAATATAGAAAATAAAATACAGACATATACTTGGAAGCAGTTTAGGTCATTCACTGATATTTCTATGACAGCCGACTGGAATAAAGTTATGGGATACTTTTATATATACATATTCCAGATTTGTTTCCTTTGTAAAAGTACATCTGGGTAATTGACCTACCGACCAGAGGCCCCACACCATGCCCCCACTGTTTTACGACCCTGTCGCCACGCGGGTACCCCATGCAGGTCGCAAAGCTAAGTAGCTCCACACTGATACACACTAAAAACCATACAAAGCCAGATCCTTCTCTGTCGACCTGGCTGCATTTCAGATATCTTTTCTCTTGATTATACCTCACTGACTCCCCTAAACTGATATCTCACTGACATCCCTACACTGACTTCAGGCAAGATGCTTCTGATAAGAGAAATATCTATATTCAATTGATTTAGCAAGGATTTTAAGGAAACCTCAAGGTGGATGCCAAAGTTCAGAGACGACAGATCTATGTCCATATATCTGTATGTCTCTGTGTGTATGACTGTGTATAGGAGTTTTTATCTATATGTCTGTGTGTATGACTGTGACTTGCAGCATATATGTGTATCTCTGACTATTTGTGTATTACTCTGGGTGTGCCTGTGTGCAAGACTATGGACATTTGTAAATCTCTCAGTACATGACAGTGAATAAAGTGTTTATATCCATGTTTATGTGTGTAACTGTCTGTGTGTATGACCGTCTATAAGTATTAGAATATAGAGTAGTGTCTGCCTATGCCTCTGTGTAGGAGTGTACCTGTCTTTTTATCTATCTGTGTGTTTCTGTCTGAGTGTATTATTGTGTGCAGGTGTGTCTATGTATTACCGTGTTTGGAATTCCCTATATCAATGACTGTGTGTGTATTACTCTGTGTATGTGTGTCTCTGACTAAATGTCTCTGAAAAAACAATGTGAAGGAATATCTTCCTATATGTATATGTGTATTATTATATACCTATGCACAAACTCAGTGTAAATACGTACTGCTCCTAGAGGTACAGTTATCGTACACAGAATGCACTGTACGCCGTGAATCTGTGTACTGGTGCCTTTGGATACTGACAGACTGCACGCTTTGGCTGACAGACTGCATGCTTTGAAAAAATAACGCAATCTGATTGGTAGAGAGGCCGACAACAGAGGCTCGTTCAGAACGAATTTCTCCGAAACAACTCATAAATCTACCCCGTATTGTCACCATAACCATGGTTTCACATATTACTGTATATAAGTGTATTTGTCTGTGAACAATACTGTATATGTATGTGTGTATCTCTCTGTGTATGACTGTGAGTAAGAGTGTTTATCCTACCCCTAATATAAAATCCCATAGGCTTAACATTGGGTTTCCGTATGCCACGCTGACAGGCATACGGAGTTTTATATGCCACTAGTGGCATACAGCACTGTTATCACGTAATATTCCAAAATCGAGGAGATAGGGTAGGATAAAATCAAAACCTGATTCGTTTTAATCTTGGCCACCGCATTCCACTCCTGAAGTTTTGGCTCTGGACTTTACTCGGCTTTGCCTCATGAAGTCACTGTGCCAAACTCCAGTTGTGGAATACGGTGGACAAGATTAAACCTCATCCAGTTTTACGATATTCTATCTATTTTTTTTTTCATTTCTTTTTTTTCTTTCATTCTTTTATTTATACTGGAATTCCATCTTAGGCTCACAGGCCTGTCTTCCTTTTGGCCAGTCTTTACAGCTTAGTAAGTAAGAAATTTCTTATAGACTATAAGAGCAGCCATTTTTGGCTGACAAAGCATGCTTACTGCATTTGTTTATACGAGTACTTTTGTTTGCAGGTGTCAGTTACACCTGTCATTTCCCTTTATGCTTTTATGTTTTAATTAGTGTCTTGCCCACTAAAATTTTAGTGTGCCATGTTTTAAGATTTTGGTGTATGGATGCTATATTTACATCTTTACTCTGGGTTTTTTTATTGGTTATTTAGTGTTTTTCTTATACTTGTGATAACTTTTGGGTGTTCACGAATATACTTTTTTAGTTTTTCGGGGATATCAGGATCAGCGTTGGCTACAGGTAAGGCGTTCCACACCCTAGCACACTGATATTGTACACTGCGTGTGTACAAAGTACAGTTTGGTTTTCTTATTTTCAAAAGGGTTTAATCGTGTGCTCGCGTTGGTATGGTTCTCGCATCTACATGATCATCGATTTTACTTCTCTTCAGGGCTTCCCGTAGGAAACTTCCTGTGCATCTGTCGTGTATTGTTGGAAACTTATATGTGTCATGTAGTTGCTTCGTGTTCGGCTTCGGGTAGCCGGTTACTGCTAACCTCAGGCACTTGTTTTGACATACCTGGAGTCTGCCTAACAGTAGTTTGGGTCCTGCATTATATATAATGTCCCCGTAATCAATATACGGTCTTATTTGTTGTTTGTATAGTTGGATTGCTGCATGGTCTGTTATGTAGGGGCGTATTTTGTGTAATAGAAAGATCTTGTGGGATAGGTTGTGTAATAGCGATGTAACATGTTTACGGAAACTTAATATATTGTCAAGTGTTATACCTAAGTATTTGTAGTATATGTCTGTATGTATATATCTGTATGTATGAATGTGTATGAGTATTTCTGTTCATATGTCCCTGTGTCTGTCTGTTGGTATATATATATATTATGACAGTGAGTGTTTGTCTTATATATTTGTGTATCTGTCCATGTGTAAGATTGTGTATAGATGTGTCTATATTTCTATGTATCTGTCTGTAATTAAGGCTGTGTGCGGGAGTGTCTATATGTATGCGTGCAACTTTTTTTGGATAACTTTTATTAGGGTCATAAATACGAGGTATCTCGTTTTTAAACCAAGCTTGGCATAGCCGTTCTTCCGCTTGGTCCCTCTTGTTGACAGTATGGTATACAGAGTAATACTGAAGAGGCTGCAACGTAATCTCATCAATTATATTAGGGTTCACATAATATAGTAACAGAAGACCGTATTAATATCTTGAGCATAACATCTTGGTAGTATTTCAAGTAGGTGGTTACAACATACAATTGTTATATGATACTTTTCCAGGCAGTAAGAGCTGTGTGAAAACTAGGACTGTTGCAACACAAGCAGCCGGTTATCTTTCCACTATAGGTAGCTATGTGTGTGTCCATGACTCAATGCAGGAGTATCTGTGTTTATTTAACTGTGTTTCATATCTAAACTCTGAAAATGGGTAGTAGGAATGCATGGCAGACATGTAAAGGTGGTGAAAGTTATTTTGGAACTATTTGTGGGCTATCTAATGTAATTTTGTCACAGATAGTAACATTGTGTACCCCTGCTACCTACTAGACTCAATGTGTGAGTAACTCCAAAATAACTAAGTTTGGGGATGTTCAGAGCAGGACTGAAACGCACACTACATGGAGGCGACCTGTTGACACTGATCTGGGTGCCGGAAGGCCCGCTGCACCCGTCAGTCAAACCCCGATGGTAGGTCAATTGTTTGTATGCAATTCATACCTTGGCGGGCTGATCTGTCGCCCTTTTAATTTCCTTTCTTTGTATGCTCTTCTTTCACGCCGAGACTTGCGACCCTTGAATGAAGAACACAGAACTTATATCAAAGTAACAGGAAATTACATTGGTTATACAAATTAGTAAAGCACTTACTGACCTGATTACTCTAAATATGTATTGAGAACATTTGAAACTGTCTAGTAGGTCTTAACTTAATAGTTTTTCTTTGTATCTTGAAAAGTTGTTAACCCTGCTAAAACTTTTACAATTTCTTCATTTGGTAAAATTCCCTTGCTATAATTAATAGTTTAAATATTATAAACAGTACAACACATCAGAGTGGACTTACGGAAAACTGCGCTTTTTCTTCTTCTAAAATCTTCGCTAGGCGAAGGGCTTCTTCCTCCTCCTTGTCACGATGCAACGCACTAGGCAAAACAGAAAAAAAGTTCTAAAAAATCTGAATATGCTGTTTAACACGAGTAGAACAATCATCCCAATCTGATACTATAATTAAAGAACTGTATCGCTGTACATAAATCTGGTAACTTATGAATACATGTTGAATACTTACTCGACGTAGTCAGTCTCCACCATGCCATATTGAGTGGAACACATATTCAACATCTGTGCTTGTTCTTCTGTCAGCAAATCTACGTCCAATGCCATATCTGCAGATATATTTTCCACAACCAAATGAAGAGTACGTAAATATACTGATTTTTTAATAGTTCACTGTCATAGTTATATATCCACTTTGGTAAAAAGAAAATCAGATTCCAAATATCATCTATATAGAATTGTCATTGAGGGCTTGGGAAATCCGAAAATGTGGTACATCTTTCCAGCTACTAGATAGCCTGGAAGCCTGGCCTATGTGCTCACATATTAGGCCAGGTTGGTACTGCCGCTTTGTTAGATGCACTGCGGAATTGATATCTGACCAATCATATGGGTTTCTCATATTCAGATCTCATATTATCTTGTGTCAAAGGCGTCAAATGTGTGGGATAGTTAGAAAAACACATAAATGACATCCTATAATACTATCACTTGAACTTGCCACACAGACTGTTTGGACGATCCCTGTGACAAGGTTGGTTGGTTGGTTGGTTGGTTTGATTTAACGTCCAGTTAACCATTGCAGGTTCTCACCAGACTTTCTCAAGGTTCTATTACACCACAACGGTGGTGATCGAATCTATAAAATGAATTTAGGTGGAAATCTCACCCCTACACATTTACCGAGGTGAGAGTTCTTGTACTTCCCATACTACATAGACATGGTATGAGAAGGATGTTGTACTACTATCTAAATCAGTTTTTTCGGTAAACATTTTCACAAGATATCTTCCATCTTTCAAGAAGTTGACATTAGTTTATTTTGACTGTCATTCATTTTAAACCCAATGTGAACAAGTTATTTTGGGGATCTCATGAGGGAAAGAGCCGTGCCTTCCAAAGGTCATGGTCGCTCAGAATATCCCTCTACCTATCCTATCACTTATTTGGCCAGGGAACTAGACTTTTGCTACGATCATTTAGATATTACGATATTTCATATAGAGTACTATTAAGAGCCCTATCACTAACGGGGATGGGATGGGCGATAGTGATTATTATAGAGCTCCAAGCGTCAGGATGTCATTTAGTGCAAGAGTTAACTACACTAAAACTACACTGATGTAACCATACCAAGGTCCACTTCATCATCAGAGAGTATATCCTTTTCTTCTTCTTCCTCCTCTTCCTCTTCTCCTTCTTCCGGGTTCTGCAGCTCTGACTGGGGGTTCGGCGTGCTGTCCTCGTACACAAATCCGATGGCAGCTTTATCCTTAGAGAACCTGTTAAGCAAAATATCGTACCTCAAATAACTGCGGCCAAATGTTTAATGGCAGTTGAAAAGCTATGCACCCAAAGCACTTCCCTTTTATGAATGAACTAATGAATGAATGAATCTTACTTTTTCTTTTCCTCAGCTGCTATTTTCGTCTGCTGAGTTTCAATTGCACCAAACTGTTCGTCCATATAAATCTGCTGTAAGCACTGCTCTTCCGTTACTGCAAGACACAAAAAAACACTTGTTAATTGAAAGCAATATCTTATCACTATATATTACATGTATTTTAATACAAGAGCTAAGTGTGCATTTCGAAATAGAACTCTTGGCCTTTTAAGGCCAAATGGGCGGATGGACACATCTAAAACTCAATACAAGTAGCTCAAGACATCTTGAACATTATTTAAAGAAAATTATATATGAGTGCACACAGGAACTGAGACCTGTCTGCAAGGTCCCTGGCCATGTGCATCAAAATGGGGGACAAAGCTCTGTGTCTATGTGTACAAATAAAGTAGGTCAAGCCAATGGGGGGGGGGGGGGGGGGATAAATGATATTCCGAATGATTTAAAAAACCAATACCAATGGACTGGGTCTCAACCAATTCCTCGAAAATAGTTATGAACCATTCTGACTTCTTTTCATCTTGTAAAAATGCTGAATAAACCATCCACTCATACACCTGCTGTTCCCCCTCACATTATGGCAAAAATACATGAATAGCACATCAAATATATGTTTCACCTAAATAATGAGACTTCCAAAGGTGTAAGCAACTGTCAATGCCACTTATGGAGATAGTAAATATATCACCGATGCTCAATGTAAATCAATATTGAGTAAACATCTGTTGGGTATGCCCATTTCACCCAACATCTTCCCTGCTTTTAACAAATACTTGAATATCTCAGTAAATATAGATTCTACCTAGAAAATTCCACTTCCTAGCATCTACTGTTTTTTATTGTCTTTCAAATATGTCCATAAAGGAGTTCTTAAAAAGGGACCTGTGACTACAAATGTCCCCCCCAAACTGACTACAATAGTTTTTTTAAATCCATACCAAAATACTAGATATCAAAACTGTTAGGCATTGTAATACCATAAAACCTTCAGTCCAAAACAGAAATTATATTCCTATCTGTACTTAATTAGCCATAAGAGGCAAAAATGTGGCCAGGTCACCTAGTGACTCTACAAGCAGTTGTACTACAGTAGGTTATAGCCATAACCTAAAGACCAACCGTCCACCTGCTAATAATATAGTGGCAATATAAACATCACTCATAACTGTTGACGTTCATGTTAATTCATAGTGAGTTATTGGATACAATTAAGCAGCAAATGAATTCTAACTTAACATTCTAAAATTTATCAACCCAAGAACAGTTAAAACTTACTGCCTGCACATTCGTTCTGCACAAGGATTCGATAACGTTCATAGTTAATCTGACGCATTTCTTCTTCATCATCGGCAGTCATCCTACAAAAGAAAAAATACATCCTACATGTATAGTTCTCCTTGAATGTGTATCAGAGATATATATCTCATATCCTTTAAACAAATATTACATATATTGAAAGTTCAAATAAGAATGCTGTCTATGATATAGCAATTGGTGTATATAGTTTACACACCTACTTTGTACAGGATATGCTTTTGAAAATCAATTTCGATAAAGCAGCCTCCTTATTAGGTTCCACTCGGTTCATCCTACTCTCTGGACCCCTCTATATTTCATAACAGCTCATAAATGTTAAGGAAAGTGACCCAAATGTAGTTGGTTCTAAGGTAATCAGTCACAAAGCGTTGTGGAAAGGCTTGATTTGCCTGATCTGACTGTTGTTGTTATTTAGGTACTTTAACGTCGAATATGTTCTATTAGACTTACTTTGGGTTTAAAGGTGATCAAATCTATGAGATGAATTTAGATAGAAATCTCACCCCTTCACATTTACTGAGGTGAGATTCCTTTTAGTTCCCACACCACATAGACATGGTATGAGAACGATTGGCCTTTGAGATAGCAGTAAATCTACAACCGCTGGGGGAGAAGGAGAAGAGTGGCTACAATGGGACTTAAACCCAGAAGGTCATACAACCTTGGGGTTTACAAGTCCTGTGCCTTAACCACTGAGCTAAATCCGAACCTCTGCCTCTGGCAAGTTCTTGTTCATACTTACGGCAAAGGGGCACTAAGTCTGTCGTCGATGTGGTCAAGGTTGGCACGAACATCAAACCTATCTATCATGATGTCCTGGTTTCCTTGCCATGGCATCCTAGAAATATGTTATGACAAAAATTATTCATGACTTCAGTTTCATAATTTGCAATTAACATTTGATTTAAAGAAGATTTTTCAAGGTCAATCACTTCCAGTTTATAACCTTGCGCTTTGGGTCCAATGGTCCAATGTCTACTCTATTGTTATTCAATATTAAGATGGGTGATAAATACAAATACATACACAGACCGCATCAAATTGCTCTTTTCGATAGACTGCATATATTTTCGGAGAATATCAATTCTGCTGAATTGGGTGAGTATGAATCTTAATAATATTCTTAGTGGTTTGGTTTGGTCTGTTGTAGACCCTTAGGATTATAGCAACATAACAAGGTTCAAATTTGTCACTACTTTTACGTCACAGGGATAGTGATCAAATCAATGAGATGAATTAAGTCAGAAATTTCAGCCCCACATATTCACTAATGCAAGAATTCTTTACTTCTCAGTATTTTGTGTTTTTTCGTTGGGGTAGTTTAACGACCAATATGTTCTATTAGACTTTGACTTCCCCGACCACAAAGACATGTTATAATGACTGGGTTCTTATAGAGTAGTAGGTCTACCACAGCTGGGAAATATCTAGTGACTCACATGCTCTGTGGCCCTTCTGCAGCAATCGCCACCGACATTTCGAGGTGAATCTTAGTTGGCCTCCCATAGATTCGCAAGAATTGCGTCGGGTCAAGTTTCTGGATGAGAAAACACCAACAATTATGCAAATCTATGGCAAATATACAGAGGACATATTCAAAATCGAGAATACGAATCTTTATCATTGATTATCTACAATCAAATTAGGACTTTCAGGTTAAGGTTTTTTTTGGGAGTATTATAATTTCATTAGTATTTGTAATTTGTTCAACAATTCTTCATTGAAGCATGTTATGATCATAATTGATATTCTGAGATCTTAATTCAAGCAGAGTTTGGATAAAAGGATTAGAACATCACAAATTATATGATTGATCTACTCAAATACTATTTATTTTCGTTGTAAATATTCAAATATTTCTTACAATTTTTTCATAGTACTCCCGCCTCCTTTCGGCTCTTTTTTTATAGTCCACCATCAGGCCTCGGATCTTTCTCTCCTGTCGTCTTGCCTCATGCCACATTACTAAGCCGCTTGTTGCTCTCAATCACATGAGAGCGATACAGCTGTCTGCAATCGAATGTAATTAATTGTTAAGAAAACCAGTTTATCTATTGAGATGTGTGCGTGAATTCATACACAAGATTACCATCATTTGGATCTGCGTGGTCGTATTCTCTCAAAATAAAAAATGCATAGTAATTCTCCGAGCGAAAGCGAGGAGTATTGCGTAGCATCAACTAACTACAAGGAGAATACACCACACAGATTGAATCATGGTAATGTTGTATTTATTACTCACCTATCGACTAATTATTAGGAAAAAATCTTTTACAAAATTAGAAATTCGATGCAAGCGCAGTGCATTGTTTAAATAAAGTAGTTCCTATAATGCCCGTCAGGTGGCCGAAAAGCTGTATTCTCCTAGGAGAATACGGCTTTTTCAGAATCTACTCAGTAGCGATCTGTAGGCTCTATAAGCATATACTATGGAGACTCTGTATCAGCTAGGTAATATTTGTTTATATGTTTGGTTTAATTTAATGTCCAGTCAACCATTGTAGGTCCTTACCAGACTTTCTCAAGGTTCTCTTACACCACGAGGGTGGTGATTGAATCTATGTAATGAATTCAGGTAGAAATTTCACCCCTACACATTTACCGAGGTGAGAGTTCCTTTACTTCCAACACCACATAGACATGGTATGAGAAGGATTGGCCTTTGGTGTAGCAGTAAATCTACCACTGCTGGGGGTGCGAACCACAAAACCCTACAACCTTGGGGTTACAAGTCCAGTGCTCTAATGACTGAACTAACTCCGCACCCCCAGGGTAGGTAATAAATGCAGGTACTTTGTCAGTTCTAAAACTGATAGTCTTTTCTCCTAGTCGGATGCAGACTTCCATTTAAAAAACACACCTACTTCCAGGTCGACACGACAAATCTGCCAGTCACGGAAGTAGGTGGCACTACAGCCCCCTCCTAGCCATGGGCAGAACCATCTTGCTGAAGCACATATGTATTGCTAAGCCCACAGTCCGCTTCGGACATTCATTTCTAATAGTAGTGGTCAAATAATCAATCTGAAAATGTTTTACACTATGCACTATGTGTTCCTGGTTACCCCCCCCCCCCCCCCAATACCTAGCAAAACTTTACCCTACCTAAACTTTATTTTTGCATCTACAGAGCTTGAGAAACATGGTTTCTCATGAAAAATATGCAAAACACGGACATAATATACAGAAAAAATATGGACTCTAAAAATCTACAATAAACCTTTTCACAGATTTCAGATTATATGCTGTTTTCTGTAAAACAAAAATGGAAAAGCCAGAAACGGCAGCTGCCACTGGAGCGCTAAGAGATTGCTAGTGCCATGAATTTCCTTGTCTGTGGATCTGACTGTTTATTCTAAATGTTTGCATCCTAGTTGAGAGTTTTTTATGTCTGAACCAGAGGGTTGTTGTCAAAGAGGTAAAAGGTATTCGTTCTCAAACTGGTATTAAGGTATAACCTTTCATCTGCAAGCCGTTTGGTCCCATTCAGATCACATTTATCACAATGTAGCTATTGTTATATATTGACATTAAAAGTTATGAGCACCACTAGTTGTTGCTTTTAAATAGAATATATTTCCAATTCAATACCTAATTTACACGATATATACTTCTTAGCCCCCCACCCCCAAAATAAGTTATACCTCTTAGTCTTATGTGGGTGGGTGGGGTGGGGGGTCGAAAGCCATCCTCTGGTTTTAATTTCGTATTTTGTAGGATCATTATTCAAGTAGTTAGCTGCCGAAATTTATTTGGCGACCCGCCTAGGCCGGACGCCATAGCGGCCGGGGCTGGACGCAACGAGAGGCCGGAACAACCTGGTAGCGAATTATTAAGCTAGGATTCTGTGTGCATCACTCAGTCATGGTCTCTTGGACTAGGTGTTAGCCCGCCCGTTTGTTTACTGAATAAATAAAGATTTAAATTTTCCAGAATCATTTAGGTATAGAAAGTTATGTGGGCTCAAATTCTAGACTTTCTGGAAGTCAAAAACGAATTTTCAGCGATAAACAATGTTCTGGTGTTCGGACCAAAACATTGTTAAAACACTAAACAGTAAGATTTCATCAATTTTTAAGAGGTATTGTAAGTATTGCCACCGCCTACCCCTTTCAACTTAAATCGAGAAAGAGCTTAAAAATAACAGCCCGAGATTATTGAATGCATTGATTTAGCCAGTAATAAGCAGTGTGGGCGTGAATATTTTACCTAGCATTGATCATTTGATTGAATGATGGGATTGTCATGATGATGTGACTCAGTATCAATGCATCTAGTCAGACGAGTCCGACCCTATACTAGTATTACGGGGGGTATTACGGCCGATATTATAGAGAAACAGGCTTACTGTTTCCGTACGGATAAAATACGCGGTAAAATCGGCGATCAGATGAACCGATGCCGGAGACAGAGGTTCATCTGATCGCCGATTTTACCAAGTATTTTATCCGTACGGAGACAGTCAGCCTGTTTCTCTATTATTATATACCTGAAAATATCCGATTTCTAACCTTGCTTCTGGGGGAGATTTTGGATTTCCCCGCTGTACATGCCCCATACACCACATATATACCCCGTACGTCACCTAGGTGTCGTACGGATATACATATGACATGGGTAGGAGCGGGCCGTATGTGTAGGATATACTACCACAGGTATATAATAATACTCCGGACCGTTTCTACCTGCTACCTTACGGAATAGTACTGTTAGGGTCGCCCACGACTACAATGCATCATTACGGGATCTTATTTTTAAAAGAAAATACTAACATGTGGTAAGGACTACACGTAGTTATAAAAACACAACTCTAATTCGCATTTATAGTTATTCTAGTGAGGGAAACGAACGAAGAGCGAGCCATCTCTGACTATTTGCTTCTGAGATGCGAGATAGTTTACTGACACTTACAGGTCAAATCTGTCATGCTCCTACCTCAGTCAACGGAACTCAACAAAATGGGACAAGTGTCAGGCAGAATGGTTATCAACGTTAATCACATGTGTCGTATCCGGAGAGTATTTAGACTACATATTTTGGGGCCTTGTAGCTTAAACTTCTAACCGAATACTTACAGATGCATTTATATCCTACTGCCCAAGGAATTAGACATAAAATCCGCTGGTACTTCGAGCGATAAATGGGGATGGTAAGCTGGGGTTTATCACCTCTCGCTCGCGCGAGAATCATCTGCTGCTGGTACCCTGCCCGCTTCACTGCTACTAAACTGTGCCACCGATTCCTTTTTGTATGTGACCAGGAAAATGATAAACAAATAAAGCGTACTCACTGAAAATCTATCAAAAAGGTAAAGATATCGAAAATTGATGACTTGTTTGCTATGCAATTTTACCAAAATTGATTGGTGCTCGAGTATAGCTCGGGAATCATCGGAATGTTGCTGGCGCCATCTTCCGGAAACAAAATGACATCGTTTAACTTTAAGCGTCTTTTAGTAGCAGGTAAGTTACTTGGATGTTATTCACGACTGGCAAACTTGTATTATCAAGATCATGGGAATATCGGTATTATGGCTAAGGTGTCGCGGACATTCTGATGCTAACTGTAAAATTGTACCAAGCAAAGAAAACGTTGAATATGAAAACTTATTCAACGCGAATGTCAAAGCTAAATCAAGATGATTATTTCAATATCAATGGGTCTATTTAGTATTAGAACTAATAGAAGGCTTGCGGTGTAAACGATGGATTCGAGATATTATTTTCTTGAATATGGGTATTGTGGGTGGGGTGGGTGTAATTTTCCATTAAATATTTCTGTGAGGGGGGGGGGGGGGTAGGTGTGTTTCTGGTGAAACCTTTCTGGTTACCCCCCCCCCCCCCCCTCCTACCTAGCGAAACCTTACCCTAACTAGAATTTGTCTTGCCTCTGCAGAGTTTGTGATACGTAGTCAGACATACAGGGGTCATACAGGAGCCTTTAAAACCTTTATTTTCAGAATTTAGACTTTAAAGCCTTTATTTCCAATTTTGAGCCTTTAAATGCCCTTATTTTCAGGTCTGAACCTTTATTTTTTTATAAATGGAACTATTCTATTATGAAACCAGTATTTTTTTGCTTGCATTCTTCATGAAATGAAAATTGAAAGGAAAGAGAAGCCAAATTCTGTTTGCTCCAAGGTTATCCATGTATTCATATCTTATAAAAGGGTTCTGACAGCACCTTGAAATCCTTAAAAATGGGATAACCTGGAATAATCATGAAATATGGAATTTTAAAATTCTATAGATATAGCCTGGAATGTTCACAACCTGCAGCATTTAATTATATTTCTTCACATTTTTTACAACAGTAGGAATTTTGTCTCTTTATATAAATCTGTGAATCGTTATCATGCCTTGGAATTGAAAACACTAAAGTGTGTGTGTGTGTGTGTGTGTGTGGGGGGGGGGGGGAATGCCCACTGCAGTCCCAACACACTCCAACAAGCCTTATAACAAGCCTGGGGTGGGCAGTTAGCTCAGAGGTTTGAGCACTGGCCTTGTAACCCCAAGGTAATAGGACTTTGTGGGTTCGATTCTCACCCCCAGCAGTGGTAAATTGACTGCTATATCAAAGGCCAATCCTTCTCATACCATGTCTATGTGGTGTCAGGGATGTCAGTTTTCCTTGTTTCCGTGGAATTCCTTGTTTTCATTTTTGGAATAAGAAATCCTTTTTTTCTTGTGTAAAATTAACATAACTAAAAAATACTCATAGATTACCTAATTAACCTGCCTCCAAACCCATGTTCCGTAGTGATAATGTTATTTGTATCTACTATATTTCAGGTCTTTTTTGTGTATATATAATTCTAATGTCTAACCATGTATTGCTGGGAAAAATATTTCCTTGTTTTTTTCTGACCCCAACTGACATCCCTGTGGTGTGGGAAGTAAAAGAACGCTCACCTCAGTAAATGTGTAGTAGTGAGATTTTTACCTGAATTCATTACATCGATTCGATCACCACCCTTGTGGTGTAGAAGAACCTTGAGAAAGTCTGGGAAGGACCTATTCACCACTTGCACATAAGCGTGGCGCTGTGATCAAGCGTAAGCCCGGGTTGCGCTGGTTGTATATAACAAGGCTCTGCTTGCCGAAAACCAGCAACATGTTCCCATTCGAAAACGAGACTTGCTACCTGACCTGGATCGGCAGCATGGTTTCAGAACCATAACCCCAGAGTTAACTAAAAATGTAATTTGTTGTCGTGTCGTGAATAAAAGGACAATCTTTATAAATAAAACTTTGTCAAAAAGCTAAAACTTGGGCCTATTTGTTGGAATAATATCATATACCTGTGTTACGGCTAAGAATTCCAGTCATAGATTGAACATCCGAATTATTTAGTTGATACAGAATAAAAATATGTTACCTTCCTGTTTTCACACTGATTTAATCAAAAATCTATTGCGATGACCTATAGAAATTAATATCCTACCTTCATAGGCATTTCAAGACGATTAAAATGATACCAATATTACCAGGCTGTGATAGATATTTCCTCTGAAAATGGACTATTAATACAGATGACAAAGTATCCAAAAGAGTGCTAATGAAAGGTCAAATAGACACATTTACAGAAAAATGGCTACCATACCTGGTATAGCAAAAGTCATAGCTTTCATTTGATACAATCAAATTGCTGCTACACTTCCATGGAACCAAAGTCCACTTTTTCAGGGGCTGGCCCCCCTGACTAATATGACAATCTATACTCAACCTGGTATCTGGCAGGAAGATTAGTATAGAACCTGAGATCCTTCTATACTGATTGCTAGGGATCTCAGGTAACAACCATTTTAGCGGCCATCAGTTAGCGATCACCTGTGGTTCTCTGTGACCACCTCTGAAAGAAACATGCCACCATTAATCTCCCAAACTGTCTTACAATAGCTCTCCAATCTAAGTTATAAGTAGATCTAAGCTAGCGATCGTCACTACTGAAAAACACCCCCAGGCTATTTGTGTAATCTATAAACTTCATCTGAGGACACTGCGTATCATACAACACCGAACATCGCAGCTGTTCTATCTGGAAACGAGAAGAAATATGCATATACTTGACTTTATGTACAAGCAGCTGGGAACTGACTTGCAAGCTCTCAACCCAACAACAAATACTAGGCTCAACACAGGCCTAGTGTTCAAGCAAAATCTGCCCAAACTGACTCAATATAGGAACTTGTTAAATTGTAGGGGGATTGAACTATGGAACAACCTCCCTGCCAAAGTAAGATCAATCAATAATCATGTGGACTTTTAAAAAAACATCAAGGCTCAAATCAAATGCAGAGTACCTTAAGTTTAAATTACTTAGTGTTATCTGGGTTGTATACGAATCTTATTTAGGAGGCCTGTTTCCTGAACCCTGCACCTGGATTGGCCTGTTGCCTTGACTCCCCTTGTTTATCCCGTCTGCACATCGGACCTGTATTTGGTTGTAGATTTACCATTTGTCGTGTATGTAGATATGTTAAACCCACTGACAGCTAATTTGCTGTTTAAACTATGGATAATTTTAACATGGACCTGGCCAATCATGTAAACGAGCACAATATGAGCATTGACCAGTCTAAATAAAAGATCTAGAGACATTTTTTCCTTGTTCTTCAAGAGAAGGCTGAAGGCTCTATATATTAAGTATAACACTGTTAGGTTGTATAATAACTCAAACGACCAGGGAGCTGTTTCACTAGTAGTGGAGTGAAAGTGAGAGGTGAGACTGCAACAGTGGCACCAACAGTGGCACCAACAGTGGCAAGCCCAAATTTGCGTTTCATCAGTGCTGTCGCTGTTGAGGTGGGACTAGCTGTCACTATTGGCACAGCTCTCGCTATGCGCACACGTTTGACGTTCGAATCTATTCGTCAACGGGCCGCGATGACGTGGAATTTCACCCCTTCCCATAGGAACTAAGCAATGAAATTTTTACACGAGTAAGGTATATGTGTTACCTATAATCGTACCAAATATAAAGAAAATCGGCCAAGCCGTTCACAAGATATCAGCATTTGAATTTTGTCATAGCAAATACTGCACTTCCCGCCGGCCTCCGGGGGGAGACATAGAGAACAGCCGAAACCCCGCCGCACTACGGTGGGAGTGTAAAAGAACAGCGACCAACGCAAACGCACGGAGGGAGTAAAAAAATCAAACGCCGATAACTTCGGAACCGCTTGGGCGATTTTCTTCATATTTGGTACTATTATAGGATATATGTATACATATGTATATCGTGTAAAAATTTCATTGCTTGATTCCCACGGGAAGTGGGTGTGAGTATTCTATACACGTAACAAACGACAGGGTAGACCCTGTCGCTTACAGAGGCTCCACAGTGACACTAACAGTGACACCAATTTTACTGATGAAACGGTCACTGCCACTGTTGGTGCCGCTCCTTTCCCGAGTGCCGTTCACACTTGAATGAACCTCCTAATGAAACGCACACTGTCGCTGTGGTGCCACTATAACAGAGAGCGACACTTGCAGCTTCTAGTGAAACAGCTCCCAGGAGTGTTGAACTTGCTATTAGTAGTATACCCACATGTTGAACGGTGTCAGGTTATATATTTCTCAAGTAAGTAGTATAAGGAAATGTTTATTTCAGAGGAACCCATCAATTCCCCAAACCCTTGCTCTTTTCAAGAGTCTGTGGGTAATTCATGCATGAATATATTCATTATCACTCTAATACATATCTTGTCTAATTCACAGAATGGAGCATTGTTAGTGGAAATACCTGCTGACTATTTGATGGTCCATGCTGAGGATAGCCATGCTATGAGAAAGTAGACATAGAGGATGGGATAAGTCTCTGGTGTTAGGTAAGTGCCGTAAAACATGATATTATGCAAGGTTAGCAAGGCATTGTCGACATATTGACACATGTAGATGTTATTCTATTTGGAGAGGTCACCGAATTCACTCTTAAAAGATGTATTGTTTGTGTGAATACATGTTACTACGTAGTATTTACATTTACTGTTAGAGACCCATTGAGGCCAATAACTGCACCGGACTATGAACTCTCGGGTAGCCTGTTTGAACAGGATTACCGTAACGTATGGACTATAAGGGAGTTGAATCAATGCTTATATGAAACAAATGCGCTAGGTATATAAATATCATAGTCTCTCGCATTAATACTCATGCTAATTCCATGGAGTAGACTACTCACAATAACTATTCATAAATACATGTTGCCATTATGTTTGCAGCCAGTTGAAAGCCAGTTTATCCATACGTCGAGCTGCTCAAAGACCATGCCCTTTCCTAGTATGCGGACCCGCCCACAGTCCCGTTCACATTACTTGGACCTACAGTATGACGATCTGGAGGACGGCTCGCATTTTCTCCGTCCCCAGAACCCCTACCCGCCCTTTACTCACAGCGTCCCCCGGCAGCATCGCCGCGCACTGCCGTGTCTTGTACCTGACATCGACCTCGTGTGCGATGAAACGCTGTCGGAAGACGAGCATGAAGAGGAGACCATTTGGACGCAGCTGAAAGACTCGACAAGCCTGAGTTTCTGGGAAACCGAGGAGATCCGGACAGACCCCACAGTAGAAGCCAACATTAGCCGACATAGATCCACTTCCCCTGTAGCCGACTGCCGCGCCACCTCGCCGCCACCCAAGAAACGACGTACCACCACTGCGCACACTTTGGGAGCCGCGGGGGAGGAAGTCCCGGTCGGACAGGACAAGGACGAAGACCCAGCTGGAGGATGGCTGCAGCTCCAGTGTCGTGATTCAGAAGATATAAAAGTAGAGGCGCAGCCGGTGGCAGTCTTGCAGATCTCAGAGACAACGGGCGGAGAAGTAGGTCAGCAGGCGGCGGTCAACGGAAGAGCCAATATCCGGCGACATGCGATGTCTCCTCAGAAAGAGGCAAGGTGCGCGCGCAATCATAAACCTGACGACACGGAGCTGCAAGTAGCAGACGACAATCTGTCATGGGAGCAGGATGACGACTTCCACACTGTCCCCAGTATGGAGGTGGGTGGTGCTTCCCTAAATCATATTACTCCTCCTAGCAGCCAAAACCGTGTTATCGATATCAGTGAAATATGTTTACAGAGCGAGGAGCGTGTAACCACTTACAGTCCCTTTCCTCACAGTAATCCTAGTACTCGACCTGACAGTGATGGCTATTTTGAGCAGATTGAATCACCACGCTCTCCTGATAGCACAGATTCGTATGTTATCTACTCCAATCAGTCCAGTGACGAGAGTGAGTCGGAGAACGAGGTTTTCCAGCGACCACTGGCCTCTTGTGACGCCACAGACCATGTCGTACCAAACATCGTTATAGAGGAGTGATAGGAACCGTGGCGTACATTGTACCCAATTCCAGTGATATTGTTTGTGGTTATAACAATGACATTAGTAGTTATTTAGAAATGAACTAAAGTAATGTGTGTGTTAAGAGGAACATGTACGTTGATTATAATTCTTTTCGACTATATAATACAATATGGCAATGAATATTCACATTTGTCAGAAACAGGACTTTATAGAATTAACAATCTGAAAATTCAACCAAACATGTGTGTTCCTTTAATTGGTGGTACTGTGTGACAGGTTGGGCCGTTTGTTGTAGTTATGGGCCGCCTAGATTCTAGTGTAGTGCCCCCCCCCCCCCCCAAAAAAATATATATATATAAAAATCAGATTTTTGACTAGACATGTTTCAAAGGACTGGATGGGAGCACCTCAATGCTACTTCTGTTTATCGGTCTGCTGAATAACATGAGATGCGTGCTCAGCTGGTAAAAAAAGCAGACCTGCATCTAGTAACAATCACATAGTCTAGAACATAGCCAGAAAGGAAATTTAAGGGGAAATCAACCCCAAAATAAAATTTCCCAACGCAGTTATATATTGTTGATCACCAATTGGTACATGTGTTTATATAGTGTTTCGATTTGAATCTGGCATATCCAACATTTTATGGGATACCCGCATTATATAATTGCTTAGAGGTATCGCATTTATCTCTATCCTAACATTTGAATATATACTAAATGCTTCCGGAGTTATTGTCTTTGACCTGTTGGAATTTATATAATGTCATCAGTTTTCCATTTTACCCGTCATAGATTAAGTTAAGAGCGAATCTTTAAAAAAGATATTAATAAACAGGGATACCAGTTTTCAATGTTTATTGTTTTCATTTTCAGAATAAAAACAAATTAATTCCTCGTGTAATATTGATTACTAATTGCTAAATACCCAACATAACCCTAGCACATGATCCCCCCGCCTCAGGAACCTCCCCATTGACCCATGTAAAAACGTCAGCTTTCCCTTGATTCAGCACTGTAAATCATATATGCAATGCGTAAATCCTGTTTTGCAATGAACAAATATTTCAAGGTTTTTTTCTGACCCCAACTGACAGCCCTGTAAATGAAAACAATTTGAGTGATTTTGATATACCTGATTCACAGTACATACCTCATATATACTTCAGGTTGGAACTGTCGAACATACAAACTTCGTAACTCGAGTTATTGGACAATTGCCCTGATAATAGATATGGATCATTATAGTTATGTTATACATAATTGTAGTCTCATATAGGGTTATAAGATTGAAGAGCTAGCTGTGCATCTGAGCCCACTAACACAATATAGTAAGAATACGTATGCGTGATCACAGTAGATCTATACGCTGCAATGTACATTATAGTTTGTTATTGCACACTTTTAAACTTGAAAATACATTTTCATGGCAGCGTGTCACGCGAGTGATATAAAAGTTAACGGCCTGTCTATATTGATATAGCAAACATTCTTTCTCATAGTAATTCGATCGATCAATTTTCCAGGCCAGTAGTATGTAGTCATTTACATACGAAATTACCTCAGCTGCCTGTGTGTACCATTTCATTTATCTAACGCCAATATATATTTTCATGAGACAGAAATTCATTTCATTATCCTTCCTAGACACAAAACCCCCACTGAAAATGTATGGGGGTTTAGTATACCACTACCCGTTATTCAATTTATCATGCATACTTTGTAGGAACTGAACACGAGTTCATCTTCACTAGCGTTTATCGCACGATGGGCATGTCGCGAATTACTACGCGAGGCGTTAGTTTATATAGTCTTATATATATATATATATATAAGATTTGACCCCCCCCCCCACCCCCGCCCCTCATTAAGGAAGTCTTGCACTCCAGGGGAAAACAAAAAAAAGGTTTACCCCCAATGAATATACAAAAAAGTTGGACCACACCCTTACCCATAGGAATATTCTCCTCGAAATACTGAGTGGGGGGGGGGGGGGGGGGGCGGGGGGTCATAAGGGAAAGTCGGCCGCACTATAGCCAAGTTTTCGACAGCTGACCAACTAAGAAGCTCCACGACATTTCTATTTGAAAATCTAATATCCATCGAACTAACAGCTTGTTTCTTCAGATCATTTTAATACATTTCCTTTCATAAACACCTTTTCTTACGTAGGCCTACCCATAATCTCACGAACATATATCCTCCTACTTAGCTATCTACCATTAGGGCCTATACTACCACAATTGCTTATTTGCCCTATCAAAATCATTACATACTAGCATTTCACAAATTAGACAACGGTCAACCTAGGTAATTATTATATACCTGTGGCTGTATGAACTACATACTACCCACTCCTACCCATGGCGTATTTATACCCGTACATCACAGTGTGACGTACGGGGTATGTGGTCACGTGACTAGGTAAAATATCGCCATTTTTAGGTATATTTATAATAATACAAAAACTGGCTGACTGTCTTCGTACGTCAAAATACTTGGTAAAATTATTGACCAAATACATCCCTCTGCCTAGGGCATCGGGATGTATGTGATCAATAATTTCACCGCGTATTATTGACTTACGAAGACAGTAAACCAGTTTCCGTATATTCCATCTCTTCAAGGCATACATCCCTATCCCACAAATATTCATAACTATCAAGCCATCCACTCACTCATGAAGATAACAACTCGTCTTGGACATTCATGCCCCGAAATCAACACTACCAATCAACCACCTGGCATCAAACGATTTATACCGTTGCAAACACTCCAATATATTGAAATAGGGGATTCCCATGAAATGTACAACATACCGGTACTCAAGTATGAATAAGGATGGTGTTACCAAAGAGCTATAAAGAGGTCAAGTCTCGCTATGGATTCAACCAGCACGCGAGCAATGAGCGGCTAAGTGCTGGCCGCGGTACTTTTCCTTCAGACATCTTGCTGACAACATGGTGCTCCTACTGGGTAAGTGTACTTTTATGACATGTTTGCTTCTACTGTGCAGAGATTGCATTGATCTATAAGTTAATGGTATATATAACGGAAGACGACATTAGCAGAAATATTAATAGTTATGCCTTTAAATTGTGTAGAACAGACACGTGATTTACACATATTGTTATATAAACCCAGTGTTATTCCCGCAGTGATAGGTTTGCGCAGTAGTTAGCTATTTGGAGTGGAGTTTCATAATGAAGTTCATTGATCAAAGTTAACCGCGATTTATGAACCGCTAAGCTTTTGTAAGGCAACAAGATTGGCGGGGTTTAAAAGGCGATGGCGGAACAAGGTCCAAAAATCTGTCGGAGCTCCTTTTATTATCTTAATTATAGTATAGCTTAGTTATGAAACTACTGTTGGAAAAAATGCGCCTGATCGCGTTTGCAATTAAAATGTTAACTTTCCCATCCAAGTGATAGAGGTGTCATAACATCTGATCGTCTACTTATGATGGTCCTTCTCTCCTCTACTATAAATATCAACTACTACCAACAGGATGGATTATTCTTATTCAAGACCAACAAGATTTAAGCAAGACAACCAAATCGTGACCATCTCGCTATATGTTGTGTGTTGGTGGAATTACCACTTAACCCGTTGTGATCATAAACCATAATGGCATTGTATGGGTAAATTATTGTGTCCGTGTCGTGAATGATTGGCGATATTGTGTAAATCCTTTCTCATCGATAAAACGCGGAACTTTTTTTCTGTGTGAAACATTGTGATGCTCACTAATAGCAATAAACTGATCTGGGAGATGTTTTATAGACAAGCTGTTGCATAGACCTGTTGAGTTGAAACGATCACTGATGGTCTAAGACCTATTTGGATATAGCTTTGCCATACATGCGCAGATAAGACAATTCGACTGTGCAACGGAAACGGTCACTATCGACGATCGTCACTACTGTAAAACACCTCCCTGGGCCCTGTTTTTCAGTCACGACAATCGTTATGAACGACATATTTTTGCTGTGAGTGTGTTATAGTCGCGAGCTTTTAGAGGGTCGGACAATGATCGCCGCTCTACGACATGTAGGGCGGTGTGAGGTGTGCTATAGTCACGACACATGGAAGGTCACGTGGGTAAATTTGTCTCCCAAACTGTCTTAGACGCAACTTCACATCCCGTAAGAATTAAGTAATGAAATTGTAATACGAGTAAGGTATATATATAACCTATAATCGTACCAAATATGATGGAAATCGGCGGCATCGTTCCGAAGATATCGGCGTTTGAATTTCGTCATAGCAATCGTCTGCTCTGGTGGCCAGTGTACGATCATGCCTCCGCTAATTCATGCGGCGACCTTGACCCTCTGCAGCTGTCACGTGACAAACACAGCTGGTTCTCGGGTCCAGGGTATCACAGCCACCGAAAACATGCCTTCATCTAAAACTGGGTGCCCACCAATTGATGAAAATTGTATAGAAATAAGTAGCAACCTAAAGGATAACCAATGCATATTCAATGGACTACCTTTTCCATTATACAAACATGAATAAATACATGTAAAAGAAAACATCCTTTTGTATAGGTCTACAGTGGAAAATAATAGAAATTCTTTTGTATAGTCAATTATGTGAAATGAAAATAATTAACGGTACAGCGGTACATTCATCTACAAACCGCGAGAACAAGTTAGAATTGGAGAAATAACCATGGTTATAATTGCTTCTGTCTAGACAGAAGCCTTTGGTAGATTCTACCAAATGAGGAACTCCAGAAAACCATAGATGGGATCCATAATTGGGATGTCAGTCAGGAATTGGTCGGGGGAGTTGGCCATTTTATTGGTGGTGGTGTGGAGTCTGTGAGTAGTTGATTTGGAAAGAGTAGGAGGGGATGCGGAATCAGGGGGCTATAGGTTAGTGGAGTACGTGTCTGCCAGACCTATCTACAAGCCATGTAAGTCACGGCGGTGAATTATTGTTGAGTCACAGTGCCAAAGACATCATTATCATCCGCGTTTTCACACCAGATGAAACTTAAGACGAAAATCTGTCATACGGATTTATAGCATCTACGCTTATAACTATCTCCATATATATAATACCTGCCTACCTCCGTCCCTCACTCCATCCTCCATCTCCGTCTTCATACCTGCCTCCCGGTCGCTCTGCACAGTAACCTTCCTACCCCACTCCCTGCACTTTCCTTCCACTTCACGATTTACTCTTCCTACCTGCGTCTTGTCACCAGTCTGCCCGCCTTCCTTACTGACTCCTTTATTCCTACCCTACTTCCCCTCCTCTGACGCCGATTCCCTCCCTGCCACCTTCTACCTGCCTGCCTCTCTAGTAATAGTAGTATGTCCATATGTCTCCTCGCTTATCAGAAAGGCTTAATAATCTTATAGGGCGTGCTACGTCCGAGCAAATGTATCATGCTAGTTTACTGATTGTATCCGTCTTCACATTCCTTTGGGGTCAATCATCTTAATTATCCTAGTTGTACCTCTGCAATATATTGATTAGGGAGCGTTCAGTAATTATGGCCTGGGGGGCACAGTTATTAGGGGGGGGGGGCAACTTTTTTTTTGGTATTCCAAGGGGGGGGGGCAAATCTTTTCACTATTTCTGCCGGGGAGTCAACATCTTTAGCTAAACAATGAGCCAGACTCCCATATTTGTGTTCAATTACAAGAATTGATGTTTGCAATGAAATGCATTCATATCATAAGAAATCAGCTTTGTTGTACTACTATAGTAATGATTAACGCTCTAGGCAACTATAGTTGTATCACTCCTTGGTGTTCAGTGTCTATGGTTACAGTCCCTTTCTCTACTGGGAGATGGATGTGCACCCTCCCTCAGTCTCACAGACTGATTTGGAGGGGGACAACAATGGACAAACGCTAGTTCATTCGTCCCAGAATCAATGCAGTCTCACGTACAAGATCATTAGTTTTTTCTTCAACATCGATGAATAGCATTTACTACAACAACAGGTGCTACAAAACGCCCCTATTGCTACTTATTTACATAAGATTACCATATTTATGGAAAAACACTATGAGCAAAGAGATCTCTTCATTGAGATTTCTGCATTGAGTACTTGAAGGGGTTCTGCGTTAAAAAAATGGGACTTTGCTGTCCTTCTGTAGTGCCACACCATGGGAACAAATTGCCAGAATGTCTGTATTTGCATGTCATTGATACTGCTACAAGAAACAGTGAGGGTCCTGCAAGATCCTGCAAGGAAGCCTGATGACTAGCAACTAATGGCACAAATCAAGAAAGCAGTTGCTGCTGGATATTTGAAAGTTAACAAGCAAGTCTCAATAACTGACTTCAGTGAGAATTAGGTTCTAGGTAGTCAAGCTTTATGATTGATTACATGGGTACAGGAGAGATGGGGGCTTCCAGCATGTCTGCTAGCTGCCAACTACGGCCTCAATTTGGCAGGGGTTGCATCCCTGATTTCAGGTTAGAATATTAGCAGAATCGTAGAACTATAGAGACTAGAAGCACCAACTCAAACTCTCATCATAGCATAGTATAGTAGTGCAGCCAGCTTCAACCAGTCGGCATTGTGCTTGATGCAATCACACTTCAAGCATTTGCCTGTGCCTGTATCTAGAACCTCATATCAACACTAAGTATAGGGTAGGAGAGGGTGGGGGGGGGGGGGGGCTTTTTTGGCATTCCAAGGGGGGGGGGGGGCAACATTTTCTTGGGTATTCCAATGGGTGGGGGGAACTTTTTTTTGACTGGTTGGTGTTCCGAAAACTGTGCCCCCCCCCCCCTGGCCATGATTGATGAACGCTCCCTTAGCAAAATGTAAATGTGTAGCGACCAATCCCACAAACTCTACTGACTGCATGCAGGTCCACTCACCGGGTAGATGCAGCCATGACAGAGCTGCTCTGCCTATCACCTGTCACCCCTGAGCAAAACAATGCATAATTATACACAAACCCCACAAGCAGCGCTTTAATTATAAGAATAAATAAGTTATTCAGAGGAATATAAATTCAGCCTGACCACGGCCTGAGGGGAGCACATCTTCCTTGCACAAATATAGGTGCACTCATACCATATCTTGCATCCATTGTACATGGATCTCTCTGATTTAACCTAGATTGACCCATATTCTGGACAAGAATCCCATCGAGTATAGTATAGCCTGACTCAGACCTGTAGGATATACAGTGTACAAGTGTACATATCGTCAATACAATATCATCCAGGATGCTGCGGGCACTGTGTTGTAACATGGTTGGTGGGTCACTACATACATAAACGATGTATTCTTAATGTAGACCTATGAAGCAAATCTTGTAACTATCAATTCATAACTATGTCCCTTAGATGGACATGCATTACAAGGATCAGTCACTGGAGCAAGTGGAAAATAGGGCAGTTGTCTATGGTTTATAGCGAGAGGTAAAACGCCAACAGTGGCATCAACAGCGACACCAACAGTGGTAAACCGAAATTCGCGTTTCATAACAACAGACTAATTTGATAATTCCAAATTATTCTTCTTGTCATTCCCCATCTTTCAGTTTTTATTCGAAGTCTCTACATGCATTTTCGGCCGAGTTACGGAACCCGACACTTTAGCTCTCGCTTGTAAGATATGAAGTGATAGAATAGGGTCGAGTGATAGAGTATGAAAGCGATCGAGTGATGCAGTGACCGCAGTTCTGAGTTAAAATAGAATTGTGGTTCTCACAAAGGGGTTAATCACTAGAAAATCATGAAAATCGAGATGTGGGTAAAAGATACATATGGAATCGCTCGGATCATTTTTTTTATCAAATAGTTTATAATATATATATGTATTGACCAAAACAATGCAGGTGACGTTTCTGATGAATGACAAGGCCCCTACATGCATGCCCTTTGCATGGTATGACCAATACACAACATGAAACATATCTGATATGACTTGATAGATGCCAGTACCCATATTTATATACTAACATGACGTTATAACTCAATGGTATTCAAAATTAGCGAACACTGCCACATATTCATCGACATTGCAGCATTCTTCCTTGGCCTAGTGAATGGGTTTGCGTTGACGATAGAATATCAGCAGACGATGCGATGTGGCAATGAAACTGAAGAAACAGTACCCTGTAACCTTGTATGTGACTCGCTCAGTGACTGCTGGAACGAAGCCGACGAGGATCCGACCATTTGTGACGATTTCCCATCAGGTGTTCCCGAATGCCAGGGTAAGCAATAGTTATCTCTTATCTGTGTGCGTCAACAGGCCTTAATAAACTATTTAACCGACCATTTCAAATATGTACCTAAATGGAACAGTAAAGATTTGGCTGTATGTGGGCTGGGAGTTTCTAAACAATTGGCACAAATTGGATGACTTTAGCTCTCAGTTCTCCTCAGAAATCAGTCATTTTCACATGGTCAGCCACAGAAAGTTTTGAAAATGTAACCCATCTAGCAAGCCTCAATAAACTATTTGTTGGTCTATTCCAGCTATGTTCCTACACAGAACTGTTGTATTTATGGCCCTAGATGTGCTGGGAGTTTCTAAACGATTGGCACAAATTGGGTGACTTTAACTCCCAGCACCACTCAGAAATGGTATTTGAAATGGCCAGCAAAGAACAGTCAAAGGGCTGTCAATATGATTTTCTTTGCACCAAGACTTGAGAAATCTTTTTTTTGTCTTTCTAACACATACATCAAGTATATCAATAAATATCATTGCACCTTTCAACCAGTTTTTAGTGGTTAAAGACAGAAGATATGCTGCAGCTATCGCGGTGCCGCCCTGGTGGCAAAAACGGGAACTAGAGAACAATAGCGAGGCATAGGGAGATAAAGTCTAATTGAACAAATTGGACGTTAAAATACCCAAACAAACAAATAAACAAACATAGGGAGATAAGCCAGCAGCCCTTAGTTGCCAATCGAGGTCAAAGTCCGTGATGACATGGTCAATATCTGACATTAACCCACACATCGCTCATGTACATTGTCTGTACCTCACAGGCAAAATACCCTATACTCTAGGGTTTGAGTGAAGGACTTTATTGGCATAAAGGGAAATTTACAATATCTTCATATCATATTTATCAGTGGAATAGTCATACCAATAAAAGAAATACCACAGATATCGTACGTCAGCTGCGGCTAATGGCCTGCGCTGATTTTCAGCGAATATCCAGTCAAAGAATTATACAATAATGCAATCCGAGTGATAATACATTCGTTATTTCAGCTCACACGAGTCCTATTAGTTATTGCTTGTGAAGGTATAATAGGGTATCATCTTTTATCATAATTGTACACGAGTATGATAGGTGTTCATACAATATAAGCTGATGAGGCATATAAATTTGATAAGGTGTAACCGATATATACAGTAGGGCGTATAAATAATAAAATTACAAAAACTTCTACTTCGATATGGATTCATATAGGAGTGTTTTTGTAAGTCTATTGAACTCCGGGTACGTTTCAGTATTTCTTACTATAGGAGGTAGTATATTCCACAAAGTGGCACCAGTGTATTCTACACTTTTAATGTACGCTTGAATATTTGGTTGTAACATCTTTATAACCGGGGAAGTATGTGACTTGGTGATACCCATTCTGACATCTAGATATTTAATATTCCTAGATCTAATAAACATGTGATTTCTAAGGTGAGCTGTCTTTCTTTCTGTTAAGTATGGGATGTTTGCCCACTTGTGTAAATTTTGAATCCTGGTATAGTAATTACAATTCAAGATAATTTGCAGACATTGATTTTGCGCTCTCTGGATTCTGTCTAACAAATTATTGGGGGCATTATAGAAGAGGATATCCCCATAATCAGAATATGGCAATATACATGTTGTATAACATTTAAAAATTCTCAAGGCTGTGGGTTTACCAAGGAAGGGTCTAAGCTTACCGATTTGATATATATGATGACCGACTTTCTTCAATAATTCTTTGATATGGAGTTCATAATTTAGTTCACTTTTAACGTTCTATAGTTCCAATCCCTTCATAAATAGTGATACATGACTGATTTGTTTGCATCTGTGGGCTGAACCAAAGGTCATATATTTAATTTTGCCAATATTAACAGTTAACTTATTTTGGTCAGTCCACATATCAAATTTATCATGTTGTAATTTGTCTCTAATTTGGTTAGCAGAATTTCCTTCAAAGATAACAGTATCGTTGGCATATAATTTGACATTAATGTCAGGAATAGATGAAATAAGGTCATTTATAAATAGTAAGAATAAAGTCGGCCCTAAGTTTGACCCCTGTGGGACACCACAGACCACCCCATCCTCCCCCGATAAAAGGCCATTGACCTTAGTCTGGTGTACCCTGTTGCAGAGGTAATTTTCAAATAGTAGCAGATTGGTTTTCCTAATCCCATAACTTTCAAGTTTTTTGTAGGAGGAAAGGGAGGTAGACGGTGTCAAAGGCCTTTTTCAAATCAATAAAGACGGATCCCGTAGCCATGTCAACATTCATAGATCGTAAAATAGTGTAGGTAAAATCAGATACAGTTTGTAATGTAGAGAACCCTTTTTGAAAACCTCCTTGCTGATCAGTTAATAAGGGTCACAGATTTGTACAGTCCGTTGGGTCACCCCCTTGGGAATTGGGGTGATTATAGCCTTTTTCCAATCATTTGGTATTGAGGCTTCAGAAAAAATCTTGTTTAAAAGTTTAGTAAAAGTACCCTTTATTAAAGTAAGGAACTCTTTTAAAATATATTGATGTAACCTTTTCGTTCCATTAGACTCCATTACAGGGTCTGAGGTTGGAAAAAAAAATTTCAACCTCAGACTCTGTAATGGAGTCTAATGGAACGAAAAGGTTACATCAATCAAGTCACGAGGTGGGATACACGAGCGAGCTGTCAAAGTTAGTACTACAAATAATAGAGAAAACTTCACACACCTCGAACGGTTGGGAAACATATCCACTTCCCAGACTGGTTCCGGGGGGAAAGACCACAGAAGAGTACCTACCACACTTAGCCTGATGAGACTAGATAAAAGTCGAAACCACGAGAGAATACTGAGTGTAATCGCACTCGCTACGGCGGATTTCTGATGCGAAAACGTCAGACAAGCTACTCGGGTTGACTGGTTCAACAAGAGATAGCAACGCCCCCACTACACCGTGTGAACACGCGGTGCTAACATATCGGGTTGACGAAGCTTCAACAAGATAATGTACACAGTGACAGGACGTGACAGTGTGACTGTCAAGTCAAACACAACACCGGGCTGGTGACTCCCAGCAAGGTAAGAAGAACCACACTCACCTTGGGTTTCCTCTTTGTTCTGAACAAACTTGGCAGTGGGGTTTGCACAAACCCCATGTTTAGAGTTGTTCTGACCGAAAAACTCCATAGGAAATGCGTGGAAATACACGTAGTAACCCCCAAGTGAAGCCGACACGAACGGGCGATGTGCAGACATCGAACGCAGCCGGCCGTACAAACGACAACACGGGTCACATGATAATCACGTGACGCGCCGACCAATCAAAACGCCGCAACGGGTATGTGAATGAGGCCGCGGCGTCGTCCGCGGCCCGTTTCCCGCTTCTCTCTATTCCGTGGTCGCTACGTGGTGGGGAAAGAGCTCGTCGATAGGCCCCGTTCAACACACATTTCTGATCTAATTTAGAGCTCGATCCTCATACGAAGTACCTGATGACAGAACCTGAGGCAAAGCGCATACGCATGCAAGCAGACGAAGCAAACTGCGGTCGCCGTGAAACGGCGATGGCACTGACAGAAGACGACAAGGAGAGGCCGGCGGGTTTGGCGCCGGCTGTCAATCGAGAAGACACGGACGACGAAGAGGCATATCTGAAGCAAGTGGCTGCCCTGAAAAGGATGCAGACAATCACCGACGAGATGCGCCTCAAACGTAGGGAAACCAGAAAGAAGACCGAAACAGACAAATCCCTACAAGCCAATCTGCCAGACAACACAGTCAACCCGTTTCGGGCAGGCAGACCCGAGGCATCGACATCGGCGGATGACGGCAAACACGATGGCGTGAGTACGACAGCCAACACGGCTTTTCTAAATGTCGATTTACACACTGTCATTGATCGAAATACTTCATGTACTGACAAGATGAGTACTAATAGATGTCACACTACACACGTTGATACACGAGGAGGTCGGATGGTTGAGATTTGAACCGGTTTCAAATTTGAAAATGTCAACCACCGGACACCATAACAACACAACGTCGGCGGCCGTCAGCGGCCGCGGACACCGATACACACGGGGACGGCGTAACATGTTTACACCGTCGCTGTCACGTCTCAAATATGCTGAAACTCACTGCAGTAAAACAAAAGACAGGGGAAAGCTTAAACAATCGACAATGTTTAGGTATGTCAAAGACACAGCCAATGTTTGGGCGGATTCTGCACACTGTTTTGAAGAAGTGGAGGTTACTTCACCCAGTGACCTACATCGAGGTCATGACCCAGTTACACCAACAGCTGACAACACAAATACAGTTGCACCCAGAAAGGGAGACTTAGAGGCCTGTGCAGTGGCTTCTGAGACTCAACATACAGGAGGGACGAAATCCAACCCACAGGCAGTAACCGGAAGGGGAAGGAAACGAAACCTACAAGGTAATGTACTGCCCATTTCAACTGATAACATTGCTTTTGATGAAAACTTGTACATACTTTTAGATCTCGATACAGACACAACAACCACCTACTCCCAGCAACACCACACTGATGAACAAGTACCGAGACTAAAAACTACAGACACCAATCATCAAACTGACGACACACCTACCACTTACCATCACGACCACCATAATTCCTGTGATGCGGATGTATCTTTGCAGGATCTGGACGAGATGTTAGGTGAAAACCTGAAAGCAACCTGGCGGAGCGTCCGAAAAAATGGCGTCGACAGCATATGGAGTGGACTCCGCCGCCACTGGATCGAGAGCGCCGTGGAAGCAAATTTACCGACGCCGTGGGCAGCGGGTTTGGAAGATCTTCCACAGTGGATCCTGGATAGCCACGACATATGCATGAAGATTACCGAGATACGAAAGAACGCAGCACTAGAGGTAATGAAGGAGACAGCTATCTGGCTAGAGAAGGAGGACAAAAGAAGTCAAACCCTCACAGAACAGTGCCTGGATAACGTGAAGGAGGAGCTTTACGAGAGAGGCACTAGGGAAGATGCTCACATCAAGGTTAAGAAGTTGACCAAGTACCTCGATGTCAAATGGAATCTAGAGAAGAAGATCACCGAGCTAGAGCTGAAACGAAAGATGGAGGCTCTGGAAGAAACGAAGGTCCAAGACTCGGATCTGGCACACCCATCCAGATTTGTGAAAAAAGAGGCACGGAAAGCAGCAGAGGCCGACAGCCGACGCTACAACACCCAGCGGGACCCAAGGCCCCTTCGAGCGGCCCCTCCGATCGCGGACAAAGGAGCACGGAGGGGAGCTCAAAACGAACCGAGGAACCAACCGAGACGAGACGAGAGAGAGCACCAACATACGTCGAAACCAAGCACCAACCAACGACAGGAATCGAGAGCAAGTTTCTACCCAAAGAAGCCATACCAAGGTGGAAGAAACCAACCACAACACCCGTACCAACGAGGAAGGTATGAAACGAGACCTGACGAAGGAGAAAGAAGGAGCCGGGAAAGACGATTCTAACTACAACCCCAAGCCACAAAGACAAAGAAAAAGAAGAAGACAAGAGCGAGCACACCAATGACAACCAGATCCCACCGAGTGTCACAACCGCTGGTCACCTCTTCAACGACTAGATGACAACGACGGACCAGCCAACGACGGAGATGCTAACCCTGTAAATAATGTTGAAATTACTAATAAAGGTTTGAACTGTTCTTTTGAGTTTGAGTCTAATTCCAACCGATCCCATACCAAGACATCACCCAAAGTAAAAGTTAAGCCCACACCAGAATCCAGTATAGTAGTAAATCTTTCCAAAAGAAGTCTTAACATCCACGAACAATCGATATTGGAAAAGGGTCTAAATTTCTGCCCCACGCAGTGTTCACAGGGGGAGGGAGACCTTAAAATAGAACTCGACCACTTCCACCGTAAACTCCGAATACGACAATTTTTCTAAACCAACGACCGAAGCACACCCAGGGAGGACCTGGGATATTTTGAACCACGACGAACCACCACCAGGGACGAAACAATAAAAGGCACGCACACACCTTTTGACGACAAGACACTCAACCGAAAACTAAGAGGGGAGTCCACATGGAAACCACCAACAGGCTCCCAAAACTTGGAGGGATTCATCGCCCTGAACGAAGTACGACTGCAAGGACGAAAAAACAAGAAAGCGAGAAGATACAACACCACCAAAGAAGAGAAACTATCCCTCAAAGAACTAGCAAGGGACAAATTCATCACAATTAAACCAGCCGACAAAGGAGGAGCACTGGTATTAAAAGACACCGAGGACTACATCAACGAGGCAGAACGACAACTCCATGACACAACAGTCTATGTCGAGACGTGCAAAGACACAACGGATGAAATAAACAACAAAGTCGACGAGAAACTGGAGGAAATGCTCAATAACGGGGAACTCAGCCAGTCCATGGCAGGATCGCTCAAAACACCGAAACCAAGATATGGTTGGACAAACTCAACAAATCTCATCCAACGATAAAATTCACAGCAGAACACTCGACTACCTACCGTTCCTAGACACCCAAGTAAAAATCGAAGAACAGACGAGAAAGGTATACATGGACCTTTACACAAAACCCACAGATGCGAACACCTACCTCAAGTACGACTCAGCACACCCTCCAGCAACAAAAAGAAGTCTCCCGTACTCACAGTTCCTACGACTACGTCGAATCTGCGCAAAGAACAACGACTACGAAAAACACTGTGAAAAGAAAACCAGCGATTTCATCGCCAAGGGATATCCACAAGAACTAATCAACGACTGCAAACGAAAAGTGGACGAACAAGATAGGACCACCCTCCTAAAGAAGAAAAAGGAAACGGAGAAACCCGAGGACAACAACATAGTACTAGTCACAACCTACAATCCAAACAACAACGCAGTAGGAGAAATTGTCGACAAAAATTGGGATATGCTAGCAAAATCTATCACAACGAAAACCCTACACAGGAAAAAGGTTGTCAAGGGCTACAAACGACCCAAAAACATCAAAGACTACCTGGTGAAAGCCAGAACGGACTACACCAAGGAACCGCACATGACAAACAAGAAACAAGACATGGAAGGAATACCCACTCGGAAAGCGATAAGCAACAAGTGCAAGAAACCCGACTGCAAGTACTGTAAACTGATCAGCATGGACGGGACTCTACGATCAAGAACTACGGGAAAACAACACGACACAAAATGGAACGTGACCTGTAACAGCTCCAACGTGATATACTGCATCGAGTGCAAGAAGTGCCAGATGCAGTATGTAGGACAGACCAAGAGAAAAATCTAAGAAAGAATACGCGAACATCTAAACTGCATACGCAAAAACTCAAGCAAGAATGAAGTACCGAACCACTACAACCAACGCAACCACGAGGGAGTGAAAGATGTGAGAGTCCACGTATTGGACTACATATACAGACACCCCGAATCAAGAGAAGCAGCCCGACTTCGAAATAAAATTGAATTCAACTGGATACATCGACTGAAGACGCATGCACCAGACGGCCTCAATACACTGGACAACAGGTACGGCTAACTCCACACAGCCGCCATTGCTATCCCACTTAATGCCACGTCAAAAAAAAATTTCCAACCTCAGTCTCTGTAATGGAGTCTAATGGAACGAAAAGATTACATCAATCAAGTCACGAGGTGGGATACACGAGCGAGCTGTCAAAGTTAGTACTACAAATAATAGAGAGAACTTCACACACCTCGAACGGTTGGGAAACATATCCACTTCCCGGACTGGTTCCAGGGGGAAAGACCACAGAAGAGTACCTACCACACTTAGCCTGATGAGACTAGATAAAAGTCGAAACCACGAGAGAATACTGAGTGTAATCGCACTCGCTATGGCGGATTTCTGATGCGAAAACGTCAGACGAGCTACTCGGGTTGACTGGTTCAACAAGAGATAGCAACGCCCCCACTACACCGTGTGAACATGCGGTGCTAACATATCGGGTTGACGAAGCTTCAACAAGAAATTGTACACAGTGACAGGACGTGACAGTGTGACTGTCAAGTCAAACACAACACCGGGCTGGTGACTCCCAGCAAGGTAAGAAGAACCACACTCAGCTTGGGTTTCCTCTTTGTTCTGAACGAACTTGGCAGTGGGGTTTGCACAAACCCCATGTTTAGAGTTGTTCTGACCGAAAAACTCCATAGGAAATGCGTGGAAATACACGTAGTAACCCCCAAGTGAAGCCGACATGAACGGGCGATGTGCAGACATCGAACGCAGCCGGCCGTACAAACGACAACACGGGTCACATGATAATCACGTGACGCGCCGACCAATCAAAACGCCGCAACAGGTATGTTAATGAGGCCGCGGCGTCGTCTGTGGCCCGTTTCCCGCTTCTCTCTATTCCGTGGTCGCTACGTGGTGGGGAAAGAGCTCGTCGATAGGCCCCGTTCAACACACACTCTTTTAAAATATATGTTCTAATGTTCTCAATACCTGAGGTTTCTTTTACATTTAATGGCTTGGATTAGTTTGGTAACTTCGGCCTCGTCCGTTATAACAGGGGGCATTTCAATATCAAAGACAGGGTCGTACATCCTCCAGGGGGTAAATTTTCCACTTGCCAAGTTTGGTAAAATATGAATCATAAAATCTGGTACCTGGGCCCTGTTTCATAACTAGCGGAAGGTTTTAGTGAGCAAACCCTTAAAATAGCGGCTGGGATAGCGAGACAAACAACATACCCATTAATTTTGCGTTTCATAACCCCTCTCGCCATTCAGAACTCTCGTTCATTCGTTATTTTATCGCTTCCGTTCGTTGTTCATGCAATTTCACTCTCCCAACAGATGTTTTTGCTACTTACCTTCTACTAGGCTACAAGATCTGTATTTGGAGAGTGTATCATAGAGGCTGATTGGGGACAACGTGGTAGTTTAGTGGTCAGCGTATCGGTTTGTTGATCTCAGGATCGCGGGTATGATTCCCGGCCGAGGTAAAGCTTTTTGGGGTATTTCTTTTGTTCTTAGAATCTGCCTCCATATGCATTATTTACCAGTATAACATCATTATATATGGGAGGAATTTAGTTCAATTTCACACATGGACAGATGTGGTCATATCCTACACATGTTAAATTATTTTCAAATCATATTAGCAGCTCTTATGGAAATATTGATAACTATGTGTGTACACGGAGGCAGAAACACATTTTAGCCATATCAATTAATTCCATATTGTAAATTGGAGACAATCATATAGGCCCTAATAAAAAACGGAAATCTTTATTAAATTGTTGCCAAATTCTGACTATCGACCATATATATATACATGAGGTTCTGCAATAGCCACCTGAGTGCTGCAGTGACCACAGTTGTCAGTTTGAAATAGAATTTCCAGTATTGGAAGAAATAATCATTAGAAAATTTTAAAATTTGGCATAAATATATGGGATACAATTAGAATTACTCGCTATAAATATTCTTCAATTTGAATGAGATTTAGTGTTCGAAAAAGAAATATTTATACTGCTATTTGGGATGTACGAGAGGGTCGACCCTCTCGTAATTAGCGGGAGTTTTTCCGCCTAAATAGCGGAGGTACAGCCGAGCGGCAGTTCCTTTTGCAACGGACATTACCACATTTTCTCCCTCTCCCCCGGGAAGCGGACGAGGCCATAAAACCTATCGGCTTATGCAACGGGAGCTCACGCTATTAACGCACTAACCACTATTAACAGACCTTCCGCTGCTTTTGAAACAGGGCCCAGGTCTTCGTCGAGTTCTACTTGCTTATCTTTATCTTCAAGGTTAATTTCATTTTCAGTTGAGCTATGAGCTCCAGGAATAATATGGTTAATATGTCTCCAAAACTGTTTTTTGGTCACCTTTATCTTTATGTTAATCATGAAGCCCATAAAGCCCATAAAACAGCAACATTTCTCACCCATTCTCACCGATCCGATCACCAATTATAAGCGGGAACAAGAATGTCGCTGTCTTATACCCTCAAGGACTCTTGTCGATCACACCTCTCCAATTTATGGCATTGTACAGCGACCCGATTGAGATTAATGAGAGCTGCTGGGAGCCGAGCTGGGTGAGCCACAGGTCGCTGGTGTGGATTCATAGAAAATGATTTAAAATTTGGTAACTTTGAATCTAATTAAGATATTCGGAAACGGTTTTCGGGTTTACCTTTGCCTCTCATTAACCTATAAATCGGTATAAGGCACTTTTAAATTGGACTTGGGGATATATATCATCGCTATTTAAACAGCCTTCTCAGAATCGGGAACAGTCGGTGAAGTCGGTACAGCGGCAAGATAAAAAGTTGGGAATAGTCGGTCATTACCCCAACCCCAGTAATACCCAATTTAATCAAGTGCAAAGGTGTGATCGGGCATATTGGTCGTGTCGCTGTCTTATAGGCTTGAGTGATATCATAGTACATGCAATGAATCTGCATCAAATTTTCAACTTTAAGCATATGTTTATCTCCAAAATTGCTTTTTTTGCTTGAACTAAGATTGAAAAAAACTAAATTCAAACACGCGTCATGGAAAATCATTAACAGACCGTGAGAATATGTCTCACAGTTAACCGATGACTAATAAGGCAGCCCTTTTAAAGGATACACAGGTATTTGAATTATGGTAGGTACAAATCTAATAAAGAATGTCATTAGTGCTCTTGGTTTTTTTTTCTCCAGATAAACACGTTTACGATGAGAAGACCCCAGGTAAGAGCATGTCATAGAATGAATCATGAAATGATAACCTCCACGCATGTAGAATCTCTTCCCATTTCTTCATATATACATGTGCAGCATTTTCCCATGAATGTAGTCCAACTCCTACTTATACATACATATACTGATCAATATAAATACTGAAAGAGCTATTACAGAACTTCATTGCTCATTAATTGTAAATTGAAGAATAATTGACTCAGGAAAGGTTTTCTTATCTGGTTGACCTCTGACCCTCACCCACGTCAGAGCCTCACTCTCACTTAGCGGCAGATTTGAAACAAGAAGGAACTTTTAGATCTAAGGGAGCGTTCATTATTTATGGCAGGGGGGGGGTGTGGGTTTTGCTTGGCAAATCCTCCAAAATAAATTGCCCCCCCCTCGGAAATACCTCCAAATGAAATGCCCCCCCCCCCTCTGAAATACCTCAAAATAAACCGCCCCCCCCCCCCCCAAGACAAATACCCAGATATATGCCCCCCCCCTTCCCTAGGCAATAGCCTTAAATTGATTCTTTCTCATATATATATACAGGTATATGTACACATATAAAGTAAATAAAGCCAGGTGAATTCTGGCATGCAAATTTTAACTATCTATAATCAAATCCTCAAATATGCAGCTATCCGGCCCTTGAGAAATGCAGACTGCTAATGATGGTTTAAGAGCAATGACTGCAAACTTAATGGGTGTTCTATTGGGACAGTGAAGGCACCAAAAAGACAACTTTTATGTGCTAAGCTACATTGCACGGCTATCACCTGACATTGATCATTGAACTGAGTATAGATACTAATACAGTGGAGCTGCACCGCATAGAGTCATGGAGCAATCTCCTAACAGCGGTATTGCCTTTGATAATCTTAGCATATTCATGCACAGCCTACAAACTCTAAAATCATTGCAGTTTTCTTGTGCGGAAAATAGTCCTGGCTTGTTTTCATATGTTTGACGTTTTTAAAAGATTGCGAATACTAGACGTCTTGCATGGCAGATTACAAGAAGTCTTAGTATGATGAGCTCCCACTCTACAGACATGGCATTGCCAGGTGTTACAGTACCTCACTAATTATCTTCTCTGCCACAATCACCAGGGCTTATATAAATATAGATTTCTTAATTCTGCTAGAAGAGATCAGACACTATTGGCCTCTGTATAGACTATCCAAAATACACAGTTCTAGAACCTCTTATGTGGGTGAATCACAAAAATGTAAATCATTGAAATTGAAACGCCCCACCCAGGCAAATACCGTGAAATGAAACGCCCCCCCCCCCCCCAGGTAAATACCGCGAAATGAAATGCCCCCCCCCCCCAGGCTAATACCTCTAAATAAAATCCCCCCCCCCCAGGCAAATACCTCTCAATAAATTGCCCCCCCCCAGCAAATACCCTCATATAATTTGCCCCCCCCCCCCTCCAATAGCTCATCCCCCCTCCCCTGCCGTAAATAATGAACGGTCCCTAACCATCAAAGAAGATCAAAGTATTCTTGTTAAAACCTCAGGAAACCTACAGTAACCTGCTGTGAATAACCCCACGGTCACCAGGGGCTATTCCCCCAAGTGGCTGCACCTCTGTGCATCCTTCTGCTACCAGAACGGGCATCACAACAGAACAGGGCCCTGTTTTTCAGTCACGACAAGTGTTATGAACAACATCTTTGAGACATCAGTGTCCTATAGAAGTGATATCATAGAGGATCTGCCAATGATCTAAGGGCTATGACACTTAGGGTGCTGTCAGGTATGCTATAGTCATAACAATCTTAGGGTCACATGGTTGAAAATGTCACTCAAACTGTCGTAGCCCTAAGACATCTATGGACATGTCATACTGAATGCGGAAATTCATTTCCCATAGGAATTAAGCCATGAAACTTTATCATTAGTTAGGGACACATATAACTTACAATCACACCAAATATGAAGAAGATCGGCGCTCCGATCCGCCGCTATTCACATTTGAATTTCATCGTCGCAAATGCTACTCTAGTGACCAGTGTAGGCCTGCTCAAGCGGTCGCTAATATATGCGGCGACCTTGACATCGACTGCGCTTGTTCCCGGTTCATTCACGATCTGTTCAGAGGAATGAACCGAGAACAAGAGCAGTCAATGTCAAGGTCGCTGCATAAATTAGCGGAGACATGGCCAAAAAGCAAAAGCCATTGTAGCTGGCAAAGGGTTATCAATTTTCACCACTTCCTGTAGGATTTAAGCCATAAAACTTTAACACAAGTTTGGGAAACATATAACCTATAATCCCCCTTAATATGAGGAAGATCATCTGCTTCAATCTGACAATTTTACTGAAACAGTTCCCTGGTTCTGTCATGGAACCTATTAAAGACAACTGTATACTTGTCGTAACAGCCAAGACTTTTTGCATCGATCTCCCGTGCCTCCCTACAACATTGTATATAGCACACTGGCCATCTTTTGTCGTCCAAAATATTGTACATTTGCTGGATGGTCTTAGGGTATCCTTGGCCAAACCTGTCGTGACTAAAAATCAGGGCCCAAGTCTCTTCTTCACCCATTCCTCTCTGAGGCTGCACAACATGTCTAGTTCTGGCTCCTCTCTTGTGGCCGTGGTATCCCTTGAGACACCACACCCGCCTGCGTAGAGACAACAAGCAGGAGGGGTAGAGCTTGGGGACTGGATAACCTCCTCTGACACTGGAACCAGGCTCACCTACTCTCTTCTCTCATCCATCTCACACCACATCAAAGTCATCCTTCGGGGCCTGTGTTCCCTTGCTCCACCCAGGAACTTTCCTAAGGCCACATCAAAATCATCCTTCGGGGCCTATGTTCCCTTGCTCCACCCAGAAACTTTCCTAAGGCCCTCTCACTAATTGGCCTCTTAACTACTTCTTATCTAGTCACATAGACCTCAACCTACTTGTCTTACTCTTGAGTAATAGATATTCTCTCAAGCTAATTTCCCGTGTTGGGTTAATTGGTTGTTTTGACCCAGGAAAGGTTTTCTTATCCGGTTGACCGCTGACCCTCGCCCACCTCAGAGCCTGGCTATCATTCAGCGGTATGGGGTGGGGAGTTAGCTCAGTGGTTAGAGCACCGGACTTGTAACCCCAAGGTTGTAAAACTTTGTGGGTTCAAGTCCCACCCCAGCAGTGGTAGATTTACTGCTATAACAAAGGCCATCCTTCTCATACCATGTCTATGTGGTGTGGGAAGTAAAAGAACTCTCACCTCGGTAAATGTGTATTCTACCTGAATTCATCACATAGATTCGATCACCACCCTAGTGGTGCAAAAGAACCTTGAGAAAGTCGGGAAAGGACCTATAATGGTTGACTGGACGTAAAATCAAACCAAACAAACAAACAAACTCAGCGGCAGACTTGAGACAATAAGGAACTGTTACTACTACCAGCCCCTGATCTATAAGACGTATCTTGAAATGTACCCTCTTAACTGACTTCTTATCTGGTCTTATAGACCTCGAACCACTTGACTGAATTTCGAGTAATAAATTCTCTCAAGCCAATTTCCCATGTTTGGGTTAATTGTTCCATCTAATGCCGAGCCAGTCTTACACACCCGGGTTACAGACCAGTCAAAATTAGATTGGATGGGCCAGAAAGAGCACTAGATTTAATTTCGATGGTATTCACCTCAATATGTCCTACATTGTAATGCCAAAATGAAAATCTAAACAAATCCAATCAGGGGAACTAGATTATGTTAGTGTAAATCCAAAAATCACCTCCAAACTATGAAATTCCATAATTTAGTGAATTAAAATAGTTAATTAAAATCCTTTGCGGCAGGGCAATGCCATAAGGGAGCGTTCATTAATTATGGCCAGGAGGGTGAGCAAGTTTCGGAACACTGACTGGTCAAAAAAAAGTTGCCCCCCCCCATTGGAATACCCAAAAAGATTTTGCCCTCCCTTGGAATGATAAAAAAAGTCCCCCCCCCCATAGGATTAGAGTAAAAGCACAGTCATTTGTCAAAATTTTGACCAAGCTCAGTGACTATGTGGTAGGGGTGTTTCCTCAAGCATGGGAGGTCATGGATTCAAACCCTGGTCAGGTTATACCAAAGACCTACACAAAAATGGTACCCACTGCTCATTTTGCTTAACACCCGCCATTAGAATGAGGAGTAGGGGGCTAGGGCCAGAGTGGAAGAATGGCTGTATCGCCAAATTTGGTGATTGTACACTCAATATTACCTTCATAAAAATTGCTTAAAAATGAAAAAATTATATGATAGTGGTCACACTTTCGATGGTATATACTGATATGTGTAATAATAACTGAAACTTGCTCTTTCGAAACACAGCCCAGATCTTGTCATTTGATGTGTTATTTGTGGTATAAACACACTCTCTTCATCTGATGAAGAATAATCATCTTCTGAAGATATTTCTTGTACGAGTTATAGGTAACTTATGGTGTTCGAAGTATATATATAGAAAGTGCTACTGCTGACAGTTTGTCAAGCTTGCCTTCACCATGTAGCTTTTCTCAGTCATAATCATATCCTTTAAACAGCATTTCAACATGATGCTGCTACCATATGAGACCTTTGTCTCACTGCCCTGCAGAGCTTCAGCTAACATAGACAGATTATGTCAAAACTATTCCTGTGGAGTAATCTTCCAATATCTGTGAGCCTGTGTTCCACATATGTTTAAAATGAGGTCTTTAGACCAGGTTTTAAACATCTGGGAACACAGGTAACGAATCAGAAGAAACAGGTTCACACTTTTCTCATTACTATATACCTCAAAAACATTAAGATATTTACCTTATTTAGGCTGTTGGAGCCATTGCAAATCTTATTTGGACACACACTGGTCATAGCCTCATGTGAGTTTTGCCAACAAGTTTCAATGTCCAGCAAAAAGCCTTTCCTACTGCAACTTTTGGTATTCCCCACTTCCAAGTTCAAAGCAAGGCTGGTGTGTGATGTCATATTTAACTCTCCTACCCTATACTTAGTGTTGATATAAGGTTCTACATACAGGCACAGGCAAATGCTTGAATTGTGATTGCATCAAGCACAATGCCACTGGTTGAAGTTCCCTGCACTACTATACCATGCTATGATGACAGTGTGAGTTGATGCTCCTAGTCTATAATATTCTAACCCGAAATCAGGGATGCAACCCCTGCCAAATTGAGGCTGTAGTTGGCAGCTAGCAGACATGCTGGAAGCCCACATCTCTCCTGTACCCATGTAATCAATCATAAAACTTGACTACCTAGAACCTAATTCTCACTGAAGTCAGTTATCGAGACTTGGTTGTTAACTTTCAAATATCCAGCAGCAACTGCTTTCTTGATTTGTGCCATCAGTTGCTAGTCATCAGGCTCCCTTGCAGGATATTGCAGGACCTTCACTGTTTCTTGTAGCAGTATCAATGACATGCAAATACAGACATTCTGGCAATTTGTACTCATGGTGTGGCACTACAGAAGGATGACAAAGTCCCATTTTTTTAACGTAGAACCCCTTCAAATACTCAATGTGGAAATCTCAATGAAGAGTTCTCTTTGCTCATAGTGCCCTTCCATAAATATGGTAATCTTATAGAAATAAGCAGCAACAGGGGTATTTAGTAGCACTTGATGTTGTAGTAAATGCTATTCATCGATGTTGAAGAAAAAACTAATGATCTTGTATGTGAGACTGCATTGATTCTGAGACAAATATACTAGTGTTTGTCCATTGTTGTCCCCTTCCAAAGACTGAGGGAGGGTGCACACCCATCTCCCAGTAGAGAAAGGGACTGACACCATAGACACTGAACACCAAGGAGTGATACAACTATAGTTGCCTAGTGTGTTAATCATTACTATAGTAGTACAACTAAGCTGATTTCTTATGATATGAATGGCCATAATAACTGAACGCTCCTTAAGGGATTCCTGTAGATGCCATAGGAGAACAACTATACACTACGATTGTCGCTACTATAGCACACCTGTTAGTGCCCTATATATCTCTAACAGACAATTGTTAGCGGATCCTCTAAGATCATACATCTATAGGACACTGATGCCTGAATTGTTTGTTTATTTGTTTGGGAAGTTTAACACCCTATTTGTTCAATTAGACTTACTTTTGAATTGACCGAATTTATGAGATGAATGTAGGTAGAAATCTCACCTCTATATATTTACCGAGGTGACAGTTCTTTTACTTCCCACATCACATAGACATGGTATGAGAGGGATTGGCCTTTGATATAGCAGTAAATTTACCACTGCTGGTGAAGGAGAAAAGTGGCTGCAGTGGGACTCAAATCAACAAAGTCCAACAACCTTGGGATTACAAGTCCAGTGCTCTTTACTACTGAGCTAACTCCCCACCTCAGTCACTTTAGTTATGCTTGCATGCAAGCATATATCTGGTCTGCACCACAAGGAGGCAAGGTGACCAAGTGGGTGAACAGATTGGTAATTGCTGTCAACCCCAGCAGACCTGAAAACCTATTATCGTAATGGACACACTAAACTGGAAACACCTCAGTCCTGCATCGAGCAACCTGAAACAGGAAACCCATATCTTCTGTTACCAGGAACTGGACGACAGCCGACTGATCAAGTAAATGGCTCTCACTAACATCCAGTGCCATAAATCACACCTACTATGCCTAAACTGGCAATACCAGGACCTTTAACTATTGCCTACAAAACTAGAGCTGGCAGAGACGCCGAAGCCCAGAATATATTTCTAAGTCATAAAACTTCACTAGACTTACATACATGTATACCATAGCTTTTATTCCAGACACTATGACCCCCTGTGTGTGTGTGTGATTGGATATTTTTAGTAAATAAGTATCATATACGTTTACTGTAGCTGATTTTGGGGGTGGCCTGTTGGTTCAGTAGTTAAGGCACTGGACTCATAACCCTAAGTCCCACTGCATCCACCTTTCTCCTTCATCTACAGCAGTGGTAGACTTTCTGCTATATGAAAGACCAGTCGTCCTCATACAAATTACAATGTCTGTGTTAGAACTAAAAGAACTCCTCACTTCGGAAAATGTATAAGAGTGAGATTCTACCTAAATTCATCTCAGAGATTTCATTACCACCTGTGGTGTAACATCAGTGAGAAAAAGTTGAACGTTGAGGAAGTCAGGCAAGGACCTATGATGGCGACTCGAACAAAATGTTGTTGCTGTTTACTATTAACCTTTTTTACTTTTCAATACAAAGACTGGCTCTACAATGTTAATTCTTTGATTTGATAAGGGCGATGTAATAATAACACATAAGGCTCTTAATTCAACCCACCGCATAAATATGTACATTTATATTGATTGCTTCATTTTTTTCTAGGGGAATCTAGACGGTTTCCTCTTCTTGTGGTCGCTGGCTGTATTACCTTTGTCACCATGTCCGTTCTCCTTGATTTGATTTCTCTACAAGGTTGGTACATTCAATGTCTCGATAAGCCTCACTTTATACCAGATCCATAAAGAAAAAGAATGTAGTGCATCCACTCTCTCTCTTGTAAATAATAATGTAAAAACAATCTAGTCATTACAGACAATATTTCAATTAGACTACTTTTATTTATATTAAACCATCGAACCAAACCTTAAATCTACGCGATTGACATCAAGATTGTTTACCACAAGAGGTCTGCACCGACATGTAGTCGCAGTCAACCTTGAGTGGTTTACAGAGCCGCCTGTCCACAAAACCATCGTTTGTTTAATCTTTCATCCATCTTCATGAATAAATCAAACCTAGGTATTGATTATCATAGGGATATTATCTGGGACTATTCTTTGGTCTACAGCCATAGGCAAAGCATACACACAAATAACCCAGATATCTGATTCAAGGGTATATTTTCTGTATACAATGCATAAATTCCATAGACAACGGATTTGAGATCCGTTGTTCACAATGGCTACGTTGTCTTGCAGTTTTTTTATACGCAGCTTGTAGAGCTGCGCATGAGCTTCAGCATTGGCATCTATAACAGTTATGGGGTGGTGTTTGGCGTTCTGGAGGGTAGCATAAATTGCTCTGTTATAATTTTTTTCCCTGCTGGGAGGTGCGTGTAACCGATAGGCGGATAAGGGCAGTGCTCTTAGGGCCGCGGGGGAGGCGGGGTTCGCTTACCAGTCTCCCCTAAACCGGCCTCGGGTCCACCTTTGTGAGTATTCATTCCCGACCCATGCAATCATGCGGAGGCGGGCGAGGTTCAGGCTTCCAGCGTGGGTACATCCCCCGTGTTCTCCCATCTCACTGCCCATCCAAATAGCTCCCCATCCTCCTCACTGCCCTCTCTTCTGTCCATCCAGCTGACTGTACTCATTTGCCCACCCCCTGACTACCCATTTATTTGACTTAAAATATGTGGAAACATCATTGCCGAGCACTAGCCCCTAAGGAACTGCAGACACGATGTTTTCCTGTCTGACATCATCCAATTTACAAAGGTCCTTTGCCTTCTTTTCAATAAATAATCCAACAACCCTATTAGATGTAGGTGATTTTGTTATAGTTTTAACTAGGCGTTCAAATCGGGCTGTCCGCATACGGTATATACAATGTAGATCATTAATAAAGGTGAAGACTGGGTCTTCAGTTCCAAGATTTTGCCTAAAACTATAATGTGAAATATTTAAAATGTTAGATATCTAGCTAGACAAACATGGAGCACTAGTCAACCTAGATTCTCCCCGTTCTAGCCGATCCCAAGGCTGGAAATGTTTAGTTCAATGAGCGGACTCACTGCGATGTGCTCATTCTGAACCTATTAGCTGAAAATTCAAGTGGAAAAGAGCTACTTTCTAATAAGTCACCAACCCATTCCAGGTGAATCATGAATATTTTAAGGCGACAAATAAATGTTTCTTGAATATTTAGATAATAGTTACTTAATTGATAAAATCTGACTTAATCATATAAGTTTTCTAGAATTGTTGAAAAAGTTTATGTCAATGCCTTGCCATAGGCGAAAAGATTGAAAATCCACAGAAAAGTGGAAATCTGTAAACCCCTATTCTGGGTACTCTAATCAGCAGGCAGCTTAAGGCCAAGACGGAGTCTCCATATGGCAATAATCCCATATGATATACGAACCAACAATGTCATTAAATGAACCAACTATCGCCTACCAAACCGTTACTCAATTGTTGAAAAAAAACAAAATGGTAAAATATTAGTTGAATTACACATTTCAGTTATCATAATAACTCGTCATGAAATCTGTGTTGCATATATTGACTTTTCCGTCCTAATAGTATATATTCTCTTTACAGGTTGCAACTACATCCATAAGCGCCGGAAAATTAGAAATAAAGATAACGTCTGCACTAAGAATCAATTGCTGGCAAATATGTCGGAAGAAAAAGCGGAACCTATTGGCTCTTTTGTCCTTTCAAAGCCAGCGTGTTTAAATTCTGTGGACACTCACCAAAGAAGTATCACCACTGATGACACGCAGTGTGAAGCAGGCGATTCAAATAACACTCGTCCTTCGATAGATAATCTTTCTCAGGGAGTTTCCAATGCCCAAACAGCGAATGACAAAAGTTCAATCCATTACCACGTATCCCTATACGGCAATAACAATGGAGTTTATACCGATAAAAGAAAATGTATTCAAGATAGTCATGGTGATGACTGTATTATAACTGTAGAAACACAGGATTATGAAGCTCCTACAGATGAGACCAGGAGAAGCAAAGTCAATTCAAGGTCAAATGTGACAATGTTCCATTCGGGCAATTCAGAGGACGCTAGACCGAGTTTTCAACAGTTCACTGTGACTAACCAATATCCAGAAGACAGTAAAACAACCCCCGTAACTCAAATTGGGAATGGAAATGTCGTATATCTCAATGTACAGGGCGCAAGCGTAGAGGACATCGATGCCAATGACAGCGATTTGAACGAAATCACTGATGAAGGGTGCAGTGACAATGACGAGAACTCTCCAACAATATCTTCTACAAATAATTTGAAATCATCCAAAGATGACAATTTTGGCTTTGAGAGTGGGCAACTCATGAATGACTCTGGACGTGGGTGTGATCGCGTAGTGGAAAGCCGCGAATAATCGTGACTTTTAATTCATGGCTAAACCTGGTTGACCCCTCCCTAGCTGTTAAAACTCCTCCTCTGCATGACTGTTTTCGTTTCATTAAGGGTTTAAATGTTGCTTGATGATAAGGTTGTTATTTGTATAAAGCGACATCTACCCAAACTTCATGTTCCACCATCTCCGTCCGAATCACTATATGATGCCTTGTATAAAGGAGAATAACGCCTGGGAGCTACTAATTACCTGTATGTAAATAAATCTGTTTAAGGCAATTTAACAGTTCTGTATTGCTACGGGCTACTCTCAAAGCGTCTGCTAATTTGTAAGAAAAATTAATCAAAATTATATTGTAGAACTCCTAGGCTTCTAAAGCAAAAGGAAAATATCAAAAGTAAAATAAAATATATAATGAAGCAGAGTATAATACAGCTCATCATATACCAAGATGAATGGATCATACGCACCAGAATAGGTATGAACGTTTCCCGGTTTTAAATGAATCAAATATTGTATGGTTGTATATCAAGAAATGCAGTACAGACGTTCTGATTATGCCCAGTACCAAAGCTATAATTAGAAACGTCGAAAACACTGGATCAGAAATGTGTCCCCGCGGAGTGCCAGGCTGACAAATTGATATCTAAACTCTTAAACCCGCGTGCAGAAAATAGAACAAAATCTAGAGGGGGTAAATGACAGTACAGTGTCGGGAATAAATAGTAAAACATGTTTCACTTACATTGTCACAACTCAATGCATAATAATTACAGTCAAAGATTTATATAAGTGATAGTTCTCTAAAATTAAAATATATACGACAAACATGTATAAAACATAAAATCTCAGTAGCAGGCTGCCGTCATTCTATTATCCAACTTTCATTCCATGATACAGGGGCGTCAATTTGGGTAGAAAAAAAAGAGTAAAAATATTTGTCATTAGACTTTGCAGCCATGGCATGGGGCTCAGTCTCTGTGGGGAAGTTCAACCAACTGTTTTATTTGCGTGAATGAGATCCTTGTTCTACACAAGGAAAGTGATTTTACACTAAAAATGAAAAAGAAAATTGCCATGGGAAAGTGGAAAGCTGCCATCTCTGAATTATTGACAGGGATGTCCTCGATATTTAAAAGCCTCAATAGAACTTGTGCATGTCAACCCCATATAATTTCAGGAACCCTATACCCGATTTTCCTATAAACAGGTACATTATTACTTCCATGATTTTCAGGGTTTTCCCTGACAAGCTCCTCTAAGATAATGCATGGATAGAAATTATCCCTGAAACCCTTGCACTGTTGCCATACATGCCACTTTGAATGCATAGTTAACACTAGGAAGGTAGGGCTTACACTGGCCGACAGAGCTTCACTACGTTAAGTGGGACAAACACGGTAGGATAATGTACCTCACAGGGTGTTTTGTCTCAGACAAATACTCCTTAGATTTTGTACTGGAACACAAATGTCTTTGAATAGTAGGGGTCCATTTCCCTGACACAAGTTTTTTTCTCCTGCAATTTTCGGCGACAATTACCCCTAATAAGGTACAGAATCCCATTAGATTATGATATTAAACATGTTTAAGATTTATATATCGTTGAGTTCCTGACTAAGTATCCAACATAACCAATAGGAATCCAGTAAGCATGATCAGTCTTTCAAACCATTCACCTCGAGGGTACTGGAGTCCCAGGGTGAGTGTTCACTGGGACTATGTACCAGGTGTGTCCTTCCATGTGAATCAAATCCGCCATTTCCCCCTGAGATTGGTAAAAGCACCTTGCCATGAGATGAGATGCTTTTTTTAAAAATTGTCTTTTATTATACTGGAGTGACTGTTAGGGAAATCCTAGCAAATAACTACAGGGATTTTCTCCAAGGACTGCTGACATCCCTAATTAATTGACACAAGGCACTGCTAATTTTGATTATGCTGTTGGCGAGGCTGCATGAAATCTACCATTAGCTGAACACTACCTTGAATTAAAAAAGAGAAACTACTAATTTCACAGACATGGACAATACCGGATTGATATTTGCGCAATTCCGATTTTAAGTAAAACTTGAAGTAGACCCAACTTCTGCCGTTTTATCGCATGTTGCATTGCTTTGTGGTGAATATTTCACTTTTTAAAAATAACTGACGATACACAATGAATGATTGAATCTATACAAGCTTTATATATTCTTTATACATACATATGTATCACATCTATTAACACTAACAGTGTCAGGCCTTGCGAATAGAACAAGCTCAGAAATTCAAACTCATGTATTTCACAATCAATCACATTCCCTAATAGGGAAGCTTCAGTTTCATTTACAACAAGTCATTCTCTCATTCATAGATTTTGTATCTTAGTTTGAACATCCTCATCGAGCAAATCATGGCTTTTTATCTGGATCGTCGAGTAATGCTGACCGGATTCCAACTTTTCCTAACTCCTCGATCAATTCTCCATTCTGGTGCATTTCTAGCATGATGTCGCATCCTCCGAGAAATTCACCTCCAACATATATCTGCGGGATAGTTGGCCAGTTGGAATAATCCTTGATACCTACAATTAATAAGACAAAATAGTGATGCATTGCAGTGGCTTATGACAACGAATTGGGTTAACTGACAAGTAGTTACAACATTTATGCTTACAAACATTGATCATCATCCGGCTTATCACAAAGGATTCAGTCCCGGCTTTAACATTGTACTTGTAACCAAGCATAGACAGATTCAGGCTGAGACAGGCATCTCTGACTTCATGAAGCCAGCTCGATAATCAACAGCCTGAAATAGATTGCATCATAACTCACCTCTCCTAGCACTGAGGTGAGGCTCACATTTACCTCGTATATAAAATGTTAGGATAATGACCACTAACCACGCATCACACCAGATTTGGGTAAAGTCAGTTTTGAATGAACAACCTTCCATACATTAACCATTTCTTCGATTTTTAGTTTTGTCTGGTAATACTGCGTTTCGGCCGAAGGGGGTATGACCTTTATCAGGGATAAGACGAGTGATTGAGAAAAAAGAGAGAAACGAAATGGAAAATAAGAATAATAGTTGGCGTATTAAGGGGTCATCCATAAAGCAAGGGAGGGAGGAGGGGAGGGGAGACTATGACCAACGTCGCCAAGTGAGAATGATGTTACATAGACGATTCCCGTCTTCATGTCGTATATTTCCTGATGCACACATCCCCAGAATGATGGCAAGGAGCTATTTTAATAGCAGTATAATCAAGATCTGGAAGAGAAATACATGGCGAACATGTGCATCCTCCAATGCACACACATAAAAGTAATTAATCCGTTTAGTTTTGGTGCGTGATAAGTGATGTTACCTTGTTGAAATTAGTCAATAGTCGTATTCGTAGGATTATTCATGATATACCACTTTGCTTTTGCTTTTGATGTCATCAAAATCAGATGACTGCTGAACAAAGTTGAGCTGACGTTTCATAGAGTGAATACTTTAATACTTATATGAATTTGTAAAAAAAATTACTGAGTATAGATCATTATTCACGGCTGAGGTAGGGGGACACCCTTTTTGTAACAGGATTCGGTAAAAAAACAAAAAAAACTTGGAAAAAACAAAAAGAGTTTGCTGGCTTCCCTTCTTGGAAATACCGAAAATAAAGTTGGGCCCATTCTTGGAAATACTGAACGAAAGTTGTCTATCCCTTGGAAATACTCAGAAGAACCCCACCCCCATCCCCCTTTATAGAAAGTGCTAACCTGGAACACTACAATATTTTTCATATGGATTTTTCGGCCACAGAGAGACCGTGAAAACTTGGCAATATGTCCTTGAGGCCAAGGCATGGGGCTGAGGGTCTATGGGGAGGTTCAAACCGCTGTTTTATTGGAGTAAATGAGGCTAAATCAAGGGGCTCCTCTGAAAATCACATCACCTGCGACCCACCCAAGAAAGGTGATGAAAACAACTGAGTCTTCACCTTATATACAGGTGAAGTTATGCAATAGATCCAACCCACAGTGCTGTTTCTGTGGGTCCAACTCTATTAAGGCTATTCTTGTCCAATCACCACTGGTGACATAGCTACAGCAAAGGAGGCAAATTACACTGCTCATTAAAACTGCCCTCTTCAAAGGTGAAAATAGTTTGCTTCATCACAGAGGGAGGGATAATGTCTTGTTGTGATTTTTCAGGGAATTTCTCTGTAATACCAGTGCAATATTTTCAAGCGATAATCTTACTCAAAGTAGCAGCAATATCCCAGGGTTATCACTGCATAAGCTATTGCAGGCTGATTAAAAAAAAACCCTATTTATTCTGGAAATCGTGTAGGCCCAAGTTGTGACTATTTTCACAGTGCACCAGGCAGGAAATTTACATGCACTTATTTCAGCAAGTTAATGTACTAAAATTCTGTGGTTGATGGTATCGAAAGATTTGGAGAAATTAATACGTGAAGCGAGTGTACCTCGTCCAGTGTTAGAGTTTCAGCTTTTATCCTACCCCTCATATAAATCTCAATAGACTTAACATAGTTATGCCATAAATTATTTATATGCCACTGGTGACATATGAAGTTTAAAAACATGTGGTGGGGTAGGATAAGATCTAAACAATACTCAATGTCATCTATTTTTTACATGGTTTTTGTTGTCTTCTGCTGCAGATATCACGCAGCTCCACTTTGTGATATTATTCTGCAAAGAGAACTCATGCCATATAAACGGTCATATGAAATTTCGTGACGTTTCAGGATATGATTGCAGGCTTATATCTATGTACCAATAATGTTGAAATAAAACCACTCCAGTTTTCTGGGTGATAACACCCTAAGTTACTTATTCATCATGACACTCTGCCAATTGATGTCCCTTACAGTACCAAGTGTGAAAAAGAATAGGTTAAGAGAGTGTTTCATTCACAGAATACGGTAAAACGTTGACGTTGCTGAAGCAGGTACCTGGTCAGCAATAACCCCTACAATATTTATAAAACATCTCCATGAACATGAAAGGCTGAAACAGTTGGTATATATACCCATCTTAAAATGCAGCCTATTGCAGAGACAATAACAAAACTAGACGTCCTCTTGCAAACTGGGTAGCCTACTGTTTTCACAATGGCTACGCTAGGCATATTACACGGGCACATATAAAATGGAACAAAGTGCTCTCGTGGAAATATTGGTTTTGGGCATTACAGTCAAATAATTGAACCCTTCATTGTTATTGAATGCTCCCTTAGAATTTGGATATAGGCCCATTTACAATCCCAAGTCTCACGTTCTCTCGTGCTCACGCAGCCAGTTTCCGGTTTAGCAGGCGGCCGTCTTAAGGCCACCCGTACGATGTAAACAAAGAGTTCTAAGTTTGTTTTAAGTATCAAATACGCCGTGAAATGCCCAGAAACATGGGTGATGCAAATAATAGACATAAAGAATCCTTCGCTGCTCATATGGTTTCATTAGATAAAGTTTGACTTCCGTGAACTTGGTGATAAGAGAACAGCAGGTTGTAAACGTTACCAGCACTGTGTGACAAGCCAGCTACTTGGCAGTGAAAACTCAATTAATTAGTACATTTCTGACCTGCAGAAAGCCGAAGTGTTTAGCCCTAACATAATTCCAAGGGATATACATGATACGAAGGGCTATAACTGTGTAAATAACAGAGGATCCCCTCCCCTCCCCCCGAAAAAAACAACAAAAAACAATGTGCTGGTGGTGGATCGAGCACCCGGGTGACAGTGGGACCAGGGAGAGAGGCGTGGGAGTGCAGGCGGAATACGAGTAACATCGGCCCACCCTCGGTAATATCGGCCCGCCGAAGTAGTAATATCCGCCGGCACCTCCCTGCCGCGCACCCGGCCGTCTGCGGGCTTTCACACGCGACTCCGGGTAGCTTTTTTTACCCGGTTGTACCCACACGCACACGGCTGCGGCCGCGTACCGACTCTGGGCATATTTTTCCCCGACTTCTACTACTCTGTGCCACACATGCGCGTTTAGTACAAGGCAGAAATCATATAAATCTTAACTGAATTGCATTAATGCGGTACTATATATATTATGAATGAAAATTGCAATGAAAGTGTTTGGAGTTTTTCTTTAGGTACTTGCACAAGGTGGAAATAGGGAAGGTTTAACAACCAAATACAACACAGATTCTACACTTGTTGCAAATTCCATTTTGACATTGACGGCCCATAGCACGGCAAGTCATAACTTAGTGAATAATTAATGTAGAAGCACCAGGGAAAGACTAATAAACTGCTACAGACATGAGAAAAACTATCAGTAAGTTTATATTTAGATTCATGATAGGAAATATATGTTTATTTGCCGTTTTCTGTTGCGCGTTTTGCCGCGAGTGCCAGTCGAACCCCGATTATCGCTCATGTTTTGGATGTCTGTACACATAAACAAATGGACAAAATGCTTTTTAATTCCATGAAACTCCCGGAATACATATATGTATCATCATAGTGTAACACATATATTTGCCAAAAAGGTTTTATAAATCTTTAAAAAATATAATACCGGGCCGACTTTACTCCGGGCCGTTTCCACCTGCTACCGCCTATGTCAGGTTCCCTATGTCGGCATGGTACGGTTAAAGATAATCATAATTTCATTGAGTTTGATAAGAAGATAAACATATCTCACATTTCGCAACATTTCAGTTTGATTTGGAGTCTTTTCGTTTATCTTTGGATAATGTACAGTGCAAATTCGGAGAGGCATTTCCTCCCTGTCTGCCGAGTACGCACAGCAGCGTGTGGCGCAACGGCTTTGTTTACACCGGAAACTGGCTGCGCGCAAGGGGTTTTGGGAAACCTCAAATCCCTCTATGAACAGACAGAGTGTGAAGATGAGTGTTTATGATCGATACTGTCATCTTGATTTGGCCATTTGGATTTTTAGTTCCACTAAAAAGCCATGGGAAACCTAAAAGGACTTTCATTGCCAAATATCTAGAGCCTTGTCGCTGGGCGTGCAGCTCATGCATAATTCGAACCCTGCATAAATCAAACTGTAACTAATGCGGTTATCATGGCCATGTGTATACCACGCAGTATAAACCTGTTAGGTGATTAGACCTCGTGACCCTTTTCCGCCGTGATCCAGAGTCACCATGACCCTACTTCCTGGTCGTGGTGACCCAGTGTCATGGTCGTGGTGACCCTGTGTCCCGGTCGTGGTGACCCAGGACTGGTCATGGTGACCCTTCTTCATTTTACAGGGAAATTTCGAAAATACTTTTGGGGAAATGGGGAAATTTCGAAAATACTTTTAGGGAAATGTGCTATTACTTTTGGGGAAATTGGGAAATCGGACCCCCCCCCCCCCTGTGGGACTCTCTTTAAGCCATTCACGCCGGGTGATGCCTTGAGGCATTCGTTTTTTATGACAAAATTGGAAATAATGGTTCAATAAACATGAAACTTTCAGAGAATGTAGATATAACATCATATTTGATATTCCGGGCGAAATAGAAAATAGTATTAAATATCACGTGTCATGTTACATGATACAGAGATCAAAATGTTCAGAATAGGCCTATATGCCCGGCCTCTAGCAGTAGTCACCGGCGCGATAGGGTTAATATTAGCTATTCAATAGATATTATGAGTATTTTTGGGTATTTTGTTAATTCTGATAGTTAATTCTGAAGGCAAATTTTGATAAATAGATCTATCATGAGTATTTTTTTATTTGTTGGGGTTCATTTCCCAATTTGTTGGTCATTGATGCAACTGACAAGTAAACAACCATCAACCATCAACAGCTGATTCCCGTATTTACGTCTTTCTTCATTTTTTTAAACAGATCAATATCATATCACAAATATGTCATCAGTAATAAATACATTAAATTAATACGTATGAACGTGTTCCTTCCCGTTGTCGCCGACAACGGAGTTTAAGAAATACTCCCCGTGGTTCCTACCAATTATGGCCCTTAATTAGTCGCTGGGTGAACAGAAATGCCCATGCCACACACAGACTGAGGCCAGCTCACCGATTTAACTCCCATATACTGAGATTTATTACTTGTTCCTTTATCGGTGGCCCTAAATCGCTTACGATTTACGCAGTCTGTCGTCCAGTGTGGACAGAATTTGCTTACGATTAACTCATGCTAACGGCTGCCATAAACGTTGTGGGAATAGTCGAGGCGATGCACATTCTCCGATCCGGCCTGGAAGTAGGGGGCGCTACGAACCGCCTTGGCGGCCATTTTGGAGACACACCTCCGCAGTGCTAAGCCTATGAGCCGTTTGGACGTCCATTTATGCTACTTTTTTAAGTGTGAGGATGTTTTAAGTACTTCTGAAGAATTTCTCACGACAAAATCAGACTTCCCTCGTAATTTCAGATCAAATGATTATCTGGTAGCCCCAGTTAAGGCTATAAATGCGATGTCAACAAATCGTCGAAACACCCGGTTTTCTTTGAGTTGGCCCATTTAAATTATGTCGAAATAATGTAAATAATCAAATTTAAATTATTACATGTACAGAGTGCACAGGAGAAGGTAGATTAGTATAGTTTTTCACCATTTTAGACTCTGACAGCGCTTTGTATTCACCAGCAAAGATGGCGGATTGATATGTTGTCAGGTGAATTTGCATAATTTGGAGGGTATTTTGAACCGGAAGTCAGCGGCCGGATCGGCGAATATTTGCCTGAGACAAGTTAAATAACCCTGACGATTCAGGGAGTTAATCGGTGGAAACGAAATCATTCAGTGGGTATTGGCTTTAAATGGTGATACATTTTACCATCATCACAGATCATTATTATCGTTTACAAGTTCTACAAGCGATCAAAGGGTCACGGCGACTAGCACCCCGGGTCACGACGACCACAATTTTGCGCGAAAAACCGGGACACGTGGGAAAAGGGTCAGGACGACCATTAACCCATGTTAATTGTTATACAATTGACCCTCTTCACACTGGCGCCATCTTGTAATGGCCGCCTATGCACGTCAATCGAAAACGAGGCGAGCCCTCTACACTCAGTCCTGACCAATGATAAAAATACTAGTGTTTCTCTAACTTGAAAGATGGAAATCGCTCTAACATCTACACTAATCGGCCGATTTGTATAAACAATACATTGTGCGAAAGCTGAGACTTGGGCCTATGTGTTGGGATATACATAATATATCTGTGTTATGGATAAAATTTCCTGTCATAGAATGAAAATCGGAATTGTTTAAATGAAAAATATTAAAACATGTTACTTTCCTGTTCTCCCAGCGATTTAGTGAAAAATCTATCGCGATGACATATAGAAATAATCATCCTATCTTATTCAGCATTTCAAGACGATTAAAATGATACCAATATTACTAGGTTGTGATAGATATTTCCTGAGGTAATGAACTAATAATGTATCAGTTATTTGTCAGGAAATTTGGGAATTTGACAGCAAAGATCTCAGTTTTGAAGCTATAACAGGAAATCTTAGCCAAAGCATAGGTATATGATATGTATACCTACAAATAGACCAGAGTCCTAGCTTTCTAACAATGCATTATTTATAAAGATCAGCCTGTTAAAAACAAAGCCAGAGTGATTCACATTTTTTCAAGTTAGAAAATAAGGTTTTTTTGTACATATAGTGCCTCATACAATCTAATACTGTCAGACCCAATGCCCCATTATCTCAGGAAATATCTATCACAACCTGGCAATATAGGTATCATTTTAATCGTCTTGAAATGCCTAAAATGATGGGATGTTTATTTCTATATGTCATCGCCATAGATTTTTCATAAAATCGCTGTGAAAACAGGAAGGTAACATGCTTGTGGTTTTTTTTACCAAAATTATCTGGATGTTCAATCTAGGACTGGAAATCTTAGCCAAAACACAGGCATATGATACTACACCAACAAATAGGCCCAAGTATTAGCTTTCTAACAATATTTTATTCATAAAAATCGGCCTGTTATTCACAATATAACAACGATTTTCACTTCTACAGTTACTCTGTGCTTATGGGACTGAAGCCATGCTGCTGATACAGGCGAGGGCTCGCCTCGTTTTCGATTTGCCAGTGTGTGGCTGGTTTCTGGCAAGCGGTGGCTAGCCACATGCAACCAGCGCAACACAGTCTCTCTGCTACAGCAGCGCCACACTTATGTGCTAGAGGTGAATGGCGGAGATAGAACATCACCCATCGGTCATTCAGTCAATGTCAATAAATATTCCAAAGAAAACACACATCTTTACTAAAGGATCTAAATATGATTTATTATCATTCATACCTTGTCTAATCTCTTCATCTTCTAAGACGTTATGTGCATCATATCCTTCGACACCATGAAATTCCAAGATCTGTACGACTGCATTACTGAAGCCACACCGGGGAGCATCTGGAGTACCCTTCATGAAAACAACCATCTTCTTGTCCTTCACCAGACTTTCAATGCGCTCTTTAGTCGACACCTCGCTACTATAAGCTGCAGAGAATAGTCTCGTAGCATGGCTTCTTGTGGATAACAAGCCTCTTCTAAGCAATACGTTCATCTTGGATGACAAGTGTTGTAAGTAATGAAATGACTAGAAATATCTTTGCATGTGTGAGTGACAGCACCGACTGCACCTATTTTCGAAGGCCTGCCTTGCAACGCTTCCGGTTGACATTGGCAAAGGCGCAATTAAATATAGTTCTCATTTCTAGTGTACTTGTCATCTATAATGCTGTAAAAATTGTCTAACTATGTACTTTAAAGGACAAATACACTGGTCATTAATGATACACAATATAATATAGTTTCTTTCTTTGATATGCAATAATCGCGGAGGATTTTATCGTTCCGGGTCAACATGCGGTCAACATCACATTAGTACTTCCGGTGGAACACGTCTGCAACCAAAGGCTAACAAATAATGAGAGCAATCTGAAAACTCTGTAAATGATGCGAGAAGCACTAGAGTCGTTGGTCGCTGCCATTGAAAATGGTAGGACTGACATTGTTCGATCCATAGTGTCTGCATGTGAAAGGTGTAAGTATTTGATATATGCAATAGAACAAACTATGAGGTAAACTTGTCATATTATCGCTCAATTTCTTCATTTGACAAGACTCCCCAGCGTAAAGTGCCCCTCCCATTTTCGAGTGTGTTTATAATTAGGCATGTTTTTATTTCAGTCACTTTTAAGAAAATCGCACAAAAAGGCTTATCTGTTTCGTAACCATGGACAATGTATACAGTCCGTATAGTAGCTTTAGTATTGGCTGGAATAAATTCACTTGGGAGCTTCGCAAGTGTCTTACGCCTTACGCCTTACGCCAGTTACGGTACTGTTAATACGTTACATTTCGGTAACTTAAAAGTTTAATACAATGCCGCAGGTGGTGCCAGCGCGGGGGGGGGGGGTCAGTGAATTACACCGACCTGTGATCTCAAAAGGATATCCATGAAATTCAATACCTTAGACTGAGCAAGTGATAACAATATACTTCAAGATCGATATTTTCAGATTTATCATAAATACTGTATGAGGAGATCTAATAGAATTATAGTAGACAACACTGATAGTAATACAATCATGAGCATATCCGCAATATCATGCTGGAATTACTATCCTTTTAATGAAAACCAATAATTTGTACAGTATAACGGACACCCCGTGTAAGCGATCACCCGGCGTAAGCGGTCACTTTGAAGTTTGACCCGGAACGTAGGGTGTCTGCTTACGCGGGGTTCTACTCATCATTCATCATTTATCATTCACATGCACCTTCCTGGTTTGCCAGGTCGCTCAAGCCCATATCTATGTTAGAGCGAGCTGTGCTATTTGTGTTCTGTGTGTTGTCTCTTGTGTTTTGGTTTTGAGTAGTTCCTCTATCCTCGTTGATTCCTTTACTATGTTTTTTAGGGTCTGTACGTTATTGTCGAATGCCTGGTTTAGGTATGTTTTGGTAGTGTCAGTTGGGTGGAAAGTTGTGCATTGGTTTAGTACATGGTGTATTGTTTCCGGTACTCGGCCACATTCCCTATATAAGTTTGTTTGGTACATTGTTCTGAAGTTGTCCTTGGTTGGGAACATCCGGTTCCTTATTTTGAATATTTGTTCGGTATATTTCCTTGTTAGTTGTGTTATGTACATAGGTCTTCTTTCCATCTTGTATGTTGTTCTGTTCATTATGTATTTTACTTTGTTCTTTTTTCCTGCTATTTCTTCTATTTGTTTTAGCCAATTTTCTTTTATGGGTTAGTGTGTTCCATTGTGTCTTGGTTGTGGTTTTTGATACTATTGGGTTTATTCCTAGTGTTTGGATCAGTTGTTCAGTTGTTGTTAACCATCTGCTTTCTTTCGATATGTTTGTTAGGGTTTTTCCATTTTGGGTTTTTCAGTAGTGTAGGATTCTTTTGGTTTTCATTATTCTCTCGGGGTCTTTGAGTTTGGTTTCTAAGTATAGATTTTCCATGGGTGCTAATAGGGGAGCCCTGAGTGTTTTCCTTATTATGTTGTCTATAAACTTGTTTACTTGTTTTATTGTTTGTTGAGCTACCAGGTCTCTGCTCCATAGGTGGTGATCGGTATTATGCATGTTTAAATTAGTTTCCATATTGTTTGCATTTCTATACCTCTGAAGTTTGGGTCTTTCGCCAGGAATAGGATTGTTTGGAATGCAGCTTCTGTTTTTCTTTTGATTTCCTGTATATGGTCGTCTAGGCTGCCTTTTTGGTTGATGATCTCTCCTAGGTATTTATACTGTTTTGTGTGTTGGAGTTTAGTATCCCCTAGGGCCATCTCGGTATTTTCTCCTTTACCTATGATTAGGGTTTTATATTTTTCTTCTCTGAATTGTATCCTATAGCGGTTTGCTACTTCATTTGTGATGTTTAGGAGTAGTTTGTGTTGCTCTATGTAGTTGGCGATTATTGCCACATCGTCGACCCAGAGGAGGCATCTGGGTGCAGTTTGTGTGTTTGCTTGTTTTGGGGTGAGTTCTTCTATGGTTTTGTTTATGTCGTCCATGAGGGTTGAGTATTGTGTTACTGCAAGGACTCCTCCTTGTCTTATGCTGTCCTTAATCTTTATTTTGCGGGTTGGTCCGTGTTTGGTGTTTATTCTGGCTGTTAGGTTAGAAACTTCCTAGGCCTTTGCCGTCTTAATAACTATTTCACTGACTTGCCTAGAAGGTATTCCAACTAGAGTTGAATCCAAACGAATATCATTTCTCTAGTGCAATATCATTAGTTATGGAGTGCCCTATTTTGTTCATACAGGTGAGATAGAGGATGAAGAGGATATCGCCGTGGAAGAGCTGTTAAACACCAATAGTTCCGTATGTGGCACTGTACTACATTTGGCAACAAAGGTGAGTTATAGTATCTAAAATAACGGTCTAGTTGAGTCATAAACAATTTGCTTTTCTTTTAGATTTGTGATGATCACGAATTCCTACAATATGGTCTCGGATTTGATACATGTACTCTCAAATATAGACTTTATGTGTCCAAATAATGACGTCACATTCATTTATTCTCATCTGTTGACCCTGTCTTGCGACTACCAATAGGATCCTTAAGAAATCCATTGGCAAACTTTGAAGATTTTGTGAGACCACCTGGTTCGCAACGACTGCAGCTTTGTGTTATATTCAAAAATTAAAATAAAGTAATCTTGTAGCCCTTTCGCAGCGGGTGATGCCTTACAGCATCGTCATGGGAGATGCATTGAGGCATCAGATATTTCCCATTTCTTTTTCTAATAGAATAGTTTGATAATCGATCAATGTACATGGAATGACAATGGAAGTATTACATCATACTTAAATCCATGTGCGGTAATAATAAATGATATCAAGATGATGATATAGAGCCACTAACCAAACAGTACTCAAAACTTCTTGGTTCTTGTCTTAACGTTTCTTTAGTGTAAATGGTAGTTATATAGAACTGCATCAAGAATCGTATAAATAGAAAATACTCCACGAGTTATACTATACTAGGGTTTCACCTCGCCCTTGTCACTAATACGCCACATGTGACCTTAGAGATGCATTCTTTGGCATTTTAATAGTGTATGGGTGTCATGGAACTAGAATTCCCCTTGAGTACATTCCCAAGGTATTGAAGTAGCTCGTTAAATTATACATTCTATTACATCTGAGTAATTCATGCCGTGCGCCATCCTATGATGTGGATTTCACTGCAAAATGATGGGAAAGATACCGCATTTCAATTTTACCCTTTTATCATTTAAAAATACGACAACAAAAACAGCTTTTATCATTAATCAAGTCATTAAACCTTCCATGAATATTATAAATATCAAACATGGATTTTTCTGAATATATAATCTTATAACATACATAAAGATAACGTAGTTAACTGTCTAATAATATTACTCCATAGCTTGGCGACGCGGATATTGTCCGCACGCTGCTCTCTGCTGGTGCCGACCCAGGCGTCCACAACCAGGACGGTCAGACGGCCCTTGATCTTGCTACCAACTCCAGAGTGTGCGATGTCTTCAGTCAGGAACTACTCCAGTCCATAGCGCAGTCGAAGTAAGTCTCCCATTTATTCAAATAATCAGTATCACCAGCGTCATATTCCTCTTTAAGATTGTTTGCTTCTTATGTTTTTATAGTTTAGAAACTATCAGCAATGTAACTATATTATGAATATTTATTGTACCATGTTACTCCTGGTTAGTTCAATCACATTATATTTGTCAGTATTAGAGGCAGCAATTTGTTTATGTAGTTACCAAGGCTACTTGGAAGAATTTAATTGCATCCACACAAATGGGGCATTGGATTTGGAATTGAGTGATACCCTTAAGTAATATTGACTCGCTGGGAACCCATAATAGACTCTATAGCCATGTCCAAAAACATGAATACTAATATTAATTTAAGTGTGTAGAGACGTGCAATCGGCGAGCGACTGCTGGTATGTGACGGCATTCTCTCGGCGGGCGGGCGGCGTTTGAGTTAATTTATTCCGGTCAGCTTCAAAGGAAGGTATCCACTGGTCAATGCTAGTCACATGCTGTCTAATTAGGTCACTGATTGGTGTTAATTGAGACAAAGAGAGGCGGGAAACGTTCTAAACCAATCTGAATGTCTGGCTTAGCATTGTTTGGGTGCCTGTGGAGAGGAACCAGTGTAGACTGTGTGACAGTGGCGTCCTCTGGTGTGATTTTATGGCATTGATGGTAGAGAGAGCCTGTGGTGGCGCTCCCTATATCGTTTTGTGTGGAAGTAAACGGTTTGTTCAGGTTAATGTTAACTGTCTGAACCATACCAGCAGTTTCAAATGCGTACATTCTCGTCAGGCTAAAATGGCTGATCGCATGAATATCGTCCTCTCGGTTTGGAGGATTATTCTTGGTTTTTCTTAAAAGAAGTGATTTAGGGGAATAGATTCTAGAATTCCGTCACATTTCAGTCGCCTCGTGGGTGAGGGGGATGTGGTGGTTAAATGTGTGATAAAAAATATTTCGCTACGGTTCGAACGTCTCCGCGTTCCCGGTGGGGTGTGGGCGACGGAAGCAAGCGTAGCAGAAATTTTTTTTTTTTTTTTCTGCTACGCTTGCTTCCGTCACCCACACCCCACCGGGAACGCTGAGACGTTCGAACCGTAGCGAAATATTTTTTATCACACTAATATTAATTTAAGCAACAATTGAGCAATAGTGTAGGGGGTCAAGGTGGTCAAGTTAACCTTCTACGCTAGAAGATGCAGAGTACCTGTCCCTGCAGTGTGGTGAATCGGGTGAGCCTGTGCATGGAAGTGCCATGGGTTCCCCCTGATTACGTAACTCAGCTTATTATAAGCCAAGTCCACAGTGGGTGGAGATGTCACTCGCTGTTTTCTCCTGTGTCAGACGGAACTCTTGGGGCCTCACATTGTTGTAGTGTTCCGTTGATGGTTGAGCTCGGATCATCAGCTTAGGTTGACAGTATCCAATCTACTTAGCACTCCAATGCTAAGGGACATGTGCCATTGTTTTTGGAGTTGCGGCTTTCTCTCCTTCATGGAACTAAATTATCCATATTTAACAAAACTTGTTTTTATTAAGATAGAAGAAAAATATTCCCATTAACTCGGTTCTGGGTAGTTTCCGTTTACAATTAATAACAAAGTAGTCAATTGTTTTTAAATTACCGACATGTTTCGGGCCGTTTGGCCCTTCATCAGGGTGACTCTGAAATGGCCGCCCTTTAAAGAGAATATTAATAATGGCATAACATTATACTTGCCTTGTTTTTATTAAAATGTCTGTGACTGGTTTTGTGTGATTAGGGGTTACCTAGACAACCGGCTTACTCTGAAAGAGGAACCGACCTACAGGTGTAACTTTCCCATAGGGCAGCATTCACTAATCGCGGGGGAATCATATAATCATCCAAAGGTTAGGTTAGAAACCGAACAGGCGACCAGTACAATAATAAAGTATATAATTCCCCAATACAGCTCATAACTAAGTTGTCTAAATTGTCTGATGACTGTCGTTCTAAAGTATGTCTCCTAATGTTTGTTCTCAGCATCGGCCGGGTGTGTCAACTGCTGGCTGCAGGTGTGAGCGTCAATCTTATTGACTGTCCAGATAGCGCTAACACACCCCTCCATTGGGCTGCGTGCTATGGAAACACAGATACGGTACAATGTCTAATAAGTGAGTGAGCCATCTATGATTTGAATAAGAATCTAGTAAACATTCTCTGAAAGAACTCAAATTAATTAATGCATGTTGGTTTGAATTTTCAACGAATACTAAGTTTAGAACCATGATGAGTCCTTTTACCTAGAATGTTTAGTTTACTTCTTAGCAACAACAAAGGCCATGTGATACGGTAGTCGTAACTCCAATACAGAAAAGATCTAGTTTATGAAATGGGTACAGAAGAGAAGCAGTCACCGTGACACACCGGAGGGTCTGGATGTCGGACCGTGTAGCTAGTGATCTGTACTCTTGTGTCACCTTCAATATATCACATGGCCACTCTTTAAAGAGAATATTAATAATGGCATAATATTATAATTGCCAATTTTAGGACGTGGCTAAACCGATCTGCACTCTTACGCAGCAACCTTATAATTGCGGCAACCTTCTAATATTATAATTGCCTTTTAGTTTAGGTATTAGTTAATGTCAATAATTTTTCATACTCACTTTTTAGAATTTTATCATTTCATATTTGTGAAACGAACAGCAAGATCAAATGCGCCTAAACTTTAAAATGGCCGCCCTTTAAAGAGAATATTAATGATGCATAACATTATACTTGCTTTATATTTTCTCTGTAGGTATTATTTAATGTAAATAATTTTTCATGCTCACTTTTAAGAATTTTATCGTTTTTATATTTATGAAACGAACAGCAAGATCAAATGCGCCTTAACTTTGGCTGTAAATGAGTTTTTATGTGTGCATGCAGAACGGAAAGCAGCCGTAAATGCTGTAAATACAGACGGCGCGTCACCGCTACATGATGCTATCAGTCGCGGGGAAATGTCAATCGTAGAGGAGCTGCTGAAATCGGGGGCGTCTACAACCATAAGACCTCACAGCGGGTTAGTCACCATTTACATATAGCCTTTGTGTGAATGATCCTTGCAGTCTAGACACTTCACATTCTCACCGGTTTTGTCCCCCTGACACATAGTATATACAATTTCAGCCTTGCTAGAAGATGGAGTGTTGATTGTATTTATTACCAACTAATTAGACAAATTACTAGATACAGCAACACTAAAGACAGTTGCCATGATTTAATAATGACAAGATTACATGTGCAACTACACTAATCATGGACTCTATGCTTCTTCCCATTATTGACTATGGTGATGTCCTTATTGCCCAATCGTCTGCTAAAGATGTGGCTCAATTACAAGTACTTCAAAATCAGTCCCAATAGACAGTGTTTCGGCTAAATCCCTTGGTGCCGCATGTGGTACTGGACCATCGAGGGCAACTTCCCTGCCTTAAAGACCGAAGAGAAAATCACATCTTATTGTTTATGGATAACCACAGAACTGATACAAGCAAACTTATTGTGAGGACAAGAATTAGAGGAGCGGGGGATGCTACATTGTTTAAGCTACAATTACAAAGTGCGCCTCTTTCTTAAACTCGTTAAACCACTATGATCCCCGAACATGGAATGACTTGACTCCGGACCTCAGAAATGTTGTCACTGCCAAAGACCTAAAAAAAAAAAAAATTCAGGGTGGGGAGTTAGCTCAGTGGTTAGAGCACCGGACTTGTAACCCCAAGGTTGTAGGACTTTGAGGGTTCGAGTCCCACCCCCAGCAGTGGTAGATTTACTGCTATATCAAAGGCCATCCTTCTCATACCATGTCTAAGTGGTGTGGGAAGTAAAAGAACTCTCACCTCGGTAAATGTGTAGGGGTGAGATTTCTACCTAAATCCATCACATAGATTCGATCACCAGAAAAAAAAGTTAGATGGCAAATCTGTGCTATTCGTTAAGGCTTTTCCAGATTACGACTTGTATCTTAACATTTTTTAGAAAGTTGATTACCGAAAGGCCCTGATATCTGCATATTATGATCCCTTTAACTCAAGGATGTTTCATTACTTTCAATGAAAGGCAAACACACATACCCCTCATACTTACGCCGGTGTGCCTTCGTATTCAAATATAAATTCTGGCCTAATATTGTATGATGCTCTCACCTGTGAAAATGCGAAAGGTATTCCTGGTTTTATTTATCAATCTATAACGTATAATGCCGAATAACGTCTGTCTCCCAGATTAAATCTATATTTAGACCTGCAACGTTGCCAATACTCACGCCTGATATATGATGTATTTATACTATATTGTCAGATATTCAAATGAACTAATGTCTGAAATACTTTCTGTGCTAATTAGAGTTCTAACCATTATATTTATCTAGGAAATATTGTGGTAAAACGGTAGCAGACCTGGCAGAAGAAGATGATACACTCTCTCAGCTCCTTGAAAAGCACAAAAATGTCCCACAGCAAAATGGACTTCCCGACGATGATGCCATTTCCAAAATAGGTAATTTGAAGACATCAGACATAGTTTTTCATCTTATTCAATGATTGATTAAAGGTAATTCATCTTTTTTAATTAACCAACATTTACTCTGCAGTGCAATCTTGTATTTGTACTCTAGAATGTAATTTGTCACAGGAAATCCCTTAATTATATATGCATATATCTGTTACGGAGAGTATTCTGAATCCTGTCTAAACTAAATCAAATTTTGTGGCCTGGCTCTACGTAGATCATTGCAAGGTATAGTCCACGAGATAAAGTTAAAAAGATATTAGAAAGCAGCAGTAGAGGAACAAATGGGAAGTTTACCAGATGTGCACACCTCTTGAAATCAGCAGAATAATTATAATCAGGACGTAATATAGATAAACCCCTCAGTTTGCGGAAATAATTAATACAATCAGATAAATTATATTTTGCTAAAGATTTATCATAGGTATATCACCATATAGAGTCTGCACAAGGAATGGATTCGGTAGAAGGTTTGCCCTTTTTTATGAATGTACTTAAGACCGTTTTCTATTGTAGATGACCAGCTCATGATGCAAAGGAGCCTCAGTGAAAATTCCACAGCCTCTGAGCACTTGACGGATTCTGCTCCATCCACTCCGAAAACATCGAAATCAGAACCGCCCGTCCTAAAGTTAACACCTCAGAAAGTAAGACACTTTTAGTATGTTGGTCTAATTGTGTAAGACACTTGCTAAAAGAAGTGCTGCATTTATTAAACGTATTCCATTCTGAAACTTGAGTCATCTCTAGTTTTTAGCAGTCATATCTGAGAGCAAATCTTCCTCCACCGACAACCTTTAATCTAACAAATTCCTACAATGTGCCTCTGTATGTAGGTGTGAACAATATCATAAGTATGGGGCGGGTGTTACATGGTGTTATAGGAATGCAGTAAGTTTGATATAAGTTCTATGAGCTTACGAATTTCTATGAGCTTATGACGAGGTTATTCGGAATGAACCTTCTGTTTCAAGAAAAGAAAAATGATGATTGCCTTGTCAGATGTGATGTAATGAATGTACATGGACATGTACAATGACACATACATGGAAGATCGCTTGTATCACAAGTGAATGTAATGTTTGTCGTTAATAAATATTGATTTAAAAAAAATGTAGCACTAGCACCTACATCAGCTATACTCTGTACAGAACTCAGACCTACTGTAGGGAACTCGGCTCGAGCGCCTCATTGTCAGCGCGGCGGTTTTTCTTTAATACTTGTCAGCAAACGTCCATGTCATGGAGGCCAAGTCATTTTATAAATGGAAGTTTAAGAAAGAGGTAAAAGGAACTTTTTTGTTTCCTAGCCTGTATCAAATTTAGCATAAAACCCCAAAAACATGGCGTGTCCTCATCTCATCACGCGCCATTATCGCCAGCTAATGTTTTGCAAGGGAATTACAGCATTTATTTGTTTTTATGAATAATTACGTTATGTCTGGTCATTATAAGGTCCTCGATGGAAATGAGGCGAATGAAAAGAGTGGGAAGACCTCGGAGAGTGACTCCGGACTTAAGCTGCTGTGGCCGCAGCCTCGACAAGTCACGCAGCTTGAAGGCAACGCTTTTACAGTGCCTGAAGTTCTGCGTGTTTATGTGGCACCCTCTGCGCAAAAAAATGGTAAGCTTCACGTGTACCATGGATCTCCCTTTGACTTAGTGAATGGCAGTAATCTTCTCTGCTTTGCCAGAAGGTTTGGTATTTTTTTGTTATTTTTTCTTATAGTAAAAAAGACCACCCAAAAAACTCAGAATGTTTTTGTATAATAGGCATTTCCATGTTCTACGAGTGATTTCTTCTCTCAATATTCATAGGTAGGACGGTTTATTGTCGTTTTGGTTCAAAGTATTGTGATTTAATATAGATAAATTGTTTATAAAAAGAACATCTACAATAGAGGTACGTGTATGATAAATTTCGTTTACTCTGTGAAGCTTCACTTTGAAGTATATCCATTGATATTGTAATTTCCCTGAGAATAAATCAATGAATACCAAATGATGTGAAAATCGTGAGATTGGTAGCACTTAACAATGTGTTAATTTATTTGGAGCAATAACATTTTGAATAGTGTATTGTTGCCTTGTGCCATCTCGTAAACCATTGGTTTACCTAATGTTCTGAAATGGGAATATTTCTTTTAGGATCATTCCATGCAAGCGTGGGCATATGGAAGCAGAGGGAGGAGGGCCTCCGGGCAGAAGGTATCACCATGAAGACCGAGCCACTGCTGCAGGGTAAGATCCTTACAGGGATCCCCCACGTCCTGTCTGAGATCAATGTCCGCCTCTTCTCACACCAGCAGTCTTACAGGATCAGCGTATTTCAATCACAGGTAAGTTGATATATTTATTTATCCTACCCCTCATATAAATCTCCATAGACTTAACATGGTGGGCCTGACTGCCACGGTTATGCCATAACATATTTATATGCCACTGGTGACATATGAAGTTAAAAACATATGACAGGGTAGGATAAAATCTAAACATCATTCAATTTCATATAATTGTTTACATGCCATTCGTTGTCTTCTGCTACAGATATCACTCAGCTCCGCTTCGTGATATCATTCCGCAAAGACAACTCATGCCATATAAACAATCATATGAAATTTCGTGATGTTTCATGATAATACTGTTCTATGTTCCAATTCGCCCTGGATTCACAGTAGGTATTCGATGGTATTGAATGTATATAATGACTTTGCTATTCACAGATGTAGAATTAATTGCGGTTGGAAATCATGGAACGACTCATGTAAATTAGTTTATATTCATCTGCTATAAGTGTGTGGACCGTTGATTTGTGTGTATTGCTATAGCCTATTGCTTGCTGTGTCACTGGATGAGCTGACCACATTTTAGCTTATTCTAGCTATCAAGTACAGATAGGAATCTGATCTTTATGTTGGTCAGAAGGTTTTTATATTTTGCATTTTGGCATGGAATTTTGATTAAAATCTGATTTCAGTTCAGACCTGACTTTTTCTTGACAGGCTTAGTTTTAGGAACTCATTTATGGAAACATTTCTCCGACTGAAATTGGTTCAATGATAGCACAATATGGCTCATTTAAAGAGGAAATATGTAGCATATGCTAAGAAGTGGAATTCATTAGGTAGAGCATGGGATGGGGGTGGATGGACAACCGTGTGGCCAGCTTATCAAATCCAGACACATTCTAAATAACTACTTTATGGACATATTTCTGACCTGAAACTGATTTAACCCTTTCAAGCCGGGTGATGCCTCAAGGCATCAACCGGTGCTGGTTGGGTGATGCCTTGAGGCATCATTTGCAAAATATACGTTTTTTTTAAATAAAATTGAAAATAATGGCTTAATGAATATGAAACTTTCGGAGAATGTAGATGTAACATCATATTTGATTTTTCTAAGTGAGTTGAAAAATAATGATAAGTATCACGTGTCATGTCACGTGATCCAAAAACAGAATTTTCACAATAGGCCTATGTACCCGGCCTCTAGCGGCATTCACTGGCACCAGTACCCGGCTCCACGACTGTAGCCCAGCCGCGGGTACCCGGCGCGATAGCACAGCATAGCACAACATGGTTCTTTTGAAACTAAAAGAGAAATATTTTAGATAAAATGAATATTTGCAGTGATGGTCATGTATTTGCACCAAACGGAGGTGGGTGTCGGGGACAACCACCTTGTTATATTTTCAAATCTAGACATACACAACATTAATTTCTACTGAGTAGAGCTGCAATATGTAGACACAATATTAACTGGTTTCAGGTACTAGCGGCTACGATTTGGCGTGTAGTAAAAACCAGTCAGACAATATTTTATCTATTGGCAGGTGGACCATTGGTTTCAGTGTATATGGCTATAGCCTTTTTTTTTCGTTTAGAACTTGAATTTCACTTCTGTTATGGACGTCAGTTCCTCTAGTGAGTTCAATGTGATACATTTCTGATACAGATCTCATTTAACATGCTCTTAGTGCCTATTGTACCACAGTACTTTTTTAATGTTATTTTACCAGGTTTGTTCATGCAGGCAGGGCTAGCCCGGTGTGGGCCCTTTAATTGTCAGGACACAGGGACTGGTCAAATACGTGTACACACGTTGATGGCCCGCCCTAACTACGTAAAGAGGCAGATAGTATCAGAGAGTTCAGATATAGTAGACCACACTCCAGTAGTGCCTCACGAACTGTCATTAAGTGTATTTCTTATATAGCAGTGTGAATAGGACGTACGGGGGTGGTCTGAGAAATGCAGAAGTATGGGTAGGACAAAGCTTACAGGTGCAAATGTACCGGTACGTCGGATTCGGTATTGAATGGGTCCATCCACTATTTGGACTTGAAAGAGCAATAATTCTATTGTCTAATGCAAACTCAGCTCATTTTTTATGGAATATATTTATCTTGACAGGGTTTGGTGTGCAGACATACACGGTGTGTATTTCTATTGTATTTCTTTTCATGCAAACATTACAGCGTCGAATGAGCTTCATTGTATTGATTTCAGGTGAAGATTCAAGCATCTGATGAGATGGGTCTTTTCTATGCATCCAGTACGTTACTACAGCTAATCAGGATTTATAAGGAGGAAGGCATCCCACAGCTCCAGGTAATTAGTGGCGAAAGAGGACTTTTATTACAAAATTGACTTACACTTATTGTTTTTACATTACTTTAGATGAATTATGTTTTCATTGTTTAATCATATAATGATTAATATATTCTAGTATACTCTCCATAATTGTATGAGTTACTACACTTGGGAGAGTGAAGGGCCGAAGTTGCTTTTGGTACTAAAGCAGTTGATATGAATTGAACTCGATATATAAGTCGATTGTCTTTGGTTATTTACCTTGACAGATACACGACTGGCCAGCCATTCGAGACCGAGGTGTATTGTTAGACCTCTCCAAAGGCAGGATACCAACGTTGGTGAGTTTTCTTCGTATTGTTGCATAAACACAACTGAGAAATGAATCAGTTTAAAAACTAAAACCTAAAGTTTTGGGATTAGTGAGTACGTGGCAAGAGCCTTCCTATTATAAAACACACAGAGATCCTAAGTATATCCAGTTCCATTGGTTTACCGTTCAAAGGTATCAAACATTCAACATATGCTGCAATATTTGTAGTGTACTGTTATAAATATCCATATATTATGTCTCTGTTTCAAGGATGCGTTGCTCAACATGATCAAAGTTTTGGCGACACTCAAGATCAACCAGGTAAGATTGACATACAGCTTTCACTGTTACTCTGCCGTGAGCATGTTTGTTCCATTTAGTCACGACTCCTCTTTCTAACATAAAATTCTTGGGAAGTTCACAATTTGTGATACTGACCAAATATTTTGACAACATAGTATGTTTTCCCTGTTGGTATTGTCTAATTTTTATGAGGGTATTTTCAAAATTTATGTTTATGTGAAAATAATACGATCCCTCATTTACAGGTTCATCTTTATATGCGATTTAAAGCCTTCTCAGGGAAAGAGGCGAAATGGCAACTGCCATATACCCAAAGGTAACTATAACCTCGAGTGCTTTGAGCGTGTTATGGTATTATTTTAAGATCTTTGTATGATTGCTCTCATCATTTCCCCCTAGACTTTATGTTTGCCGCAGTGTTAAACCTTGAAATGTCATCTCTGCTATTTGAGTTACAGATTTATAGATATCCCAGTATGTATCAATGGATGCAAAACACGCCCTTAAACATTTCATTTACATTGTATCTAATAAAAGGAATTTGATGGAATCCATATTTGTAACTTTAAATCGAGAACCACGCAGGATCGTGTTTCATGAATGCATCGCTTTCATATTAAGTGAACCTCAAGGCATGGACTTTGACACCACCTCATCTTAACATTGGTTTCAATTTATGATTATCAGTAAAAGTATGCCGAGATGTAATTTCATCTAAAAATCTTAATTTCATCTAAAAATCCATGTACTTCCCAATGATTATCAACTCACACATTTAATTGCATTTTCGTGTGCACCAACAGGGTTTTAGGGGGAAACTTTTCCAGTCACAAGATTACATTTAATGTTCTTCACTAAATTCACGCTTTTGGTATATTTGATTGCCACTGGACTTCATCCCCTTAATTCTTTATCAACGCAACTGGTTTTTTTTGACACGATTTCCTTTTACCATATTATCATTTTTTTTTTTTAATTTTGTCATTTTAGAATCTATTTCGTGCCAGGACTACCTGTTTGCATCTGATGTTGGTCAATAAGATTTAATATTGTGATTTCAGCTTTTCTCTAAATGCCTCATCAATAAAGCTATATATTCCTTCCACACAGTTCCCTTTTAGAATTGGATAACGCATGTCGGGACAACCAGGTGGAGATGTTGCCAGTGTTAGACGTAGCGCCATCTGTCGGATATCTCGATCTACTCAGCATGAGATACAGCTTCCTTCACTTTGTTCAGTGCTTCCCGTCGGCCGGGTAAGGCAGGTTTCCTCACTTTTTATTTTCTGAATAATAGTATAGGGTAACGTGCTATGCGCAAATTAGCGTTACCCTTTAGAAATATCAAAATGTAGCAAATATTGAATACGTACACACTATTCCATGTGCAAATTACCGTCAGAGATTGTCGTTGGAGTAAATAGCCTAAAACGCTAGGTTAACGTAAGCGCAGGGGAAAATATTGAAACCCCTGATAGAATATAAAACAGAAATATTCGAAGCTAATATTAAAATGACTCGGTGAGTAAACGAGTCTAACTCTTACACTGTGGGTATATACAGATATCTTGTCCTTTCACAGGGTGGTGGGCATGGGCCCTCGGCTCACTAGCCTCCTGGTCGACACCGCCGAGGAAGGCGTCTTCACCATGGATGAAATCGGCGCCATCTTGCCGATAGGACCCCACCAGGTGGCGCAGCTGTGCGCCTACGTCTTCCACGACATGCCGGAGCTGCTCCGCCAACTGCCCTGCAACGTCATGCTCGCCGAGTACGGCTTCGAGGTGAGCTCCTCATACTGATGCATTTTCTGTCCCTCACGGCCAGGTCATGGGTTATTTCACGTTTTCATCTGAATATATTACCGGAATCCTCCGGATACCCACATTCTGCAATTTACTGGGATGGCAGTTTTCCACTTTTACATGGAAAATCCTTGTCTTCATTTCCAGTTTATAAAATTTGTTTTCTTGTATATAAAAAGATAGTATAAATCGATCCTCATTCACACCAATAAAACAGTGGTGTTAACCTCTCCCACACACCCTCAACCATATTCCATGGCCAACATTGGTGTGTATTCCTTATTTTCTCTCTGAGGCATTAGATTCCACATAGAAATAGTTTACTATCTTTTTCCAGACCCCAAATGACATCACTGTACAAAGCATAAGCCACCTCAGTGCAGCCTGAAAACTCCGAGAGCGAGGATCATTAACTGATTGTTCTCCTCCCCTTCTCTACTGATAATGTGTTATGTGATAATGGGATACTGGAGTATTGGAGTGAGATTGGCGGGGTGTGAACGTTTTTTGTTTTTTTCCCATACAAATTCTCACCAACATCCTTTGCCACGTTGTGATATGGCCTTGATGGGTACTACGGCGTAAAACCCTTTGAACCAACCAACCAACCAACCAACTAAAATCTGTATACATGATAATGAATAATTGTTTTAGATCGAGAGAGAAGGGTGATATTGTACATGAAGTATTTCTCTCTAAAACATTTTCTTTTCTTTCTAGGCCACTTATGACTTCCAAAAATACTGCAAACATTTCACAGACTACGGGTAAGTTACCAGTTTTAATACATGATAACAACTAATAGAACTAGAATATGTAATATGTTTGAAAGAATATATTCATTTATCAGTCTGCCAATTGAAAATAATCTTGGACTTGTATTGGATAAGATTTTCTCCATGGTCTTTAGGCCGTATACCACAGGTTTGAATCCGTATACCACAGTTATGGTATCTGACAGGTTTTATTTAATGGGTCGTGGTTCCCCATACATTTCCAATGGGGTCTATGTCTACGATAGATAATAAGTAGAAATGTATTGTATTAGATTTTACCGTATATTATAAAAAGCTGAAATGTTAGATGAGTAGGCCTACCTACTTTAAACGTATAATACTATTTTCTAATCCGGCAGTGGTAGAAATGTTGGACACTGCTAAATTTATTTTCTGTAGGCAAAACTTTACTTTCTCTAATCTTACCATTATCAATTTAACATTCGTCCTCATTTTTGCAGCGTGCCATTTTATGTACTTCCTGGAACTGCAGCCTGGAACAGGTACATACTTAGAGCCAGCATACTCCTACTCTGACACCTTATTCCATGGCAATTGTTATGACTATTTCCATCAAAATTCGATATATACCGGTATTTATGAAATTACCCCTATGTATCACTTCCATATAATTTTACGATTCCTAATTTGATTAACTAGGGAAATATCTATTCAGTCTCGTATATAGAGTAATATGTTGTGCTATACAATTTGCAAAAAAGTGAAGTACCTTGATATCTCAGAGAATATCAGTTGGAATATGTTCCAATTGCTTTGCATGATTTATAATGATCTCGAAGAATAATCACTTGATTCAGTCAGAGCTTGAATTATGAATAGATTAATTGACGTAGACATGAGCATATTTTTAAGCTTGACAATTCGACGTATTTCAAAGGTAAAGCATTTGAAAGCAGATTTATTTTCTTTTTGTCTCTAGTCTGGCTGGTTGTCCTGAAGCGGCGGTGGCCAACATTTCCCGGGCTGTAACGTGTGCAGTCGAGCAGGGCGCCCTGGGCATGGTCGTTTCTCATTGGGCAGGAGTTGGTCACATGACTCATCTACCGGTCTGCTGGCCAGGCTTCTTAGTGGCCGCGGGACTCTCCTGGAATGCAGACACTTCTCAGGTAGAGACAACATCTTTTACACAAAAAAATATTAATTTTCCTAGTTTGATTTTTCCAGTTTCCAGCCTGATGTTTTGAAAGGTATGAATGTAGATCGGACCTCTAGGCTATTTAAAACATAGATGATTCGAGTGTGTTGGGCAACATTACAAGTGATATACAATACATCAGCATTTGGGCTCTTCCAGATTCAGTTCCCGTATCCTTCAGCTTCAGACAGACTAGGTGGTTTGTAGAGGTAAAATACAGTAGGCACCCGCGTAAGGGTATTTGGCCATGGCGGGCCAAAGTGTCGGCAAACGCGGCGTGTCCCCTTACTCGAGGTTTTCCCCCTCATGTCGACTATTTGTTCAGGCCCTGGCTCCACTTCTATCCTCTCCTATTGTCTCAGATATGTAGATGTCTGTGTGGGTATGCTATCAGTGTATGTACAGGTAGACAGACGACACTATTTTAACCACACAGGCACTCCACAGACGCGTACTCAGGCAAAGTAAACCTGTCCCCTAACATAGAGTGTACTTTAAGTTGGGTTTACTGTATTCATTTGAGGGATGCACCAATCTCATTTCTGGCTGAATTGACTGGTTTTATCGAGTATCTTCCGGGATGGCAGTTCTCCCATTTTCAAAACGAAATCCTTATTTTCATTTTCAGTTTCTAATGAAAATAAATTGGGCCTAATTCACGCCAATAAACAGTGGCTCAAACCTCCCCCCAAATTCAAGCCCCGTTCCATGGTACATAAAGGATGTGTTTTCCATGTTTTGTCTCTCTATGGCAGTAAATCCCACCTGAAAAATATTTTCTCTTCCTTTTCCATAACCCCAACTGCCATCTCTGATATAAAACAAACTAGGGCCTAGAAGGATCTGGAATTCAAATACTTACTGGTCTCTCCTCATTCCGTTCCCTGATTATTTACCCTTATGGAAGTAAAATAATTGCCGAATTTCCCAGGACTTGCTGGAATCGAACCTACCAAAACTCCTCAATCTCCATGTCCTGCGGGATGCTGCTGACGTGACTGGTCATGTGATTATGGAGCTTGGACGTGCTGAGACGGATATCCTCAGGTGTTCACGGAAACAGCAAGGTCAGTACCAGCAGGCATCTACCTGACTAAAGATTACACTGTTCATGAGAATATAGTTAGCTCAAGTGTAGAGGATTCAACCTTTTAAAAAGTGTTAGATGTTCATGGATATAAGCTCTACTACAGTTTAGCTACTTGATTATTATTAAATGTTTATAAAACCAATATAAGTGGACACAGATAACATTCGGCTTACATCAGATTCACAGAAACAACCATGTCGTACAAACAGGCCACATTCAGCTCTCATCAGATATCGCCAGAAGCAGGAATATCAGACAAGCAGGTGTTCGAAAAAGAAAACCTCTTGCTTATTGATGAATATCCTCAAATGTGCCAGCGAACAACCGGTTGGATAAAAGCACAGATTTAATTATTAAAATACTTTCAAATATTCAAGGGAACCAAAAGTTGGATACTTAATGCTTGTCTTCAATCGAACCATTCTAAGAACTGGCCGTCCATATTTTCCTGTAAAATCCACTGTCATGCTGACGTTTTACTTGAGGTAGAATATAATTCATCAGACACGCCTCTGCCTGTGATTGCAGTTGACGATTTCCGTAACATGCCCCCGGAGAACGGGTCCACCCTCTACCAGCTTCTGTCACAGCCCGACCAGGTGGCCCTGGAGAACCTGACACAAGAAGTCTTCCAGGTAGGAAGTCTCCATGAAACAGCAAACAGTATAGAGATTACAAGGTTGTAGAGATGGCAAGGCTATGACCTCCACCTCACCTTTAACGAAGTATAAAATTAAACATATCTTGTTTTTTTTTCTGATGGGTGATAGAACTATAATGAATATCCATCTCAAGTATAGATATACCATCTTTCCCGAAAGGCTAACCTAAGGCTAATCTTTATCTTGAACCTTGTCGGAGTTCAAGTTGAATTTCACCCTACCTCTGCATACAGAAAAACTGACTGGTTTGTTTAATCTATTTGAGACATTATTTGCTGTTTTCGTACTAAAAATAAGTAAAGTAAGCATTTATCCATTTTCAACCATCCCAATTTAAACCTTTCGATTTCTGTGTTTCTACATTTAGAGGATTCATAACACTCTAGGGGACGGTAATACGTTTGGTTTAAATCGGTAAATATGCGGATTTGTAACTCCTAGTAAATCTTGTCTCCTCACAGAAAACTATGAGACAAGTGCGCAAGTTAGTCAGTCAACTTGACAGTTCCGACCTACAGTGTGAGGATGGTGACCATATTATCGAGGAACTGAGGATCACAGGGGACCTCATATTATCTGCCTGCAGGTTAGTACATGTGAACCTTGAGAAGACTATATACGATCTCACCATGTAATGCCTTTCCAATGCCAACATGAACTTAAAGCGTATTTCCATTGACTGCGAAAAACCTCATCGATTGAATGACTATGGTTAAATGTCTTTTGGAGGTACCAAGTGTCCACCAATTGGTAGCGTTTTATCTTTGTTTGGCTTTTGTAATAATGAAAAAGAAGTATATCTAAATATCCTTGATAAACGATATAACAGATCCGAAACATGTTGGTCGATGATCATTAATGACTGCCTCATTATTAAATAAGGGAACCAGCCCATCCCCGAGATAATGGGAATATTTTCCTCCAACCTCTTTTAGATAGTTAGCTATAAGTCAATGGGTCCTTCTCTATGGCGTGATGAATAACAATGCTAAACTGTATGTGTTTTTTTCAATCATAATAACGAAGTTTAAATTTCATCAATGGTATGCCGTTTTAAAAAAAAAAATCCAGATCGTTGAACATATATACATATCCGTTACTATATTCTGCATTAGAGTTGGCAGGGCGCTGGTGCACGCGGGCCGCAACCCCAAGATGGGGCACGCCGGGTACGCCGTGGTCAACCTGGGCGTGGCCAACTTGACCCCGACCCAGAAGACGGACCTGGCCAACCGCCTCCTGCCGCAGATGGAGACCTATCGGGCCGCCTGGCTGCACCGCTCCCTCTCGCAGGGCCTACAGGAGTCGCTGGCCGTGCTCACCACCATGCTGAAGCAGTTCATACCACAAGGTCACCATGGAGGGGGAGGGGATGGGTCTTTAGGCGCAGCTTTATAGGATTAGGGATATTTATAATCACACCTTCTCCGCACGGTTTGTCCGAGATCGTGTGATTTACGGGAGGAATCTCAGGATTAGAAAAATTGTAACATGCAGGAATGCTTATAAAAATGTTGGTGAAACAGTTGGGCTACATGAAAAATGAGATTTATTATTTGGTTGGTTTTGTTGACACTGTTTATGAATATCATGAATATTATTGGCTGTTTTATTTTATAAATCAAAAGGTATAGAATGTGTTCAAAGCTTTATTATGTTTTATATATTAATGAACAAATGTGGTTTATGCAATATAAGGTATATCTCAATTGTTATTTTCTCCAGATTGGAGAGATGCAGGACCGGTGGTTTCAGTTACGATGGTAGATATGGGATTTTGGACAGGTTTCCTGGGAGGTAGAAACACATTAGTTGGGGCTAAATCGTCGGATTAGTAGGTGGTCCTAAACATTAGAATGAGTCATAATAAATCATGTCATTATCTTGAATATGTTTTCTAATTCTGCCATTTTGCGACTTACTATCGTAATACTGGAAGATTAAAACGAATCAGGTTTTGATTTTATCCTACCCTGTCTCCTCGATTTTGGAATATTACGTGATGACAATTCCGTATGCCACTAGCGGCATATAAAACTCTGCCAGTCAGCGTGGCATATGAAAACTCAATGTTAAGCCTATGGGATTTTATATTAGGGGTAGGATAAAGTTTGATAATAATCATTTCCTGACATGTGTCTTTCCGATTTCGTGAAATGCCCTGTCGTCTCGTTTTAAGCAAAATATTTCCAGTGACATGCACAGTCTGTAATATTCACCAGGTACAAAAAAGGACGTACCTTTGCAAAAGTAAGTGCAAAAAACACCACAACTCTAAGTCCGTTTTGCATAGAATTTTATTATTAGATAAAGATTGATCACAGTATTTAACAGTATGGACCTGTCGTGCAAAAGTAATCATGAACAAAGAACTTCACTTAGACACATCAGTCCTCTTTACATACCTCAGATTTAGCAGGAGACTCATTGAAAGCACCTTATTTTGTACATTTGTAGAAATGACTTTTTTTAAAAACATTTTTGTCTTTCAGTAAGATTTTTAAAGAGGACTACTACAACATGTAATGATTGGGTAGCCTATGTTTTTTCTTTCAGTTAATCACTTGAGTACATGTCATTTATTTCTCTTTAATCCTGTTATGCATACCCATTACAATGATTCAGTGATACACAGATAGCGTTATGATAGTAAATAAGGAACTGCCAATTATGTTATTGGGTAGTGATTCGTATGGACAATTATTACCGTAGTCTACGTTCATCCCCTTTATGATCTATATAATACGAACGGTAAGTGATTGGGTAACTACAGATCTATTGCGATAATTAACTTTTATGGATTCAACCACTCAGGATGTTCTGGATATTCTATGATATATACTTGAAGTTGGTCCCTTAAACCAGCTTCCTTGGTTTTGAGATCACTCTGAGATAATACATAATAAAAATTAAGAACTATGGTGATATCAAAGCTAGAAAAAGGGTCTAGTTCACCTGCAACTCTATCAAAAGATAGAGGAACCTCACACTTTTGTCAGGGTTCCTCATTGGGGCACTGCATTCCTGGCTGTGACTGGTAAGGTGGATCATCCAATGTATGTTCGATGTAGATGCATATCAGCTGACTAAAGGTCTGAGATAGTACGCAGACAGCTACGCTTTATTTGTTCCAAAGAGTGCCATCTCGTTATCTCTACGAAAAATTGTGGACATTTTTATTTGTTCATAAGTCATTACCACTGCTGGTTCATTATTAAGAAAAACGTAATGAGATTAAATGATTGAATAATGACTAGGACAATTTAACAAAATGAGATGGAATTATCCAATATTGTAAGTAGCCTACGATTATTTCTGGGCATTAGAATAGCCTTCAGACGTGGCTAATGACTGGTGGCTATCATTTTATTCTCATTTTTTCAGTGTCATATGATGAAAGTTTTAAAATGTATTTTTTACCTGTTCTACAATCAGGACACTTATCGTTCATTTGTCACGTGAGGAAATCTATCCAGAGATCATTTATAGTTACACTGAGTCGCGAGTACTTGGTTGATTAGTTTAAAATCTTGCTAATTGCGAGTTTCAATGTCATCCAATTTGAGTTGCAATTAATTGATTGTAATACATATTTCACCCATTCTATATCAGTCTGATCAAACGTCTCCTCAGCTAAGTCTCCTCCGTCCTGGATGTCTTAAAGTATTTGTCACACATATTAATTATGACTTCTTCTCCGAACACCCTCAAATGTGAAATACCTTCACGACTGTGGTCAACGCATCTAGGGTCTCTTGATAGACACAGATAATCATAATTATTATTCTGTAAATTTCAACTTATTCTTGTTATGTTCGTGTGCACTAAAATGGTAAAATTGTTATATGTTCACATAGCTTTATAGATCATGTCAATGATTGGTCGTTCATGGACTGCATCGATCAGGATAATGTTCTCGGGTCCTTACTGAAAACAACCCTGTAATTAGTCAATCCTTTTAGCAAAACCACCGTGGCATTTTCCAGGACCAATTAAACGAATAGTTCATCGTATTTTTTTCATAATAAGTTCTATGTTCGCTCCTTGTTTATGTGAAAGTCTGTCTCATTCTACAATGGTGGTGTATGTTATTGTCGAGGTGAAACTGTTTTGGAGTTGTGCACTCTCTCTTTGTATATCGTATAGGATTGCATGGAGCGATTATTGATGTCAAACAACACGGCTTGAAAATCTTGCTATTTGCGATTGCTTATAATTCTGCATATTCGCACATTACTCTCAACGCGAAATCTGTGATAGCTAATGTAAAATCCTTTCAATAAATTTATTATTCAACACACAGAATACGGCTGCATCGCTTTTTACTTATTACCTTTGCCGTGTGGCTGATGGATTAAGTTTTGATATACCCTTTTCAAGCTAGCTTATATGATAGAATATTTGATGTTTATTTACCATTGAGCAAACACGCGGTTCCTGCCTCGGGCCGAGACATCATGTCTTCCAGTCATTCTGGAGGGTTGTAACTGAGTAAAATCAACAAGAATGATTAGACAAATCCGTAATTAGACCCAACGCGCATGTTAACTGCATGTCTGTACATATGCAGCTCTATTTGTCAACAAAATGGAACTGACCTGCCTCTAGGAGCAGTGATGAGAATTACAATGTCGTGATGAGAAAATTGTTGATGTCAGATACAGTGGCGCCATCTTTTGGAGAAGGTTGGTTTATTATGCTCTCAGCAGTCTGGCCAGATGTACATATATTTTCACTTTAGGTGTTACCTCAGTAACAATTCTCATTGACATGCAACATTTGCAGATGGAATTTGAAATGTTTTCGAGTCAATATTGATCTTATAGCCTAAATCTGAGAGTTTTAACCCTTTCATTACTGGGTGTGGGAGTAGGCACAAGTCGTTAGCTGCAGCCCCACCCGTGGCGCGATCTACCACTAAAACGGATATTCCACCAACCCAGTGCAAGCCCCAACCGGACACCTTGTGGTCGCCTATTCGGCTCTGTCGGTAATAGCCGGCCCAATTCTTGCGCCAGTGGCTATAATCTGCTTGGTGGAACAGCTCATGACAGCTCATAGCACCTTCACGGCTGGCCCCCGCCGACCGCTGGCCCCTCCCCGTGGCTCCAAAACCTTGTCGAGGCCGGCCGGCTGCGGTGCTTGGTGGAGCCGCTCTTGGGGTGCCTGCCGGAGTGTGTATGTATGCCTGTTGGTCGTCGGCGGGTCAATTTGGTGGAACAGCTAAGAGAATTTAGAGGATTAGAGGCGGCCAAGCGGCATCCCTATCCACCATTGTCAGGCAGGCATGCTAGATGGGAGTGCTGAGTGTGCATGCTTGTGGGTATGCTGGACAGGCATGCTGGGTGGGATTGTTGAGTAGGCGGAGTGGGTGGCGTGGAGTGTGCTCAGGGGCGTCAGAATATTATGAAAGTTGGGGGGGGGGGGGGGCAAACTAAGAAATTGCTGACTTTTTTCTGTTCCATTGGATTTGTCATTTGTCCACGGTGAAAAGTGAGGGCTGTAGAAAAATCAAGGCAGTTTTTACATTTGATTGAGTTAGATTTGAAGGTGCTGACATTTTTGGGGCTGGCAAAAAAAGGGGGGGGGGGGGCGACCCCCTATTCTGACAACACTGGTGCTGGCAGGCATGCCAGTTGTGCATGCTGGGGGGAGTATGTGCCAATGAAGGCATGCTGAGCAGGGGTGCTGAGGGTGGTCATACTATGTTGGTGTACTGAGGGTGGGCATGCTGAGCAAGCATGTTGGGTGGGCATGCTGAGCAGGCATGCTTAGACTAGAGTGCTGACAACAGTGAAAGAGTCTGGAACTTTTTTTCATTAAACAACTGGACTGACAAAGTCCTGATTACTTCGCCATTCACCAGCCGACAAGGTTAAAACACGAATTTCACAAACCTGCAAGACGGTGAACTGTAGTAGAATCTCTTGTAGTGCATAATCATCCGGCAGAATGGTTTATAAAATTGGATTGTGACTTCATTTTGGGTATACACGCATAAACCTTAGTACAATGGTAGAACTTGACGTTCTGATTAAGATTAGAGTAAAGGCAAAAAGTGTCTTCTTCTTGTAGCTGGTTGGTTGGATATCTAAGGAGGTATAGCACTCACCGGGTACCAGTATTTGCAGCTCTAGGTAAAACTACACGACAGTTTCGTATGGCCTGCTTCCAGGAGAAATTTAAGAGGACATTCTTTATTGTGGGAGGTTATCTTTAGCTCCCCTAAAGATATAAGCACTCCGTTTTTAAACTGGGGTGATTCATTGTGCCTTGTCAACACATTTTTTGACTAACTCATGTGTTTGTGTGCATGTCAAGGGACCGAGATGGTGGACATGCAAGGGGATAGCAAGGCAGGGGCAAAGAGGCTGGTGCTCAAAACATGGTCAGACAAGACCAAAGCCTCTCCAGATAAGGAGGAGGAGCCGGTTGCACAAAACCAATAAACTCTAACGGTCCAAGGTAGTCTCTCTTTGACACAAAAGGACTAGTTCTATGGAAGCATAACTGTTCTCATGGATGAGGGGGAGAAGAAGAGAGCAGCTTCACTTCCAGCCACTGCAGCACCGGTGGCAAAGTCACATTAGACGACACTGTCATGTGTGGTGAGGCCTCCAGTACCGCAACTTAATGTGAAGGAGAAGAGGGATCACTTCCCTAGGCCAGGGAATCCACCTATGTTGCTAGTGCAGAACATGATAAGATATTTAATAGGGAGTTACAACAAATTATATATTCCTGTCAAAGTCTCAGCAGAGCATGGTTGCTGCGATATCAGGGGTGGCTCATCAAGCCCAAGCCCCGTATAAGCTCAAACAATGGGCCAAGTTGAACCCAGATGAAATGTATGCATATGTAATATATATCTAGACGTTTTTGACTGGCTGTCTGTGTCACGTTTACCGTGGAAGTCATGATTAGATGATGATGATCACAAGGTGGGGATAATGACCCTCAGCCATCCCTTATATTCACCCCTGAGACTTCTAGAACCTTCCAAAAGCCTCGTCAGCCTGATGCAATAACCAATACCTCTGTGTCATAGTTACTATGTGGCACCTCTGTTGGCGATGGCTTTCTTGGAAAATGTCAGTCCAAACCCTTGATGACTCACCACAACGGAACCTTTATGAACCCCAATCTGATCGAGGGTATTCCCCGTATCAAACATTCAGCATGCACTATGTCATTCTAGCCAAGCCTCCATGACTCTACACGTGCAATACTCATGCAGTTCCTTAACCTAACAGACTCTTCTCAAATTCCCCATATTAATTCTCTAAAATAAGGTCAATGCAGGACCTTTCACCTCATCTTTACTCTCATTGGATATTAATTCCAGAAGTAAATGCTTAAATGATCTTTTCAGTTTCTTCCTTATCAACCGTTGATTGTGGTCATTCCTCCTTGACCTCAGGTACACTTTGGATGAGGTTTGGGATAACTGTCATCGAGTTGCCCCTTTTTCAGTGCAACATCTGTCTCAGAGCTTGCAAGGTACTCAGGCAACATCTTGAAGGGTGAGGTTTGATATGACCCTTTTTGCTGGATTACATGAGTTTTGTACTGGAGCATACTCTGATCCTATGCATAGATCAATGCCAAACTTCTTAATGATATAGTTACTGATCCAACAACTCAGTAGAAAGACAGCATACAATTCTGGGATTTTACAATTCAGAGACACCAATAGTACTATTGATGCTTGAAATCATGATATGAGGCTACAAACAAGGAACTTGATGGCACAAGCGATTTCCACTCCAGTGGAGGCTGCCATTTCTGGCTCTCCCATGTTTGTTGTGACAGGAAACCCGCATATGATCTTCAGAATTGATCACAGCATATCCATAATAGTATTATATTACGTGACTGAAACAGCAGCTTAGAATTATAATCTCTCTAGAATAGAGTGAGGAAATAAGTTGTTCTCTGTGAAAAGTTTCTTTATGAATATTTTGCTGTATGTTTTGTCCTTATGTATTTTTTGCGTATTTTCCATGTAAAACTGTGCATTGCAAACTCTGTAGAGGCAAAAGAATGTAGGTAGGGTAAAGGGGGGAGGGGGGAGATGTTATCAGAACACATTTGTTATTTTTTGGCCCTACCTCTGGAAATCCAGGAAAAAGATATGGCTATAATATCAAGACAACTGTTAAAGAATTCATGTAACCGGTATAACATATATTACAAAGGAGAATATCAATGTGTACAATTTGACACTTTCCTTTTGGTGTACTCTACCTGTATACTATATGTTAAATATGTGACACCATACTGAACAAGTAAAAACACAGATGGCACAGCTGAGTGATAATAGGGGATTTAAGCAAATCTTTCACATTAAAGTTAGAATGGTTGTTTGTCAACTCCCAAACAGCATATGTCCCTCAGTGCCTCTTGAGTGTAATCCTGTGGTAGTTTGATGTAATTCCATGTAATTTGCTCAGATTGGACTTGTTTTTGGTCCCCCTCCTTTGACCTGTTAGCTCTGAGGAGCCATGTTGACAGTTTGATCTCTCTAGTGTGAGAGTTATTATTGATAAATGAATATTGCATATTTTTTGTGTACTTCTATCTGAATATTCATATTTTTGTGAGTCATGATCTATGATCTATGTTTTATCCTACACCTAATAAAAAACGGCCATAGACTTAACATAGGGAAATTTTATGTGGCAGGCTGTGACATAAAGTGTTTTTTATGCCACTAGAGTAATAACAATATTGACCAATCAGAGAGCAGGAGGTCAGCTACTATGAAAAAAGTTCTGTTGGTCGTTCACTCAATATTTATCTTTTTAACAGTAATATAAGCATAGACGGGGTAGGATAAATACGACACCGAACTCGAGTTAGACTTGTCAATGTCTATGCTACTCTGGTCAGGTCTGCTCCTCACTGTAGTATTCTGAAGCAATGCGCAAAAAGCGCCACCATTCCCTCTAGTGGAGAACGCCGGTACTACGGCCGCATGTACGATCTGCTGAGCGTGTAGCATTGATAGAAACATAATAAATACATCTTCAAGTCATCTAACACTCAAATCACTTCACTCACTACACTCGGCTACGCCTCGTGAAGTAATACACGACCTTCCCATCGTGGCATAAACATTGACAAGTCTAACTCTCGTTTGGTTTCTACTAATTATCTATGTTTGGTGATTGTAACAAAAAAGTGGAATCACATCCCATCATGTTAGGGGATCCAAATCAAAGCTGTGGAAAGCTGTAAGAAATCAAATTTCTCCTCTTTTGTAACTACCAAGGCCTTTGAGGTGCTACAGAGGTATGTATTACAAAAATTATGTTTCCTAGAATTTGTGTAATGGAGATATTTTGGATAATTATGTATTTATGGCCCATATTAGATGACTTTGGTTTGAACATGTGAATTCTTGAAATCTGCTTGCTCCATGATTTGATAAAGGTATATTGAGTCAAGAAATGAGTGAATATTATCCTATATGGAGTAGATTATGAGCCCAAATGAGGCTATTCTTTATTATTCAAGGCCTTAAGCCTTGGGCCCTGTGTTCAAGTATGTAAAAGGGTGTACAAGCAAGTAAAATCTGTGTCTGAATATTATTTCACCCTACTGAGTAAAGAAGTCTGTGTAGTTCTACCATATTCTGTCATATGAGTATTATTAGAGCGAAATCCAAGAGTAGAGTATATTAAAAGCAGACTTGTTGTATTATGACCAGAGTTTCAACAAGATAGTGTACGGTAGTTAACTGGTTATTGTCAAGGTGCTACCTGTTCTGTATTCTCCAGTTCTCTAAGATGGTTTATATGATGGTTGACACATGAACAAGAATTCACTTTGGTGGTTCATGACGAATATTTCTGCGAACATGTCGCACAAGAAATAAATCATCTGTTATATAATGATAGCTTCCGTTTTAATCATTTGCTGAGGTACAGACACCTATTCGTATATTGTACGGAATATCATCCCTAAAAAAAGATAAGTACACTTTATTGTTATGAATAAACACACCTTGATAAAAGAATTTTGCCTTTTAAGAATCTGACTAGCTCTATCCAATTTCCAACCAAAGTTTGTGGCGCACCCAAACTACGCCATCCTCTCGAAGAAGTTCCTCTATAATGAGGCAACCTCAAGTGTGAAAAAATTATCATCGATGTTGGTTGTCTCTGTAGTTAGAGCGGAACTTTTGAGTATTTGAAGTCCCACCACAGGGTAGGTGCAGAGATGACGTAAAGGTAACTCAAGCGAATAGGAGAGCGGAGGCTAACACCACCAAAGGGCACTGACAGTTTACAAAGAAGATGTGTCTTCACCCTTCACATAACACAGGATAATCAAAGTGGAACATCGTGATCAAATAAGTGGAGATTATTGAAGTACAGAAGTAAGGTCAGATATCAGATATGAATTTTGCTCAGTACTAGGGGGCTTAAGGGATAGGCCTATAGCTGGAGACGATCGGAGATTAAAAAAAAATTCTTTTCTGGTCTAAAGCTTTGGTGCTTATACGTTAGAGTTCCTAGAGAGGATGCTAATCTGAAATCAAACACGAGGCTGCTAATCTAAGAATCTACCCAATACGATACCAGTAAGAGTTTCCAGGATAACGTACTAGTTCTAAGCAGATTTCCGGCACATTCAACGTATAGCAAAGAACGGATTAAAGGTGTGGTTTAACCATCAAGGAGATATTCAATTGCACACTCCCCTCACTTTACCTCCGACGGCCATAATCTGCTCTGTGCTATGCTGATCGCATTATTGGTTGGGTGGAGTCCAAAACGTAAAACGTCTTTAAATCTTTACATCACAGTTCTCAGTAAAATGTTTAGATACTAAAATGTTGCCCCCCCCCAAAAAAAAAGGTACATTTAATTGCTGATGATATAAGGATGGAAAGACGCTGATGACAGACCTGTACACGCATAACCTCCCGAGGAGACCGCCCTCTCCGCGTAGCCATTTGGAAATACACAACGGCAGTGGATCCATCCGGAGGGTATGTTACAAAAATGTATCAATCTGATCATCACGTAATTCCGAACGGAGTTCAAACATAAAAGATAACATTCCCTTTTATTGTTTAACAAAAAATGTAAGGTACTGTGGAGTACCTTTGAGAGACCATTCTATAGGCTCTCTGTAAAAGCATCTCGGTGATCGTGAAAATAATTTAGTTCTTAATGGAAATGGCAATCTATAGGGCACACCATCTATGTGTACACATTTTTAACATTGACCAAATGGCAGAATGTTATATCATACAGTCGGGCGCCATAAATAGTGGCAAGGTAATGCCTGTAATGAAGGCATTGCTATTTATCAAACTCTGCACCTTTTGACGAAGGAAGAGTCTTATCCACCGTCTTAATTCCCTTTCATTCCCTCGTAATAGACAAAAGGAAATGTAGATTACCTATCTGTATTATCTCCCATTTAAAACATAGACGAAGAAGAAAACCTGCATGGAGATGGAAGCAAGTCCAGATATGAATACTACGCTGTTACCAGGTAACGAAATAACCGTGGCTGACACTACCGAAGATCCAGTGTGGAAATTTTGGTACGATTACTACACTGATCAGGCAGATATCGTGTATTACTACGGCCAGCCCATCGTTCCATTTGTGGGACTCTTCGCAAATAGCATCAGTATCGTAATGATGAAAAGGGGCAGTTTTCGCCGAATGTCCTCTGGGGTTTACCTCCTTTTCCTTTCCATGGCTGATTTGGGGATATGTATAGAGTTTCTCAATATGTGGACGACGGATTTCTTCATAATACAGTTATCTACTACAACACATAATATTGTATGTAAACTGGTGACTTATTTTCGCATGGCCTGTCAGAATATAAGTTCATGGATGATTGTGTTCGTAACATTGGAACGAGCCATTGTTGTTGCTCTACCCCACAGGGCAAAGGTCATTGCAACTCGAAAAAAAGCCTGGTTCACAACAATTACTACGATTATCTTACAATGTATCATCAACATATACCAACCAATAATATGGGGTGGTGTTGAAGGAGGATGTTTCTTTGTTGAAGGATACAATAACAATATGATAGCCGTTGTTTTCGCTCTGACAGATCTTCTAAACTACTCGATTATACCGTCTAGCATTCTTATTGTGTGCAATATCGTACTGGTTGTAAAGCTGCGGGAAAGTATGGAATTTCGAAGAACAGCCGGTGCCGGGGAAGAGGAAGACACCGACACAAAGCGTATCATAGGGATGGTTATAGCTGTGAGTGTTGTATTTATTATATTAACGCTGCCTCTTTCCTTGTTCATAATTTCTGACTTTGTGCCACTACATCTTCTATGGACGCCCCCTTCTCGGGAGCTCTGGTATACTATTTGTACAATACTTTCGAGTCTTAATCACTCGATTAACTTCTTTTTGTACTTTTTAACTGGTCCTAAGTTTAGGAGGGAGTTCTTACAACTTTTTAGATGTAAGGGAAAGGTCAACAGAAATCAAGAGAACAGTCGTGGGAAAACAGTTTCAACGGTTTCGTAGATTATTGTTCATTATAAGAATTACGTATGAATGCACCTGTGGATTCACCAATTTACTTACTACGTCAAACGGAATTTCTTTTCGATATATCATTTGAATTCCCACTCTAAGCTTTTCATACCCCTCAGTCCCCACAATAGAGGATGAGGCACTGTTGGAGCGGGCAAATAAAAGGTGGTCGGTTTGTATTAAAAGTGGCCAATTGGGGACGGTATTGGCAGGGACTGATAAGGTCATTATATAAACCATCCTGAAGCAGCAACTGGTTACCTCTCCTCATTTTCTTTGTTGACGTGAATGATGCAGGATAATGAAGAAGTGGGAGGCTGATAAAAATGATTACTGCATTATGTGGTGTAAATGATAGACCTGCATTGTGACCCAAGAATACGTCAGGTACTTGAAAAAAAAAGTCCTCTGATCTCTGGTCCACCACACTTACCGATCTTACTAGGCTGCCCTCTCAATTGCCGTACATATGTGGAATCATTCTAGTAGAAAGATAGTACCATTTTGCACACGCCCATTTTGCTATCATACCATATTTTCCTATTTTCATCAAGTGTAAATATCATCTAGTCATGCCAATGTCACTGAGGTGAATTAACTGTTTGGAGCATACTGCAGTCAATTATGAGAACTGGTTCATTTGTATATGCTAAATTCTGAAATAGGTCTGTGTTATAACAATGGAAGTAAAAAAACATGGGGACCCGTTTCACTAGTTTTGGGCTCATATCGAACGGAATAACGGCACCAATAGTGGAAACAATAGCGGAGAAAGTAAAGTCTCCTTTTAGAAGCTTCACCGAATATTTGATAAATCAATATCAAATATATGATTTAGTAATTCTAAATTATTCCTCGTGTTTTCCCCCACATTTCATTTTTCATTTGACGTCTCTAACGTCATTTTTTAAATAGGGTGTCCAACACTGCAGCTCTCGTAAGACATGGAAGTGATAGCCTAGGGTCGAGCGATACAGGATGAAACCAGCCAAGTGGTGTAGTGACTGCAGTTCTAGGTTCGAGTAATGGTTCTGCCGTCCTTGTTCAAAGTGCAAATTCCTGGTAAGTCCATAAATTATTGAAAATGAAACTGCCGCTGAGTTGCCTCTGAGACCAACAACGAGCGGAATATCAGCTATTGAAACGGGTCCCAGGTCTGTAAAGCTATCTGCAAACGCTAGCAAGCAGGAATATCACTGTAGAGTGTGGGTTAGTTGCATATATAATTTTATTTGTCTATGGATTTATAATGAATACCTAAAATTGATATATAATAAACGGAATATGCACTCTAAGTTAATTGGGTGGCAATGCCAGGAACACCAATTGCTATGCAATTAAGGTGTATGCCCCTTTATTGGACTATTATTTGTCAAAATAAGTATCAAGAACGATTATCGTTCCAATAAAGAAATTGAAACAAGACAAAAAAGAAATGTACATAGGTGTGTGTGACCTTAACTATGTGTTGATAATGATGCTAGTATTCTAGCATAGGTCCTATAGGTTATATCGGTTACTGATATGACAAAGATGATAATGGTGTTCCATTTTCCTGGACAGAAAGTAATGTTTCGCCGAGTTTTTAAAAATAATTTCAAACAGTCACAAGTCTGGCTGCGAGATAATCATTGTACTTACCTCATATATTTGTAAAATGTAAGATTTGTCATCAGTGATTGTAAACAACAACCCTTATGTACCAGTTGTTTTAATAGTTTCAGTATATACATTGTATGTGTGAAAAACAAATGTAATCTGCTCGATTCATTATTTATCTGTCCACTTCTATAGTCGTTATAATTGGGAATCGAGTTATATTGTTCGGAATTAATTAGAGGCCAGTTAGGTGTAGGACTCTCGTGTTAGAACTCATTCCATTAGGTGTTAAATTTGCTAATCACTTAAAAAATTACAGATTTCTGTATTGACAGGTATATTTATACAGATTTGGTATATAAATTTACATGCCCTCACAAACCTCTGCCAATAAAGAGGTCTAGCATAAGCTGCTTTTTAGTACAGCTGGTTTTCATTGCTTGGCCCAGTTGAATAATTTGAAAAATAATATCCGAATGTATGCGCGATAAATATATTTACAAATGAAGTACATGTAGTTAGAATTTGAACCTTGAATCATTGTTAATGAGGAGAAGCGCAAAGCAAGACTGGATTCATTTGGTACGATTCTGGCTGTCTAATGGCATGATTCAAATGGGCGCCTACGCAGGCTGTCTGTTGAACACTATGCCAACAAATAAGGGAAGGGGCCAACAGAAAACTGTACAAATATGCACATGTCATATGATGTAGGCTCTCATGACCATTGCTTTCTAAATACTAGGGCGAAAGATACGGCGAAGATGCATTTGAAGACAGGATCTGTATTTTCTAGCAGTTGACCCAGTCAGCGATACTTGGACTTCTGTTTAATACATCAATAAAGTACCTAGAGAAATAGATGTGATGATATGTGTTGCCCTTTGAACCACAATGGCATTTGATACCTCGGTCAAACTGAAATGTACTAAAGTGATTACTCTACTTGTTAAATGGGATGAACCGTTGTCTGTCGTCATTTGTTGTTAGCAATTTCCCTACATTCATCTTGTGATTAGATGAACCTAATATTTAGATCTCCAAGTCCAAGTAACTAATAACTGAAAAAGAGAAAGGAAAATACTGGGAACAGGTGATATAGCTAAAACTGGGATCTTTGGTATCGTTTTGATAATATATTCTGCATTGATAGACTGCGGCTTCAGTGGCGGCACCTCGAGAAAGACATCCACACGAATTTCCGTAATGCTGTGTGGTTGGCCGCGCTTAGATTAGGAAAGAGGAGAAAGAAGGATGTCGCACGGCGGAATGACTCTTTAATTGGTTTCTAGTGAGCAGTCAAATCGAAATGAAAATTAGAGATGTTTTACGCGTGTATGGAATCCCGCCAATTGGATCGAGGAGAATTAGGTAAACATGCAACGAACAGGGGCTTAATTAATATTGCAATCCTGCTTGCAAGGCACGCGTACGTATTGGGCTCCAGAGGAGTGTTTTTCTCCCGTCACTGGCAAAGGTATTGGGGCTTGCTTCATCATCAATAGTCCTGTTGTATGTTTGGTTAAATACACAGGTTGCATCTTCATCAGACGTTAGCTGTCTGCGATAAATATTCTTGTCATTTACGACAAAAGGTAGTTTTCGAAGATGACGCTACTATGTACCAAAACTGCCCATTTGTTAGGCGATAGATTGGAAAATAGCATTATGCATGATGAAATGAAAATGCAGAAGGACATATGTATTCTTTTTGTTAAAATGAAAGGCGAAGTGTTGGAAGCGTAGCAGACGTCAATCACAAAATATATAAACATATCGATTCCACAAAAATGTCTTAAGGTGTTTACGGTTTATGATAGATGGGTGCCAAGATTTATAATCATTACACTGTTCATGTATGGAATACTTATCGTCATGCATCAATATTCAGTTTTGTCTTTCGAACATAGATACCTAAAGAATTTTTAAGTATCAGGAATCAATCAACAACCATAAATTCTTATAATCATATGGTGTAATATTGAAATAATGAACTATTTGGGCATAAACAGGCGTGGGCTTCACTAATCAATACATATAATTTACGATCCTATTTTACATCGATACCAGGGCCTATATATACTGTATTTTGTCAACTTTAGGGGTGACTAAGCCGTTCTTCATCCCAAACACTTGACCAATAAAAATTAAGGGCTCGCGTCAAATGGGAAATCTCGCTGATTCTAGCGCCTTTTCTTGCACACCCCGCGCATTGATCTCATAATTCGTCACGTGACTGAATTGCTATGAGGTAATTGGTTCCTTTAAGGAAGCGCAGCTGCGCGATGATAAATCAAGCTGCAGCTATTGGCTGAAGTCTGCGACTGTGTGCTGAGTGTTTTCCTCCTATATAACACGACATTCGGATTAGATGAATTTCTGATCAGTCAAGTGTGATATATCTCAGACAATTTAGCCTAATGAGGCGCCATAGACTGCATACTTGAGCACCTCTCCCTGGCGTTATCCGAACCATGTTCTCGTGCCAAGTAGACCCTTCACAACCCCGGGTATATAGTATACTTGTACTTTACCCTCCTTGGCTGACTCGCTGTCTGGCCGTCTGAGCGCTACACTGCCTCTAGGGATCACTGAGGGTCCATTAATAATAATCGGCGAGTCAGAAGAGTTTCTCATAGCGAGCTTTATCTATAGACATTAACAGGGTTACATACACTACTGAATCTGGTTAATATCAAAATACGCATTATATTATCTAATAGACGACTATGTTTGTGCACATGAAATAAACCTTCAATATCCTAGTGTCTGAAAATATTTATATTACATTCTAGAAATGAATCATCCCCGATACCCTCTTCATCATGGAACTCGTATATTCTGAATTGATATAAAGTCTTACCATAAACACATGCTATTTCTCTGGTCACCTCAATTATACCAGTGAAGGATGTAAATACTTTACACATTGTAATACATTTGTTTTTAGGCGCTGGGCAGTAAATATTTAGTATTTATCCTACCCCTAATAAAAAACGCCATTGGTTTAACATTGACTCAATGTATTTGACATAGCGTTGGATAACGTGTTATTTATGCACCGAGGTGAATAAAAAAACGGACCAATCAGGGACGAGATAACGAAAGTAGATCCGGCAGCATTGATAACTACTAACATGGATAATTACAAATATTCTCTGTATATTGGTGAGATGGGTAGGATAAATACAAAACCGAACTCGAGTTAGCCTTGTCAATGTTTATACCACTCTGGTCAGGTCTGCTACTCACTACACTCGGCTAACGCCTCGTGTAGTAATACACGACCTGCCCATCGTGGCATAAACACTGACATGGCTAACTCTCGTTTGGTTTCTACTAATTATCCTACCCCATCTCACCGATATACAGAGAAAATGTTGTAAATATCCATGTTAGTAGTATGTTGACACTCATCGGAGGATGGCCACATTTATCAATGCTGCCCGATCTACTTTCATAATCTCGTCCCTGATTGGTCCGGCTTTTTTATTCACCTCGGTGCATAAATAACACTTTATTCAACGCTCAGTCAAACACATTGAATCAATGTTAAACCTATGGCGTTTTTTATTAGGGGTAGGATAAAAAGTAAATCTAAGCAAGCAATAAACATTACCCTGTTATCCAACTTTATTTCTCTGTCTTTGGTTGTGCCTTTCTTCAACTTATTAGTATATATAAAGCTTTATAGTCTGCACCATATATATGGTAATCCAACCATCCTCACCATCCCGATAACCGGTATATCACAACGATTTTTTATTTCACGTTCACCCAAAACACTGCTGCCATACTAATAATGTAGTTTCGACTTTCATGAAAAGTAAACATTTGGTAATCGAAAGGTTTCCCTTTTCATTGAAATATTTTGGGGATAAGAAACCAACATTATTGGACGAGGGAAGAGATGAAGTGCGTAATTTAGGGAGAGGTTATACTTCCATCGTGATGTACGCTCTAAGCATTTTTTCATCTGCCAGCCAGCCCTGTCATAGATGAGGTCGGTAAATGTGTACACGACCAGTGCCTTAGTGTCTTAGGGGATGGCCAGCTAACCATAACCAATCACTACAGGTCGAAGTACTTCATTGACAAACTGGTGCTACAGTAGATAGATGTAGAACTGGTAGATTGGCTGGGTGCCAAGTAGGTTACAGCAAACTGGACAACATCCAAACGTTTTAATTATTCATTTTGGAATTCCATTGTAATCCATCAAAGAAGAACATATCATTTGTTCCGAAGTGATTGACATATCGTAGATACTGTCCATCTGCCTATTTTAAGTTCACATAAGTCCTCTTTTTTCAATTATGAATAATTTTGAAATAAAGTGGCACTGTATCTACAAGTAATTTGAAAACGTTAATCACATGATTATTATCAGAATGCAGTAGCAGAAAGAGATACCGGTTTAATAATGATAAAAAGTTGCACCGAACACAGAGACATGTGTTAATGAGTTATATCAATGTTGTGAATCTAGAAAGAAGTAAAAAATCGGGTCAATTAAAAACGTACTAAGAAATTCATGTTTTCCCTTGTGGTGTTAACAGTTTATAAAAAGTATTTATAAGATTGCATCTGACTTCCCATCCCCACATTAGCCATGAAGATGCCTGCGTGATAACTTCTCCATTGTAAAGTGAGGCCCAAAGAGGCCATGTGAAGGTGTTCGAATCAACAACATTCTTCAAGATGGAATCCACATTGATATCTCCGCTATTCCTCGAAGCTTATCTTAGACATTCCTTCCTGCCGACCTTTCCAAGACGGTCAGTTGTATGACACGGTTTTCGGATGGAGGAGGATTTAGGGCAGGAAGGTCAGAATTTGGAAGGGATTAAGATTGGGATGGGGCACTGAGAAAGTGAATCTTGTATGCGGTGTGTGAATCAGGGAGGGAGGGGCAGGGGTTATAGAAAAGGAGGTGTTGCGGTGTTGAGGTTTCCGCGCGGGGATCGGGGTGGGCTGAACTGAGCCTCGTCCGGGGGTGAGACATTCGGCTTGAGGTCGGCGCGAAATTGGTTCTGGAGACTAATACGGGAAGCACGGAGGAAGCCTGGAAATTGCCAGCACGTTTTTCTTCCGCTTGTGGCACACAGGTAGGGGCCCTGGTTACACAAAGTGGGCAAATAAGAGGATTTTTCTGGCTTCTTAACGACCGGGACAGGGCTGTTGACAGACAGGTGATGAGTGGCTATGCACTGGCGGCAACTGCCAGGGCGTCATCAGGCAGACGGAGGTGGGAGACAATTGGAGAGAGCATTAGGTAGCCGACAATAAGGAATGACCAAAGGTGGGAGCAGGCAGGGGGTGGTGGGAGTCAATTGCAGGGGACTGGAGGAAACAGCAGACATAAGTTGGTGGTGTCAAGGGGACAACAGGTAGAAGTCAATAGAGGATGTTTGGAAGGAACATCAGGTAGATGTTTTATTTTTCTTTAAAAAAACCTCTTTTATTTATCTGAAACAAGTATCGACAAAGGCCGGTCTGACGGCACATTCCATGACTTCGTTTGTACATAATTTCGTGATCAATAAGATATGTATTAAGGTAAATGAAAGAAAATAAAGTACGAACAATAATCAAAGGTCGATAAGTAGTGTCAATTTCAGTCTGCACGCAAGTCCAGTGGTGGTGTCAGTTGGCGGAGACAGCAGGTGGTAAGCAAAATACGAGATAATTGACCGAAAGAACAAGGCAGATGATAGTGAGAGTTAATTAGAGGGACATCAGATGGCAATCACTAGATGCCTGAAAAGGTCAATGGTAGAAGGTAGATGGTAGCGGGGGTTGACTGGAGGGAACAGCAGGCGGCAGTCAATGAATGACTGAAGAGGTCAGCAGGTAGATGGTGGTGGGAAACGATTGTATGCGGCAACAGGTCATGGAACAGCATTAGGGGATTACCCACCAAAGGAGGTCATGGATCACCAATAGACCGTATTAGTGTGACATCATTTGACCTGCCGAGAGCGGGGTTTCCCTTACATTCTGGTGCCAAACATTGTGTTATCCCTTCAAAAGTGCAGCAGTTGGCGATCCTAGACATCTCAAATTTTTTAATTCTACATTATATTTAACTCTATTATGCCACGATGCTACGTGCTTCTCGGAGTTTAGATTTGTTTGGCACCAAAATGACGTCAGGACTAATGCGGTCTATATGGGATGACCCACTGAAGGGGGTCATGGAACAGCAATAGGGATTGACCCACTAAAGGGGGTCATGAATCAGCAATAGGGGATAACCCGCCAAAGGGGATTGTGGATCAACTCACAATACTGAATGTGGTGAGAGGACAGTCACTGGGGGACAACTTGGTGAAGGCCTTTGGGTTGTAGGAGGTGGAAACCATGGGGGTGGTAAAATATCAAAGGCAGCAATCGTATGGATGATCATGCCATAAATGAGGGGCAATGAACATCAAAATAATGGTGTACGATTGCAGACGGCAGGCCATAGGAGTGAATGGACGTGGTGAGCAGTTGTCTATTGTTAGAAAAGGGGGTACCTATATAGCACTGGACAGCAATCGTCAAATTGAAAAAGGGTAGCAGGCGAGGATGGGTTGCAGTTTAGAAAGATTGTTGAACGACGGGCAGGGAAAAATGAGACTGGTGCTGTGGATGGGAAGACCCGATAGTAGGTGATGAGTTCAGGTTCTACGGGTCAGAGTTGATAGGGATGGTACCCGGCTTCGGCATACTGAGTCCCATCAATAATATTTGTGGGGTTATTCTCTGGCCTAAGCGGTCACTGATAGGTAGAGGAAATAAATGGGGTTGCAATCGAGGTGTGTGTAATGCTTGACGAAATGGGTCGCGGAGGGCACGGAGGTCAGAGGTCATGCCCTGGATGTAGAGGCATACGAGCAGGCAAAGGGAGGAGGAAGTATCATTTGTAAAGGTCTGCTCTGAGATGCCAGGCAGAGAATAGGCAGAAGGAACGGCGCCTACAAAGTATATATGGAGAGGCCAGATGACAGAGGCGGTGCGGGTGTTATGGCGGAGAGAGGCCACGCGACCCAGGACGTGATCACTGATCAGCTTTGTATTTGAGCTGCTTCCAGGGTGAGAGGTCTCGGGATCAGATTGCAGTCTGCTTCAGGGCTTAACGTAAACCTGGCCACCGGGCACTGCCTTTCCAATCAGTATCTCACTCCTCTCCATGGAAATATTCCCCGTATCCCTTTTACCTAACGTGCGCGCTCACTATCGAAACGCCATTCCCGGGGACAAGGAGAGAGAAGAATTTATTTTTCAACGCAGGAATTGAGTTCGTATAAAATATAAATTTGACACAGGTGAACCTATGCTAACGAAAGCATTTAAAAAAAAAAATTCTCCTGAAGACAATTCACCTTTCCATATACTACTTCACAATGTATTCCCTGTGCTTTACATGTATTCCATCTTTCCTGAAGCACTGTCCGCCCACGATCCCTTTTCCGGATACCATCGCCCCCAAGGGACTCTTCAAAGGTTACCTGCATCTATCATAGGAGTAAGATGGTTTATAGAGTAAAGCCTTGCTGAAAGGGACGCCCTCCACTCGGGCCCAAACAATCCAAGAGAGGGAAATGATAATCCTGTACAAAGCAAGTGTCCCTTAAGCAGGGTTCTGCAGTTTTAGACACAGATACAAATGGAGATACCCCTCTACAGAATGAAAGGAGAGAAAGGCCATCCTCCTTAACTGGCTTTTTAAGATGTTTTTACAGAGAGAGTCTATCGTTTTCATAAACTACCATTGACAAGGTTTGAAATTCCGTACAATTGTAGAGCCGTACAATTGTAGAGCGTTGTCCATCACTACTGTGGAATTTCCGCATTGTATCATATTGTGCATAAGTCGCCAAGACATTCTTATGTCTGATTTAACTTCGTGTAGACTTATCTGTTTTGTTGTAAACATCACCTATAGATAACTATTGATCCTGAGAGGATATATATATATCTATCTATCTATATATATATAATATCTATATATATATATAATATATATATATATATATATATATATATATATATATATATATATATATATATATATATATATAAACGTCCATATATATGAAAATTATACCAGAGGCAGATTCCAGAAAAATGAACGATCTTTTGAAGAACAGCGATAGCTTTCAGCTTCCAGAAAAATATCTATCAAGGAAATCCTCCCTTGGGTGACCATGGGCTGAATAAATAGGTTTCATTCTGGACTGACTGTCTGTGGTCGGTATCCAGCTTAACGTTAACACCTCCGATTCCGATTCTTCTTAACACCTCCGATTCCGATTCTTCTAATATTTAATTTGAAGGATTTTGAAGTTGTTCACATATACAGAGAACATTTCCGGATACCTTTTTAGAAAGACGCGAGTTGGAGTTGTGAGGCTGACCATAACTCGTCCATCCAAAGATATACAAACCTATACAAACTTGCAAACACTAGTAGCACATTTAGGTGAATGGCACATCCTCTGTGAATCCAGGCAATGTCTCTATATTATATGTATGAGTTCCCATAGTTTGAAAGGAATAAAAGAATAAAAAAAGGAAAAAGGACTGGCCTACTTGGGAACCCGGGACTCCATCTTTTGCGGCCGAACGACCAGCGACTAGACGCGCATAAAGAATGGCTGATTCTTATGATCAAGAATGCCGGACACCAGCGCCAGTCTCGCGAGACATCAGCAATCACGAGAAATGGCGAGGAATGGCGAATTTAGGTCAGGGCCAGTTGGCGGCAGTGACGGCTGCCCGCGCGGCGTCAGCCTCCCCCGCCCGTGCCCCCTTCCCCTCACCCTTTCTCCGATAGGAGGCGCTGCGCCTGGAATAGCATGTCCCCCTCCACCTCGCCCTCCCACAAAAACAGCACTACATCAGGCAGCCCGGGTTGACAGTGTTGGCCGGTTATCGTCGTGATGAACTGCAACGCCCCCAGTCGGTGTGCTGGGCGCCGGGGAAGGGCAGATGAAGGGCGCCTTGAGGAGCCGGGGATGTCTAGGGGTGGAGAGTGAAGGGGAGAGTGAGGGGCAGTGAGGGACCCGTATGAGGGAGGTGGGATTCCGTAAGGGACTGTGAGTACGTTTTGTTCGTATTTAAGAGGCCACAAGGGCCCAATGAAGAGCAAGTAAGGTTTTCTTTCCTACCACTGTGGGGCCATTGAGGGGGGACATGAGCGAAGATATAACTGGGAGGCTGTTTGGTGACCATTATTACTTAATTTGAGGTCGATTGAATGATCAGTTGAAGCCCTTGAGGGATACTAAGACAGACTCTATGCCAGTGAAGACTTCTTAGCGAACACTGAGGACGTATATGTTGTAGCATATTGTTTCGGCTGGATGACGTGGCAATACACTGTTTAACAATAATCAATGCCAAATAAAGTGACATGGAATCTATGAGATGAGGAGGTACAACAAGAAGGGAAACAAGCGCCCTAGCAGGACATCAGACCCCCTAAACTCGCGTATAGGTTGGCTAGTATTCTACCTAATTAATCTATGGATTTTGTTGATTGGATGGTGATAAAGATTGATAAAGGATGAGGGTCTAGTTGCTTGTTTATACCTCAATAACGGCTTGGGCTATACCATGGCGATTATGAATGCACATAAAAAAACAATGAGACAGCGTTAGGACTGAGAACTGAAGCACAAAGTGCGAGACTATTAGCGCTCTTCAGCCACAGTGTTTGTTCGAATGTTAAACACTGGAATATTAGTATGGAACTAGGCCCAGCCTTTGAGTTCATAGTTTGGATGTCAACATATATATCCTTTCCAACATTGTAGTGGCGCTCTTCCTAGTACCCACCGCAACAACGTCGACGTGCAAGAAAAGAAAGTATATGTTCCTGATAGCGGCTTTTGATACAATCCATGACGCCATCTTGTTTCTAATAAACTAGATATGATGCTGATGTTGATCTGTCAGTTTATTGTGTATCAGGCAGGGGCGCACCCCCCCCCCCCAAAAAAAAAATCCCAATGATGTTATGTTCCGACTTAAAATTTTGTAAACTCACTTTGTGAATTTTGTTTCCATCTTTTATAGTTAAAAGTTATGATGTTATACACCAATATGTTATTTACACCCAGGTTAAACATATTTGCACTTACACTAACATCTGTTTGGGGGCGGGTCGGGGGGGTGGGGGGCAGGAGGAGAAGGGTGAATGTGGGTAAGGTAGTGCCAAGTGTGCATCCTCTCTGAAAACGTACATGCCTCCATACGCTCTTGTTTCAGTGTCATCCAACAAAGCAAGTATGACACCTAGAAGGACTCTACGTACAGCTGATATAATCTATGAAATCCAAGTGCGTCCAGGGCTTTACCCCGGTATAAACCCTAGGTACGCCTCTGTTCAGGTCTTTCATTCAATTTGCATATTTGAATATGCCATTATCGTGTTGTTCTGCTGCGGAACAACGAGAAAGGAAGCACACACATATTACAAAGGACTATAACACTTTTGCATTGCTAAAGAACAAGATTAAAGTATTAATTTGTAAAACTAGCATTTACCTTGTTACATGCTACACCATTTAGCCGTTAAATTGATCCATACGACAGCCCATTCCCTTTCACTAATGGTAATTTATAATGAAAAAGTATTAATATGGTTGGTAATCGGCCGCAGACCAGGATGTCTTATATCGGTAAGATAGATTGCTGTAGATTTCATTTATCTCGTTCTTAAATATTCTGTTGACTACCTATTTCTGAAAAAAATCATGACTGCGCATTCCAGATTTACACTCATTGTTACAGAGAACTAGGCCCTGATGATATGGGTGTCGCATGGGGAGCTATGGCACGTCAATGATAGAATGTTGATTTAACGGTTCTAAGTCGTAATTTCTTTTGATTGGGAGGCTGATAGATGGGGTTCTAGGCTAAGGAGTGATACCGCAAAAATATGCGAATCAATTAAGTAATCATTGTAACATTCTATGAACCTGAAGGAATGGGTTCCATGGACAACACCTGGTTCATCAAAGGAGAATAGCACCGTCTGATAATCGTAATTTAGTATTATAGCTGACAATGTGCATCCTTTATACACAGTTTGTTTAAGATACAAAATACATGATTCCCGAGATGATAGAAACAAACGCTTGAGTTATTTCTAAGGTTATTGGCGTAACGTTGGAAGGGAATTTCTATACACTTCTCTCACTGGCAATATACACATGGATCATGGTAAGATGGAGTGCAGAGGACATACATATCTCTACAAATTATGGGTTTCTTAGAGATATTCGATGATGCATTTCCAAGTTATCTTAACACGAGTGCCAAGATGGCTGCCTATACCCACATTCCAATACTCTCTTCGGCACATGTACATTCAGTCAAACTGACATCGCTGCCCATTAATTTGGTCCAGACAGACTTTATACTTAAGATTTGATTATCGTGAAGTTTGTGGCGGGATTCGGAATTATATGACCAATCATTGTAAATACTCTCATGTGGCTATGCTTTACTACTAGCCTGATATGCTGCCTTAAATAAACTTGTCATATATGTTAGAACTTATGCCATGAGTCATCCTCTTTTATGTATACTTATCGAATTGAAAATCTTACTTGTCTGATTCATTTTACTAGTTTAAGACCGATGTACATTATACGGTGATTGACCAAGTTTTTACTTGATTGTTTCCGCCATACATGCACCAATAATGTCCCATGGGAACAAGCTGACTGTATTTTGCGAAACACGAGGTTCAATCGATCTATTCAATAGGATCGAAAATTAGTCAAAGGCCAGATTGGTCAGTGTACCATCTTGTCTAATTCCCCAGCAAATTACAGTGGTCAGGCCTGCATGGGCGATAACGAATGATGGGCGGTCTGTGGCGGGCAAAGGGAGGGATAGTGGTCAGGTATGGCAGTTCATGACAGAAGGTGGTTGGCTGGGGCCATTGGGTGGCTGCGGTCAGTGGTAGGGGCGCGTATCCGGGTGGGTGGCAATAGGGAATATAATGGTGGGTATCAGGCATGAAGTCCATAGAAAATGGGGAACCAGCCATTGGAGTGGACAGTGAGTGTTTGGAGCACACAGAGTTAGATATTGGGAAGTTACAGACACAGGGGGTGGGCAGTGGGCGATGAGTAATGGAACTGGGCGACGGGCAGGATGACGATCAGCGGCAGTCGGGGCGGCAGGCAATGGACGGTTAGGGAAAGGTGGTGAGTGGCAGGGTGAGCGGTATGGACTTTGTTGTCACTGGGGGCGACATGGAGTGTGTGAAATGGAGTTGAAGGTGGGTTGGAGAGAGTGGGTGACGGGCGGTAGGGGCTGATTTTCTTTTTCAATTTGATATGTTTTTTTGTTTGTTACAGAGCATTAGGAGTTGTGTGACTTCGGAACCAGTGGAACGGAATGAAAGATGAATAGGATCCGGTAGGTCACAGAAATGTGGGAGTGAATCACTAGTGAATATCCCAGAAACTAGTAGTCAGAGTTCCGGGTTAAACTCGAGACAGTAAGGGTGGTATGACAAGCCGAGTAGTGCGGGAAAACCTGCTGTGGTTGGCAAGAGCGGGACAGTTGTCATGGGCTGTGATCAGCATGTCCTGGGAATATTGTTGAGGGAAAAAGAAGTTGGACGTGGAAGGAAGGGTGGGTGGCAGGGGGTAGACAAGATGTAGGGGAGGGAGAGCAATCTGGCAGGAGCAGCCATCGACTGGGTCTTTAGCAACATATACTTAGGCTTCGTTATGGCTAGGGACAATTTGGGTGGGGACATGTATTGGCGTTCACACAGTGCGACGATAATCAATGCACCACACACTACCCCTTCCCCTCCACCCAGCCTACTCTCCTCCCATCTCCCTCACAAGTCCCACACTCTCTGATTGCGGTTTTTGAGGCCAGCCGATAGTACCGCGAGTCGCCACTAGACGACGCCACTGTGGCGTGTTGAGTGAATCACCAAATCCGGTTCGATTACAGAACATCAATGTTTCTTTTTAATTATTGAACAGTGTCGTAATTGGACCATTGGGCACCGCCGGTTTGTTTATTAATAGGGGACAATGGCGGCGTGTGGAGTTGCTTCTGAGGAGCAGCTCGCTTCAAGTTTGAGCAGATGAGCACAGACCACTTTCAGAAAAGAGATGGGAGTAGGGGTGGCTAGGGTAAAATGGACGCCGTGTGGGTACTGATGGCAAGGGGGTGTGGGGCGCTAGGGCGTGGACACGGACTGGGGGTGTGGGGTGGGGTGTAGGGGGATACGGCTAAATTGAGCAGAGCCCCCGGAAGCCGGCTCCCTAGCGGACGTTCCGTGCGACACGCAATGGGCGACGGCGCCTGCGTTTTGTCACATGCACCCCGCCATTGATTGTCACTGGAGAGCAAGGACGCGCAATTATAAGCGCCGATTCGATCGGATCCCACTGAATTCAGTGTTGTAATTTGTATTGGACAAGTCCTTGCGAGAGTAGAGACGTCGCCTGCGCAGGCGGGCATCTAGTTGGGAATGGGGTTGGAGGGTGTTGTTGGGGTTGGGGTGGTGCAGTGCACCAGGGCCAGATTTATAGCTATCACAAGTAAAACCTAGAACCCGGTCTCCTTTCACTTTTCCGTTTGCCAGAGGAGAGTACTGGACAGTGTTATTGGTTGAAGATTCCCACACGCCATAGGCAACCCCTCCCCCCCCCCCCCCCACACACACACCCAAACCCACATTCCCGCGCACCCACCATTCACGCTGCGTCTCACGGGACAGGCCATGGACGCGTGACCGTCCCGATTTATGACGTAATTGCTGACGCCTGTCACGTGCCTGTCACTCCTCCAGTTGGTGTCCTGGAGAAAAGATTCCCATTACGGTCACTCGGGTATTCCCTTATCCTGTCCATATGTGCACCCCTAAAAAAGGGTATTTGAACCTGAATATTATTTAAGGGATCAGCAGTACAGCAAGTAATCTGGAAAGCCGTACTTGAATGGACAATCTATAAAATAACATTAAACTCTTCATTTTTTTAGGAGGAATGTAAGCCTCGATCCCTGCATTGCTTAGCATGCAAACCCATTATCTGAACTCCACTGTCTGCACCGCGTGACCTCGCCGCTGTGCAATATCCGCTCCCTTCTATACCCTTCATTTGATTTACTCCACGGTACTTCAATTCACTCACTATTACGCACATGCCTTTCTATTTTGATTAACTCCTCAAGGTTTCCCCTTCCTTCGCTGATAAATCACCTTGAATTAGATTTCAATTCCACTCTCCCATCATATTTCACCCTCCATACCCTGATTTGACTGCACTTCGTCCCAATCATCATTTGCTGCGAGGTTGGGGCCACCTTTGCATTATCGCATTGCCTTTCGTCAACTTCTTATTTTGTTAGACCTGTCTCTTTCTTTCTGGTGACTTTTTCTCCACTGGCAAGTTGTTCCATATCATACAGTCTCACATCTGCTCTTTCTTGTTTTGGCTATTCTATTCCCTGAATATTTCCGCTTTCATCCCTTTACCTCTTCATCCTCTTGGAACGTAGCACCTTCTGACAACTGCCCTGATTAGACTGTAGCTCGTATTCCCAGCTGCATTGATTAGACCTGAGCACCTACTCCCACCTTCACTGTCTGTACTCTACGTACTTACTTGCAGTTACCCTGATTGGACCATGTCGCCTACTCTTTGAGGACCTGATTGGATAGTAGTGTCTGCATCTGGATACCTCGATTGGAGCATTATGTCGACACTAAACCATCCTCATTGGACCATAGAGCGTACCCGATGACATGGTGGGTTTATGGACTACCCTGAATTGACTATGGTGTCTTGTCTGCGATGTCCAGTTCAGGCATTGCGATTACTTGGGATGGTACAGATTGTGCAATGATGCCTCCTTGTGGTTTACCTCATTCCTATATACCTATGACTGTACACTCTATGCTTACACCACGTTCTGGGGGGTGGAGTAACTTATGGATACTACCCAAGGTTGCCGTATACTACCCAAGGTTGCCGTATCAAGGTAGCCGTATACTACCCAAGGTTGACATTTAGACCAATCAGATTGTCTCTTACAAAATTCATATGAAAAGCGCAGTGGGGAGTAAACATAAAGTGTCAAGTTACTCGATAAGGTTGGATCTGGCTTCAGGTTTGATGGTGGATGAGCAAATAACGCTAATTATCGTTATTAAACCACATTTGAAGGTATATAGGAATAGGGAAACCAAGTACCAGTGAAAGGAAGTCAAAATTACTCGGTAAGGCTTGGAAAAATTACTGGCCGCGGCCAAGGCATTGGGCAGTAATTTTTCCAAGCCTTACCTCGTAACTTTGACTTCCTTTCACCGGAACATAGTTTCCCTCTATTCCTACCTCTAGTCATGTAGCTAATTCCTAGGTGTTTTGCTCAACCCTGAACCTATATATTTTGCGTGGTCCAGATTCCTACCAATTATAATTTACTTCCTGGTGTACCCATACTCTAGCCTCTCACTAGGTCCATGCTGAATTCCTCTATAAGGAGCATTCCTACCCTTTTTTCAGCTGGAGAAAGAAAGAAATTATTGGGTAGACTGATCAGCAGAGCAAGTACATGTACATGTACACTGTACACAATTTATTCCTAAGGGTGAATTCTATTGGGTAGGCTGCTCAGCAGACACATGTGCACTTTACACAAAGTATTCCTGAGGGTGAATTCTATTTCTGGAGGAAAGTGATTAAAGATATACACCATAACTGCCTTAGTCAACATTCCAGTCACTTGTTATTATTCATATTGGACTATACTTATCATGATTGTTCTGGTTAATCATATGGCTACCCGTGGACGCCTAGGTTGTACCCGTTTTATGTTATAACCTTAGAGCTGTACCATTTGTAAGTTGATTCCTCATGTCTACCCTTGCCAACCTGGGGCCCATTTATGGTAGGCCAGATTTAAATCAATTTCGGGTTGCCTGCTCGTGACTGTCCTAGCCAGCCTTGTGCCCACTTGGCCAGATTGTAGAATTTTAAAGTTGTCTTCTTGTGATTGCCCTGCTCAACCTTATGTCGACTTGTGTTTGGCCAGATTGTAGCAATTTCGAGTTGCGTCCTCGTGACCACCCTGCTCACCCATTGTACTTTTGTGTGGTTGCCTGGATTTTACGATGTGGTCTGCCTTGTCATTGCCCAGGTCCGACCATAGCGCCTACTCACGGACACCCTCCCTGGACGGAGGCGCCCCCGGCCGGACAGTAGCCGCTGCCCTGGGCAGATTTATCACCAGACGTTACGTTTGAAGTCGGCGGTCTGGCGACTTCCGACAATGGTGATTGCGCCTTTAGTGCGGCCCGGCGGGGACTGACCGGCGGCTCACGCCTATCGCCGTCTCCCGGGCAGGCGAGATGCGGCGTCGATCGATACGGTAACCTAATCAAGGAGGGCCATCGCTAATTAGAGGCGCAACAGAAAAAGTGTAGGAGGTGACGGACGTCCCTGACACGTTGAGCGGCGAGAAGTCTGGTGTGTAGGTGGGTGGGTGTAGGTGTGTGTGTGTGTATGTGTGTGTGTGTGTGTGTGGGGGTGGGGGGGGGGGGGGGGGGGAGTGATATCTTTGTCAATTTTCGCCTTACTAGAAATAGTCTGCGAACTGGAACGATATACAAGAAAGTACTGGGATATTGTGGTGAATCAGCAATGGTGTTTCACAAGGAGTGCAATAAGGAACGTTATTGCGGGTTCTCACGGAGAGAAAGTATTCTAACCGCACAATTCAATCGAGCTGATCCATATTTCAGAACATGGTGTGACACTTTATCTGCCTGACCACGTTCAACAGTAAACACACTATGCCCGCTGCTTCAGTTTTTTCTGTCTCGGAGCCAGCGATCCTATTTACGTCCATGCAGTATTAATCAACAAGTAATTCGACCATCCCGCACAATAGCATTCAGAAGCGACGGACCAGCTGACCCTAGACAGGCGACTGGCTCTCACGCATGTGCGAATGTGAGTCTGTCAGGAGAGGGTCCGATATGATTGGAGATTGGACAGGGAGAGCACGCGATACGATGGGAGATTGTGAAATTTCAATCACGTGACTAACGGCGAGAACCATTCACTAATAGACATCATAACGAGGCTCAACAGTTCTACGATGCCCCGATACCCATTATCCTATTTTAAAACCCTGCAACCTTTAAATTTATGCAGAATAATAGGCGCTGAAAAACATGCAGATATACCCAGCACCTTTGATAACATTGTTGAAATTTGTTTATTAATGCGTGCTTGATAAAAAGATCTAATGTCGGTTTAATGCTCCTGTCATGTTTTGCCAATTGTTATTACGTACGATAGGCATTAAACAGAATTAAAGCCTGTAGTCCCAAAACAATGTTTTGTTGGTGCTCATTATGTAATATGTAACAATTCACACTAACACGAGTATTATACTGAAATAGTGTGGAATCAATGAGCAGCACATTTAGAAATAGCTGTTGTACTAACGCCGATACCAGGATGATCCATTAGGATAGCAACCAATATTCCTGATACAGGATTCAGTGTATGGAAAGGCAACAATAAAAATTGACTTGCCCATGAATTATTCCCATTTCAAAGTTGTACCTCCTCAAAAGCATCAAAAGTTTGTGGGTCTTTTTTCCCTGTTGTTATCACGATTTCTAACATGCAGTGGGGAAATCTACCGTTGATGGAATTGAACATGCATGATGCCCACAACCAGATCATTGCACCAAATACTGACTGGCACAGGAAATACCAAAGCAGGCTTGATGTTGTCTGCTATGTGATAACAGAACAACCGACCAGGGGCTGATCTGTGCCACTATCTACAAAGCAGTACCCCCTATTCCCCCCACAAGGTTATATTGCATCCAAGAGCCCCAAACCATACCCTTTCCACTGCCACATCCCTTGTACTTAGTACAATCAAATAAATTTAATACGTATCGATTTTTCCAGACACTTCTAATCTCGGTCACATGATGAGGGTGCAGGGCGTCGTCTTATCGCCAGCCAGCCTCGTTCCGATGCCAGACAACCCATCCTAGCTGGTACCCCGCCTTGTCCGTCCAGCTAGAGCCCCGCCATCGGAGACCAGCAAAGAGGGAGGTGATTTATAACCTTTAGTGTCACAAGGACAGACACCAAGACGCCTAGATTTCTCCTTCCAAGTTGCAAACTAGAATCAAGTGCGCATAGAGGCCTAGTCTCATCATTGTCGTATTGTGTGGAACTCGTGACACTTTTTCAAATAGCTTCTGAATAGCGATTCTCGTCTCCATCTTGTTCTCGTTGTAGTACTTGACTTCTCATATGGTTCACCATAAAAGGGAAGATTGTGAACAGTGTGGTTGTTATTCGTTTGGACTGTATCTGTGAATCATCTCTACTTTATATGGTCTGATAATTGAACCACTGATGAAACCAAAAGTTAATTAATATTAGCGTGCGTGATTTACTTCATTCATCACAGGGCTAACGGAGGTTTTGAACCATGCATGTGTAATCTGATTTTATGTAATTGCGAATTTGATCCGATTTTAAGATAGGAAAATGTTATAAAAGCCGTTATTTGTTGGCTAAGGGTAGAAGAGCTTTGGTTCAGTTTGACATGATCTGAACATGCGATCAACCCGTCAAACCTCATGAACCCATAACGCTGGTGGTCAGAGGGATGGGGGAGGGGGGTTAGGGGAATGATTTCTCTGGCAACAACCTCCAGTGGTGTCAAACAGGAAAGGAAGAGCAAAATATAATAAAAAGACATCAAGGTCAGGAGGTCACACGGAGCCAAAGCACTGGTCCCATGGCCTGGGGAAAGAGGGCAGTACTCAATAATTCCGTCAGATGGCGTTTGGGTTGCAGAAAATAAGAGGCGTACGTAAACCCCTGCAGCAAAGCGCCAAGGTGCCTTCCATGTCTTTTTACACGGACCCCGATCGTTCAGTCTCCAATCACCCGGCGGCCCTCAGATGAAATGCATGAAGAAAGGGCTATAGCTCACTGTAAGTGGGTCAGTCGGAATTAATGAAGCCCGCTACACGCTTTGTAGATGAGAACATGGTGGGTTGCTAGCAGAAGGCGATGCCGAACTTAATTTGATTTTCCTGGTATTTTTGGTCAGAGAGCGGTTTCTTCGTGGCGTGCCTTGTCTATGCTTATTTCTTTACCAGTGTCGGTCTGTGGAGTTGAATGTTCATGGTTGTAGTCTACTAGTGGAATGTGTCCAGTGCCATAAGGAGACACCGGCCGTTCCGGCCAAAGTGACCGCTTACACGGAGTTTCAATGTTTCAATGGTCATATAGTCTATCATACTTATATAAAGTTAAGAAGCAACATTTATCCTACACGGATTTTATTGACTATCTAATTGCAGGGAAAATGCATATAGAAAACAAACCCGACGACCAACAATTAAGTAAATAAACAAATACAATACCCTTTTACACCTGGTAAATAGGCGAAAATTTCCATTCCGAGCAAAAGTGTTCTTTAACGCGGGGTGACCTTTACGTGGAGTTGCCATTATCGTGCTTTTCTCGTTGTATTGTGTGATGTCTAGCCCTTGCTAGCTCGTTTTGTGATTGTGTAGAAAGAGTGATTGCTTTCCCCCCATTTTCTGGTAATAGCTGAACATCCCGTTTTTTTATGGGAACGCAATCCTTATTATCACTCTTGATATCAAAAGGAAGGGGGGAGCATCCGGGTCACCCATCAATAGAAAAATTAAGGGAAGATGTATTACACCTCATAAGCGTAAAGAGAATCATCAATAGAATGTGGTCACTGATGTTTATATTGAAGGTTCTATGTGATTTGCAATTGCGAACGATGTTCGTTGCGAGAATAACTGTAACAATATAATCTAAAATTCGATCTAGTTATAACATACACCACATATCTCTTACACTGATTCTTCCTCGTCCCTGCTTTCTCATATTGCCTTTGACGATTCTCCACCACTGTGTACCTAACCTCCTTCATTCCTACCCTCCTTCTCACTCTCCCTCCCTCTCCTCCACTGATCCTCCTGCCCTTCCTCCTAACCCATATTTACATAATTCACTCTTTTTCTTCCAGTGACTGGAACCCCGTACCCCTCTTTTGGAACCCTACATTCTAATCTTCGGGATATCCTAATTGCCCTGGGCCTTGTTTTGCTCGTCGACCGACGTACAGGCTTGCTCTGAGCAGTTGGCAGCCAGCCGGGAGTGGCCGGCATGAGGACTTCAAGACGCCTGCATTATTCACGGCCCGCCGCACGCACCCACACATGCACGGTCAAGAAAATCGCGCGCCCGCCTTAAGTAATTGCTGGGCCATGCAGAGGGCGGACTAATTGGGGGTAAATCCCTATTGCAGTCTGCCTAGACTGCACGCGAAGCCTCCAGTCATGATCTCTCTTACATACTGTACACGGGTTTCCACCCCACGGGCTGCTGGACACTCTTGTGCTGGATAACACCACCTGGGCTTTCCCCCGTCTCTGTGGCTGAACCCCCTGCGTTCCAGGTGGCATCTGAGGTTTAACAACCTCAAAAACATATGGCTAAGGACGTGTCTGCATTGGGCACAGTGAAGCGTGAAAGAGGGGAGTTACCAGAATGAATCTGAATCAGACTGGCCTTGGTCGGTAAATGTGGGTGCCGACTAAAAGGCTGGAAATTGACCAACTCCATCCTGTAGGTCGATGGGTGGTGTAGGTGGCGGAGGACGAGCTAGATATTAACTGTAGCCGAGGGTAGACGATGGGTGGTCCGCAATGAGTAGGAGGCGATAGGAACAGAAAGGCAGACGACATGTGAAGACCAGGAATATCAAAATCTGAAGTGATACTTTTGAATGATAAAACCATCATATATATATATATATATATATATATATATATATATATATATATATATATATATATATATATATATATATATATATATATGTATATATATTATAAGTGATATATATATATATATATATATATATTATAAGTGCTATGTTTCATTTTGTTGGAGTACAGATCTTCCATGAAATTGATTGACAAGCGGGTGTTCATACATTTGTAGTGCATAATGGATGATAAAGTTAGCGCCATGTGGAAAGGTGCAAGTTGAGAAACATGTAGGAAAAACAGGGATAAAAGGGAAACAGTAGCAAACAGTATGCGGCATGAGAACCATGGAAATGCTGGTAAATAACTAATGATGGGTGGTGAGTGGTGGGTGTATTGATATTGATATAGATAACCTAGCTATAAAGAGAATCAGAGGTCTACTTCTGTGGAGTGATCTACAGGATGGAGAAGGGTGGGAAGAATTACAAGGAGTATTAATTAATGGAGAAACTATGGATAACCAGTCGTAGTTAATTCTAAAGGAATTTCAGAGGTTGATGACAAATGGGCAGCAGGCTGTATTCTGGTTCTGAAGTAAAAACAATATGTTGAAAATGATGAGATAGATGACAGGCAGTAGAAGGCTGATGCAGAGTGAAACTCCGAGAGAAAAGGGGGTTCAGGTTGGCCTGCGGTAGGTCGTAGGGGTGCAAGGATGTATTTAGTGGTAGATGCAATATAGAAGTCTGAGATGAAGGGGCGGTGAAACTGGGAATAAGTGATCTGTACAAGAATGCAAAGAAGGATTGATGATGACCAGTGATACCGGTATTTAGTGGTAGGTGACATGTGGAAGGCCGAAAAAGAAGGGCTTTGGATGATCAGTAGTATGAAACAAGCAACAGGCAGAAGTCAGGCAGGGGCAGCACTCTAAGGCGGGTTGAAATACTGTGTTGATGGTGGTCAGTGGATGGGAGATAATGGGGTGCGTGTCAGAGGGCCATGCGTCCAGTCGATCACCCCACTCGCCGTTTACCAACCATGAGCTATGGACCTTCGCTACCTCACTTCGCAGGGTGACTTACGTTACCCCCTTCGGGTAAACTCGAATAGGGTTCCATTTTAGGATAGTGCTGATGCATGATATCTGCGAATATATTTGGAAGGTGAACCTAGTGAAAAGTGATGTTTTCTTGAGTGACTTGCGGCTCATTGCATCTATACAGGCAGCGATCCCTTTAATCATTGCTCGTGATTCAGGCAATCGCTGATAGTAGCAGGTTTCATCACTTAAAATCTAGAGGTATTAAACAAGATAAAGTGTTTGATTGGCATGCATACGTGATTTTATCATCACAGTTATCATCACATTTACGGAATAAAACTAAAAATGTGCCATACAATAACTGTAATAATTCAGTTATTGGCTTTTTAACTCTGGTGGAAAGAATAACATGTTTTCTGGTAGACGCATGTATTGTTGGATTTCATCGCTGTTTTAAATAATCGTGGTGATTGACAATGGAGTAAACATTTTACGTAACTTGAACTCTGTTGTAGTTATGAAGACGTGGCTAGAACACCTCTCAGACAAGCCGATGCTACCTTGAAAATGACAGTTTCCTGTCAGTTTTGAACCATGTTGCTATAGTGTCTCCGTAGAATCGATTGTTCTGTTTGACAACGAGCAAGGACCAGCCTTGGTTACCGTTCAGTTGAACTGGTCCACACTCTCCAAGCACAGATTAGGGCGTTAGAGTGTAAACATCAAGTTTATTTCTTGTATGTGACCTAATAGGATTATTAGGGGGGGCTGGGGGGTCAAGGTTTCATCCGATTCGGACTCTTCAGGCATCTTTATTTATGGCTAGATCAAGGCGTGTGACTTTGTCACTGTTTATGGTCACCAGGTATTTTACATGGGACATTACCAGTTCATTAAATTGATGAAAAGGAAAGGTGGAGATTCAATGCAACATATCCCCTGTCCAGAAAATTTTCTGGGCTGAGGTTGTGTCACCTTCCAGAAAGTATCGCAAGTCCGCCCTATGATTCATAAGGTCGACCATTCAACTTCGGATTTGTCTGTGATCCGGTAATTAAATAAAAAAATTTGACGAGGCTAGTGGATCACGACCAGGTTGGTATGGAAGGGAGATAGGCTACTAGTAGTTCGGTGCATCTATTAGGTTTAGGCCAAATGGAATTTGTGTTCTGAGTCTGAACATCCAATTCCTCTCTATGCTATTGCGGAGAGTGTGTGCTGCCTCCGAATTCGGAGAGCAGTGGATGAGATCTACAATGTGGATACTTACATCAGTTAGGCCATGGTGCCCATCTGTGTTGAAGTGGTGGCCCATGTCTGTTTCCAATAGGCCATATTTGATCCGATAAAAGTGTTGCTGGAATCGGTCCATGAGTCGACGTTTCGTCTGACCTACATACTGTTTTGAACAGTGTTTGCATGTAATGCAGTAAATGAGGTTGGAACTTTGACAGCATACATTGTATTTTGCAGAGTAAGAACGTCCTGTGGTGGAGGACGTGATGCGTCCATCCGTGTTGAGAACCGCGCAGTACCTACAGTTTTGAGTGCTGCATTCGTTGGTTTCTTTTGCGGGTGCTCCCTGTACTGCCGAGGGATCTTTGCCTCGCCATTCTTCTTTATAGGAGACTTTGGCTCGCACCAATGTATCTCGTAAGTTGGGGGGTCTGCGGAGCCCTATTACAATCCGATTGCTGTGAAGGGATTGCGTTTTGGCGGAACGGGACAGTATGTCCCAGTTTGCTTGTACTATTTTTCTCACCCCATTGAAAGTGGGGTGGTACTTGGTGACTAGCCTCGTCGAATTTTTTTTTTTTTTTTAACTCTGTTGTAGAACGTTCATGTCCAGTTCTACTAAAATACCTTTCATTCATTTATGCGAGCATATATATAAAGTATCACAGATGATCTTGTCAATCGGTGCTGGCTGAGTATCAAAACACGTCTGCAAACGTACTGAACTCTGACCAGCTAAAATAAAAGATTAAAAAAAACGTCAACAAATGAAATGCTTCTGTAAAATATGTTAATACAAAGACATCACACTAAAACGTTACTACATTCCCTCGCTATGCTATTTGTATGTTCCACGTGAATATATATATATGAGATATCTTCTTTATTTGTGCATATTACCCCCCCCCCCCCCCTTTATTTGATATGCATGAGGGTCTTGAGAAAATGCATCTATTATGATTGAAAGTATTCCAAAAGAGAATTTGAAAGTGTATACTTTTTACAATCTCAAAAAATAATAGTTAAAGAAAAGTTTTGATTCAGAATTTCGTTGTGTATTGAACGAGATTCTCAAGTGACAATTTCCGGTAGATCTCTGCCAAATCCACATGTGTGGGTTTGCAAATGTTCTATCGCAAAGTTATCCAGCCGAGCAGAGCTGAAGGGTTAACTAAACCACCAAGGAATTTTGTAAGTCCACACTGTGTGCAGGTTTATCCTGGGAGATTCCCATATATAGAGGAACCGTTATGTAATATAGGTAAACCCATGACACTGTCGTGCACAGGTCAAACGATATCACTCCATGAGTATCCATACACGTCTAACAGAAGGGTGACCTGCTGTCCAAATGTAATCGGTCGGAATGTCAGGCTCAATAGTCTTTCTTCTAATGTACTCATACCATCTCAATTCATCAACCATTCTTCTTTTTGATTTGAAGGATTTATTGATAGAAAGATATATAAAAAAAGAACGACGCGGCGGAGAATGACCAAAATAGTTTATATTTTTCTAAATGTGTACAACATTTTCAAGCTATATTCAAGCAGCTCATTACTATTGAAAATATATCACAGGTCTTCTGTGATTATATATTGCGGTACATCATTTTAGTTCACCATTGTGGAAAAAAGAATTATGGCAGAGAGCGTTGAAGTTTAATCAACGTTAATTCAACAGTAAACGATGTACTGGTACCATGAACTGTTTCCACAGTGTTTTGGAATTATGAACAAAACCTTTTTTTGTACACATGAACACCATAGTATAGGTATTGGGGACCCGACCTCGCCTCGCTCCGGGAATGTAAACTGTAAGCAATAAAATGAATTGCATGACACCAATAAAAGCTGTTATTAGAAAAGCTAATTTGAATGGCCAATATTGGCTTGCTACACTGTCAACAGCATCAATTATTCAGTCTGTGATCGTGCTTTGGATTTATCATACACGCCCAATAAAATACCATGCGCTTCTCATGGAGAGTCTGGGAGGATGAGCAGCTCGAGGATGAGCAGCTCAGGAAGGAAAGGTTTGCCTTGGTGTGATGTTCGTTTAGAATGGGTGTGAGTTTGAGACAAACAGAAATGCGAGAATTGTTGTACAAAAAGTGATATGAGTTTGATGGCCGTGCATGGGTTAGAAGTCCGATAGACGAACATGTTAGATTAATGCTTTGCTGGAGAGGTTGTTGTCAGAGGAAGATGAAGGGCGTTACTCTGGTGTGAGGTATTTTCTGCGTAGGTATTCAGTTTCGGTGTGTTTAAGGTAAATGCCCAGACTGACTGGGAAGGGCTGATGAGACAGCGAAAGAAGAGAGGTTATTACCTCGTGTCGTACTAGCAGATTTCTACGTTGTTTTTCTGTCGTCAAAAAACAAAATCAATGTTCTAAATCAATTACACTCATTAGGATATCAATTTTTGTTTTAAGCATTTTCATCACAAAAAATGTTTTATATGGAGACTCATCTATGGTTTTCAGCTTGTATATTTTCATTTTCTGAAGTTTCGTGTTAAGTCATATTTCTTAAGTAGATATCTTTCCATTATGTAACTTACTGCCTTGATGATAATGATTATGTTAAGGTTTTCTTATACTTATCAAAACCTAACTTGATAATTGTAAGACACATATTAAACAGGTTCATTTTGAAGGTCGAGGCGATTTGTATTCCTCTGCAGCTACCGCTAAAGTGACACGGAAAAGGATTACAAGGTACGTAGTGACTTCGATCATGCAACTATTTCAGAGGTTTGCAGGGATTTACTTTGTCCGATGTAGATAATATTGTCATGATCAGGCCATACACCGAAATGGAATGGCAGTTTCCATCCAGTGTTCTATCTCAAAGATAGAAAACTAAGACAGTATATTACATAAATTATTATTTGGTATTTTGACATGTGAAAATACATTAATTGTAATATTACATCAGTCATGTTATAACATGAACCGGCAATTCGTGTAATTTGGGAAATATCATCATTGAACCAAAAGCCTCTATAGTCCCAGCAGAGGGCCCTTATTTTGTGTGTGTATGGAGGGGGGGGGGGGGAAGCGAGGTCTATGTTACTTGGTGGGAATGTTCATTTGTCTCTGTCTCTTTGAAAATCTGTCAGTGTTAAGGTGTTGGAATCTCATAACAATGCCATATCCGCAAATTGGTGTCACACGGAACATTTACACTATAAACTAGGTGCGCAGTCCTACAGGTGTCAGTTGGGAAGCTACTCTCATTGCTGTTACATAGCAGGATTGGATCTCCTCGATCCAGTTGTTTAAGGGATCCTCTCTTACGTTAACCGGGGATGAGGGATCAAAATATCACCAAAATATACATATATTGCAAAATGGAAACAATAAGAATGCCGCATGTAAACAGGCAATAAAACAAACTGGGTTTAGCATAGGGAGGAAGCTATAGCTTATTAGGGCTCCGCTTCTGGCCGATTTTATCAATGATCGATTGGTTTGAGAACTGCCGAAGTGGTCCATGCGTAGTCCAACCTTTGAGCCGAGGTCACGGGGTCTGTCGGACACTGACCGGACCTAGAGCCCGGAAATTCGACATGTGTGTGTAAAATATTCGGTAATATATTGTCATGATCAGGCCATACACCGAAATGGAATGGCAGTTTCCATCCAGTGTTCTATCTCAAAGATAGAAAACTAAGACAGTATATTACATAAATTATTATTTGGTATTTTGACATGTGAAAATACATTAATTGTAATATTACATCAGTCATGTTATAACATGAACCGGCAATTCGTGTAATTTGGGAAATATCATCATTGAACCAAAAGCCTCTATAGTCCCAGCAGAGGGCCCTTATTTTGTGTGTGTATGGAGGGGGGGGGGGGGAAGCGAGGTCTATGTTACTTGGTGGGAATGTTCATTTGTCTCTGTCTCTTTGAAAATCTGTCAGTGTTAAGGTGTTGGAATCTCATAACAATGCCATATCCGCAAATTGGTGTCACACGGAACATTTACACTTTAAACTAGGTGCGCAGTCCTACAGGTGTCAGTTGGGAAGCTACTCTCATTGCTGTTACATAGCAGGATTGGATCTCCTCGATCCAGTTGTTTAAGGGATCCTCTCTTACGTTAACCGGGGATGAGGGATCAAAATATCACCAAAATATACATATATTGCAAAATGGAAACAATAAGAACGCCGCATGTAAACAGGCAATAAAACAAACTGGGTTTAGCATAGGGAGGAAGCTATAGCTTATTAGGGCTCCGCTTCTGGCCGATTTTATCAATGATCGATTGGTTTGAGAACTGCCGAAGTGGTCCATGCGTAGTCCAACCTTTGAGCCGAGGTCACGGGGTCTGTCGGACACTGACCGGACCTAGAGCCCGGAAATTCGACATGTGTGTGTAAAATATTCGGTTCATTAGACAGAACACTTGAAAGGCTAATCTCTCCTCCGACGATCGACGAATCGCGTGAAAACCCGTACCTAACGTGATAACACGCGATCGGTTTTGCATTTCAACTCCTCCTGAGATTTTCCCTCTAGCCTCTACTATTCAAGTGCACCCTAGTAGTGGGTTGCACTGAACTGAGAGTGGGCTCTCCTCAGGGCATAGGCAGCTCTCTGTTGTTCGGCGATGTGGGGGTGGAGCGTGAGCTGGTGTTGATGCAGGTCGGGGTGGAATTGAAGGAAAGGGCGAGGGCGGGGCCGGGAAGGGTGGTGTGGCATTAGAACCAGAACCCTCTGTTCGTTTATTCAGCACAACCGTCACACAGAAAAAGGATTTGCTTTGAGAGCAAGCAAAAGAAAACAGGCATTAGGTCTTTGCATAAGAATTACTCATTTTTGGTAAGCGACAGAAATAGATTATTTATAAATGAAACCTAATTCTCTAAATTTACAGTTTTCATTTCATATCCCGGGAAAGAAATGGTCACCACAATGCACAAATGGTGTCATTCAGGATTTAGCTTTCATGAATAATTCTAGTTTATTGGATCTTCGTGAGCAGAGGGATACTATTCATAACGAATGCCAATTACACTTCTAAACACGTAAATCTTTATGTCTTTATAAATATGAATATGTTTTGATTGTTTTCTATGCCTGAGGTCTGCCCGGCGGAAGTGGTGCACATTTTTATGCGCCTTTTATCGTGAATATGGTCTATACAGGAAGTTTTACCCTGCATGCAATATTTGCACTGGGAGATGCCGACCCTCCTCAATCACCTTACCACTCGCTGTACTGTTCCCTGTCACACTAAAGTGACTGCTCAGGAACCTTTACACCACCGTGACCTGCTCGCTTCCTTGTAACTCTATCAGAGCCTACCCTGCAGGCTTCCACACCGCAACACACCTCGTGCCGTTTTTAGTTTATGGGAGCTTAGAACATATGTAGATTGTCATGGCACGTTCCAGGTCTTGCTTATGTAATTCAAACATCCGTTTAGGCATTCATTGGATTGTATACCAAAGACAATATTTCCTAGTGCTTGAAATAACACGAAGACAGGGAGTGCTTGGGTTGAAAACACAGACTTCGGGGTCATCATTTCCCGGCACGATCCCCTTAAGAATATAAAAGGGGGTGTCCACCTACTACGATTTTGGCATCGGGAGAGCATCGTATATGTTCCCCATGAACAATTACATTGCGTTGGAAAGAAAGGTTAAATCGTAGTAATAGATCAGGTTTTTTACGATGTGTTCTATGATGGGCACTGATGGGGCGTCTTTTCATATATAGTGTGATAATGTCTGTATAGGGCATGCATTTACAAAGCTAAAGGCTTATTTTTTTATTGATGTCAATTTCGGGTGTGTGCATAGTGCTGGGCGATCATATTATATAAGTATACCTCTGAATCAGGGAAACATCCGCCATTTTGTTTGTTTATTTTTGCTCGGAATGTCAATACGTCACGTGGTACGGATGGTATACGGAGTATTATGTTTATACTACGAATGGAATTCATACTGCCAGCAAGTATAAATGAAACATTCGTGCACCGGTATGTAATAATAGTAAGTAACCTAAAATTTAGCGCGAATACTTTCCTATTAGTCAGCAACGAATAGGTTTGAAATATTGATTATGCTTTATCACGGACTTGGATGACCGTATAGAAGTCTATGGTCCTATTTCGGAATCCCAACGTGACCAAGTTCTGGGAAGCACTTCAACATTCTAGATACCCCTTCCAACTGATTCTCACACCTCTATGTCCTGCATTTCCCCTGTCACACTAAGCACCACCCTGTGCCTCGGCCAATGCATCACCCTAGCCGTCAGTGCCCCTTCACAAATACCTGCCATACCTACTCCAGCACCTTTTACATCACCATAACTAGCTCAGCTCTCTATCATACCAGTATGGCCTACTGCCCTATATTCCGTTACAACAGGTAGAGGCCTTCGACGGGCCCTTTGCATCATAATTCTCTGCCATGGTTCTGGATAGACTACCTTGCTGTAGTCAAGACAGGCCGCATCACTGCTTCCTTACATGAAAAAATCTGTATATTTTCCTGTACCCAATTCGATGATGCTTCTCAATATGTCGGTGCAATTGAGCTTTAATTAGTCTCCTAGGAGACTATCTCAGATCTCAGGAGAATTATAAGTCTGAGCATAACACTATGTTCACTTCATCATTTCTATAGAAGAACACAAATAAGACAATATAGACCCTAATCAGATCCCTGTCGTACAATCCTGTTCTGCCCAGTTTCTGCACACCTTTCCATTTACTCTTTCCCACTGCCTTTCTTTTGTACAACCCCGATTTAGCTCCCTATATTACCTCGCCCTTCTCATTCTCTCTATTACTAAACCACGATCTGAGTCCAGGACTCCCCTCAGCCAACCTCGACTTGCTCGCCCTTACGCCTTCATCCTACCAGGCTCTGTCCAGCTCTGCCGCATGCAATCAGGTACCGCTGGCCGTCAGGTGCTAATCCGCCGACGCCGGGATGATGGAGCGCCGACAGGCCGGAAAGCCCGCGGGATTATCACCCGGGGATCCGACAGAGACCGATATGTGCGCAGGGCTGTACGTGAAACTCCCTCTCCCGTCATCTCCCCGTCCGTCCGAAGCCCTTCTTTGCAAACCGGGTCCCTTTTTATCTGCCTGCCCGGTCCTTTTCCTTGTGTATCTTGCGCCCTTATCTACGTATCAAGCTCTTCAATGTTTGTAAATGCCCTTCTCCGTCTAGCCCAGACCCTTCAGTGGATATAGGAGGAAGGGCAGGGAGTTGGGGCCGGGGTTGGGGCGTTCAGAGTTTCCTGTCTGTGGATGAGACCCTTCCCTTTATGGGTCAGATGACCCTCCATACAGGAGATTACTCCACAGATATCTGTCAGTATTCTTTTTTAATGTGACACCTATATCAGGGCAAGGTGTTCTGTGCTGGGACGAACCCAACCCCCCCCCCCCCATCCCCATCCCCGGCTTATATATCTCGTTATCAGCCAGCCTCGGCTGTTTAAGTCCTAATCACGTTTACCCCATGGACGCGGCGCAACGGAAGCAGGCGAATATGAGCTGCGCGCGCTCTGTATACAATACCCAAACGGAAGTTGTGGCGCGCACTGAGCATGCGTGATTAATCCTACCAGCGAACGCCTGTGGGTGCTGATGTATATACGGACCCCGGGCCTCGTTCTGACAGCCCCGTATTTCTCATGTAAAATAATGTACATAATCCGCATCCCCTGCTCGCCGTTCAATTTCCGGAGTTGTTTGGGAGAGCAATGATGTCTTCCGACACTGAAAGGCGGTTGTGGAATTAGCACTGTCCGAAAGGTTCCAAGATGCCAGTGGAGGGCCGGCATTTGATGCAAACAACTTTTAAAAGAAATCAATATCTTGTGGCGAGGCGTAAGTTGTAAGATGCTAAACACGAAAAAGAGACTGATATAGTGTATTTTCACCAGTTCAGTATTACATCTACGAGGACTCTTAATTACCATCCCGGAGGTGTCAAGTTAGATCCGACGAGAATCTCTTCTCCTGCAGGCATCGTCATATTACTGTAAATCTGTAATAGCCTGGTATTCATTTACTAACCTCCAACCCATCTAATGAGAATAAAGGGAAAAAATAAAGTAAGAACCATGGTGCTTATCTGCGGAAATATTGGATATATGGCCATATGAACCTTTGTGAAGGTTGAGTACTATTCGGTATCTTGAGTGTCTGCTGTCCCTGAACCTTGTTCTGAAGGTGTGTGGGCTGGGGTGGAGTGGGGTGGATGGGGGTGGGTTTGCTCTCCCTGAACCTTCCTCTGTAGGTGGGTGTGGTGAGGTGTGGTGGATGGGTTGGTGGAGTGGGGTGGGTGGTTAGGAGGGGTGGGGAGTGGGGTTATTGTTTTTGTTATTGTTATTGTTTTGTTATTGTATTTTGACCACCGGTGTGGTGTGGGCAGTCACTGTAGGAGAGGTAAATGTAGGTTACAAATAAACTGGACTTTCTGTTTTTGTTTTTGTTACATGGTGCACGTTCGATATAGATGAACCAAAGCGTTCGATCGGGTGAACCATAAATTGCTGATAAATAAACTAACAACTATGGGAATAAACTACAATATCTTAAACTGGGTTACTGATTATCTTAGTAATAGGAGACAACGGGTCAGAGTTGGTAATTCGTTATCGACCTACCAAAAGGTTTGTCATGGTGTGCCTCAAGGCAGTATCTTGGGCCCACTGTTGTTCAACTGTTATATCAATGACATGATCAGCTAACCACTGGAAACTTCCTACATCGCATATGCTGATGATCTAGTGCTGTACACATCAGGTGATGACAAAGACAGTATTGTTAACAGATTAAATTCCGATCTAGTGAAGATCAACACTTGGTGTAATGAAAATCACATGCGAATTAATGTTAAAAAGACAAAGGGTTGTTATTATGGATCTAAACTAAAGTTAAATAAAGAGCCTCTTCTGAATCAAGCACAAACACTGAGTATAGATGGTAATCCGTTACCTGTCTGTAACTCGTATTTATATCTAGGTATCTACGTTGACGAAACACTGAGTTGGCAAAAAAGCACCAGTTATACTCTAAAAAAGGTCAACAGTAAATTATTCAAGGTATCAAGAATTAGAAAGTACATAAATGAATTAACCAGTCTGAAGATCTATAAAACATTGATTGCTCCAATATTCGATCATACTAGTTACTTCATGGGGGGGGGCCAATAAAACACTACAAAATAAACTACAGATAGCACAAAATCGCGGGCTATGCATATGTACTCGCACACTCATCGGGGAATTATCAGTAAAAGAGCTTCATAACAAATGTAAAGTCCAAATGCTAGAAAATAGAAGAACATATATGCAATTACTATTCATGCGACGGTATGCTAAGGACTTAAGTGGATCAAATGACCCACGTACCAGAACTCAAGAAAAACGGGTCATAAAGTTAAAGTCCGGTTTATTCAGGTATGCAATTATGGAACGACTTGCCTTTAAATGTACAAAATGGTAGCTTGCATAACTTTAAGAAACATGTTAAGCTGAAATACTACGATCTGTATACTTAGCTCGATGGCCAGGTTTTGCTGAATCATAATATCGAACTAATATGGTCGGTTTAGCAATCACTAGTCACATCACTTCATTTTTTCCATCCCCATTATATATTGTTGTATATATTGTTTATTCTAGGATGAGGAATGTTTTTTGTCAAACAAGCAACACTTGTAAAACAGGATTGGGCCAGAATATCTGCTATGCAGAGTCCCAACTACATGTACCTCTCTACAGTGCAAAATAAAAAAAAATAATTTTAAAATGAAGGGGGAATGGGGGTCGGGTTGTTGTAGGTCATGAACCAGGATACCAGATACACCAGTCAACTGTTATTGTCCATGTTGATTCCTCCCTCCAACACTGGCTTAGTGATATAGATATAGATTTAATCTATAAGATAACTATATGTAGGTGGACTGATGCGCTATATATTTGATTCTTTTGCTTATCATGATAAAGTTTGGGTATAAATGAGGATCTCATCATTAGATTGTGGTTGTTCTACAGTTTATTGCAGCAAGATAATAGGAACTTTCGATAATATGGATTCTTTTAAAGTTGTTTGGAATCATTTTTCCCTTCAAAAATACATGAAATGTTTTTTTTCTGAGGAGGCTTTGCTTGCATGGGCTGTATTGGAAGGAGTGGACCATAGGTCAGAGGTTTTGGAGAGGTTGACTGAAATTCGAGGCGGAAAGGTAAGTTGTCTTTGCATGAATATTTATTTAATCATTCAATAATTGCTACTGTTTATTGTAGTTGTATTATATATCTATATCATAACACCAGACACAAAAACAGCTTATAATTCACATGCTTCCTACATAAACTATGAGCATCAATCTCTCTCTCTCTCTCTCTCTCCCAGGTCAAATATCAATTGTGCCGTCTTGCTACTTATCATACTGAGTTAAATATGTATCTATTTGTATGATCCATTAATATCTGTACATTTATCTCGTATGTGATTTAGCAAAATAACAAGGCCATAAACCCTGACACCAACCTCCCAACACCCCACCCCACCCAACCCACTACATACCCACTGGCCTTCCCACCCACACTCCACCCCACCCCCACCTCCCCTACCCACCACACACCAGCCACCCACCCGGCCCACCCACAAAGCAAGGAAGAGCAAAACTCAATCTCTACCCACCCCACCCATCCCACACACCCATAGGCCAAGATTCAGGGACAGCGGACGCTCAAGATACCGTTTAGTACTCAACCTTCACTACTGTTAGATATATAAGAGAGGACGAGTATCCTTTGAAGTCGACCCAATTTAATTCTTGCAGAAATATACTTTGAATACTAATTATTCAAACGAACATATTGTCATACTTGCACCTGAACTCGGACAGAACAATACTAAACATAGATATAGTCCTCAAGTTAAGATGTTGGGGCTTGCGCTTTGGATACCAACCATAGACGTATTCGTCCCATACTTACGCCAGATGGCGCGAGTACTAGTTCCGGGAAGAGTCCCATTTGAGATTGAGGGCATGGTACTTCCGGCTTTCCCCTGATCAATCAGTGACATGCAGCGAAATGTTATGACCTCACGGCCATGGATGGCAAAGCGTCTGTTAGCTAACCTTCATACGGAGGCTTTGATTTATTAATTTGTTGTTATTTGTAACTAAAATAAATTACTCACAGAGCCAAGCAATCATCCGCCCAACTCCCAAATATCGCTGGACAATGAAACTACTCCGGGCACGCTATTGGGTATTCAATTATAGCGGGCTTGGTTCGGGCACCCCAAGATAAGCACCAACCGCAAACCTCATTGAGAGTATCCCCACATTAAAGATTTCCGATAAGCCGAGACTGCAATTGGCCATCCCTCTGGCGACCTTTGACCCTAGAGGCAGCGAGGCGGCACGCGCGGCGGTCGGCAGGGCGGGGGATGCGAGCTGAGGGCCTGTGACTTCGGGGCTAGAAGTGCGGAGGGCGGGTGTCGGGGGTGTAGGATGTAGGGGGAGGGTGCATCGTCGATCTGAACGGTATTGACCGTCATGACGAACGACCTTATCATATTCCTGCCGACAAAACAACGTCAGTACCCTTGACGTATGCTCTTCGGCTCGCATCACCGTCCTACATCGTCTTAAATCAGGAAGTGAGAATAGGGATCGGCTCTCCCGTATGGGAACAGGCTGTCCCCATAGAAAGGAGTGGTTCACCCCATTCAGCGAACAGTTTTCCCCATACAGGGATTGGCTACCCCATATAGGGTACAGACTATGTCCATACAGGGAATGTTCCTCCCTAAATAACGAGCGGCATTCCTGATATAGGGATAACATCCTCCATATAGTGCGCATGTTCTCCCGATAGAGGGATGACTGCATGCAGGGATTGGCTGTCACATATCGGGAGCGGTTCTCCCTATGCCTCGAGCAACTCTCCTAATACTGGGAACAGTTCTTCCAATAGAGATGACGTCTCTTCACATACAGGGGCAATTTACACCAGTAGGAAGCAGCTTTGGATCTATAGAGAGCAGCTTATCCCACACAGGGTGCAGCTCTGGCACTACAAGGCAGCTTACCCAATACTAGGGTTTCTTATATTAGCCACTCAATACAAGTACAAGAATTTGTATCAGTGACTCTATGAAGAACAACATTAATCCAACATTTATGTCATTGACGGACATTCGGAGTCATTGTCCTTAAAATATAAATGTATTCAATGGCATATACGAAGAAACACTGCATCCTGCGTCCTTTATGAATTATCTAGTAAAGAAACTATGATGCAACTAGAAGTTTATTTCCATGTATATCAACTTTGATTCAGAAACGTTTCTCGTCTAACATTACATTGAGTATTTCGTTGCTGTCTCCCTGCATATGATGTTTTGGCATATTTAAGTGTTGAGAAATTCATAATACCTTCTTGCTCGTGTTTTATAGAGAGGTAAAGGCAATAAGAGTAAAATATAATGTAAAGTAGGTGGGGCGAGGCATTTGGCCTGGGTACGACTGCACAACTACAACCAGGTAAGTTCTTTTCCACACGAATTTCGCGCTGAAAAACGCACTTCCGTTTCCAGTTCGAAATTCTATTGGTTTATATGTGACTTTGTATTTGGTTACATGTATACAACATTTGTTTTAGGCTTGTGGTCGGTTGGATTGGCAGGAAGTGTCCTGGTCCGACCTACCTTGGCCCCTGTCATGTCATGTCACAAACGAGGATCTCTATCCTAAAGATTAGAAATATAAATTTCATATGTAACCAATAAGAGATTACCTTTACTGTAAAGGGGAAGCTCTCACATACTGACAGGAAGCCATAAACCCCCTACCTAAAAGTGGTTTTATGATGGGATTTATATTCAGATACCAAGAATAGATATATACATAATCAAGGATGCAGTAGCCCCTGACTGCTGCAATCCCATCTCCTTTGTGATTCCTTCATGCTGGAAATTTAGGCACTTCACCTTTCCTGCATCTCAAATACTCAATGCGCAACTTTTATAGCACCATTCCGGAGATGCGTGCGCATATAACAAGGGCACCTCTTTTATACATTCAGCGAAGATGTATACCAACAAAGCAACTATAGCCATCTCCATAGGAGCCATTTAAGTAGGCAATTCAATTTAGCATTATCGTATCTGGCGGCTTTTATGGCATTTGATTCCATCCACTGGAAGTGAAGCTTCTAAGCCTGCTTAAGAACAATGGCGTGAGCTGATAGGGAAAATGCCGCTACCATTGACCATGAGATTTGCCCTGTCAATAGCAAAGCCCGTAGGCGAATTGGGTTGCGGGCCGGTCCGTCCCCCTCGCCCATGCCTGGGTATAGATTATGGGTCGTATGATCGGTAGCACAGGTTGGGTAGGGTAGGGGGTGGATATTCTTTGGCCCATGCCGAAGTGAGGCCGCATACCACAACAAACCCTGTGGGAGCCGCCATGTCCGATTGTCTCATCACGTGACGTGACACGTGATGCGCACTCCACTTTCCTCTCCATCTTTGATTTCTCACCAGTTGTCATCCATTTGCATTTCCCGGCGAACTAGCTGGGGTATTGCATAATGCAGTACAGAATTTACATAGATCCATCTATGTCATACAACACCCACAATTTATGACCTATGTATAATCAGGCTGTTATTCATGGCCAGAGAGTAGACTAAGGCTTTATAGAAATATGCCTAAAACTGAGAATGGAAGAAAAAAGATGTCAGCGAGTCAGAAAATTTAATCTGTGAAGCCTGACTATGCTGAAGCCTATGTAGGTTTATCTTCACGTATGATTAGTTTATCATTTCAAGAAGAAGAGAGCTACATTTAAGTCCTGGAATTATTCAACAGATATATAATCTATCCCGGACATGTCGTCAGTGGAAGATGATGACACGGCCATCGCCTTGAAGTGGGAACATATCATAGAAAGTCCGCCACTCTACTCTGACCCTACTGAACTGGAACTATTCCAGTAAATTGACTGCATGTGCAATGTTATAGTATTGTTTTGGCATTAGGAGAATGTACCAAGACCATACTGAAAGCCACCTAACCTCACCAACGCATAAATGAAGGACTGAATATGGGTTAAAATGACACACATGTATAAAGGATGAATCGTTCGGTCTAGACGCAACACACAAACTGTGAGTAGAATTATCTACCCTAAAACTGGCGGTGCGGCTCTGTATATTCTAAACCTTTATAATATACTTATCTTATAACTTGTTTATAAATACTCATTTGAAATGGAATTGCAAAACTCAAAAGGACAGTCATTATATGATACAGACTGTCATAGGTGCTCCTTGACCTATTGGTCAACGATCACGCTCCATCTTTATACATATCCATGCACGCTCGTTTATTTTTGATTGCACTTGTATCACTTGCTGTATGGGTACTGTAGTTACTATGGTTATTACACGGGCACCAGAGGCGATATCAAAACATTTGTACAATAATTATGGTATACAAAGCTAGGGATATCATTAGAGGAAATGGCTTTGAAATAGGTCATGTAGATATACACAGTTTCTACACAAAACAAAATGAATCAAAAGAATCTCCGTGTAACTTCAATTTCATTGGGTTCATGAACATCATGAACCTTTGAATGATGATAGAGTAGCCATCACATTATATATTGACATAAACAAGTCTTTGACTGCGTTCACCATGAAATTCTCCTCTACATGCTAACGGAGGCTGGGAAGGTCCTTCATTGTTAAAATGGTTTAAATCATACCCATAATATAACCTGTTACACAGAAGTGGGAGACTCCAAAACAGATAAAAGAAATGTGGGGGTAGGGGTTCCGCAGGGTTCCATACTGGGCCCTTTTTTGTTCTCAATCTAAACGATCTGGTAGACTGGATAAAATGCACAAGAAATGTCTCATACTTAATGTATGCTGAAGATTTGGTAGTAATTACACCAGACAAAGAAGGACGTTTGGCAGAGAGCCTAATGCAAGAGGCCATTAACTATCTAAATAATTGGTAACATGCACATAAATTGACAATTTATATTAAGATAAAACCAAAGCTGTTAACTGCGGTACACAAAACCGGCTAAGTATAGAAGGAAAGGAACATTATTTATAAGGTATGAAAAGATCTCTACGTGTAGCAATATGAATTATTTAGCTGCTTAAATGAATGAAAAGAAATGTATCTCTTTAGGAAAATACATAATCTTTTTCATAAGGAAACAACACTCAAGATGACTCAAGTTTGCATATTACCAATGGCCAATCATTGTTCATTTTTGCTTGAGTGAACAAATGTAAACACTTGGCAAGCGATTGACTAATCCTTATATAGAAGCCTAAGTATTGCCTTGAGGATTCTTATAGAGATGGTAAAGTTTTACATCAGTAATTTAGAGTTTTTATCAAATTGTTCCGTTATGTTGTCTAGAGAGATCCTCCTTATGGGTATCTTCAGAAGTCTCTGTATAACATCAATGTTCTTGACTTGAAACAGGATACTCGATCTGCCAGATCTGGAGAAAACTGCAATATTTGTATTACTCTCACTAGAGAGGACATATTTTGCAAGTCACTAATTTTTGTGGCCGGCGATTCTGGCATTTTGTAGCTCCTTTCAGCGGTAAAAAGCAAGAAATCGTCTCATCTAAACGCCAAGCGTGTGGCAACTGCAGATCATCTGATTATGTCTGATTAAGCAATTTGACACCACCTGACAACTATTGAACACGCTCTGACGCCCGCGACTATTCCAAGCCGCCTTGAAATAGTCGTCTAGAGGGGCGGCGACTCTGTGTCATCAGTGTAAATGCTCTGGTACATTCTGAGGCTCACAACTTTTGCGGTGGACATTGCCACCCCCTGACGTTATTGGCTTGACGATCTACAGTTGCCACATATTTAGTTTTCTAATGGAATAATGGTAATGAACAACACGATAAACAAAGAATAAACAGTCAATTCCTATGACGGTAACATGTAAAACCCCGCAACTATTATGATTACAATGTAGCTACGGAAGGTAGCACTCATTTTTATATAACTTTTTCATTGAAAGGTGTTTTCTGTTTCAGACATTTTCAAATCCTAACATTGCAGGTTCCACAGCCTCTGACATCTGTATAGCGTAGAACGATTAGCATGTTCTGGCCTGACTTTCGGCATACTAAACAACGATTTATTGACAGATCTTAATACTTTACCCTTTGTGTGTTGACTCATTTACATTTTGATTCCTCCAGTTTTTATACAATCTTCTGGCAATATGTGAGTGACAGCTCATCTCGACACCTTTGTACTGTGCTTATTCCAGACAAGTTATGTAGCTGTTTGACAGTGTGCACCCGGGACTGGCCGTGCAGACACCTCAAACCACTGTTTTGAAGTTGTTGCTATTTATCCAACCAGCAGCTGGATGCACCCTCAAAGACCATACAACAGTACAAAAAGGAGCCACAGTTTGCTTAAAAACTCTGCATGCCATATTCCTGGACATTAGGTACCTTATCTTTCCAAAACTAAACAGACATTGATTCACCTTTTATATAAGAAGTCTCATATGTTTTTCGAAATTAAGAGTGCTATCTAGTTCTATACCCAGAGATAGGTTTGTACACACAGCTTGGTCGTCGACGTACACAAATAGCTGATAGGAACCTGGACAAGGCAGGCTTTGTATACATCGTACCCGGCGTGTACACTAGACGACTAAAACGTGACGGCTGTAGCTCGTCTAGCCTATAGTCGTCACGTGGTACTCGATTACGCAATATCAGCCGCAATAGTTATTAACACAAGAATTTCCTCAGGCATTTACACTTTTGATATGTACCGATGTCTAGCCATTGACAGCTGAAAGTCGTCAGGTGGTGCGAAATTCAAGAATCGCCGTCTAAAATCGTCTAGTGTAACCGCCGAAATAGTATTGCAGGTATAGAAACCTCTATAAGTACACCGCCGTAAACGGGTCTATTGCCACTGAGAGACAAATGTTGACTTTTCGGTATTGGAAGTTCCTACTGGTGTGCATATTACATCTATTATCAGACAATGAATAGCAACAAATACCCTACACAAAAACACCTACTATATGATACACAGCCGTGATCTTGATCATATGATTAAAACGTTAGTTGTTTCCTGATTTCCGACCAGCTCCCATTGACACCAGCAATTTTACCATTCCTTCTCTGGTCTACCTTTGTTGTCTCGGTGCCAGCAAATCAACTCAAAAGCAATGTAAGGAGTGGAGTGGCACATGCTGATGACACATGTATTATGTAACGTTATGCATGGCAGCAGCATCAACCCGAACCTAATTGAATGTGCGCACCTAATAACGAACCCTCCATAACGTCTAATACACGAACGTGATAATGAACACTTCACAAGCCCATGGATGGAGGTGCCTGGTAATAGCGGCACGCAGTCGCTAGGAGACACACAAGAGAGTCGCTTGTCATCCGCCAACATCCACCTCCAGCACCGGGACCCATTAAAGTCCACTTGGCGAATACACCGTAAAACGTCGGCCGCGAGGCGTCCTGTACTTGGCGCCACCACTTGAGAATACTTTTGCGATTTTTACCCAACTTTTCGCTCTGAGTCAAATGAACAACACGAAAGGATCCTTTGCCGCCGTGCAATGCAATTAAACCTGCACCGACTGCAAAGGATGGACGCTAGCTCTCAAAGAGACCCAGTCTCCTTTGTGGTGGAACGTGTATGTATGGATTATTGATTCTAGATTTCATTATGGAAGCATCGAGGAATTCTTGTAACAGTAGCCTTCATAAGCCTGCCACAAATACTTGTCTGTTCCTGTGGATTTCACACATATATTTCTTTGAATATCTGAATCTATGTTTGTATACAGCAGGGTTATTGTAGATCAGTTCAGTTATTTCATTTATAGTCATCTGTTTCATATCGGCCTACGGTAGGCCTAATCAGGCGGGACATCGGGCCAACACGAATAATGATGCCTCATGTTAAGGATTTAGAATGCATTTACCCAAAACCTTTAAGGGCGGTGACCACAGCTATGGAGACAAGCTTTGCTCTCCTGCTGTACCCATCTCCCGAAGGGACTACACCCGTGCCACCCGTGACCAATAGCGACCTAGGGATATCCGGCCGGGAACTACCGGCTCTGTCTGCCGGGAAGAAGAAGGGAGGGGTCCGGGAAGAGTACAGGTTGGGCTCAGGCTCTCAGAGGAGTTACTGGGAGGCGTGGGCGTCCCTACAGACATCACGAGAGCGTCATATCCGCGTCTTGGGACTCGTTGTCCCGGGGTATCTTTTTAAGGGGGTGGTATCCGGACGCCATATCAAATAGAACGTCTCGGCCTATTTTTAAGGCGCGAGTCGTGTGGCTTGTCAAGATTGTCCACGAAGGAGGGTGCACATGTATGTTCTTTTAAAGGTCATATCATATGTTCAATGATAAGGAGCTTATTCGACCAGGTTTTGTCCCATTATTCAGGGAATCCCTGTCTAATGGGTGGATATGGATGGCGGGAGCGTGTGATAGTGTGGAAGGAGGCACTACTAGTAGCAGGTTGCTCCTTTTATCTCACCCCTGGTATTAATTCCTCATAGACTTAACGTTGGGAACTCATATTCAACACCTATGGAGTATTGTAAAAACCTCAATGGGGATAATGTCACAAATGTTTGTCAATCAGTCAGTTATGGGGATGAGATCTGAATTACACTCGATTCATTGCCACTAAAGGTGTGCCATTCATTTTGTTTTGCTACATAATCTCACTCGGCATTGCCTCATGAGATTACTTTGCAACCAAAACTCATGGCTTAGCTTCAGCGGCTACGGATCTCTATCTTCCCGCTGACACAACACATTCGCCACGGATATACAGGGGTGTTGTGTAGGTGGAGGACACGTTGGTGTAGATCGATGGGATGGAATGGGGGTGATCGTTACTGGGGGATACTGGGGTGACCGTCGCGGATCATAAAAAAATTGTGAGTGGGTCGTAATGATAGGCAGAGGAGGAGAGAATGAGTAGGGGTAAGCGTTAGTGATGAGTTGATCAAGGAAGCGGAGACCTATGCACTAACTCAGTCTAAATACTCACCACTGCTCGGGGTATAATAATTTGTTCCATATTGCGTGATACGCCGTGTACCTTTGTACTGACTTACATATTGCGTGCTTTGACCCTGATATTGTGTGCTTTGACCCTGATATTGGCCGAGAGACCTACAATAGTCAATACGGTTCTGGGAGGAAGATTTACAAATGGCGGATCCCACCACTTCACGAGTTTCTAGGCGTCTAGCAACCGCCACGGAACGAGTTATAGTGTGTATTTACCAAATATCGAGGTAAATAACAGGTACAATTCGCGTGATACAGTTTAGATAGCTTAGATATGCGAAATCTACTGACATTACCCCTTACCCTGAACACAAAAGTATGAGTCGAGAATTGGGAATAATAAAATTTATTTTAATTTTATATACCTTCACCGACATGAATATTAATACGGTAAATATTAATATGATATAAGGTAAAAGAAAGTAATTGACAGTTATATAATGACGTCAATTAAGTTGAAGATACATATTGGTAATTGACAGATATAATGATATGTCAATTGGTATAAGTATATATGGTTATATAACAATGAGTATATATGGTTATACAATATGAGTATAAAAACGCCCTACGGAGTAGGTAATAGAAGAAAAGGTGAGGGTGGGTGGGAAAGAAAAAGTACGTGTGTACGTAGTGAAGTACAAGAACAGACTGAGGAGGAGGTCAGAGTGGCGGTTGGTCACGTGACCACGGGGTTCACGTGACCGACACCAGAGGGGAGTGCGCAGGGTGCGCTGGGGGTGTGTCAGGGGGAGCAATGACCACCCCTGACCAACGGCCATGGGTTACCCATTACCCCTTACCCTGAACACAAAAGTATGAGTCGAGAATTGGGAATAATAAAATTTATTTTAATTTTATATACCTTCACCGACATGAATATTAATACGGTAAATATTAATATGATATAAGGTAAAAGAAAGTAATTGACAGTTATATAATGACGTCAATTAAGTTGAAGATACATATTGGTATTTGACAGATATAATGATATGTCAATTGGTATAAGTATATATGGTTATATAACAATGAGTATATATGGTTATACAATATGAGTATAAAAACGCCAAGACCAGAAAAAGAGGCGAGGTGGGGGGGAAAAATGTTTGTGAGGAGTGGTAAATCACTGGGTGAGGGACTGGATGAGGGAGGTGTTGACCTCTCGGGCGTTGCAGTCTTTGATGTACCTCCTATGTGCGTTTGAGTGCCACCCCCCGTAACGCTGTATGGACAGTTCGGAGACCCCGGCCTGGAAGGCCTGGGTGGGGGCGGCCTTTCTCAGGCTGTGGAGAGTATAGGTTTTAGGGGGGTGGCCTGCTGAGGAATTGAGTCGCTCCCACTCCTTAGATAACGACTGCGTCGTTATTAGGGACCTGTCTCTGTTCAGCAGGAACGGATCCGTTGGTAGAATCGTAGGCACAGCGGCGATCATATTCCTCACGGCTGTCACGGGGCACAACCTCGGGTCCGGGGAGGATTGTAGATTCACGTGTTTCTCCTCCCCAATGCACTGGAGGTTTTTGGCGGCCTTGATGCGGACCGCCACGTGACTTGCCGTGACCACCACGTCCCCATGTGAAAGGTGGCGCACCAGATCGAATGCCCTGGCCGTAGGTGGGGCAACTTCGCTCTGCCGCAGGGCGGCGTAATATAGCAGGAGGAAAGCGGCCCGTAGGGTCAAGTCGAGGGGCGTGTCCGACAACTGATCGAGGACCGCCTGGAGTGCCGCCATCGGGATCGGAGGCTTCACAATCGGGGTGTATGCCTTGTTCCTCTTCATGGCATCGAGGGCCCTCCTGACCCTCACGTCCTCGGTAGCCGTAATGTCCCCGCCCGAGAGCCGTAGGTGGGTCCTCACGTGAGACAGCTGGTTGGCCACGGTCGCTGGCGAGGGGGCGTGGTCCGCGAGGTATTCGAGGAAGGCCGTGATGAAACTCACCGACGGTGCCTGAGGGTCGGTCCCCGTCCGTCGGCAGAAGGCGAGGTAGGTGGACACGGCGCTCTTCTGGTTCGTGACCGAGCCTGGGGCACGTACCTCGGCCTGCCGCGCAGATGCCTCTGTTGGAGATAGCGTAGCGCCGGATCTGCAGGACAGCCGAAGCACAGGCACAAATGAGGAATGATTACACGGCATGACGGACCACAGATCATGATATTTCATAAGGCATGCGGCGTTATTAAAATCCCTCGAGGACAGGTGGGCCCTACTGAGTGCGTCCGCGACCGTGTTGAGGACCCCGGGGACGTGCGTGTAGACCAGGTCGACTTGCAGCTTGGCCTGGACCATCCAGGCCTGTCGGGCACATTCGGCGAGGACGCGGTTGCGTGCCCGCCCCGATGTGAGTGCCTGGACAGTCCCCATGTTGTCACAGAAGACTTTGATCCTGGTCCCACAATCACGGTCCCCGAGGAACGTATGGAGAGCATAAATGGTGTTCAGGGCCTCTAGTTCGGAGATGCAGTCCACGGGGTCATTGATGGGACAGACCTGACACGAGTAGGCCCCACGGCCGTCGGTTCCCCCCACGCCCGAGAGGCAGGCGTCGACCGTGATGCACTTTGTCGGCGGCCCTCGAGGGATGAGGGCATGTCCATTCCACCCGGCGGCAAACCTGAGGAACCACTGGAGGTCCTGTCGCATGTCCGAGCTTACGTTGATGTAGAACCCGTTCATCGACCGTAGGGCCTCCAGTAGTTTGCTGACGAAGGGCCTCGCCGGGCGGATACACTTGGCGACATGCAGGATTTTTCCGAGGACGGACTGTAGCTGTCGCTTCGTGAGCGACCGCTTCTTAGCGACCCAGCACGTCCTCCAGCTTGTCTTGAGGGATAGACAGGGACATCTCTGCCGCGTTGATGTCGATGCCTAGCCAGTGCACGGTCTGGCTTGGTGCCTGGGCCTTCTCCCGGGCTTCAGGGAGGCCGAGCTCGGCGAACAGATCTCGGGCTATGGCAAAGTCCGAGGCAGCTTTCTCCTGGGATGGTGAAAGTATGATGAGGTCGTCCAGATACATGGCGGCCTCGACCCCCTTCCCGGCGAGTATCCCCACGATGGTCTCGGCCACGCACTGCATGTGGTACGAGGACGCACGGGCACCGAACGGCATGGCCGTATCACAATAGTACCCGCCGTCCCACATGAAGCACAGCAGAGGCCAGTCGAGGGGGTCGCACCTAAAGTTCTTATAGGCGCGCGATATGTCGATGGTCGCCATGTAACTGGAGTTGCCCGAGGCCACGAGGCGGGCGACGAATCCGTCGACCGTAGGGAGGCTGTGCTCCCTCTCCTCCCCGTAGACTGCATTCTTCATTACATAGGCGTTGACACTACGGTCCCGGGGGAAGGTCATATCCGTTATGACGCGGTGGGCCTCGGACCTGCGCTTCTCCCGGGACATCAACGGCGAAACGTGGCACCATGGTTCGAATTCCCAATTCTTTGTGTATAAAATCCCCGACTTGCTTCGGGAATCCGGTCGCGCTGGGATGGTTGGGAATGTCCCGAGTGTCACTGGCCGGCCCGAGGTAGCCCAGATGAATCCCAGGAGCTCGCTCTTGCCCTCCATGGCCGTGAGGTAGGCTTCCCACGCCCGTAGTTTGAGATCCGTCGGGAGGGTTATCTTGGAACACAGCGCGTTGGGCAGGCCCGAGGCCCGGACCGCCTCATAGATGTGGCCATGCGCCGGGGGGCCGGCGTCGGTGAAGCGGGGCCACTCGGCCCGCCTGTGTCCCATGAAGGCCTCCGGGTCCGTGCGGAGTCCGGGGGCTGGAATTCCGGTCCGGCAAACTTCCTTTAGTTTGTCAAAATCCGGAGTGTTACTTCTATCCTGTATAGCTGGCACGGTAACACTAACACTCGCATGCGAGGAGCGCCCGGTGGGCGCCCCGTGTGACTGTCATCCATGTGCCTGGCGCTGCCCCCTCCTTTGTTGTTGTTTTGGGTCGGCACCCGACCACGTGGCCGGCCGGCCTCCATGTTGTGGTCAGGTGCACCCCACGTGTTGTCCGCGCTGCACGTGGCGGGGTGGGGGCCGGCGGGGGTCGCCGGGCCGTCCCCCTTCACTACCTCCGCCCACGTCCGGACACCGGAAATCCTGATGGAGGGGGGGGGAGATCACAGGGCCCGCTGGTGTTATGTCACGTTGATTGCACCCGGTTGATCCGGGCCCGGGGTGGGGTTGAATTGCCTGCATGGCAACTCACGTCCTCGGGCTTTTCCCGCGTCTGTCCCGCTAGTCTGCGTCCCGGTCGTCATCGCGAGTCGGACTCGCTCCTCCTGGATGCGGGCGTAATCACACCAAGACAACCTCCCGGTCTCGACTTGGTCAAACACGTAGTTCGACCACCTCCTCACTTCGGACCACGGCCAGCTCTTGGCGTCGATCGAAACTTGATGTAAATGTTTGAACATGGCCTCACGGTCCACGGGGTCGACCGCACGGTCATCCCCGAGCAGTCCAATGAAGGCACTCAGGTACTCAAGTGGTCCTAGGGTCCCCCTCACTTCTAGCTTCTGGGACAACGTGTAGACCCCCTCCCTATCCACGAACATGTAAGGCTTGCTAATGAGACGAGTAACGTGAATATCTGAGTGAAGCTTACCAGCCGTTCTGTCGTGGCGGATGGCCTCACGGTCGAGCTCGCGTTGAATGTAGGGGTCCCCGGCGTAGCGGTCTCGAAGCTGGCGGGGTGGAGGCATGGCGTGGGCGGCTTGTTCCTCGGCCCAGTCCGTACTTTGGCGACCGACCGTAGGGAGGGAGGCCCGTTCCGGTGACCGTTGTCTCTGCATTTGGATGAGGGCTTCCAACTTCTTGCTCATGTTCGACAGTCCCATCTCTATGGCCACGAGGCGGGCCGACCGGAGGCTACCGGCCTGAGACACGGACTCCACGTGGTCGCTCTCCCTCACGGTTGACTCGGAGGCCTGGTCCGTGGTCGTGGAGGCGCTCGCTTGCGTGCGTGTAGTTGGTGGAGCCATCCTATCTGTTCCCTTTTTCACTAACTTCGCCCGTATTAAGACACTGTCTCTGCACGGTCAGACACTCGGGGAGTATCTGAGGACGGCGTGGAGAGAAGGCCAAAAATTGGGAGAAAGAAAAAGTATGTGTGTACGTAGTGAAGTACAAGAACAGACTGAGGAGGAGGTCAGAGTGGCGGTTGGTCACGTGACCGCAGGGTTCACGTGACCGACACCAGAGGGGAGTGCGCAGGGTGCGCTGGGGGTGTGTCAGGGGGAGCAATGACCACCCCTGACCAACGGCCATGGGTTACCTATCAACACACACCAGATGTCAACAAGGTAGACCGAAATAGTGTGACATAATTATCTGGGACTTCTTGTGTTGTACTTACCGCGCTGGTTCAGACTGAGTGTCAATGGAGTCAAGTTTCAGTAAGTTTCGGCGAATTATAAACAATCTAAGGTATATGATAATAAAAAAAACATAGTAATGACGCCAATACGAGGATACTTATTCTTGGTTAAGGCCAGAAATCCTTTCGAACGAGGTCGAAGAACGAGTTCGGAAGGATTTTACTTATTATAGAATAGACCATTGGTTCTGTCAAAACTTCTAATGTACCGGTAATCAAAAGAGTTACCTCCGAGGTCACTCACGGTCTATGTCGGCTTCCAAGGAATACTTCGGAAAGATTCATCAACTTCAGAAATATTTTCGTATATGCATGCTTGCAATTATGGGAAGGTGTTTGAAATGTTATATTTTCCGGTATCGCAAGTTAGAAACAAAGGAGCTGAGAGTGATATAAAAAATAGATACCCCTGTGCCATAGGCTGCTCATAGCAGAGAGCAACAGAACTTGGTTTGGATGTTTATCCCAAAGCACCGACGGTTGATAATGGCAAATTGGAGTTATACAATTGGAGCAGAAACAGATAGGTAGGTTCCAACGTGGACAGTTTTAACAGAAACACGGCTTCATGGCGCCACCTAATAGTCTCCAGGGGCTTGTTAAATTCTGAGGTGTCTTGGAGGAGGACAGAACGGATAACGGAGACCTCCATCGACAACAATTTCGGTGAGGGGTCGTCAAACGCGCTTAATCATGCCTATCGTCCGAAGGGAGAATATCCTCGTTCATAGTCTCATTCGATTCACCCTCAGGACAAAATCGACCTGAAAGATACTTTGCTGGAGAATTGAACAACGTTTTGTAGTCACTGTAGTAATTTTCAATAACTAGATTGTATAGACGAGGCGCACAGCTTCAGCGACTGCTGGTAAAGTTTTTTCGGCCACAGGGGGCGTCATAGGTCCCATCCGACCACCGACCGTCCACGGCAGAGAGAATTTTACCACATATTTTCAATAACTAATTCATAATTATAAAGGACTCTAGCTAGATATTTCAGATATTCTGTGGCACCAGAGTGTTTACTTATCGTATCGGATATTACCTGCCAATCACCATATGTAGAACTGATGTAATCAGATGTTGTAGAGTCCCCCGAGAGGTGAAGGACCCTTTTCATGAGGTTCCCCCAAGATAAATCATTAAACGGGAATTGGACCATACCTGCTGTCGTCGGCCACAAATGTCCTTCCCCTCCATAAATCGAATTATCAAATCCAAACCCTCCTAGGACTTCAGGTATCGTTGGGGTTGATAATTAAACGCCCCCCCCCCCCACCCACCAGAATTCTCCAATAGCTGCCATGAGTCTCCTCCAGTTTTCATACACGTCTTCTGAACTTTTAGTTCTTAGAAGATAATTGCGGGCAATTAATGAGGTAATTTGTGCATTTTAATTACAAATTCAAATTGGAGACAGAGCAGGCTCGTGGTAACCCTAGTATTTGAAATAGTCAATGCTTCAAATTTTATATCGGTATCATTGCAGTTGTTTTCCTCTTCTGGTACACGACGGAGTAGTATACGATTGTCACTTTGTATAAGGCACCATCAACTAGATTTCTATAATTTGGATTCAAATTGTATTTCCTAGCCGATAATTGGTGATGTAATAACTGGTGTCTCCTAATTGAAAATAGCATGATATATCAAGGGAGGACATGGTACTTAATGAATTCCTGGTGATCATGAAGGAATCTGGTGTCTGATATATGGTATATGAGACCTAATCTCATTTATACCAAAGACTGAAACCCATCAATGCCCACGCAGAGATTCAGATCCGATGCACCCCGTTGCCCATTCAATATTATAGAGGAAACCCATGAAAGTTTAGGGTCTGAGCTCATATCCCATCGAGTTTGAATCACGTAGTAATTCACAAGGCGAAGCCGCATGAATTGCTATGTGATTCAAACGAGAAGGGGTCGAGCTCTGACCCTAAACTTGAATAGGTTTCTGAATTTATCTCACCCTTGATATTGACTAATGGGCTAACATTTGTGACATTATCCTCCATTGGATATATTTCCTAAATATCTAATGGGTGTTAGATACGAGTTTCCAATGTTAAGTCTATGGAGAAATAATATCTGGGGTGAGATAAAGAATAAAATACAGATGTGCGTCGTAGTCCGTGTCTTACGGTGCGTCGGTGTGCATTGGACGCCAGATAGGTTCACAGCTTTCGTGTGTTCCGAAGGATATGAATAATATTAATCAAAAGAGTTGAAACTTGAGAAATTGAAATCACATACCTCATTAGCAAATTGAGCCATTTGCTTTATCAGGCCTCCCTTAGGCTTTGACAGCGAATGAAAGAACCTATATAGTGTGTCGTGGAGGGGATCTAATTGGGCGACAAGCAAACGCTGCGGCATTATGGAGTGACGACGATGTCAATCTGAGGTGGCGAGGTGAGGGCCTGGTGATAGGCAGTCAATGACCATCCAATCAACACCAACCCCGAGCCACGTCGAACCTAACATGGGTCGTGCGGTCTCATTTGGGGTTCGCTAGGATTAGTACCTCCCACAAGTGCTGTAATCACACTGGATGTGTGGCAGCCTACCAAGGAGGTGGTTACTGCATTTCGCGCGTCGCCCGTGTCAAAAGTGCACACCACGAATTTGGCATGTCTGAGTGGCCTCCCGACGTCCATGACCAAGAGGTCTTGAGTAACCAGCGCCGCAAAAAAGGACATTGATTCACTGCAAATTGTGCAAAACAGAGCCATGCGAATAGTCAAGAACAAGAACTTGGAAAAAATCGAGTACCAAGGCCCTACACGATGAACTATCGGTGGATTACTTACAACCACGGCGAGCCACGCAACTACTTGCACAAATGTATAAACTATCGAATCAGCGAGAGCTACTCGAAGAAGGCACACGAGTCACTAGAAGCACCCATAACTTGAAATTAATTATGCCTGTCGCGCAATCTGGACTGTACCAAATGTCACCTATGTTTAGAGGATATCAATTATGGTCACGGTTGAGTGCATCGGAACAAAGAGCTGTAAATATCAAAGAGTTTAAAATATGTAGTAAGTGTATGTTCTTGAAATCTGATTGGAAGCAACAGGGGGTCTAGAGTTTTAATTTAATGAGGTGTGCTAAGATTATGGTATATTGACACAAACCATCATCATCACTCACCCCATTTGAAATTGACACAGTGTGTCCCAATGTGTAACGATGTGCTCATGTACAACACAGTGGAAGAACTGCGCATGCAGAACTAATGTTTTGATAAATAAAAATAACCCCCCAAAAAACACAACCCAATAAGAATTCGGTAGTGAAAGCTTCTTATTTCCAGGCTACCTAAGGGAGAAGGGGTACGTGTTGAATTACATTGAGATATCCATGGTGGAGGTTTTATCAGGATGTTAAAGTAAGGATGGTTAATAACGATCACAGCATACCAGTTCAAATAATAAAGATTTATACATGGATGGAATTATTGCTGCCTGTTTTTCATGGACACTTTGGTCCTTCAACTACTATGATACAGTATCTACATAGTTGTTTCATAACTACTTTGATTCTTCAACATGGAATAGGCAGTGCACATATTAACTGTGGTTATAAGGTATTTAGATTTATTGATTCTAAAGATAACTAGTAGACTCGGGTTTTTTATACACTTACAATAAGCTTATAGATTCTTTACAGGTCCACAATTACACAAAACCTGTTTTAAGTGACTTAGATGTCTAGCCATACTTGAGATTAGATGAAGAGGGTGGATCAAATTAATTGGAGAAATGTGTACATATGAGATAATAGTGTAATTACCGAAGACATCGTTACATTAATTGGCGTTTATTTCATAGAACGATTTTTCGACTATTACATGGTTTTTATATATATAAATTGGAAAAAACCCTGTTTCTGTCAGAGTCAAACACATCTCGTTTCTTCCAATCTCGATTAACACATCGAGTTTTAGGGTCGCGTGTGATTATATGATATCTTATAACACTTACTTTGACCTCTCTCATCATTGTCGCTGTTGTGGCCTTTGGGAATTGGAGATACTACCCAGGTCATAATTCTGTAGGGAATGCAGTGACACATGATCAGTCTTAGGATGTGTCAGTACGAAAAAGAGCTCAGGGACCGAGAGTTGTTGTGGTCAATTCTTTGTCGGTCACTTGGGATAACATAGTAACCACCAAACGTCATGGGTGACTGAAACGGGTACAAATCAGGTCAAGTATCTGCAGAATGGTCCGGGATACCGCACAGGGTATTGTCAGATCAATTGGATAGTTTGCTCTTCACCTTGTATAGTCTTTTGGTATATTGAAACATATACCTCATACTAATCGTAATGGCTCTCAGCATTGAGTTATATATACTGGAAAAACAGAAAAAGCGTAGAGCAATAACAATCACATTCTAGAAATTTATGTCATTGTCCGCTCTGAACCAGATGCCTTGAAGAATGAAGCACATTTATCCTCATTTATTTGTCACATTTCTTTATTTGCCATGGAATAACTGTGGCTAAGATCACAGACACTGGTCCCGGATGTAAGATCGATGTGCACAGCATTCTGCATAGAATAAACGTAGAAATGACAGGGATCTGATATAGACGACACTAAGGCAAGTACCTTCATAAGCAAACTGGAGAAATGAAAAGGTGCTTGCGTGGACATCGGCCATACGATGATTGCAACCGGCTCTCCTGTTTCAACCCTCTGAGGAAGACCATTCTGTCTTAGCAGATGTAATTAAAAACTCTGTTGTTTAAATCTGTAAATACACAAAGCATCGTGAATAAAGTGAAAGCATTGCACATATTAAGAAACAGTTTGCTGACTCTCGATATTTTTCTCATACATCTGAGATTTGTTCTTTTAACATTGACTTTTTTCTCGCTCTGCCTATTTCAGTTTTCATATCACGTTAGTATTCAATGAAGCACTTGATCTGGTCACTTGGCCAGTTTATCATTTTCTTGGATTAATGAACTGATTTTTCCCCAAAAGATCTGAACTTGATATCTCAGTCATTATATTACGTAGACAGACAGACTTTACAGGACATCAGAGAAAATCTCACATCAGTATCTACTACACAAGATATTTAAATCTCACCATTGTTTGAATAATGATTTTAGTAACACAGTATATAAAAAATTACACACACATGCACATACACACAGATACATAGTTTGTCTCCACCATTTAAAATGCCCGGCTGAATTGCTCGGGGCCGGGAGAATGACGGACTTATCTGGGACTTGGGAATTGATCAGTACGTTGACAAACAGGCAGGCTGACCCGCGAAGTGGTCTTACCATGCACACTTCTTGCCGTAAATTACGCGTTTTGATTTATGTTCGTTGCTTTATCAGCCCTCCATATTGGATACTCCAGAGTGGATCGCACTTTGGTAAGTTGCCTTTTGCGAATATAAAGAAAATATTTGTATAATTCATGGTAACAACAACTGTCAACATTATTGCGTAAACACGAAATACGAAGGTAACGTATTCGGTTATCACCCGGAAAACTATGAGCTCATGTAGAACTATTCATGATGGAATAGCGTGGTACTTCTGAATAGAATGATAATAAAAGAATAGTGTAAGCAATTTGTGAGGTTTAAAGTTTGTTATTGTGATAGAGATTAGATAAATCTTTAAAAAGAAATCTTAGCTTAACAGTAAGCAATATAAAGTTGACATAATCACGAAAGTTTCATTGAAACTGGAGAATGTATTCAATAGTTGTTTTAATATATTAAATGGAGATTCATCTATATGGGTTCACCTACATTACAGAACGTCTCCACCATGATGCCATCTAGTAAAGTAAGTCCCTTCAGATATCCTAGTGTAACATATTTAGTCATTACCAATAGCTCCTGGTTTCCATTTCTTGTAGTAGGGTGTAATCTCCATATCTAAAAACCTGTTCTTATTTGAGTGGAGTTATGAGAAAGGTACTCCCTTGTATTCAAATAGACCTTATAGAAACAGCTTTATTCTCTCTTTATCCAGCAACCAAGTTACCACAGATGGCGAAGGGTTTGTGGGAGTAGCGCTCTGAAAGTCTACGTACCCTCTCCGGACTCTTTGCACCATATCTGAGAGTATTCCATGCTCAATAAACCAGTAGGGAATGTTGAACGAATCAAAGAACTATGTGATACATTTAAACACGGTAATTTGAACCCCATTGGCTCTTGGTTGTATTTCTGTCATGAAGAATTAAGGGAAATACAGGAGATTAATCAATATATCCAGTTTTTCACATATTTATGTTGCTGTTTATCACTGCGATTCTTAACCTACTTAATATGGCTTACACTGTATGTATCACATTAAAAGGTTAAAGAATGGTGAATCAATCAGTTCATCCTCATTACTTTGAATGTTAGTACCATGGTCATCTTTATATTCCTGCAAAACCGTTCCGACACACAGTGACAGAGCACTTCCGATAGGCCTGCGATTTGAGAATTTCTGATCGTAGCATTTTCGGAGTATGTCGGAGTAGTAGGCGGCTAAAAGGGGGCGTCCACCAACCACGACAAGGCTACGACAAGTGCCGACATGAAAGTCCCAATCGGCACCCTGTCGCAGCCTTGTATATAGGGGAGCGTTGTCGGGGCGTGTCGTAGACATAGCTGGTTCCCGTAAAAAAGACGTCCATAGTACCGACACACTACAACAGTGATATCGAGAAAAATCGAACAGGTTCGATGTTGTTGTAGCCTTGTCGGAAGGCTCCCGACAAGCTTCCAATTGCAGCCCAATCATGGCCTTGTTGTGGCCTTGTCGTGGCCTTGTCGTAGACTCTTTTCGGGAACAGGGGTCCACCAACCACGACAAGGCCTCCAGTCGTATGCCAGTCGTGGACCTTGTGGGGAAACCATTATCGTAGCCTTGTCGTGATTGGTGGACGCCCCCCTTAAGGCCAGGAACCCACTGAGCTCCCAACACACTAAGACAAGCGTTCCGACACACTGTGACAACGAATTGATCAACATTTTCCCAAGGCGAGGATGTGGTAATTTAGTTTCTTACTTAGACCTTTCTGAACGGACCAGACAAGACCTCACATTGTAGCCCAGACTCCAAAACATTTGGTAAATTAGTTAAAAGAATTACTTAGGAAAGCTCAATGCCACAGAAGAATCAGTATGGGATGTCAACACGAGCAGATGTGGCCGACCTTGTCCTTGTAACGAGTACTTAATTCTACGGTCGTTGGTTCCGCATGGGCGTGTTGCGCTGACCGTTTCACCCCATCCTGCTAACTACCTACGGGTATATAGGGTCATTGGAGGATCGTCATCGTGTCTGGGCGGTACTCTGGAGTAATCGTGGGTTGTCTAGGCAATCAATCGCTAGTTGTGAGGACCTATGCAAGATAAGGGGGCTCGTAGGGTGGTCTTATGTAGGCATCAATGCTCACAGCCAACATAGTGGTATAGAGCCTCGGGTAAATCAGAAGAGGTAACCTGGGCTGATGGCCAGGGAGAGTTGGAGGGCTCTCCAGAGGGGTGGTAAGAATATGCTTGACTAGCGTGGTGCTATAAGATGGACGTAACTGGCAAGTTGGTGCTTCTGAGAAGCACACTGGCCCCGAGCCACAGGTCAATGGTCGACATGCCGCTCTAACGAGCTTCCCCTGGTAACAGCCAGCTTCATTAGAGCCTCACTGACTTTCTCTCCCTATACCAAACGCAATGCTATTAAACACAAAGCAGACGGACGTTCAGGACATGACGAGACAAGTGCAGACTGTTCTTGTCTCATCATAAGGGTATGATAGACTACAGAAGTCAAGTTTAATCGACTGATGTCTTTATATGAGAATCATGGTTGGAATCATAGGAACTGTAACTGACTATCAATTGTTCTGTTATTGACTAGGGGAGACGTAGATAGGTTTTGTGGACAGGCAGCTGTAAACCACATCAGGTGACGCATAAACGTTAGCCAGTGTATTACAAAGTCAGCCTTGACTGATACACAGAGCTGCCAGTTCACAAATCCATCGTTTGTTGTATTAGTTATTCATCTTTTTGAATAAGTTAAACCCATATCATGGGGTATATCATTTGGGACTGCATTGTTTACTCTCCAATCACAGGCATAGTGTTGTATATAGAAACAAATAGACAATATATATCCGATTAAAAGTGCATGGGTTGGGGTTTACTGATTTCCCATAAATTTTTAATGCGGTATACGATGGAAAATAAACCCAAGTATGATATAATATGATACATGTAAATTGAGACGAAGGTAGTTGATCCATCATATCGATACTTTTGAAAACCTTACAAGACAAAACAAGTATGGTACATACCCTTTAGAGAAAAAGTCAGGACTAAATAGATCTTTGTGGTCTCGTATTCAATGTCCCTTTATCATGAGCATCACACTTCTGCCCTTTCTACAAGTAGCTCTATCCTTGTAACCTTTGCTTACGCCAGCGAGCTATTCCTCCCGTTCCCCTATCTGAGACAATTTTTGCAGTCCCATCTCCAGCATGCTTAAGTTCATTCATATTAGTTTCTTATCATATAAACTGCTGACCTTTTCTTCTCTCTGTCACTGTTATTCAGAAGATCGTATCGTTCCGTGAAATGACAATGGAAATGGCTACAGCATAGCCTCAACCAAGTACAACCCAAACCCACTATGCTCCATCACCTTGCCAACACCAGTCGGTTTGCTGTTTTCACACAAGGGGGCAATACCCTCGGTATCCCTTTCCGCCTAGTAATTCCTTATAGGAAATAATTAATGGACTACTACATTGTTATCTGATTAGGGCGTATACAAAGAAGCAAATTTAAAATCCCTTAATGTCTTCAAATCTTCGTCTCCATAATCTATGCATGCATGATTTAACAGCCAATCACAGACAGACATCAGTCGGCCCAGCTTGCATTCAAAGAAAGAATATGTTGTAATAACAAATTATGTTTCTAAATAAACCAGATTGGAGGATTCATGCAATACACGGGGAAGATTTTGAAGAGAATTTCAGAACATCAATTCCGGGGTGGTATGTAATCAACAACAACAAATCGCAACTTAAAAAAACACCAAAGATTTTGAAGAACGAGTCTAACATTTCAAGTCATGTGCGTCATGGATTTCTCTGTGATATTCAAGCATCGAATACACAGGAGCAAGAAATGTTGATAATTGCTTTAGATATCAATGCCGCAGAGATGGCATTAGTGTATGACTCGTCACAAACCATCACGTCATCCACACCAGTTCATCGACCTCCCGGGGCATTAGCGACGCTCCTCATCTAGAGCTAGGCGACTTCTCTTACGTCAATTTCCAAAATCATACCCGTCAGACCTCTACTCGACTCGTCCCGCAGGCGAACAACGAGACGCCTTCAAAGAAATCTGCAAGGAGAGTAAATAAGCCATTAAAGTCATCATCTCATCGAATTGTTTTTGAAATGATCGACGATCCGCTTGGCGGGCTGGAATGATGGTCGCCAATCGCCTGCAACCACGAACAAAAATATGGCAGCCAGCGCACAATACGACCTCTCCGATAGCGGAGGAGGGGAAGCCATACGGAAACTCCCCAGGGAGTAAAGCGAGTGGGGGCTTGCGCGCGTCATTGCTCACTTCCGGTTGCAAAGGCTTGGTTTTGTTGTTCACGATATTCTGGATGAAATATGGCCCGAGGTGGCAGTATATGATATCGTAATGGTGCTGGAGTACGGAGAAGTGCGATGTTGCGGATATGAAAATTGTGATGTTCCGGATATGTGCGTATGACCTGGTCTGGTGGAGTGGAAGCCTGCAGAGGGTTTGAAGGGCGCAAATATGTGCAGACACTATGTAATAGTGTTACTGTATATAAACAGCACAGGGAATATTCATTGCATGCAGAAGAGAGTCAGGAAATGTCTTGGGGGTGTGTAAGTTATGTGCGGTACGTACGTGTATGTGGGGACAGCATGGCCATAAGTGGCTGGTACTAGGATAACGAGGGGGAACTGGTGACAGAAGGACTCACAGAAAGAGCACCTAGAATGACGCGCTTAGATCGATCGGTTCCTCTCAGACAGTCTGGCTGCTCAACCGATCAGACGACAATCTAAGCAGCCAATTTGAGTCGTAGTTTATTCCCCTCATTGAATCCAGTGGCGGTCACCATTGCAATATTGATAGGTCTTCACACTTGAGTACTTTGACATAGTTCTCGGAAAGCTCTTGGGAAAGAGAGATGGTGGCTAGTATCAAATTATGTGGGATGTTGAAAATAACGCAGTACACTTCAATAAGACGAATTGAAAAGAGAAAGAGACCAAAGTGAAAGAAGATAAGGCCAAATGAACTTAATGTGCTCTTTCTTATGGCCTCCCTAGTGCAGCAATAGTATTTTTACATAATTGTCAAAGCTTTTACACCTCCACAAACTATTTCTCTTTCCTAAATTCGACAATGTTTATTAGCATGCATTGGTACATCAATTTATGCTTAATTGGTCCACTCTCTCATGTTCCATATACTAGATTGAAGGTTTCCTTTTTAATGTGGATTCTTGTTGTGCTGAAAGTATGACTGTCTTATTCTAGATATCGTTGAGGAGCTCATTATCTGACGTAAGGCAGGACGACGCTTCTAATAGCATTGATACATAACAGTCTATTCTGTCTCGAATCCCCTTGATAATTAAACATCTGATAAAAGTATGATCAATCTCTTTAAAATTCTGAAATGGAACTTAATGCAAGACTGAAGGCCTAACCTCATGTTGATAGAATATAAAATATATTTCATGAATACATATTATAACAACACATTAGATTCAGTCGAACATTTTACTCGTTCACAACGCAACGTTCCAACCTACCAGACACAATAGTAAAACTCGCTCTGTGTCTCTTAATTTTGCGCCACTCTACAATAGAGAACGTGGATATTTAAAGAGAGCATCATCAAGTGCTGTTACGCTTCCTAATATACTGGGCCAGCAGAGGCTAGAGCCTTTCCTTTGAATGCCCCGGCTGACCTTAAATGCCCACAAACTGACTATCCCGCTCGTAACGACCCCCTTGGTCAGTGCTTAGCGGCCCGGGAGACACCTGCCCCTCCCTAAACCACCCCTCCCTCCTGCCACCCTTAGTGATCTGCACCCCCCAACATCATTGTTGTCAGGTGAAATTTGGCCATTTCCTGGCCTGACTCTGGGCGCACGTTAGGACTCCATTTACCGGGGACGCCGGGAACGCGGACTGAATGATGGGCCGGGGCGAACCGGGCACCCGGCCGGGGCTCTATCATTTGGGATACATACATTCGGATTAATGCCGCGAAATCGCCGGCAATGGTATTATACGCGGCCAAGATTGGACAGGGAAACTTCCACCGTGACTTGAGTCGCCAACTACAGTTCGGTCTGCCCTAGGAGAAGACGATGAAAAACGATAAATGAAAGGCACGAGGGTTGTGTATTTCCTTCCCCTTTTTTATTTGCGTCGGACGACCTCCATTCCGTGAGGCTGTGAACAATCATTTCGACATATTCGTGAGCATCTGGATTCCATATGGATTCTAGCAGGGCGAGACACACTGACATTCGTATATATAGGCTATTTTCTTTACTGAGAGGCTATTATCCTTCTATTTGAGTGGGCTTTGGTACATAGCCAGTAGCTCCTCTTGACCTGTCATCAAAGCACATCCACTGTCAGAAAGCGGAAAATAATCGCCGGGGCAAAGGGCCCCGATCTCCGGGAAGGGCATCCTCCGAAAATCCGTCAGCGTCAGTGTCCGGATATCGGCATCCGGTGCGAAGTGTCACGAGATCACGGGTACAGAAAGCGCGCGCTTTTAGACGCTCTCAGTCCCAGCAGACGACATTTCCCCATGGAAAGTTTGCCTTAACGTAAAAGGTCGTCTATGAACTCGGTCCAGTCCAAGTCCTCGCAAAGAGTAGAGCTTCCCGTTCTCGGGATGGAATAGCCTACTAATTTCTGGGCATCTATATATAGCCAGGAACTGTCATCTTGGCTGCAATACAATTTAAATGAAAAAAACTGTGTGTTTTTTTTGTTTTCAACACTTCATTATAAAACTATATAGTTATTCTTGATGCATAGAAATAGAATCTAATAGATATGATGAATATAACCTTCAACTGGGTAACTCAATAGCGATTCACATGCGGGTACATGAATAACATAATATCTCGCCCCGGTAATTTTCTTAATAGGCTTAATGATAAGAAATCATACTCCACGGCCGTGAAGGTAGTATACCCAATATTCAAAGCTAATTGGGTGAATTATCTTATCAATTGACAATGTTATACTGGGTGACATAAAATCAGAATCCCACTCATTGAAAATAACTTGGTTTACACTCCACCGAATTAGACCACAGAGTAATTCACTTGCTTCGTGAATTACTCTGTCGTCAAACTTGGTGGAGTGCAGACCAAGTTATTTTCATCTCGTGAGTTTCCTTCTAGGAAACGCACAGACCTGGGATTCGTGGCAGAATTAAAATCGGTATGGCTTCCCTGAAACACTGAATCTGAAAGTCAAGACAGGCCTTCATTTCGCATCTCATCATCAAATACACCTAGAATCACTACGGAATATGAGACTCAGGAACCATTACATGATTACGCATATGCCTCGTTTTGGGGATTTAATTCTACGTAGAACCTCCATTAACCCCACAATGAATTCATTTTAGCAGTAACCTAACTGACTCTGTGGGATTGGTGCAGCGATGCCAGTGCATCACAGCATATATCCTCACTTTAATACCGGTTAATTCGCGGTTAATTTCAGTTAACCCGGTTGCACTTAGTAGCATGTTCAAACCGTAAAATTTCCATAAACAGAAATATGCATAGTGTCCCAAGCAAATTCAGATTGCCAATCCTCACGGAAGAAGATAATAACCTGATTAGAGCTCTCCGCCGCAGAAAGCCCGCGGTCACGTATAAGGCCCGTACAGTGCGGCCCACTTAGATATGCCTGTTAGGCTACTAGCGCCAGCAATGTGCCCACTTGGCATCCAGAATATCAACGTAATCTAAGCCGCCAAGCCGGAGCCGTTGACATTTTCCTTATACATCACGGCGAGCGAAAGGTGGGACCGCAGAGTGGGCCGGGCCCTGGCGACTGGCGGCGAGCGGTGCATGGAAGGCGGGGGCTTGACTGGAGGTGGGCGGGCCGGTGGTGTACGATGGGTGACGGGTGGGTGGAGCGAGAGCTGTGGTGGGTGGTGGGGGCTGTAGAAGGGACGCCTTTACGTGTAGGTGAGGGGTGCGCGGGCTGCAGGTGACGGGCAGGGATACGGTGGTTGCTTAGGCCACGAAATCAGTAAAGCACGGGCTATATAGCGAAATCTGGAGCCATGTAAGGTTTGTTAGATAGAAGAATTTGCAGGTGAGCGAGGGTATACGGAATAGGTTCATGTATTGCGTCGGCGGATTTGAAGGGTACTGGAGCTGACCAGGGGAGTTGGCCGGTAGAAGGCACGGCAAAAGAATGCGCAGAAGGCTGGTTGGGGGGGGGGGGGATTGCATAGTGATAGAAAAAAATACAGGATGAAAGGGGTCTAAATGGTAGGCAGTAAGCTTTACGGTGGTAACAGGGCAGGGCATACTGCACCAAGTGGACACACTATAACTTTATGATTATAAGTTACCAGGCAAGAGGATGGCACAACACAAGGGAGATATATAGTGATAACATCATAAAGTGATTACAATGTATAAGTAATGAGATTGTAGGACACAGGACAGCAAGAATAGGGAGAAAGGTATGTAGTGTCTATATGAGGGCATAGTATGACAGGTCATGGGTAAGTAAACCTTATCTGCATGATATGGCAAGGAAAGGGGTAGCAGGTGATGGGTCATAAAGCATCAAGGTGACAAGATGACTAGGCATAGGATGGCAAGTGATGGGTCATAAGCATCATTGTAATAAGGTGACTGTGCATATGCTGGCAAATGATGGGTTATAAAGTATTATCGTCATACAATTCGCCGTAGGGTGGCAAACTATGGGTCATAATGTATCATTATGGGCTAACTGAAGAGTTGCACTCTAATGCGAAACTAAGCACGGTAGTCAGGGACTCACTACTCGTCGTCAGGGACTCCTTCAACCCTTTCCGGTCACGTGACCATCACGTGGTCCCCTCACGCCAACCCGCCGCCGATGTTCACTTCAACCCTGGGCAGCCAACGAGAAGAAACCACCCACCCACCCTACAAAAACTCTTCAATCTTTTCTTTTCTTCTCTCTTACTCCGTAGGCCTCATCAATAGCTCCTGAACTATTATCTTATCTCGAATGTATGTTATGATGGACCTCTAAAACTTATCTCGTATCTCCAATATACTCAATAAATTTTATGTCCATACCCGTGCTTTGTGTTAGTCATTATGATAAGATGACTATTAGGTGGCAAACCATGGGTCAGTAAGCATTATTGAAATAAGATGACGGGCATTTGGGATAGGTGGTAGGGCAATAAGTTTTCTTGTAGTCAGGTGGCAGATCACAGTCTAGTAAGGATGGGTAGGTGGCATGGAACGCATTATAGTAGTTAATGCTAGGTTTACACTGGGCCAAGGCGACCATGGTGGCCACGTTTCAACAAATTTGACTCATGTCCCCCCTAGTGGGAAGTTCTGTTAGGTTTTCTTTCGTTATGTAATATCCTAGCATGGCATGCTTAGCGAGCTTTGTGGGACCGACATCAGGCCATGGTGGGCCGTGGGAGAACCACAGTTTGTGAGCCGTTCTATCACATTTCGACTTATGTTACACTGCGACCTCTCACATTCTGATCTACTGCCTCACGTGGCCCATGTTTTGATTCTGTTCAATTCCAGTTCCAGTACCTCCTCCTGGCACTTGTGGAACACTGCCATCATCCAGCTCTTGTCTGTAGGACAGACAGAAGACAGGAGACCTCTGAGGCACCTGTTGATGTAGGATAAAAAGGCAGAGGCGAGTTGTGCGGTGGTGCAGTCAGGGTTCCTCCGCTCCTTAATGAAAGTCTCTAGGGTCCCAATGATCAGATTTGGATTACCAGTTGATGTAACTGTAGAAGAGAGAGTGCTGGACAGAACAGGATGAGGAACCTCTTCAATGGGCATCATAACAGGCAGCCAACAAGGGGGAGCACCGTCGGCAGCACAGAGATCAATTACTGAACAGAATGACAGCACAGGCTGCCTCACCACCTGAGCAATGTGATCCAAAAGAAATTGAAATTGCTGCCATATCCACTGCTCTGTAGGTGTGAGCCTGAATTAGTGACACTTTTCTTGAGTTTTGCTAACTTTGTTTGTATTGAGTCATACCATCTGCTGTGCCTACTCCATCCACAGCCTGTCTTTAGCCATAGGATCTTTTACCCAGTTAACATTTGGCATAGAGGACTGAGTCGAGCTGGAGGAATTCAATGATTGTCATCTTCTCGTATTCAGTAAAGTTTGTCACAATCCAGTGTAGTGCCGTCTGCTTGGCCTGTGCATTCTCTGCCTCTGAGGATTCAAGCTCTAAGAAAGAAACTGATGAGTGTTTGGTTTGTGTCCTCGTTCGCCATCTCTTTATCACCCGTTGAGAACGAGTCACCATACTCGCAAGCCTGTTGAAAATGAGTTCGTAATACTAAGCCTATGTTTATTCCAGGATAAGTAAAGACTAAGACCACTCAGTCTCAACGATAGCAGCAGCAGCTGCAGCAGCACACTCCTCGGCATCATCAGCATCAACATCAGTAGTGGTTGCCGGGTGAGAAGAATGCTGTTCTTGTTCTCAGTCAGTGGTAGCCTGATCACTTGCAACCAGCCATCATCTTCTGCTAGGAATGGTGTTGATGTGCACTGCTCGTCAGCTCGAAGTGGAATGAAACAATCTGGAATACCACACACTCATATATACCCAGGTGGACTGCAGTTGACTGTACCGGAATGCAGTGGAATGGAGCAGAATGTGCCATTCTGCGAGTAACCACTGCCACACACTGTGACCTGCCGCAGTAGAAATTGACTAAATGGGAACCATTAAACCAAGCGTAAACCAACCATGTCAGAATGTGTGAGAACATGTGAAAACGATGAAAATGTAAAGGAACTGATGTGGTGCATGAGAGACCAGAGATGGCAGAAGTTCCCTGGTCTGCCACGGTCTGGGATCAAAGCGAGTTACAGATTACCACGTTCAGTAAATATCGCCATGTCCTGTGCCATTGACCCTGTGCCACTATGGTCCGGTACAATTCTGATTAGCACCATGGCTGCCATGACTGATCTCGTTATACATGTAGTTAGAAAATCTGCCACAGCGACTAGGGTAACCAGGGTGAGTTACGTTTGTCAATGCCGTCCTGCTGAGTTGTCTCACATCTCTACTGGTTCGCCCTGGTTCATCTACGCCGGCCCAACACGTGACTGTGTAAACCCATCATTAGAGGCCTGTGGTCTGGCAGATGATGCGGCAATATGCGTTATGAAAGTCCGGGCAATGGGCAATGTGCCAGCAAGAAAATCGGGTTTTGGTTAATGGGTAGCACCACTGCATGCCCTATGCGTAAGGAGATAGAATACAGCGGGAATGGCTAGTGGGTAGGCAGCATACCACACAGGAACATGATGGGATATGGGGTGTGAAGCTGCGGGGTAACCATACGGTACAGGGCGGTAGAGCGGCGGATGGCGGATGGAGGGATGGCGGGGGGCCTAGCGGTGGATGAACGGCGGCAGGGCGGTGGGCGGCGTGGTGGAGGGCGGCAGATGGGGAACTCTGATCGGGTAATGGCGGGGATTATGGACTTGTGCTTTTAGAAGCCCCTCCTCCATTACTGCCTGGCCTAATGCCCAGTGCTGTGGGCCGCGTTAACGCTACCGTCCCCCCACCTTTCAAGTCCTTTTTATTCCCCCTTACCGCAGTCATGATATCTATTAATTTTCCCATGCTATATTTTTTTACGATAGAGATAAACACGAATTGATATCAGATTCCGGGTAAAACATGTACTTGGCATAAGAAATACGTTGATGGTTTAGGTTTAGGTGGTCCCAAGCCATTGTAACAGTCATATTCATATATCAGGAAATTGTCGTGGGCAATCGGCCGTGGACTACTGCGCATCCGTAACACACCTAGTAAAAAGAGTTGCTCTCTAAATTAACTGATATACTAATTGCACACTAATTAGGCTAATTGAGGCTTTGATCAATACTGGAAATGTCGGAATTTACTTAATCTAACCTCAGAAATAGTCATCAATCTTAAAGGGAACAAATGTGTGTGCCACATGTTTGACTTAAATACAATACTACAAAAAAAAAGCAAATACATCTATAGAGGTAAATTAAAATAGCAGGGTCGCTGATTTACGCGTGTAATAGGTATTTCTGCCCCATCACATGTCACACATATCAAATTATATAGTCACACCAATGGGAATTAGGAAAAGCCTGCCATTGTCTTGTTCCCATTGAGAATGGCAAATTGCTGCCTTTCACTGCCCCTCCGAGTAAACTTTAATTGCGCCCAGAGGAGAAACAGTCCTTCAGACTTCAAATTAGGCCCACGTTTACAGTTACCGTCTGCGGACTTCATTCCTTTTAGTATTCACGTCATACCCGGGCCTGGGAGCAGGTTCTTGCAAGGGGGAGGTTGGGCAGAAGATGGTGGGATGGGAAGGGGTGGGGCACAGGGGAGGCAGGTGGCAGAGGGCAGTAGAAGATAGCGGGAAGAGTGAATCAGGGTGGGCAGGTTGGAGCCAGGAGGGGCACCACCATGAAGCATGGGGGAGACTCTAGTTGTGGTATCTGGAAGACTCCCACCTTTATCGGGAGGTCGGGGCCGATCCATCACGCCTTGCCGGCATCTCCTCCCCAGCGGGCCCCACCCATCCGGGGTGGCTTCACCGTGTCTGACCCACCGACGTCCCCGTCCTACCTCCAGGCTCCGAGTCTACACGTCTCCTGACCTCCTCGCTTCCAAGCAAGCCTCTCCCACCTTTGCCCAGCAACCCACCTCTCCTCTCTATACTAACGATACCATTCTTCATTCTCAGCGCTACTCTCTAGACTCACCAATCCTTCAAACACTAACCATTAGGTCCATCTTCCATTTCCCGTTATTCCTATTTACCATTAGGCTAGGTACTGTACTGTTTTATCCATTTATTGACATTCTTTCATTTTAATATGATACCTTCGCGTTTAATTCACCCGGGCGTGAACTCGCATTTCATTGATGTATGATTTATTAATAATTCTTCCGCGTGCTTTTCACAATTTCCTACGCTCAGCAGTTCTACTCGTATCAAACACTGTTTGCAATATTTACCACTCTCACCTTTTCACCACCCTATCCCTTATTGTTACTCTTTACACTCGGTTATCCTCTACGTGATTCAGATTCGATTTACAAACACAACATATATATTCTCCTCTGGACTATTCATCTTTCCAAAGAACTAATCACTTACTCTAAGCACACCATTGTCTTGCCGATTGCTATGCCGGAGTCATTTTTTTATTCAAGAAGTTTCACGACAGTTATAATGATAATTAATGCGGGAATGCAGTTTAATTTCAGCGCCACCTATCTTTAGCTGCCAATTCTGTACCCTGCATGCAGTCATGGCAAGCTCAAACCTATCTCCGTTGATCCGAACTGCCTCAATACTCTAGCCGATAATCTTCGACCATCGGTTTTAACCTCCTAAGATTGTCCGTGTCCTCCGGGCGTCTCAAACAACCTGCTGGCCATATGAAGCTGCTGTCCCAACATTCTTTTATTACAATACTACCTCATCAGAAAAATTTCCTAACCTTCCCGTGCTCTCACAATAAGCCATAGAACAGGACTGCGTCTCCTCTACATCCGACCCACCCTCCTCACCTCTTTCACCGTGCATTGTACGAACTGTGTGTTACAGTACTCGTCCGTCGAGCTACTAGGAAACTAATAACACCAACATGATCGCTGCGACTAAAATTTCTCATCTGCGGATATAGAAAATGTGCCAGGTCTGATTGCACATCCACCTGTATCTACGATTTGTCTGACACTTGACTCATATCCAGACAACCTGACCTAACAAATCTGAAAGCACCCCGCCCCGGCTATTATCCCCTTCCAACCCTTCCAGCTCAAGCTGCATCATAAAAACTTTCTTGCCGATGGAGCCGTTGCTCTCTCGCCCACCTTCTCGTATTCCCGAGCGATTGAGTTTGCTAAGGTATAGAGTAAGAAGTTCTTTCTCCTTATATAACTTTTTATCATTATTTTCCCGCCAACTTTCAGTGTCAGTATACATATTACCCTTTACCTTGATACTCTCCAAATAGAATCTCCTCTGCTCAGAGCTGTCTTCAGTGATTGACACACCTAGAATGTTTTCTATGTGATTTTGCGAGGTAGAGGGAAACCTTTGTACGTCAGCATATTGTCATTCTATAAAAACATGTTATTCAAGAACGGGGAAGGACGTGGAGGCGTCTGCCACATATCCAATGCAGTGGGGGTGGGATCTATCTATCTATCTATCTATCTATCTATCTATCTATCTATCTATCTATCTATCTATCTATCTATCTATCTATCTATCTATCTATCTATCTACCTATCTATATATATATATAATATATATATATATATATAGATATATATATATATATGTATATATATACTCCTATGTATGGTACTTGTATGGTATTTATAGTGGCTTGTTACGAGGTCCCCTGATGGTTCACCCCTCCAAAAAGGAATAAGCAATAGAAAAAGACGGAAAATAGGTAATTTCTCCTGGTGTGAGATTTAGTCCGATTTGACAAGACTCACTTTTCAAGAGACCGCTGGTCCGCTGGTCCGTACACTAAAATACGGACCACCTTGCCATACACGTTTACTATGAAATTGATTTTCAAGAAAAATGAAATTGATTTTTTTTAAAAATTCAGGTATATAGTAAATATATAACGTCCAACAATGCTTGTACAAGTCACAGAACTCGATAATTTACCGTTTGTACGGAACTCGGCGTAAATGCCTCGGTCCGTACACACTGTAAATTAGCATCTCGTTCTGTGACTTGTACAGCAATGGTCAGGACGTTCTATATAATTACCATACTACATGTCAGTTCCTTCTAATTATCCCATGTACATCAAAGTACCAGATGTATCATGTTGAACAATATTGCCTGTGATGAATCAAACCTAAGGCCATTCATGATATTTCTTGCGTACATAGAGATGTTTCGCGTGTGATGATGCAATATGATTGTGTGAATGTTTCAGGTCATCTAACAAAAACACAGCATCCTCATATATTTTTCATTGTAGACGCTAACATATATGCACTAGTCGACATAACAAGGCCCATCTATTTAAAGTCCATTTTGCTTACCTCGCCTGGTGACAAGCAGTAATCAATTTCCCGACTCCAGTCAATTGCATCGCTGTTATATGTGCTTACGATACAAGACGTGAACTTTTCATAATTAATGAGAAATTCGCTACACCATTAGCGTGGTAGCCACTCTCTGGGAGTGCGTCAGTTAATCAGGGTAACAGATATCAGTGCACCGTCGGCGAGTATCCCATGGAAGGTGGACGATAAAAGATTCATGATCCTTGCCTGAAGAGCCATCGTTTTCACTACGATCAGCATCATATCGCTGTATCAGCACATAGTAAATATACAATCTTAATGAATTCCGGATCGGGGATTGAGAATGTAATATATACGATGAATCTGTAACGGTAAATCATTTGCATGCTGTGTACAGTTTGATAACCTAGTTTTTTTATACTAAACTTGTTCAGTATACTTGCTGATCATGTGAACGGTTTCGGGAATCGGGAGAGAATCAGTTGCAGTGATGATGATACCAGGTTGACTGAATATTGGACATAGGGCAAGTGAATATCATGGAGCACTTCAAATATTTTGATTAAGAAAGTTAAAAAAGCAGTAAATTTTCGTTTTAAAGAGGTAGTACAATAAATATCAAACAAATAGTAGGATCACCCCCGACACTTTGTATAGAATTCCGAACAACAAATTCTAAAAAAAACTAAATAGAGCCACCAAAATATAAAACTTAGCCCTACACAACGATGCATTTCATACACTACTCACGTTATATCCGTTAAATGCTTATCGCCATATGATAAGGAAGTAGTATACTACTTAGATACGATAAAAATCGGGAGTGGTCTTTCTGAACTGGCTGGCCATATGAACTATAGGCAGGCCTAGAAGTATTACATATCCTTAACGGGTTAAGGAGACCTCTGGCGATATCAGAGGCTGGAGGGAGATATGACGTACCCGTTCTACTTCTACCCTTACTACAGATGGATTCTGTCCACGGCTCTAACCCACAGTCTTGCTGATGGATAGGCAGGAGAAGGAACGCTGGAGAATTGGCCGGAGGAATTACCCCTATGGCAGGCGTGCGATCCCACTGATCTACTGCTTTTTGAGCATGAGTGCCATAACAAGTTGTCAGAGTGACGCCTAATGTTGACGTATTGTTCTACTTACATAGGGCAGTCCGCCGGCCCGTCGTGCGCCGTCCAGCCGCCACTTCACGTTGTCACATGCGCCCAACCCGCTGATGGATGGCTATAATCACTGCGACCACTCTTTGTTTCCGACTTGTCCCGCGCCAACTTGTCCCGCACCCCAACTCCTCCACACTCGTAAATGCTCTCCCCTATGTACGCTGGTTTCAAGGGTGGAGATCCATATACGCGCCTTTCAGGCCTTGCCTTCCGCTGTTGGCTTTTGTGAAGGTCAGCTTCTTGCAAGGCACGCAATGTCATGAGTATACTAAGTATATTGCGCATATGGTTTTTCTGACAACTACTATGCAAGAGTTAAGCCTGTAGTCATCACCTCAACTATCGAACCTATATCGAAGTAGTATGTAATATACACACATCTAACCAATGAATGATATATACTGAGTACATATTTATCTAATTCCATCGAAATCGCTCCTATACAAGCGTCTATTGTAGGCAGATCTTGTGATGATTATATGTGCTATATGATGTAACAATTTTCACAGTGCCTCATGGCACAAAAAAGATGAGCAGGAATATTTCTTTTTTAAGGCGAGATGCCTGTTTTCTGTTGTGAAACATAAATGTATTCATCCATAGGATTTCCCATCCAAGACGGAATTCCTTCCTGATTGTGTAATGACTGACGTCGAAGAGACGGTAATATGGAAGAAATTTAATGTGGAATTGATCAGGGAGATAATTAGTAAGGTAATTTTGAACTCTGTCATGAAGTTGAACAGAGCCCTACATAGAGGGTGAGGGAGAAGTAAGTCAATAGTTTATTGTATGGTGGGTGGGTGGTATCCGTTTCTGCTGTTATTCTAGGGGAGAGTGAAGATGGCGTGGTGCGTGGTCACATGGGAGCAGGATGGGCATCCCACGTGACAGGCTGGAACATCCAGGCATGACCAGCTGTGCATCCCTGGATGCCATTCTTCTCTCCCGCTCACGCATTATAGCCAACCACAATAACCATAATGACTATCGCGGATAATATGGATGAAATTCATTGTTGAAGTAATTAGCAAGGTAATTAGGTAGGCAATTTTGAGGTCCATCTCGATGTTGAACAGATACCAAAGGTCGATGTGACTGACCTGAATGGGTCAGCCGGAACGTAGATCCAGAGTGATGTGATGGAGGCCCAGGTGCCGTGATGCTGTAGAGCTGGTGTTGGGGGCTGCATAGAGACCCGCTTGTTAGGCACCCCCTTGCCTCAGGGTGTGAAGGGAGACCCTGGAGGCATGGGCAGCCCTCATGTTTGCGGTGAGGTCCTCGGCCGTAAAGGGTAACCCAGTAGAGTCAGGACCGTGAGAGGAAGAGGAAACTCCGAGGAGGAGTGAGTCTTGGTCGAGCGGAGGGGAGGGGACAACTTCCTCTTACCTGAGGGCGTGGTGCCCTGGCCTACCTGGGCCTTTCGCAGGCACCAGTTTGGAAGAGGGAAATAGCAATACCTGTATATATGGCATATAGCCTATGATCCATGGGGGGCTGCCATGACGCAGTGTTCTTCACTAATGGAGGTGAAAAAGTAGGTGTTCTTTGCCAATGGAGGTGCAAAAGATGTGAGTGATAATTGGGAAGTGTCACACATCTAGCCTTGCTCACATATGTATATAAAGTGTACAATGTGAAAAATATCATGTCCCAGTTTAATGACTCAGTCATCCTGCTCTGGGAAGGGTGTAGAGAGTCAACGGAACCATGGTAAAACATTGAAAGGCAGTTGTTTTTTTGTAAGAACACAGAGCCAGAATACAGGTTCTGTCCCCCGACCACCTAGTGGCTGTTTCATGAACCAACAATGGCTCTCTCCCCTATATTTCGCATCACACCATATCCTTCTTATCATGTATACCCTCCCTAAGCCTCTATGCGCAGGGTGTTGATAACATTTACCTAAAAACGTAGAAATAATTATATCGATCACTGACATAGACCAGTCGCTCTATACAAGGGATCTGAATACGCATACATTCACAAGGCAGATAAAAGATCGACCCATAAGTAACCCACGCACAGTTAACGTACCCACACGCCAGATACAACCCCCGTGCACTAAAGACGGCGTGTAGCGTGAGCGAACTTTGAAAAATCTTTATTGACAGCAATCATCGGCGCCATGGTGCCGAGTAGCCATCAGCGTGCGCCCTGGTTCCCCGCCTGATGACCGTGCCGCCCTGCACCCTCCAGCAACCAGCAGTCCTGATAGATGACCCGCTTCTCTGAAGGCCTTGATTATTATATCAATAATCAGCCGTGGGAGAAAACGTCGGCGACGCTGGGTCGCAGCACCCCTCCTACCGGCGTGACCCCTTTACCGTAGCCCAGACAACCCCCATCTTTTCGCTTTTTGCTCCGACATCCCTGTTACCCACCCCTACACCCTCTACCGGCCGACCTCACCTACGCCACTCTCCGACCACGCGGTGTTTTCCCAAAGTACGCATGCGTTTAGGGTCATGTGATTTCTTGGAGGTCACGTGTTTGCTCTCACGCCAAGGCGAGGCTGATGGATTGATAGAAGAAAGATGGCATTAGGTGGAATAGTGGGTTGGTTGTAATGACTTGCGAGCAGGGCGATATTGTATTAGTCTAAAGTAGACTCGGAGGATCATAGTCCCTTAATAAGCTTGGGGAGGACATTTACATAAGAAAAATATCAATAACTCTACATCGGATTCATTAAAATAAAACGTCTTGATGCGAACTCATAACAAACGGATTGATATGTGTTTAAAAAAAAAATGCAACTGTTGATATTAATCGCCTGTAGCAGAGAATTACAAAAGTGGAAAAAAATATCCCTTTGACAACCAGCCATTTTGTGGATAAAATGAATAAACTGTGGGCCAAGTAAAGGTAGGTATCTGATAACCTCGTTGATCATCCCTGTAAAGCTCTAAATAAGGTCAGCAGCTACGAAGAAAGTAGATTGGTATCGAGATTCTATATGCCCATGAAGTTGCACCTTTTACTATCCAGATTACGATAGCGTAGGCCTATAGGTCATCTATATCTTTTCAAAAGAGTAAATTCATCAAATAACAAGCTGTTACATCTTATTACTTCTTTTTCGTGTCCATCAACATTCATCATGATTTCGATGATAAATGATTAGGCACGTATGTCACTGGTTTTTAATTTCCATTTCTTCTGGTTTTATAATAGATATATTTAACGTTTAACACTCTCGTCAATAACCTAAAAACTATGAAGATATATCTATGGAACGATACAAGAAATACATATTCTAGGACAAAACAGTGGCTGTGTGTTTTAGCTTGTCTTCTATGTGTAAGAGTAATTCATAAGGGGGGATAATATCACAATGGCATGATTTGTCTTTAACATATTAGGAAATATGTTACAAAACCTTGTCAGCTAAATTTTGCCATTCATCAACAGCCAAGTTATGCATACTGTGCACTTAGTATAAGGTTTGTGTTCCATATTCGGTTAGTTTGCCAATTTTCCATACATCCTTTCATATCAGTGTCCTGATGTTTCATAACTGTCAAGTGTGGTTTATTTTACCATATATCAGGAATACCCCTTCCTATTTATTTTGATTTGCTAGATTTGTCGTCGGCTTCACACATATAAGACGAGTAGCTCATATTGACAATATCGATAGATAGATCCTTTATGAACTGATGAGACGGACATATTTTGCATATTATCCTATATATTGAACATACGTGCGGCTCATGTACAGATATGTTCATAGTGTCCAATTGATGGAAGTGCCAATGACATATACGATATTGGCAACCCCCCTACAGTGATAGATAAACCCATGTGCAATTTTCTTAAGGCAGGCAGAGATGTGTCGGCTTGCGTACTCCCACAGTAGGCACATTAAAGTCGCCGGTGAACTGGAGTGTCGTCGAGGGAACAGGCAATTATGTTTCATATGTTACTTTCCCATAGTAAGAACAAAGACAAAGCATCCGGCAATTGCTGGCCTGTTCCGCTTGGTTCGAGGTTTTATCATCTGCCATGTAAGAAATGCATTGCAACCTAATGACAATTCCTCGTCAATTGCTATCGACTCATAGTGAAAACGTAATGAAATCATATGATGTTCAGTTACGAGACTGTATCCGCTTCCACCTCTGAGCCTGTAATACATCACGTAAAAAGTTGATACACGAATCGTATTAGATGAAATGAAGGGTATCAAATTAGCCACCAGTCACTCTTTAAAATACTCATATCGCTATGGTGCTGATGTGATCCGTCCTTTACTCCCTGTACACAATTGAAAACACAACGGCCCATATGTTTGAATTGTTCTTGTCATACCTCCCAATTTCTAACACACCACAAGAACAAATTACAGGATGGCTTTTATCATGAACTACAATCCATGTGGATAGAGGTCATGGGAACGACTGATATCACCATCTACCAAAAGTCTCCATTTAAAAAACGAGATGGAACCCAACAACTTTTATGAATATGCTGTAGTGCATTATCTTAAATATCTTGAAGGACATGTCTTCTTCATACCATGTTGCTTATGCGGGATTCACTCTTTAATCTAGTCTTAGATTGAACATGGCCTGTGGTAGTAAGAAACTGAGGCAGTTGTCACTGGCGTGTTATTGACCTAATAAGGTGACTGACGGTCAGACCTATATTCTATTATTATCCCTCTGACGAAGAATTTATTGGCGTATCCCGCTTTGGTTTTTAATTTCAGATCACTCCCAAACATAGGCTTTAATATATATTATAGAATTTGTATTAAAATATAATTACATCTAAGCATTCTCGTCAATATTGTTTGGTGACTCGATCCACAAATTACGACCAAATTTATATACTGTTCTGATCATTAAAACCAAGACCCGCTAATCAGTGGAGATTTCAAAGCTATAGATTAGTTAGACATTTAGTCCAATTCTCTGGTACTGTATTTTTTTCTCCTTTAAAAGATCATTTACGTTTATTCTGGTTTATATCTCTTCAATCGAACGTTCAGGAACTACTGGTTATAGTTGACCAAGCTAACTGAAAAGCCATTTCTATCTATATATATTTATTTACGGGCATGCGAATTTAGGGTATTTGAGTGGATGTCATGTCTGTTTAGGGTTTCCGAACCCTCGGATGAAGTACACAACCCGTATTCACTGTGATGCTACCCCGCGCCCTTCCCGAGAATCGATAAATGCAGCTGATCAGGCTAGTCATGGAACTCCCATTAGTATAATCAACCAAATCTAAGGTCAATGACCCGACAACTGCCCGAGTTGGAACTTGCCATTGTTTTGGGTGTGGGATGTGGGGCAGGAGTGTGTACGTTCAAACGTTCAACCATATCATTTGAGTCATCTACAATTCAATCTCCTCTGAAGCAACATGAATATATTCACTTAATCAACATTCCTTCCGATATCATTACGCACACGTATAAATTAACTATTTCAACAATGACCCCATGTCCCATTCCGAATCAGTAAAAAAGAATACATATTTTGATATATTTTGAAATAGCGCTTTGTATTCACCATAGAAATGCAATTCTGTAGTTAAAGGGAATAATACTCTATGATTAAAGCTGTCAGTGGAAGTCACCATTTCAACATACCTTCATTGGTATGCTGACAAGGTTTTCCCATGTATCAAAATATATCTTACAGTATCAAGCCATGACCCATGCTTGATAAGTAACCCCTTTTTTATATGCTGTGTTTACACATTAATAATAAATGAGGCATAAGTAAGTTAAAACATTTATTAGACTGTGCAGGAATAAAACTGGTGTATTGTAACAACAATGATTGTAGTAATAGTATGTAAAATAAGAGATATAAGTATCCTATTTCACATTTTGTCATAGGAAGTATATAGAAATAGACATCTACACAGTTAATGGAGTCTGGAGGAGGTAGTCGACCTGTGGGTATGGTCTTTCATCCAGACCTTTTTTGGTGGTATGCTGCATAGCTCAGTATACCAATGTTGTTTGCCATGGTGATGGACATATGTATGCCGAGATCGCGTCTGACATTCACATTCCATGGACCTTGAAATCTTGTAGTGTAGCCTCTCCCTCGTGATATGCTGTGGTGGCCGCTCCACAGGGGAAGCTGTGGAGGGAGAAGAGGGTCCTCCACATGATTGTTAGTAGATGGGCCTACTGGCTGACCAGGTAGTGGCCAGGGACTAAAGCATCTCGGACCATCGTACGGTGGTGAGTAGGATCAAAGGCATCCACCTCGTGCGGCAGGAATTTAGATTGTCTGAGGAAGGCATGAAATATCAGAACTATAGGAAATCGAATTTGATGGGGTACACCAGTTGATAAATGTTGTGAAGTACCCGCTGAAGAAGGCAGGGGGTGATCAGTGCCTTCTGCTGGGGGATGTGGAAGACCGATATGCAAATTCCGGCCATCGTGCGGTGGACTTGACGGGCATAGAACAGAGAAGCATCCAGGTCCACAAATCTGAAGTACGTTCTCTGGCAAGATAGTTGGCTACTTTAGCCGGGGTATATGAGTGAGAGGTGAGATATTTTATGAGCCAACACACATGGGTCAGGAGAAGTCTCTTCATATATTCATGGCAAAGTCTGTAAATGGCCAAATAGCTGCTGTATTGTTGAAAAACGTATCCAGACGGTGTGACTGGAGCTGTCTTGCCTTGGCTACTGCGGCAAACTTCCTTGTATGGGCGCCTAGAAGAAAGCAGAGACATTGAATAAACTCAAGCTAAGAACCACAGGGCCTGGGACATGCCACCAGGGTAAGATCCCGGGGCAGCCCCCTAGAATGATTCCACTGTCGCTGTGTTTAGTGTATGGCCTCCAGAGTATGGCCTCCAGGTGGTTTATGGATCTGTCCTGCATTGTCTCAGCTTCAGATTGGTGTGCATATGCATGGGTGCCATCTGTGGCACCACCACCCACAATACATCAGCTGGGTTTGTGCGGGCAATGTGTTAGCTACGATAATGGCCTGTCCATTGAAGGCATAGAGAAATCGAGTGAACCATGCAAGGTCAGATTTGATGGAGTCTGTGACTATGATTTGTACACCATGGTCAGCCCTTAGTGCTTCTAGTATTCATGCTACAAAGAGTCGGTCCAGTAGGACTACCTTGGCAATGTAGGCAATTCATATTTGCTTCCTGAATAGATGATTTATAACTGACTTCAATTCTCTGAGTGGGTATCAGAATATCCTTGTGTACTTTGTCATGGCCTCGGCTGAAGATGATTATATCATCAAGGCACGAAAGAGCCTGTATGTTCCTGTCTGTGAGGGCCCATATTATGAACTGGGCAACCATTTGCATGACCCACAAACTCATCCTTGCCCCGAAGGGAAGGATTGTTTCCATGTAGAATTTGTGGTGATGGGTTATGAATAATAAGGGCTAGTATACACATCTTTTACACTTTTGGATAACAGACTCAACAAAGTGGCAACAGGCCTCAGCCTTTTTATAAGGCTGGTCTTAACAGCCTAGCCGTGACAGATTTAGGATGATAAGAAAATGCAAATTTCAAGCGCAAAGAATTATCAATCTAGGTTGAACATGAAATTTTCCATAGCATATGATAAAATATTCTATCAGCATAAAGCACAAATTGCATGAAATAACAGGTAGAGAACAAGTACCAAGGCTAGAGGAGCCAAATCTTACTTTTCATATTTGCTTTCATTAAAGCTTTAAACATTCGGATGACTCAGTTTTCCTAAGCAGAGGGGTTAAATCATTCCATTTTGTACCTCCATGATATTTTACAGATTGCATATAAGTAGTGCAGTTCGGCTTATCAATGAAGATCACAGGAGCATCATATGTTTCTGTTATCATGTATTACATAATTAAAAATCCTTGACCGTTTGTACATATAATTCAGGAGATGCGATTCCCTCCGATCTAACAAGGGTGTAGGCATTGGCCCGAAGGCATATACGTAGGGCATTGTTTTTCAAAGTTTGTAAAGAATCAGAGAGTACTACACCCATCTCTTGGATGATGGAGGTGGCATGCTGTGTTGTGAGGAAGTTGTGATGGGATTGGTTTCGGATGAACCTGTTCTGATGTATATATATATATCCATTTATGCCACCTTCAGGGTACGATAGGACTGTGATGATTCATTACTTTTCCCGGCTTCCGACTTCTCCCTTGTCATAAGTGGACTGGCAACACACCATGGTATAAACGGTTGGTTATCCAGTTGGCTGATGAGTGCACCTACTTCTGTCTCTTTCCGAAAAAATTCACCACCACCAAGACCATATCATCCTCGTAATGGCATATAGCAAGTCTTCTCCACTAATCAATGTGGCGCTTGTTTGAGAGGGGAATACTTGCACCCTTGTAATTTGATCTGTTTTTTATTTCAGTAGATCTAATACGGACTACTGTCTGTTCTTCCCACTATGAACTATGAGCATGAGGAGCTCAGCAGTATCCCTTGCAAATTCTTCACCTACACATTGCTTTTTCGACCCTTGGTCTGTGGTAAGCTGCTGCAGTGCGGATATCATCATGGGTTACTCATGGGCTAAGCTCAGGGGTAGTCATTGCCACCCCGGTGTCCCCCTCTATCGCGCACCACAGGCGCCCCTCCTGCCCTCCAGCGTCTTTCGCACCTACTGCGCAGTCACGAGCGCCACCCCGGTCCGGGCCCCGGTCTCACTTCTTCTCCACCCGTCCTGCAGTACACACGTACTCCAGTACTTCATTCGTCCCACCCACCCACTCCTACTCTTTTCTTCTTCCTACTTACGTAGGGCTATTTCATTTTCATATACAATTACCTATGTATTTTTCATACTACTCTATTGTATATCATATTTTATACTATCTTAATTGACCGTTTTTCTACATGTCAATTACCATTATGTAATATTACTTACCTTCATTTTCATATTACATATCAATATGTTCGTCCAGTAAGGTCGACATAATATTCTATCAATTTTTACTACCATAAAATTCAATAAAATTTTATTCTCCCACCTCCTGGTTCTCTACTTTCATCCGGGGATAGGGTAATGCTATGCATATCAGTTCCATAGTTTCCGGTGGCATAGGGTATCCTCTTTACTATCGCTGGAGTCAACTTGGTTGGGGCAGTGTTGAAGTACATAGCTGTCTATGTCAGATGTATGGTGGTAGCATCCATGGTCTGTGTATAGCAGAGCGGTAGTCCTGCCGTGGTGGCGGTAGACTTGATTGCTGTTGGGCCAGAGGCACTCTATGCTGTCCATACGTCCACCCGGGGTTGGGTCATGGCTGTCTCGCCTGGATATCTGGTCTTGGGTATGTGGTGTGGTTATATGGTAAGATGTATGCAGATAAGCATCGCAAGCTTGTGGATGACCATGTGCAGTCTGGAAGCAGTCCTTTCTTTGTGCCCCACAGTGTCATGTTGAATCTTGGCGGGAGGTCGACTGCATTGCGCAAAAAGCCTATGTTAGAGGCAGATACAGTGGGCAACATGCTTACCTCATATTGCACCTTACCGGCTGCTGTTGGCGAGGCTGCCGCCAGAGCAGGACGTACCCTTCTGGTAGGGTCGGGGGCCGACAAAGTTAGTAAAGTCTTCCCAGTGGAAATGTCATGGGCACGCCTGCGCTGACTCCTAACCAGTGAGCTCGAAGTGTTGTTCTGACAGGATTTCGCGTCCAGCAAAGGATTCCAATAGTGAGAGCCACAGGAAGACGCCTAGGAATCCCCACCCACTGAGGCGACATTGTCTCACAAACTGGAGCATAAGGCACAGAGTCCAATGGAGGAGGTTTACTCAAAGATCCCGACCACCTACGTTCCCTGCGAAGGCCACACTGTGTCCAATTGTTGGTCTGGGCTGTGGATCCCTTGGCAGAGCTTTTCAGTGAAGGCTGCTTCCATACTCCAGCTCTAAAACAAGTCAAGTCTCTGTCGAGGGGGAGGCATGGCTACAAGCTGGCGTGAACAAATCCTCTGGGAGCAGAAACAGATATCTCGTACCGGTGGCCTGCAGGCCCTCCGCCACACTGGCCAAGAGGGGCCGCCAAAGGCTTGTCGGTCGCCATTTTGGTTTACTGGTACTTAAGCACATGATTGCTGTGTACCCCTGTAAAGGCACTCAAAAGTAGAAAGGCCTATTATGGCTATTTACACCAGGTTATCGATACCCACACAGATCACTTTTTTCAGCTTTTTTTTCAGCTGCGCTTTAAATGTGTTTTTTTGTGGCCTCGCAGTTACGTAGTGCGCTCGGCAATTCATTCCATAGAGTGCCACATTTGCACTCCATTGAAGTTTTATACTTCTGCATTTTATTTGATCTTTTACTCGTAGGACAGGTCCCTCAAAAAATCTCGTTGCTCTAGCCTCATGGTTTAGGTACTTTATTTTCTTTGATCTGTTGTGGGCCAAGGTTAATAAGTGGACTTCTCTGCTCTCAGCAAGTTTGTTAAGTTTGGCTTGCTTATGTAGAACGTTAGTCGGGGTGTCTAAGTTAGATCGATTACAGATTCATAGGCCCCGGTTCTATGACCGTTGGAGCTTTGATAACAGTTGTTCGTTGGTATTACGATATAAGGTATCAGCATATTCTTTGTAAGGAAAGACCTTTGTCTTGTATATCGCAATGGCTTGCTCCTTGCTAACATACTTACAAATGAAAGTTAACATGTGTAATCTGTGCGCTACCCTTTATAGTGTTTGTTCTAGGTGTTTTTTAAGATCCAGGTTCTCATCAAGTGCCACTCCTAGGTAGTTAAAGGAGGAAACCTGCTCTAGTGTTCTGTCATCTAGATTTACTTTAAATGGTCTCGTTTTAGCTAATCGTTGTTTAGAACCATCGAATAGGATTACCATGTGAAGGGCTTTTGTAATAGACGATTCCGCAAAATAATGTAATCTTCTAAACCGAATTTGTAGTTAGATGATAGAAGTATACATTTTGCTAGAACTGCGTGAATGTCTACTCACATAGTAACCCTATTCGTCAGCTCCTGCTATAGTGCTAAACGTCTCTTGGCGATTGAACGTCTTTCAGAATACTAAAAGACAGTCGTCCTCATGGCGACAACCTCAAACTGTTTACTCAGCAGCAACTTCAGCTTTGATGTCTAGTAATAGCACCGTCCTCATTTGTGTATTCCCAAGACAAGACTGGTTTCATATTCCACATGATTCATTGTCCGGGCTTGGCTTTGAAGGCCGACTGCAGCGTGGTGGACAAAGCCCGCCATGTCAATCACCGCCCTAGTGTTAGGTCCCATAAACCGGGTTCAGGGGCACCAAATCACGCAGCCTTCACCTTGTCCCCGACCGGGTTTTCATCAGACGCACGTCACAGAGCCCGAACGAGGGCTTATGATCGTAGCTGGGCCAGGGGGCATCATTGTGGGCCTGTCAAATGAAAAAAGGGCACAAACTCTCCTCCTGCCTCTGATACCTGGGCGTCACCTCTCGATTGGCTCGCCTCCTCGTCTTTACTTTACTACCCTCCCTCCATACCAATGTCACCGACATTTCTTGAAACGTAGCTTTCTTTATGCCATCAGTTCATGGAACTACCACACTGCGTCACCTCTGTACATCTTTCAGGCTATGTTACGTTTGAATTAGATGTTATCTTTTAGAACCGTTGTTTTCTCCTATAGTGGCCATTAATCTACCTGAACATGATCTACCTTCGTAACAGAGATCATCTGTGAGGTACCGAATACCTTCCTAATCTCCAACCCCACAAGTCTACAACACGATTCATAATACTCATCTTTGGGAAACCCTGTAACCATCCAGTCACCATATGCCATGCCTTCTACAGTTTGTCAATGACCTCAAAGCCTTCCACGGCCCCTGCAATGGCAAAGTAATTAACACAATCAAAGGCAATCCATCAAATATCAAGAAAGGCTCCGAGTCAAATGATATCCTATTACCGCTGATTTATTCTGGCAGTGACTCCAGTGGCAATGGCGCCTGGAGTCATAAACTCAGGAGGGTACTATAGTCAAACCAGGATAAGTACCAGTTTGATCAGGACGGGAATAAGCTAGGCCACAGGTCAGTTCACGCACGATATGGGAGTACTGGGACCCTATCCCGGAGTCTTCGCCAGTCCTTATTGAGAGGTAATCTCTACACTGAAAATATTGTGGAATGCCATACACAGGAACAACTGAATAATAAATAAATAAAACAGTTTGTAAATCCCCTTTTACTGCAACGAAAATTGAATAGAAAATACACACGAAGTTGGTCTGTTTGTACTTTCATATAGTAATTGTACATTACTATATGATATCAGAAAGTTTGAACAGGTGTACTCATGAAAACCTTGTTTTCCTAGGTTTTAACAAAATTAGTCCGGATTCGGTTTTAGGTAATTCTTCATTTCAATTTAAAATGGAACCTTTTCATCAGGTAGAGCTATAAAGGCAGACACGTTTTAAAAATTTGATCTAACAAAAGATTTGTGTATTTAATGACATCCAAACAGGGAGAACACTAGTATGTCTTATTACTTCACCTTATTTCAATGTTTCGCCAGAATTTCCTTTTGAAATGTAACGGAAGTATGGGTTTCTGTATTTCACTACACCTTTTTCTGATTCATCATATCTTTACCTTATCTCAGGGCGTGCCTCTCCTGTCTGGGACAGTCCATAAATGACGTCATACCTTTTTAAAAACCATTTTTGTCATCCCTCTCCCTTGCCATTCTTTGTCATACAGCTCTTATCATTGTTGGTCATGGAGACTAGAAACCCCACCCCCTCTCCCCGTACTGCATGACGTCCATGACCCTCCTCGGTCACATCCATCCCGCTTACGTAAGTGCAAGGCACCAGGGACCTGTTTCCGACCCTGGGCCTAGACAGACATCAACAGCAGCACCAACAGTGCAAGCAACAGGGGAAATATTTTTGTCGGGTTTGATGTCAAATATCAGCGGTTCAGAGCAGCCAATTTTCTTCATATTTGGAACGATTATAGGTTATATGTAGCCCTTACTCATGTTAAAGTGTCATTGCTTGAATTTGTCTAATACTTTTGAAAGCGGACACACCGTGTTTGGGTCCTGTCCACCCCTAAGTGCTGTGACTTGTGTTGATCTGTCTGTATGGTGTCACAGACACCATACAGACATGTCACGAAACTACTGAAACAGGTCCCTGATTCATCCTCGGCGGCTTGTATTATGGTACGCTCATTAGACCTACTTGTATCCTCACTGGAACTAGTAATGATTCATTGGCATGAGATGGACTGTGTTTGAAAAAGAATTTTAATCTAATTACATAATGAACTAATGACAAATTGATGGGAACGACAAACGGTGATAATGGCCATGCTTTACAGTTGGAAATGATAGATAGCAAAGATAGTAATTGGAAATAAGCCTTTCTTTCGATTTTAGTAAGTTTGCTTCACGTGTAATATTCAAACGCAAGTACTAACTGCTGAATTTAGATACAATGATTACAATACTGGTTAACATTGCAATTCCATCTTATATAGTAGAAAATATTTGAAGCAATAACTAATATATAGCCAATATTCGATGGTGTTGTATGTGGGTTGACGGAGCGGTAGTTCGTGCAGCGTGTTGTTGCGACCACGAGTGATTCCCTGTACGTTTTCGTTCTCAGATTTGGCGCGGAACAAGCTGTATTCTCACACATCATTGGTTGCCTGTCTCTGTTACGTCTCTTTTGATTGGACGTTGAGAAAATTCTTTTCTCGGTGCCCCGATTTCCCCGAACGAGTTCCCAACTTCGATAGTATTGTAGACAGGCTGGCGAAACCACAATTAGTTTATAAAAACCCTGAATTCCCTATTTGCTTTGAATATTGTTGAACGAACCCATCTTTGTATCATAAAGATTTCAAATGATGATATACACAATATTACCATGATTTCGATCTGAGTGGCCGTATTCTCCGCGTAGTATTGCGTAGCGTGAATTACAAGGAGAATACGGCCACACAGATCGAAATCATGGTAATGTTGTATTTATTACTCACTTATTTTTAGATTTAAGCAATAAATATGATCGTTAGAAAACTTTTCAACATAGTTAAGAAGTTATGTTTGGGACTACTTTCATCTCAATGGGACTACTTTCATCTCAAAAATCCGTATCCTCCTAGGAGGGTACGCAGCTCCGTATCCTACTCAGTAGCGATCTGTAAGCTACATAGGCTTAGTATGGAGACTCCGTATCTGGTGGGTAATAAAATGATATCTGCATCTCTCCAAAGAGTACAGTCCCTAATTTGGGTTTGAATAAAGATATAAACATGAATTAAAATGCAAAATATATGGTTCCTACAATGCCACTGGAATTGAATCTATTGCTTTTTGTGGCCGGTTAGTTTTTGGCTTACTTTGACTGGACTATGATAACGTAGGGGTTCAGAGATTAGTTTATAAGCCTTGGGTATATTAACACATGAACATTGAACAGGTCTCCACGAAGATCGCTCCACACCCACTTCTGCCGATCGGTAAGCACGTATATTTAACAGCATTTTTTTCAATACCACTTGGCTTCACCAAAAGACACCGAAAAATCTAATGATAGTTCAGCATAGATTGAGATCCAGCCAATATTCATTCCAAATTCGTTGTAGCAATTGTTCAATTTCTAGAAGCAAGAAATCTTGTCTACTAATGGAGATTAGTAAGTCAGGTTAGGCGCGAGCAGATCCCAACTCGTCCTACTGCTCGAACTTACATAGTTGGGGATGAGGGAAAGCAAAGCAAAACAAGGACGTCACAGAAAAATGCGACTGAGGATGGAATAAGGGAATTACTTTAAAAAAAAACCAGCTCACAGTGCCGATAGGTCAAACCCCACTGCGGACTGCGCAATGTGTCGGTCTGGGATGCTCATAAACACCCAGGGAGGCTTTGAGCAATTCAAATCCACTAAGGGAGTTATTCAGACTTCGCCCCTCGGCTTTTTGTCTTAGTCGGGCGTCGATAGGGGCTCGTCGAGTTGCTCCCCTAGACCAGAGGAGGTGTATCGGGTGTGAAACCACTGATCGCGAGGATTAGGGCCTCATGAATACATGCTGCTGTACAGCCAGCCTCCCAGACCCTGTGTCCGTAGTCCCGTCCCCCAGCCCTAAACCTCCCCACCCCCACTCAATCACTACAGCGTCACTCCCGTGTTTCCACCCCGTCCTTACCTTACCGGACCAGCTTCATCTGCCCGCCTATAGGAACCAACATCAGACCCGGACCCGCCCTTCTAGCCCCCATTATTAACCCCTAACTCCCTGGTGTTTCCCACTTCAGAGCGCCGAATCCCACTTCATTCAACTGTTTTTGGCGTCTGACTGCGTTCCTCTGAGGGTGCTGCTGGCCGAGTGCTCCTTTTTTTCTAAACTGAGCAACTCTTGTGGACATGATGAATGCTGATACACTGCATGGATATGGCGTATATCTGACTGTGAGCCATCTACAGCTACGATGTGATGAGACCATATAAGGCCTGCCTCTTTTTGATACCTCAGATTCACTGACAGAATTACAGGTTTTATGCTTCGGATCTAATGTTCTATTGCATTGTCTCTGTTCAGTTGTAATGAAATATCTCAATCCTTTTAAGGCCTGGAATCCAAATGTCTGTTTTATTTCGTCGGTAAAAAGGTAGCCGCCGTGACTAAATGCTCTGAGGTGGATTCCCAGAATAAATGTAAATTATATAGATGCTGCCATTCCGTGTCAGTAGTGCCCACAATGCAAATTACAAACTGGTACAAATTTGCGTTGTAGATGTTGGTATAGATCTATACGTGGATAACAGCTATTTGCTCTGTATATTTGTGCCCTTATACATAACCCAATCTTCTAAAACGAGAGAACTGCAGACCTGGGGTCTAAGTTATATTGCTGTTAAATTCTCTGATTCTGTTACCACAAGCATTGTATTCTGAAAAAACTCGCTATGCGAGAGATGCTATAAAAAACTGAAAAAAGTCACGATATTTGGTATTAAATGATTGAGTTGGAGGGACATAAGTTTGTTGTATGTACATGACAGGGAGTTAATGAGCCACCATGGCCCTATTCAGCCTATTGCAAGACAATAGCAACTTGTAAAGCCATGCCCCCACCTACGCCGGTGGTCTACGACATACTTCCCATTTGACTATTTCAAATCGTAGCCTATCGGGACGTCCCAGGAAATTTTTATCGTGGAAATGGGTTTAGATCGTGGGCCGTAGAAACGCCTTTGGAGGGCCAAAAACATAAACCATGTTCACGATTCAATTTGTGTATCAATGTAGATATCAGGTAAAGTTTTGATATTGAAATAAACGATGATTTTAGTATTATTGAATTAATCTGAATGATATTTTAGAGGTATGATTTACAACGTATTATAATATTATTCACTATTATCAAGACACTAGAATAACCAAATTGAAAAATATAACTGTGGTAGAATCATGATTCCGTTAATTTTTTTGTATTGGGTAAAGAGTGTCTCTTACAATGGTAAGTTTTTCAGACCACTCGCTTAACCCTTTCACTACCGCTGCTGCATATATGCCGCAACATGCCAGTACCGCTGCTGCATTTATGCAGCACTATAAAAATACCGCTGCTGTATAAATACAGCACCATGGGAATACCGCTGCTTCATAAATGCAGCATTTTGATACACAAACGTGTGAGACATTATATTTCAGAAATTAATGCATCGATTTGAAAAATATTTCACTTAATAATGAAAACCATATTACATATCGTAATTAACAGAATTTCTGAAGCATGGTAGCCATGGGGATGTTTATACCCCGCTATAAATAGCGGCGAGGTGAGAAAACAAAGCCTTACGCCTACTAGACAGAGTGCTCCGGGCACCACCTATCAAGCATATCGCATTTTCATGATTTTTACATAATATATCAATTTTACACACAAAAGAACTCCAGAAACGTGTTCCTCATGTTTTTTTATACACTAAAAACATAATGTCATCGCGATGAAAAAAAAGATAGACATCTTTGTAGGTGCAGTGCTATATTGGGCCCATGTACAGGTTTGTGTCAATGGAGCAAAAAGGATGTCTCAAATTCTTCCTGCAATTGGAAATATTAATGTAATTATTAGATATCGAACTAATTCATAATAAATGGTATGAAAATAAAGCCTGAAGGATCTTCTTTATTTCGGTATCATTCTAATTATCTTATCATTTCTCTAAGTTATTTGAATTTGCTAATTTGTAGAGCACCCCTCTGCACTTTGAGCCATTTTCCAACGCTTCCAGAATCAGCCGGAATTTAGACGTCTGTTCAATGTCTGACGCGCAGTAGTAGTGGGAACGTTCACCACAGGGGGCGTGGTCGTTAACGCACTACGCGCTACGCTTTGTGCGGTAAGGAAAGGGTTAAGCAGATATATAAGTTTGCTCAAGTAAGACATCACATTTTAAGAAAAGAAAAGGTATTAACAAATGCTGAGATGAACTAGGTAAATGTAGTGTAATGAAGATGAGCAGTCAAGTACATCAAATATGTGCTTCTAGTATGGTACCTTTTAAAAAGACAGTTTATCCAAATGGTGTATCATGAATGGACTAAGAGTTAATACTAAAAACTACTCCTGCTAAACTGAGGCAATGTCCACCCCTAACTCTGACGTTAAACAACGAGCTATTAGTGAATTGGTCAAATTATAAATATCTTGGGATCACCATTGATAGTGCTTTGCTATGGACTGGCCAGATAAACGAGATTACTAAAAGTGTGAGCCAGAAACCTTTCAAGTTTGGCAAGATCCGATTTAGTGTAACCACAGAAGCAGCCAATGCCATATACAAAGGCAGTGTCTTGCTGTACTTTGAATACTGCTCCTTGATAATTGATAGCATGAAAAAAGGGGATAGAGCAAAACTGAGTAAGCTGAACAACAGGGGTCTAAGAATTGTGACTAACCAATTCAACAGAATATCAGTCACTGAGATGCAACGTATGTGTGATGTAGAGAGTATTGAGCTTAGAAGGACAGTTCAACTTGCATCAATCATGTATAAATACAGAATGCATAATGAATGGATAAACGCCAACCGTAGGCCTACGAGGCTAGGAGATAAGATTACCTTTAGGATTGAGAACACGAGATGTTCCATCGTACTGGAAAGCCCAAACTTCCGTAGAGGGAGATTATGGAATGAACTGCCTTTATCCATTCAACAAAGGGATAATGTGGTTGACTTTAACAAGAAACTACAGACTCACCTGAAGAATAAGCTACCTAATGTCTAGGGACACAAATACTTTCACCTGTCATTCATCTTCTATTTCTGTTTTTGTCCTTACTTTTGTCCTCAAATTTTATATCTCGATGTAAATGGTATGCTTTATGTACTTCGTCACCGAAAATTGTATCAGAATAACTCAACTATGTGCTTGAGAGATGCAATAAATTCAACTAAAAAAAAGAAGAAAAAAAAAGTTTTCATCCCTGTTCTAGTTATCTTTCCGTCTTATTATTTTTAGACCCTTAGACTTGATAAAAAATATCATATTTACAGTGATTTATATCTCCATAGACTCTACCTAATTCCTGAATTTCATAATTTTCCGGCAAGTATTTCACCTACAAGAAACATTTTCTCGTTAAATCACCTACAATAGGCTGCAACATGTTGGATTTCATCGGGACCTCTCCGATTGGCGTTTTCAGTCGTAGCCGATCAGTATGCAATTGCGAGCTGTCGTTGACGGAATCGCTGTAATTCAGGAAATATTGCATGGTTATGGATAAATTGTCTTACCAGCATATATCGAACAATATTGTATATTCCTCAGGTACTAACAGCTCGGTCTCAAACCAAACTATAAATGGGATTATTAGAATTGAACGAAAATCATCAAATATGCCTATATGTCTAATAATTAAATCAAAAATTTCATAATTTTCTGTTGAGTATCTCACACGTGATAATGATTTTTCTTGTAGAATACACGACGATGCTCCCGATTTCTCTTCGACATTTAATTATAAGTAAATGTCGTAGATACCCTACCATACAGTTTTCATTGGGAACAAATCATAGAGGGCGATGTGTACCGCAAGGTCATCGTAGACAGCTGCACTGATCTTAGCTTACCTTCCGACGCTATTGTGATTTTTTATCGGGAGGTGCATCGTACGGCCTATCGTTGACAACTTTTTTAGCTCACCACTAAATCGGCTGTTATACTGGGAGCTAATATCTGTTATTACCCACCTAATACAGTCTCCATAGGAAAAGTATAGAGCGCCTGAAACTCACTACCCAGAGACTCCGGAAAAAAGTCCCATCCACAATAAGGCCAAATTATCATTTATTTCGAAAAACGTTTCTTTAGTATTCATTGAACATCTATTATTTATAATCAATCACAATGATAGCATTTACCATCAGAAATTACTGTCATAACACCTTGTGCATACTAAAAGCTCAGGAAAATCACGAACTATACATCTGGCCTAAGGCTACACCCAATTGCCACCATGCTTGACATTGCTGTGGCGTTTTGGCGTAATATGGAATTAGGCCAATATACATCTTGCACTAACCACATTATTGCATATAATAATTGACGACATTTGCTCGCTAATCGCTCGGATATTATTACGCATCAACTACTTGGAGACCACGGCCACTCGTACATAAAACCAGTCATTATTGCTTATTTATGCCTCGCCCTATCATTTATAGCCTTTATGATTCTCTATTTGCTTTCTTCTTGGCCTACATACAAATTTACACACAGGCCTTCACTTTCTCCACAACACATCCCTACAGACAACAACACCCATGCATCACACACGTCTCCTCAACGTGGCAATAGCTACACCTATACTCAATATGGATCAGATCCCGGGCACCCTCATGCTTCCCCTCCTCTGGTGGCTGACCGGACACCGGCTACCGCTGTCCGTGTATGCAGACCCGACCGGCCACTCCCACGTTCCCTTCTCCCCACCCGCCTACCTCTCTCGCCGTTCACCGCTCGCAGTGGGCGTTTAACAGTCTCATACGTCAATGACGTATCCGGTTGATACCTGCCTGCGGGTGGGACAAAGGCAAAGTGGTACGTGCCTACCTGTACCTACGTTCTCAGTCCTACACTGCCCCAGCTTCCTCCTCCTCATTCACTAAGGTGGGAATCCCTTCTATCTTCGCGATGCAGTAGAGGGAGTAGGGGGACACCGTCAGCTAGTTACTCGTATTGCCCGGCACATAATGACACAGATCTGCAGCCCTCCACTCACATAGCTTCTGTATATATCTATTTACCACCCACACAGTCCAACTTAACAATGCTGTCATTGTGATTCTGGTTTTATTATTTGAGCATGCCACTTGACCTTTGTCTATTTTGTACATTTCCTGGTAAATTGTGTAAATGTAATTGCATATCACTATATGGAGCTAACCTATTACATCCCTCTAATGTAATATGTTCACCATGGGAACTAGTTTCATGAATGTGGATATAGCCGATGGGTAACCACCATAGCCAGACATATAACACTTAGACAATTATGGTGTTATATGCCTATTCATAATGAAATGAAATGTAATATTCTGAAACCATATTTTGTCTCTATGGAAGCTGAAATTTGATTCTTATGGCAAGGCGTTCCTTCAAATATATGGGATATTGGTGGCATCCATTAGTACATATCCAGACGGTTACTTTGAGTTGTCACATGCCTATATTTTAGGAAAGAACAATCTGTTCATGTTTTTCTTCTATTTTGGGCAGCCATTTCTAAGTTTGGTCTGTCACTCACATTCACCACGCTTATCCGAAGCTGGACCCAGACAATACGAAAGATCAGGAAAAATGTACTAGAAACAGTTATCAAAACTTAGTACCCCATAAATATTATTGGGCGGATGAATTGACTCTACTATTTCTATTTCAGTACATTCTTCCTGTACCACATAGTTCTTCTCCGATAAGGACCACAAAGCCCTCAGATCTTCCTTTCGAGATACAACTATACAGATATAGTTTTGAGGAGTAATGGTAAGATTCATTTCTAAAATTGGTTTGTCTTATTGCTATATTTAAGAATTTGTAAGGGATGAGGGATAGTTTCTCAATTCTTGAATTTAACCAATTCCCTGCTTCACAACAATGATAGAAAACCAAATGTTCTCTAAATCAATATCACTACCGTCCTTAAGTTAATGACTACATTCAATGAATGCTTCACAACACGAATAGAGAACCATATATGCCCTCTAGATTATTATCCTCATCCTTTATATTACCACGTACATCTCAGGTCCGAGTGTACACTTGCCGTTGCACAATTTCGTGTCCTGTGTGACCTTTGACGTCGCCATGGAGAGAGTCTGTGTTCCCCAGGATCAGAGCGTCCTCAGTCTGAGGACGGTCCGGGGCCTCAATTACGGCCAAATCAGGCCGAGCGGGAGCCGGTTCCCACAGTGACCTTTAGCGGCGTGTGCAGGGATGTGTGTGAGGGTGAGCTAAGGGTGGGAGGGGATGGGGGAAGAGGGGATGGGGGTCTACAACAGGGTCGGGGTTGTGGGGGCACTCCGCAATAAGAAAGTTCACCAATTAATCTGCAGGGCTGGCCCGGCACCCGCCACCTCTATCAGCTTGTAATCTCAAGTGGTCCCTAATACATTTCGGTCCAGAGGGATTACTGCCTGGCTAAGATGTAAAGTCTAGACGAAGACGGAAGCCGGCGGTGATCCGCTCCCGCCACATCCACTTCCACTGAACAAGCAATAACTCGGTTTTTATAATTGCACAAAGGTTAGTAGTCCACCAGGCGGCAGTGGTGACGCCACGGCCGCCGGACACGGAATTGGATTACTAATGATTTTTAGTCAAAAGTGGAAGGCACACGGCAGCGACGACTGCGAGTTAGCATCGGAATATTCGACTACACACACACTGGCCGATCAATAGGGGGTACTGATACTGAGCTGGCCAGGGCGCTGGGAGTTTGGTCTACAGACACAGTTGGGGCTTGTGATACCAGGGTAGACCATCTATCGCAAAGGTGACTGACCAAGAAGATAATCGTCCATTGTGGAGGACCACCGACTTAGAAGAGACTAAATAGTCCACCAAAGAGCAACCAGAAGGGAAAACTAAATGCACTAAGGAAGATACCTGACTGGCATCTGAGTAATCCATCCGAGAATGAAAATTAGCTGACCGTGTGGAGAATTTCTTTTTACAATATATATATTATATATGAATGAGGCAATTATAATAATAATTGACCAGTGTCGCATATTGGATATATATAATTGTTCTTCGGTGGATTGTTCACATGTGTGTTAATAAAGGCTAAATGAGCGAATATTTTGAGAATTTTTCCTGTTTCTGGATTAATAAACTGAGTTCTATAACAAAAATAAAGAATTGACCAATTCAGTGTACAGCATGCATGATCAAACTTAACTGGGACAAGCAGAAGGGAATAATCTAATAAGGAGAAACATCGAACAGCAAGGTTGCTATCATAGGTGATGGCCGTTATACTTTAAATTGCCTTTAATAGTCGACCGTTTCCACAGAGACTCCTGTTGACTAACCCTACAATTTTTGGTGGGGACGCCTCTAAATGACCACATCGATTTGTCCGGATCAACTTGCCCACCGTACGTCTTTCACTCTGCAATGGAGACTGCACCCGCAGCAGTTGTTCTCCATCTGGTATAAGTAGCCTGTTAGAGTGTCTACTCTACCCTAAAAGTGGCTGTAAGGAAAGTGGCAATTTCACCTTGGAGGTGGATTAGCTAAGTTTCAGGACACTGCCCCTGAACTATGTACGTAATTCTTAAACTCAGGAGGTGGAAGGCCTGGCACTGACACTGGTATCCATTCGTTGGAAAAATTACATATCAAATCGACGTGGTTTCACTCCAGGCTCCTATCTCCTCGCGTGCTCCAGTTATTACAGTGGCACTGAATGTCATTCATCAAGTTGGCTGGTACCTACCTAGGTTCACTGTGCTAACTACCTACATGCATAAACAGATCAACCAACGAATCAATCATAGGATGGAGGGTTGGCCCTGAATCTGTCAATGGACCTAAACTGTTCAACCTAAGTCTAATGGATTTCATATGTTATCATATACCTGTGTTAGTATATCATACACATACCAGCCTCTTAGATCCATGTCGTATTTATACCCGTACGTGATGTAGGTGGCTTACGGGTTAAGTGATCACGTGACTAAAATAATGGAAACCAAAGGGCCCCCGCCATCGGCGTACCGATGATGAATCGCTAAAACAAGAACAAACGCAATCTACCAAAAATACATGCTCAAAAAATGATTTGAATGTAAAAGACATACATTTCAGTGGCAAATATGGTAACTTTATAGCTATTTGTAAGTCAAAAATTCAAAAATGCACATAGTTACAAATCACTTAACATGACGTGGGCGCCACCTATAAAAAAGACCGACTGCCGAGTATCGTCCTTTAGGTCATGACGCTGTACATGACAACTCGCATAGCAACCTGCATAGCAACCTGCATAGCAAAGCATGTCAAGTATCAGTACATACTCACCAGACAAGGTCTGAGAAGCCAATCAATGAGCATAAATCAAAGGTGAAATATCCCCATTTTAAGGTATATAACATTATCCTACCCCTAATAAAAAACGCCATAGGTTTAATATTGACTCAATGTATTTGACATAGCGTTGGATAAAGTGTTATTTATGCACCGAGGTGAATAAAAAACGGACCAATCAGGGACGAGATAACGAAAGTAGATCCGGCAGCATTGAAAACTACTAACATGGATAATAACAAATATTCTCTGTATATCGGTGAGATGGGGTAGGATAGATATGAAACCGAACTTGAGTTAGCCTTGTCAATGTTTATACCACTCTGGTCAGGTCTGCTACTCACTAAACTCGGCTAACGCCTCGTGTAGTAATACACAACCTGCCCATCGTGGCATAAACATTGACAAGGCTAACTCTCGTTTGGTTTCTACTAAATATCAAAACAGGAACTGTGTCTGTACGTGATAAACACTTGGTAAATTGACGATAAAATGAACCTCTGCCTCCGGCATCGGTCCATTTTATCGTCAATTTTACCGCGTATTTACCACATACGGACACAGTAACCCTGTTTCCGTATAGACCGTACAGGTATAACCTGGGGCCAAGTAAGGCCCTAGATATCGGATCAGATTGTGAATCCTCTAATTGCTCCTCCGTTGATAAGGGAGGGCGTCCTCACCTACCTACCCTCTTCCGAAAGATATCTGCCAACTACAAAGACGCCGAGGTGTGCCATTAGCGCTGTTTCCAGAGATTGTTATTCAAAGTAGAACACATTGCTATTTATGATTAGTGTTTTCTTGGCAGTGAGGATGAAACCTACCGTAAATGAACATATTTGTTCCTTAATGATACTACCAAATCGCCAGGTACAGGTACTGCATTATTTTGAATTTGATTGAGAATACCATAACCAGGAGGGACACATATCGAGCAGATGAATAGTATTATCGAACCAAAACTTTGACTACACCATTGTCTTTAACAAGAGAGATATGGGGAAAAAGTATTTATGAGGAAATTCAAGCCGATCCTCTCTTTATTCATAACCAAGCGATGAATATCCTGGCCTGCTTCTGGAGCACCCTCCCCATACGCCAGTTACCATAGATACAGGTTACCATGCGCGCCTTACTAATCCCCAAGGGAGCTTTCCATCTTTATTCTCAATATATAGATCAAGGAAGGCCCGAACAGAATCTTTCTATGCTATACCTTATCTAAAGATTTACTTGGTGAAAAATGGGAGCCATAAAATGTATTAGGGATGGGCGTCTGGTGTGTAGGTCTGAGTGGAAGCGTTGGGCAATACTAGCTGTCCTGTCTGGGTAGGATGTTGGTATAGTTGTGCATATCTCTGTATGTAGGATGTCTGTAAGTGTGTATATATGTAGACCTGATATTTGTCCAATGAAGTGCTCACTGAATCAAGATGAGGTCACTCTTTCATAGAAGACATAATAAATTGGTTTTCAACCCGTCAACACAACGTTTACTACAGTGTAATGATAGTAAGGGTATGCATCAATCTACTCGCTAGTTACCATAAAATATATGAATAGATTTGATTTTTAGCATTACTCCTCTATGATTCCGTATATTCTGTGTAAGGATGGAAGTAGCTGTCCCCCCTAGTGATCTGTATATAGATAAACAGAATTCACAGATCTATGATTCCAAGGTATACGGCTGGGTGAGCTGGGTTAGGAATAGCGGACTTTATGGTATGACATGTAGCTTACTGATTTACTAGAGTAGGTGCTGCAAGAACCTGCTCTGTTTACTTCAATCCTGAAATTTTCCCGGTACTACTGGTCAGAGCAGGAAATGCATTCACGATATCACTTAAGATATTCATTTCTAACTTTCCGTTGATGCTGCTACGATTAACTAGGACTACGAAAGACTTTCTTCTCTGTTTGTGTGCTGATGCGGAACTCTGGTATCCTTTTTATTCTGTTTTTGTTTACTGATTGATTTATGATCAAATAATATAAAAATTAGGCAATGTGATTTTGACTTTATCATCCATCGTATATAAGGTCCCAATTGAAAATGTGTGGAGACTCAGTAAACCACGACCCCTTATATAAAACCTGTCAGATACCATAACTGTGGCTTTCGGATTCAAATTCATGGTGTAGGGCATTCGAAACCATGGTATAGGGGGAAATAGTCCCTTTGTGCTGCAGAACAAAGAAATAGTCTTTTAACGTATTCAAAAAGATGGATAATGAATACAACAAACCATGATTTATTCACAGGCGGCTCTGTAAACCACTCGAGGTTGACGTCGTAATACACTCCCTAGGAATTGTCTATGACTACTCGTCTAGTGGTTTACGGCCACCTGTCCGCAAAACCATCAATTATTGGCGATCTATTTCATATCTGACTATGTGATACTTATGACGAGTAGATGACAACTGTTTGATGTTTGGGCTATAATTACTTAGATGATCCTTTGACTCGCACAGGCTATCAGATCAAAGCCTTCAGACCTTACCCCACACGAGACCAGAACCTGTGCAATCTGCTGTTGCTTCTCTGACGTAGATACAGGTCTCTGTCTGTCTACTTGCCAGAAATAACCGGACGTGGCCTCCGGGACCCTCTACCGGATATCCGGGCTCCTTATGTAAAGGGTAAATAGTCTCTCGACATTATGTGACCGTGATGACGTGCTTCACCCTGCCCAGTCAAGGCATCAGATACACCTGACCACCCCTTTATCACGAAACATGTCCAGTTGAAGTATTTTAGTGTATAGTTGTGTTTACGTTTTGGAATGAACTTTGTCTTAAAAAGAATCATGTTGCAATAGGGTAAACCGCCAAAGCATCCTACAGGTAGCTCAAATCTTTAGATCAAATCACACTTTTTTTCAGATGATAAAAAAATTCAACTCAACGGTAAGTGTTTACTGCCAACAAATATGCGCAGCCACAACCAGACACAAGAAATGCATTTATGCCAACGTGTCGGAGCACATGTTTTTCTTGCAGCTGAGTCTTTTTTTTTCGAGAAGGGAGAATTGGAGGGATAGTAGAGTTGCTTTTAGTTCCCGACGTCTGTCGCGAAAACGGTTGAGTACTTGCTGCCTTGTCAGGATTCCCGAGAAAGCCTCGTGAAATCTCGGCTGGTCACGAGATCCCTCGGACATCAGCGTGGCTCGCTCCTCAACGTGAGGGACGTGAGGGATCAGTTTGTAGCGTGCAGCGACGTTACACTAGGAACCACCACTGTCACGTGGGCAACCACCGGTTGTCGTCCGTCACACTAAACAATCAATGACCGGTGGGTTAACCATCAGATAACTGGGCCTGATTCAGACAACGGGCGAGGTAAAGATAACCCTTCGAGTCAGGAAAATGTCTGCAGGTACCTCAACAGATACATTTCGAAAATCTAGAAGGGCATCGGCGCTATGAATCAGGAGGATCCCGTGATATTTTTTTTTATTTAAAGGGAGAGTTTCCACCTAGCCACTGCACTGCTTCTGGTAAGTGACGTCAACGGACATAAAAACGTTGCCAATGTTGTGCACAATAGCTTTACTTTGGAAATATGAAACCTGCTACAAATAATAAAAAAATACTCCATGTAGAGTTTAGGTATTATTCCCAAGTGACTGTGGCACAAAATAAACAACACTTACGAGAAACATGATATCTTATACTTGAAACTCGGCCATAAGAACAAATGCCATGGAAATGAAATTTGCTCACTAATAAAGTAACTTGCGTTTTGTATCTCCATGTTGTGTAAAATTAAACCAAACTCAGTTGTAAGTGGAGATTACCGTAATACAAAGAAAACGTGATTATTAGGATCTGGGACGAGGCCTTTAAATACAAATAAAAATTGATTAATGTATGGTCAAATTTAGTGTTCTCAGAAAAGTCGTAATATCGATAATGATTTATTTTGTTACCTGGAACTGTCATCACAATTTTCAACGAACATATTTTGCCTGTTTAACAAATGGGGGAGAACTAGTGTGCACCAAATCTACATATGTATGTATCTAGGGGTCAGCCTAGATGGGTCCCTATTCTTTGGACCGCATGTCAAGCAAATAAATAAATCTTCAAGAAGTGATATAAAGTTTGAATTTAAGGTACAAAGGGAACTGGGCTTAAGGTAAGCATGTACCCGGGCGTACATGGGACTGCTACCTGATGTACAAAGACTTGATACAACTGCTAGTTTCAGGAGAGCTACTCACAAGAAGCGAATAATCTTTCATGGTGTGTTAATGAAGAATATTCTGGTGTATAATTGTCGTCTTATTGTATACATATACATATACATATATATATATATATATATATATATATAAAGTTGGTTATGCTGTTGTTGTCTAGTTTCACTGATCTGTCCTTTGGTTTGCGATATACAGAGCGATCCTATCACATTTCAAAAGGAATAACTGGGCCAACCCTGGTTTTGAACAAAAACCTCTAGAAAATAAAGGAAATAAAAAGGAATTTTTGAATTGATGTCCATTTATCAAAATCATTTTCTATACGTTCACTTGATTGTACTAAACCACAAATATTCTAATCTGGGGAATAGCCATGCATCATTGGAATTAATGAATACCATTCTGAAGTAATACCTCGATTAGAACGATACGCATTCAGTCCATATATCAGTGAATCATAAGATGTGCTGAAATATATCCAAATATGTGCTGAGACCTTGCAGAAACGGTCTACCATACGCTGTCATCATTTCCTGAGTGGTACCTAAACCCAGGCTTCAAACATAGGTCCTCCAATTGTTGGTCCACCAATAAGTCTTCACGTGCTTCATAACTTCCTGGTTGGTAACTTGAGATGGGTTGTATCCCAAACTGGATATTCGTGATACCAGGTAATTATCATGATAGGTCTCGGACCTCTGACTCTGTCCTCCGCCCCCCTAACTAAAGGCCAAGTATGGTCAGCCACCCTCTCCCTCTCTCACCTCCCCGAGGCCCACGGTCACTGAGTAGCTCGTGAATAAGTGAGCAGCTCCCGCCCCGTTCCCCTGCTCGCCCAACGGGAAGGGACGAGCAGTGCCTGTGATGCGGACAGATTCACGCCCATGATGAAAGTTTTAAAAGTTAGCCGGCCCATCGTGTTCGCCTGATCCGTCCTGACGGCCGTCGCCCCGCGCCGTCTGCATTATGCAGCCGGTGTAAACCGCGACGGGTCTGCCGGGTACGACCTGTGGGTGGATGGCACTGTTAAGGCGAGGGGTAGGCAGTTCTTGAGGAAATGTAACTGAAAGTGTAGATCCAGATAACCTCGTGAGGGTTAAACATGAGTGGTACCCAGACGGACTCCTAAAATATACCGTGAGGGTTTTGAAAAGTCGAGTGAGGTCTTGCCAGCGGCACATCGCATTTCAAAGCGAGAGGCCGGCAACAGCGAGCGGCACTTTGAATCAAAGCGGCAGCAAAACCGTTACCAATACCCAATAGTGAGCAGCACCTCACCTCGACAGCGACACTTCAAGTGCAGTTGTTTAGCTCTCGCTTCGGCGGTGAGTACTCTCGTTTAGCACCCTCCCGACTTTTGAAACAGCTCCTAGAAAGGGTCCATAGAACGAAGGATTAGAAGGACTATATATAAGGGACCGTTTAAAGCAATTGCACCCCGAGGAGGTTCTATGAGGGTCACCAGATGGTATGAGCATGCAAAGTTGCCCCCCAGAAATCCTCCTTCAGACTAAAAGATGTCTCACCTAATATTTGTAAGCGATCTAAAATTATCGAAATTGTCAATGTATTTTCCATATGAACATATTTCAATTTGATTTTTAAATCACAGGAATATTGTCAAATTCAATGGTATAATTGTTGTACAGACTTGTGGTTTTCTAATACCTGATTGAAAGTGAAGATATCAAATGTAACAGAACAAAGGAAATACATCGTCAAACAGATTCTAATATCCTTTAGCCATACCTAAAACTAAATGATTCGTGTGAGTAGTATAGAAAATCGTGTGAGTAGTATAGAAAATCCACTTGGACTCTGGTTCACTGAGATTCAGAACCAACATTGAATGTGATATATTAGTGGATGCATTGCCAGGATATCTATAAGAGCAGTAAAGTAGTTTTGATAATAATTCTAATAAGCTCAAGTGATTGTGGCGACAATTGACACAGCAGGAGATCGACCAACTTATTGAGTAAGGAGACATCATTATAAACAAGCGATCTTGGGTAAATACAGAAGGTACAACATTTATTTTGCCGGACAAATCAATTTACACATAATGTAAATATAACGATGGAGGCACGTGGATATATAATTTTATTTCTTTTGTTTTTGTATTTTGATATCTATTCACTTGATATCTATCATTTATTTCTCTTTATCAGTCAACCTCTCAGTATATACTTGATATTTCTGCCACCAGCGACCAGACGTGAATGTGTATGTGAAATCGCTTTTAGTACTGTATTTGTAATGACGAACTGAGAAAAGCAACTTAGATCTAGCCTACAGGAATGAAATGATACTCGACCATTATGTGATTTTCAGAATAAAGATTTGAGACCGCGGTACAAACAGACTAAGATTTGACATCATTTTGAAAATCATCTGAAGGCTGTAATATATCAAGATCTAATAACACAAAGGTTAAACAAAATAACAATAGTTGTACGGGGGTAGACGGCAATAATGGATTTCATTGAGACCTCTCTGACAGGTCAAAACCGCCAATCTGAGAATGCGATAATAATCACAACATAAAGGTCCTATTGGTGAGTGAAATGTTTTATTCTTCTCTGGCTGAGTCAATGTTGGAGTGGATGAATGAGGTAGGATTGTTTCTCGTTAAACTTGAATACCTTTTTTGTATATCGTTCAGTTACATCGAGTCAGTCCATGTCTAAAAGATCCGACCACACTCTGGTGCATTTATATATATATATATATATATATGGCCCCCTCAGAGTTCACGCTGCAGATTAATATAAACGTTAAACTTTACAAGAGATCTTAATCTGTAGACCCAAACAAGGATCGGGTACCGAACATTATTGATTGAAATAAATGACTTTTTAATTGTTATTTGGATTGGGCATTTTGGTACAGACTTTTACTGAGGTAAAAGGTTTCTGGTAAATGAATATATAGATTTAATTGTTTGCGATCTGGCAACTAACAAGACAAAATTACATTTGCTGGATATACCATTCCGAAGAGGCGATATAAGCATCTGACCCCTGCTCAGGCTGGGGAATGATGAAACTGTGGAGGTTGAATATCGTAGCTCTTGTGGCCATAATAGCTTAATATCAGGAAAGTGCCTTTAAAATAATCCATTCACAGAACCCCTAAGAATTCACGCTGTAGATTACATATAAACGCTAAACCCACGGAAATGTTTCTTCCTTGAATCATAAAACCACGAAAGATTACAGACAACCATGTATGTTTTTTCTTTAAATCATCCTTTCGTAATATTGCATTGCTATGCACTTGTATAGTCTTACAACTATAGCACGGCCAGGAGTGAATCATACCCGACCTTGATATATCAGGAGACTTCCAGCGATGAGTGCCGAGTGTTAATATCGAGGACGGTATACAAGGGACGGAACACGAGGTCTGGAGTAAGAACGGATGAAGCTGGACATTGATCTGGTTCCATCGTTTGTCCCCACTTCGATAAATCCATCTACACAAGATGCATTCGAGTCACAGTTCTTGATAACCGGCTGATAAGCCCATCACGTGTACTGTGCCTCACAAAGAATCGGTTTGACACTATTGCCTTCTCCACCGCCCAAGATGTTTCTTCAGAAGTGGATACGCAGGGTGGAAGGCATAGGGGGAAGCGTTGTTGTTGTCGTCGGGGACGTGGGTCATTCATTAGTGGGTGTTGACGTCGATTGTAGTGTCTATACAGCACAGGAGGACATGAGAATGATGGCTCCCCCTTTCCCCGCACACACCTCCACCACCCGGATCTCACACCTCCCCACCAGCACAAATGTCTTTTCGTGGTCGTCGTTGCTACAGGAGGTCGGACGGGGTCTCTGGGCGGCCCTCTATTGGTCGAGTGTCAGGGCGAGGGTCATATTTCACGGCCCGGGCTTGCCACCCGCCTCGCCCCGTTCACCTCACAGGACCAGAGGTGATGAATGTGCCCGTTACCGATAGCATCAGAGTAAACGCCGCCGGCGCCGGGTCAGTGGACAGAGGTGCGTGGTCAGGCCCCCTGCTCCGCTCCCCTTCTCACCTTCCCTGTATGCGCGGGCATCGCGTGTCCGTACCCTGTAATTGTCACCCCGCAAAGTGCACCCCCGCTCCCGATTCCTAGCGGGGGCCGCCTGAACTAGCCGGCGCCTAGTCGCCAAGGCCGCTGGCCAAGACGCCTGCCTGAGAACTACAACTTTGGGGGCGGGGATAGTGTTTTTGTCTACTCGAATCGATCGAGTATCGATCAGCCAAAAGTTGGCGTTCCTACACGGGTACACGCCCGCCAGCCCACCCTGGCCTCCCCCGCCCCACGCCCGACCACAACTCCTACTCACCCTCACCTCCGCCGACAGCCTGCCGCCATAGACAAGGAAACGCTCTCGCACGACCAGTTCCGGTAGCCTGCTTCCTGTCCGTTGCACGACGGGAGGGGCGTGCGGCGCGCCAGCTGGTGGGAGAGGCGCGTGTAATTGAGGCGGCGACATTGTGATTAAGCGACAGCGAGATCACGCAGATTGCCACAAGTGAGGTGAAGTCATGGATCATCATGGTGGCCGGGCGACCAGGGTTATTCACGGAGAACCATCCATCTTCAGTGTCTAGCCTAGTTATGGGTGACGTTGAGACATTAACACTACCCCACCCCACACGTATACACCTTATAATTATAATAGAAACGCCCATGTCCACCTTCCTCTAGTGACCATAAGATATACATGTATCTAAATACTGTTATCATACAACAGGGAAAGCGCGCAAGATGGTGGCACATGTATGCAGTCATCACTAGTACAACTTTTATGTGTGGCTGCAACGAAAATAATATTTCCTCGTGGCATGTCCTTCACTTGCATGCCTCGACCAATCTACTCTCATCGAATAAGTACATCTGGAATCTATGGTCTCTCCCTCACTTTTACTTTGGAAAGAAACTTATTTCATACCAAGGAATTCCTACTGTACGCTAATACGATAACGTAATGTCTCATGGTTATGAATAACATGACAAGCGAGAAAGTTACTTTTAAACATCTTCCCTTTGAATGTTATACTCCCCTAGATATGCTTCTGTTTGCTATATGGAAAGGTTCAACGTTTAATCAGTGTTTAATCAGGAAGATTATGTTGCTGAACCATTTATAAACATGTTCATTGGAAGCTATTTTCTGTAATTTCAAAATTGAAAATTCCACAAATTTCAAAATTTTTAAGAAATCCACTGCCATCGTACTCAGAATCGGAGGACTATAATGATAAGTTAAGTGCTCGCCTGTGTTTCCGTCCATGTAGTGTGATTATTGAACCTTCCAGTTGTCATGTAGCTCGATGTATATGTAGACTTGACAATGAGACTAATTGTTAAGTCGTATGAAAGGTTGAAAATGCGTACGTTAGCCACTCCTTGATGTATAACACATATTCGTGATTTCCATGCGATTGTCAATATCTTTAGGCTGCTTATTAAAATACCTAAGTTAATTGACGTTTCCAACTTGTCTAAATAACGGTCGAATATTATCCATGTTGTGCAAGCTTCAGATGCCATAGTTTACACTATCGGTCCACTACCGGCAGTTGCATTGCAATCCAAACATGGCAGATAGCCCTCCCCTTTGTTATGAAAGGCTTACAGCTAAATAAATATAATTTCTCCTCTTTCAATATGTTCTATGGAATGCATTTTTGATGAAGCAATTAGCAGAAATAATAATATTGTCCTTGCCTACCAAATACTACAAATGGCACAATAGCGTTTCTTTGATGATCGCAATCAAATGTCTGTTTAGTAATATCATTTACTTCTTCACCAAAGTATATTCCCTCTCCGTACCCGTTTATCCCATATTCATTGACCTAAAAGACCTTTAGATAAATGAAATGTAAATATAGCTTATCCGACAGATAACGCACATGTATGTACCCCTGTTCCTTTTAGGTAAGGCCTTGTAAGACTATCTATTATAGGTTTACTATCTACTTATTGATATTTCATATATGAGTAGTAAACCTAAAAGAATAAGACAAAGCGCCATGTTTAGTGCCATAGAATCAATTGTGAGTTTCCATTTTGTCTGCAGAAACACACACACACACACATATATATATATATATATATATATATATATATATATATATATATATATACATTTATACTTCATTGTACGTTCCATTAAGATTTTATACAGGCTCCCACAATCTTGTTACATTGTGTAACTCGTTATAGACGAATAGAAGTAGTTTAGATATGCAGTTAACCCTTTGGCGCCGGGTGATGCCTTAAGGCATCGCCGCCCGTGGCATCCCGTGGCCGGATGGCATCGCCGTGTGTGGCCGGATGATGCCTTAAGACATCATTTTCTAAGACTTGCAAAATCATAGATTATGTGTAATAACTTTGTAAATAATTGATCAATAATGATGAAATTTTCACAGGATGTTGATATAACATTAGCCTTACGATTTTGAAATACTCATAAAATAATATTAAAGACCACGTGTTTTATCACGTGATCAAAAGTGAAATTATCATAATTGGCCTGAAAAGACCCCGTCCCCTGGTGGTATGTACTAACACCCTACCCGGCCTTACAGACATTGCTTTGTCAGAGGTGCCCGGCGTGAAAGGGTTAAAAAGACCTTGTGGTAACTGAATAATCCGATTTGTTTGATTTCCTAGTTGAAATTGTTACAAACTCCTACCGCTTATTATTCCATTCAATGTGACCCCATGTCAAATAACACACAAAGTTAAAGAACAGGTAGTCTGTACTTAAAAAAATAGTGAATACTTAACCCGTAATTTTATTCTATACCGTAAACAAAAAATGGGGAATGCATCTGTATTTCCCAATCCAAATTCTAAGTTCAGTCTGGCTGCTCCGCTGTCTGTTCATAAATGATAAATTAAGCCATTCTATCATCATCACAAGTGAAGGTTCGCACAATGTTTTAGAAGGCACAATCCGTATACAAAGCACTCCGACAACCACGCAACTGTACAATGAACACCAGGTGCAATTATAACGATAGCAATGAATCTGAATAATGCCTGCGAATAAAACACAAGACATTTCTTTGAAAACAGAATAGAAACGGCCTGTGTGAATAATTCCAGATATCTAGCTAGGACCATTCTTTGATTCATACTTCCTCCTTGTCGCAGCCTCTACCCGTCTCAACACGGTAAAAGTGGTTGAAATTAGACACGATAGGTGGCGTGGGAAGCGCAATAACAAGAAGCCCGGTGATGAAGCAGACGACACCGACGAGTCTTCCCGGCGTGCTGACCGGATACACGTCACCGTAACCCACGGTCGTCATGGTGGCCACCGCCCACCAGATGCCCTCCGGAATGGAGCGGATGCTGGCGTCCATGCGGTCGGCCTCCATCACATAAACGGCCACGGCCATGATGACACAGGCAATAGCGATGAGGAAGAGAAATAAGCGCAACTCCCTGAGACTCGTCCGTATACAGAGCACGAAGATCTGCAGCGCTTTTAAGTGTTTAGTTAGCTTGAAGATGCGTAAGACACGCAACATGCGAAAGATAAGCACACTAGCGCTACGTCGTGCGATGTAGCAGCTTTTAGTCAGCAGGATCGCCACCAGCACGAGGGCGTACGGAATCACAGTGATGATATCCACCTGGTTGAGCTTATTGCACAGGAAAGCGCCACGGTGCGGGCAGCAGGCGAAGCGCACGATCAGCTCCAAGGTGAACCAGACCACGCATGCGTTCTCGATGAGGAAGAAGATGTTGGTGAGGTTGGGGACCTCATGCCAGCTGATATCACCAGTCAGAATGTCCTGGTAGGAGACGTTACGGCAGTGGTAGGTAGTGAATCGGGGCATGGTCTCCGCACAGAAACTGGCCACCGACAGGCAGATCACAGCGATGGATATAACAGCAAAGACCTGCGCCATTGGTGACGACCTCGGGTATTCTAGTAACAACCAGAGTTTCCGCCTCACACGGCCCTGTGGTACGATGGGTGTTTTCTCCATGAGGAAACCCTCCTTGGCCATGTAGGTGTCGACGATGTGCGAGCCTAGCTCGTAGTATTGTAGCTCCTCCACAAAGGTGAAGAGCGGCACCATCATGGGTCGGTGCAGCAGCCCCGTCTGGTAGAACTGGAAGACAGCCTCGAAGGACGGCACATGCCGGTCCAGGTAGAACTCCTTCCGCTCCTCGTCCCACAGGCGGCTCCGCTTGGCCGGGTCGCCGAGGAGGGAGTCCGGGAAGCGGTTGAGGGTCGAGGCGTAGGTCTCCACCACCGTGCCACTGACGTTGAACCGGACACGCGACTGACTGACCACAGAGTCGTTGTCAACGTTGTCGTCCGCCGTCCACAACACTGTCGTCTCCTCCTCCGCTGCCTTGGAGCCCGTGGAGGACAGGCGTGAGATGCGGGAGGCGCGCCGTTGAGTTGACGCCTGCGGCCGATGTTCAAGCTTGTCCTGCCGCGAGGCAAGCTCCGGACCGGAGCCCGGGCAGTAGACATTGATCGATTCACGCCGAAGTCGGGCATATTTCTGGTCGGGCCTCGACAACATTCGCGCTTGAACCTAAGGTGTACCTAAAAGCAAGAGGAATCAGGGATTATTCATAGACATACTGAGCACTGAAGGTGATCATGAAGAAGTGAACAGCTGAATCAAAAGTTCTGATCACATGTAAGTTAGAAAAGAAACCTGAGAACTTGAAACGGATGTAATCTGAATGGGTTGCCCTCCCCTTTTCTTTATACAAATGTTTATGCTTCCCTTTTTTCCATTTCTATTTTTGGATGATTGAGAACAAATTTATCCCCTCTGCCTCCCATATGTCTTGTCTCCCCCTGTGTTTGTCTTATTAGTTATCCTTAAGATTGATACTTCTGAATTTTTTTGTAACCACATTGACAATGTACTCTACCTCATCTAAACAGCTGAAATCATTTAGTTCTGTAACACCCATGCTCAATAATGTATTTAGTTTGGTGAAGGATCTAAGTATCCATAAAATGATAAGCAGCGATGATTTCATCATAACTCTTTATTGTTTGCACTGGAATGTGGCAATTGTTACTATCTGTTCCTCCTTTAACGTCTTGTCAGGATATCTCATTGTAACTGTATCCTTTTTTATGTCAATAAACACTGATCTAATAAAGAATAAAAAAGTTGTAATCATTGTGGATAGCATGAAGCGTTCGTTGGAGTCCTGTCAATATTGTATTGGAAGAGCGATTGAGTAAATCGAAATCAATAAAGACGTTTAAAAAAAGAAAAAAGAGAGCTTCCGCTCGACGAGCAGACTGTACCTCTTCATTGAAATTTAATCATAGAATGTTGTTGGTGAATCTGCATGGGTTTTGCTGACAAATTTTAGTAGTCGAAGAAATGTAGTTTGGAATAGTGCGGCGAGTCATCGCGATAGATTTTTCATTAAATCACTGTGAAAGCAGGAAGGTAACAGGTTTGTGTTTTTTTACCTAAACAATTCTGATGTTCAATCTATTACAGGAATCATAGACATAACACAGGTTTATCATATATACCTACAGATAGGCCGAAGCCTCAGCTTTCTAGGAATGTTTTAATTGTAAAAATCGGCCGTTTATTTATGACAAAAGAACAATTTATATTTTCATTATCATAGTGGTATTCGGCGCTTGCTGCAGTTTTGGCTTCACTCTAACATCGCTCGCCTCGTTCGGGATTGGGGAAATTTCGTTGGTGTGCGGCTGGTACTTTATCAAATGCATAGAACCAGCGAAACCCGTTACCACGGCGATCGCCGGGCCACGCTTATGTGCAAGAGGTGAATGTTAACCCTATCACGCCGGGTGCCCACAGCAATAGCACAGGTATGGAGTCGGGTACTAGTGCCAGTGAATAGCGCTATAGGCCGGAATTAGGGGCCTAATTGTGATAATGATCACAGCATCATGTGACATGACAAGTGATCCTAAATACTATTCTTCATTTTGCATAGAAATATTAGATATGATGTTATACCTACATCCTGTAAACGTTTCATGTTTACTGAGCAAATATTTCCAATTTCCAATTTAAGAGACATAACGTAAGATGCAAGGGACTGATGCAATAACTTCTCGCTTGGTCGCAAAAGAGTTAAGGGGACATGATGAATGATAAACGGGCTACGAATATGAAGTGTATATCGAACAGTCGGATATTGGAGTTTTTATTGGTACTCGGCAAACAGTGAAGTTAATGGTGGGAAAGTTATAGGGAAGCATTTAGAGAAAGGCAGGCGACTGAGAACTGGTAGGATTTGGTGAGTTGTTGGATATATGGTCACAGATGAAACGGGAAGCGTATTGCAGATCAATAAGGGGGCATTGCATGTGAGCGATTCAAGAGCAGGTGGTGGATGGATGTTAGCTTTAGAGTATATGCAGCAGGCGATAATTTGTTTCTCCACGATTAACGTTGTCCAGCTTTGGGTGTTTTTTCGAGGCAGGTTATTCCTCATTTCCGGTCAGGCTCAGGCCATCGTGACAACACTGTTTGGTCCATTTGTGACAACATTCATTGGTTTCAAACAGATTCCAATCTGGAAATCCATGTTAGTTTAGAATGGATGCGTACAACTTGTCAATATGTATAAACACAAGGTCCGATGTACACACTCAGGTAGAATAAAGTATCTAGAAAAGACCGTCAACCTGGTGATGCGGTGTTTCCACCTGCCGGCAAAAAACTCACCGATGATTTTGACGTTGTACAAAAGTCAGGAATACTGGAGAACTAGACCCGTTAGAAGAACTCGCCTCCTATAAAACTCGATCAGTTTTTGATCTTCCTAACTCAAGCATCTTATACAACTGTGAATAAATGCTACACTTAGTAGTAAATCTGTTATTTTGGCCTAAAATTTGGTCATCTTTAGGGCAGAAAACAGAAATCCTCTCCTAATTGGGAGTCGGCATACAAAGGATGTAGGTTGTTATCTCAATGATAACAGGTTAGACGACGTATGTACGGCTCGTGCAGGGGACAGTTATCAAAGTTTCACTGGGTGTGGAATTTCGCCGTGGGGTCAATTCTACGTGATGAGATCTACTCGAGATGTAACACAGTTAACAAGTTTCCTCAACTGCCTTCAGGCCTTCTCTCACTTTTGCTCTTTTAGCTGATACGTGACCACCCAGAGGTTCTTAACTAATGGATGCATTAGGCTCTTTATCTTTGATACTCTCAGAAGGCCAAAAAGCCTGAAGTGGGATTCACACGGTGGGACAAATGGACCGGTGTACATCACACCTTTGCATGAGTCGGCTACTATTTCCAGCTGGGTACAAAGTTTCACAGATTGGGGTATTCCATAGTCTCAGAGAACATGGCGGATTCAATTCACATGGGAAGACAGGTACACAGTCACACCCCTACACCCCTACACAGGGGACACGGGGTACACAGGGTTCACAGTCACCGACTCAGGGTGTTTCCCTGTGTGAATAGGTATTATTTGAGACCACTGAGACTCACAGATTGGGGGAGAACCCGTGAAATACATTTGTCTCACCAAAATGTCCCATCAATTTTAAACCTGTTTAAAGTCAAAATCTCATGAGATTCTGTTCCTTGTATGGGGTGATTGTCGCCGATAATTGCAAGGGAAAAATGTGTCTCAGCAAAATGGAACCCTGTCATTCACAGGAGGAGATTGTGTTCCAGTACCAAATCTTAACAAGATTTGTCTCAGACAAACGGCCTGTGAGGTACATGAATCCCACCAAGTGAATTCCACTCAAGGGATTTCAACAACATTAATAACGTACCAAATTTAATTTGTACTGAATCGTCTAGAAATTTCGGATTGCAAATAAAAGATGATGTAACCTCGATTTAGTTGCACATTGATAAAATTAATGCATGTGAAATAAATGATACAATAAAACAATGCTCCTGTAAACCTAATTTTCCGGATCCGAACACGTGACCGCGGACGTTTACAGGGCAATGTTTACACCGAGCTGTAAATGTCCGGGTGCACGTGTGAGGTTCCGGAAAATTGTGCTCACAGGTACAACGTTTTACTTTTATCATATATCTTAAAACATAAATATATGCCCTATATCTAAGCCATAGCTATGAGCTGTTACTTTTTCAATTTAGGTACAAAAGTGTCGAATTGAACGGTAGACTTCACCTACACCGTGGCGAAACCTGTTGCTAAGGCTTTTCGTAAATGCATCAGTACTTTGACGTTATCGCGGCCATGTCATACACAAGTTTAGTGACGATACTGCAACGAATGGCCTAAGAACAGATGGTCGTGTCGAATCGTCTGAGTGGAATGGCAGGTGAATGGATATATAGCTACACATGCATCGGGAAGGTAGGCTGACAGCCACAAACTCGAGAAGAACAGGGCGGGACTTTGGGAAGAATGAGCCACGAACATGATTGCCACGAAATCAAGTAAATAGTATTCCACCTTAAGACGAGCCCACGGCATAGTCAGACGTGTCCGACCATCGATTCCTGTTTTAAGGTGAGTGCGGTTTTTATTTACGTTTTTATTACTGTGCTTCGCTATATTTCCGGAATTGATGTCTGTATTCGTTATTCAGATATATTTCTGAGTTTATTATTTACATACCATAACGTTTCGTTTAACGCAGTCAAAACAACATATTACGTCAGCCATTTTGAAAAAATGACGTCATAGTGGACATCGTGAAACGTACCGTGAATTAATGTACACCTGTGCAGCAATTTCACATATAGCAGCGTGTAGTAATTACGTCACTTACGGTTGTAGGTATATAACAAATATGGATAAATACATGCCGTTATGCAACGATCTATGTTCTGAATTGTGAATAGTTATGGGAATATTAGGATTTTAGGCATCAAAGGAATTAGGTGAAATGGTATCTCGTTTTATACAAATATAATCAAAAAGACAAATTTAATCCCATGGAGAATGCTCGAGTACGCTCTGCTCCTGAACTGCTGTTTTTAGGATGTTAATGAAAAACCCCCTTTCATACAAATCTATAGGAATGGTGCAATGGGATCTCCCACATTGGGATTTCAATGGATCCTGATTGAAGGTGAATCTGAATCTCTGAGGTGTTCCATTGTAAACCTTCTTATGAGCCGCATTACAACTGTTAATAAAGCGAAATTGCTTAAAGTATTTCCTGAGTTCTTCTAAATAATCGGAATAGAGGGAAACTATGTTCCGGTGAGCAAAAGTTCAAAGTTATGAGGTAAGGCTTGGAAAAATTACTGCCCGCGGCTGACTCCTTGGGCAGTAATTTTTCCAAGCCTTACCGAGTAACTTTGACTTTGACTTACCGGTACATGGTTTCCCTATTCCTATATACCTTCAAATATCGAAAAAAATGCTTAATTCGTTACCTGAAACACTTCCGAAGCAAATGGCCACCCTTAACGAGTAACCACAACAGCTATTGTTTTGTCCCGCTGCTGTATTGTATCACGTGATCAGAGCGGGACGAAAACGTCAGAGCGGGACGAAAACATGAGAGCGGGACGAAAACGTCAACCTCGACACATAACTTATTTTTAATGCACCCCCCAGCAGCGGTATGTAACTCTAGTTAGTTCAATAATGGGTATATAGGAATACAATACATGGTTACAAGACAAATCCAACTGGTAGATCTATTTATGGGTATATATTACATTGCGCATGAATGTCGATGAGGCGTTCGACGATAATGGTTAGCGGAGGGCTCGATGATGACACTATTTGTAAATGATACCCTGTGATCCCATCAAGGTACAATATTTCTACCGCAAATGAACATACACAAATTCAAGTGACGAATAATTTTTATACCTGATTATAGTTGTTTAGAGTAGAATGTACGCACTATACTAAGAACTGTCGGGGCATTACCATAACACAGTTCTGTTGCTTCTCTTTACTGGAACTACTATTGTTAATCATTGATGGAAATATGTGTCTAGTCAGCTGTCGTATATACTATGGGGAAAGAACGTCGGGATTATCTTGAAGTTTCTTTCTGAAAAAATGCTATACGATGTAGAGAGAAACATCAATATGTATATGTATCGACTTTCAAACGGAATATTTGTCAACTATGACAGTTTCTCAAGAGCACTTTCTCACTCTGAAAAATATGGCCGTGCTTTACTTGATGCCCCCTTTCCTTAGTAGATGCAGAAGTCAACTTGATATGCTCCATCGCCCTTTGATATGCGCATACATGTGTTTCTGAGGTGACCTCTCCTAAGATGATCATTCATGCATCACATGAACAGAGCCGCCTTTACGCAGCAATAAATGACATAAGGTTAATGTCTGATCACATATGAATGAGGCATGGGGTGTTAAGAGCTCAGATGCACAAATGAATCATACCAGATGCCCATTCATCTGTGACACAAGCATAGTTTATCATATTTCCCTCCCTACATCTATACCTCACATATAACCCATCTACTGAAAACTCCTCTTGTCATTTATATGCACCCTGGATCGCTGCACAATCACTGGTTTGCATTAGTATCATTGAATCATGCCTCCTTTAAATTTAACCTTCTGGTAGAATTATCAAATAAGCCAATTCTTTGGCCGGAAGCACATAATTGATTTGCGCGATGAAAAACTAGAGAAATTGCCTGCTTAACCTTTTGAAGTAAATGTGATCCATAGCCGGTGGGCTACTGTGTGCTTCACTCGCAGAAATAATAAGAACAGTGGGCCGTAGTGGGGTCACACTTAATCTGCGTGGGTAACCAATGCAGGTATGTGACCACCAGGTCACCTTTAACGAACCACATTTCTCCGAGCCACGACAGGACAGCCTCTATATACACACATGAATAATGTCCAGTTGAACTGGTCAGCATTAACGATGTGTATAAGTAGTTGACCCTCAGCAAAATGAACCCGATATCAGATGGACCGCTCTTTATCCTACCCCCCATATAAATCTTCATGGACTAAACATGGAGTGACTGTATGCCACGGTTATGCCATATAATATTTATATGCCACAGGTGACATATGAAGTTAAAAACATGTGACGGGATAGGATAAAATCTAAACGTCACTTAATTTCATACAATTGTTTATATGGCATGAGTTGTTTTCGCGGAATGATATCACGAAGCGGAGCTGAGTGATGTCTGTAGCAGAAGACAACGAATGCCATGTAAACAATTGTATGAAATTAAGTGACGTTGATATGCGCATGCATATCGTGATGTTTCTTGATAGTATATAATGAGTTATTTCATAGGTGGTAGGACAAAGCCAGGTCCTCCACTATAGATTTTATGTTTAAGTATTACAGATCATGGTATTCATTGTGTGATCAAGACCGAATTTACACATCATTAAACATCTCATGTTAGCAACCCATTCTAACTCGACAAATGAGGGGTGAGTGAAAAGTAATAAAATAATCAGTCTTTATGGAAAACAATCTTACAAGATAATCATGGATAGATCATTTTATATTTATATCTATCGTTGATACTAAATAATCATAGCAATTTTGGATCGTCATGTATAGAGAACATCAAGATATCTTTTAAATAACTCAATTACAAGGAAATCCTGGTCAGTATCGTCCATGTGAATCGTAATAGTTGTCGTTGATCAATTCAGTATCGGTTTTTGCTTTCTAAACTCACCACAGAGCTTTGTGAAACGCTTGGAATTGTCATGGATATGTCCTATAAAATGACCTGACAATGCTGAACAAGCTACAAAACGATATGCTAATTTACTGTTCGTTCGGAACGAGGCATTTATGCCGAGTTCCGTACGAACCATAAATTACCATCCAGTTTGTAGCTTGTACAAGCATGATGGGTCGTTTTGTATTTACTATATACCCAAAATCAATAAAATAGTTAACTTTATTTGGCTGATAACTAATATTCTAACTAATATTATAAATGACGTGAACGGAAGAGTGTTCCGTATTTTCCCGTACGGAACACTGTTCCTTACAATATTTTATACGTTGTGTGGCGAAACGGTGCGTATTTACAGTATATACGGCATGGGTCGACCCTACTTAACTGTGTTATTGCACCAAGGCATCTTTTACTGATACATCGGAAGCCCAATTCCTGAATTGGGTTATTTCGGGTTGAATTTCAAGGTTACTTTTACCAATCGTACACATAGTACATAAAGGAAAAGTATTATGACGACCCACAACGTACTCCATGCAGACACGAGAAAAGAAGGTCACATCGCAAGGGATAATCCGTCACGAATTTAATGGCTCATGCATGAAAGGACCGACATATACTTGAGGTTGTACATTATTTCAGACTATAATACGTGCCTATATATATCCACCTGTCATAACTCCATATGTATTATTATGGGGCATTATACTGTACAAGATAGCTGCCACTGTGTCGACAATTCGAACGCTAGGCCATGTGGATAAACTTATTTGTTTATTCTACAACTCCCAGGGCCTAAGCACGAGATTTAACATTGGTCATATGGATGTTAATGTGAAATATTAAAGAAACACCAGAGATTCCCGGCTTCAGATATCTCCTTGCAATGGGAAAATGATCAATGGATTACTTCGTAGACTCCGTGCTGCTGGTGATATTATTAGCAGGCTATGTGCGTATACAAAATGTAAACACATCAAAGACATTATGGTTGACCCTATCGGCCAAGTCTCTGTTGAGGCCTACCTTTATTTGTACACTTACTATTCAGATCGAGTCCTTGTCAAAGACCTATGTTACAAGAGGTGAAAGCCTCCCTGTAGGTACTTGTCCGTGAGTCAGGAAAACATGGCCCAGAACCTTCAACAGACATTTACACTGGCGAAGAACATGTGTACATCGACTTTTATAAACATTATATGAACCAATTCCAATGAAGACCTCAGGTATACAGGCTGATGTGAATCAATTTGTTAACTTACCTTTATAATATACGCTTTAAACCCCTCCAGGGCTCTCGTACATTTGCCGTGTGGACAATTGTCTTCACATAATCTACCATTAGAATTCCATCAACAACATTGCGAACTCAAGCCTAGATATCATACATGCTTGGATGTGTCGAGAATTACAGAGAATACACCAGCTGAGTGGTATATGCCTTCTTCGTGAGGGGAATTTTAATCTTAAATATCGCACTCTCCCTTCAACACGATACGATACATGCTGATTAATCCCCTGGATAAAACCTTTAGTGATTAATACCTGTGTAGATGAGCTCTTACCGCTAATGGAGAGCCCGGAGACTAGGCCCCATGCGGGACTACAGGGTGGCTCCTCCATGGCGGGATGTCCCTCCAGGGTCCTGTCTCGATATCTACCTCCTCCTGTGAGCTCGTCCAGGGTCATGGGGCCCCTGCCTCACCGTCCACCGCCAACTACCCCATCTGGTCAGTGCCCACCTGCTACCCGGGGAGGCCAACCATGCCAATCGTCTTCCTTCCAGTGGACCTCTCCGCATGGGGATTTGATCAATCTTTGCCAACCAGATTAAGCCTAAATTCTAAACAAACCAGGGGAATGGCCGGGCGGCGAGTGTAGACATTATACAGGCTGTGCGACCTATAAGCAAGCCACCAAACCACCTTTAACACAGTCCGGCCAAGGAGTTGGGGGTGGGAGGTCGGGGAGTGGGGTGCGGTTTGGAGGAGGGTGTAAAGGGGGTGGGGGTGTGAAGCAACTGTTGGTGGGCTGGTCCTTGATCAGCAGCAAGTAGAGCTGCAGCTGCCAGGGAGCTGTTTCAAAACCATAGACTTAACCCACGTTTTAAAACAGCTCCCAGCTGCTGGTCAAACACAATTCCCTTGCTGTTTGGCAGATTGTGACCTTCTACAGTTGGTATATGCATTAACCGCACAACATATACTTCCTCAATTCTTTAAAAATGAAGTTTTATAAATTTGAATGGAGATTTATGATCCATGGAATGATAAACTATGACACCTGTCCCCAGAAAACTTATCAGATTAGAACAGGTATGTAGTTAACCTTTATAATGGGACTCGAATTAGGTTGGCACCTATAATGGGCCTTTACGGCAAACCCGATATGCAATTACATAAATCCTCTCGAGTACGACGTTACGTCGATCAATCTGTACACTTGGGATTACTTGTTGAATGGGTAAACTCGGTGGAGTTACATGGCATGGTGTGATAGTATCAAATGGTGACTAGGAATTTGTTTTATGTATTTAACAACAAAGTAGATTCATTCTAATGCCTGAAGGTGGTACGTAGTGCAATCCAAATCAGGTATTACACGCGTGTCATATATAGGGACGTCATATTGTGTATACTAAATTAGACATAGTATTACCTATTTTATAAATTATATAAAAGGTGACAAGATAGTTATACAGTAATTAGGATGATAATAATGGCAAGGACCTGCAATGTATATAATTTACATACTAAAAAGGAAAGCTGGCAATAGAAAATGCACACAAACATACATGAATGGTATGATATTATTTTTATGATAACCACCTCTGACGCCATAAAACCATCATAATAAGAACATAATTTTTGGTAACTTTTCAGGGAACAAATAAGATTCAGGGAAATGTAACTTGACAACCACAGTCACATCAATACAGATGTTGAAATTGGATGAAAAACGGGAGACTAATGAAAGGAAATTTGCCTAAATCACCTAGGTGTCCGTTGTGATTGTATAGGAACTCTGTCTCGCAAGGTTCCAAATATTATGTGAATGATCATTTTTTCTATCAGATCAAAAAGATTCAACCCCCCCACCCCTCTGTTGATGGCATGTTTAGAATACGGTCATAGTATGCACACAATATGGATTTGATTCCCATCTGTCTCTGGGTTATCGGGAACGTGGGCTTATCTATGATATATTTTATATGCTCTTTGAACATTAAGACACCAGCGAGAGTTGAACCTGAAGTTAAAGCGTACTTAGTTTAAAAGAAAATTTGACTAGTCAGCTCATGTCTTTTGAGAAAGGCAATTTACTTGTTGGCTACGCTGCACTGTGAGGCATGGCAGCAGTTTCTTTTGTGCAAAATATTTTATTCTAAATCCAAATGGCATATACCCTGCATGCAGCATGTTTCAGAGTCAGTTTTATACACACAAAATTCGACCATTTTGAAATTATTACTATTATGAGCGGGATAACTTCAGGATTAGCAACAAGAAGCTATCCGAGTAGAGATGCTCAAACACATGCGCAACTGGCATCCTGGCGGCCACAGGCATCGCCGGCTTCACTTCACTGCAATCGGTCATCAAGGGTACCACACATTTTTTTCTTGTGAAGGCAAACATGGGAAAAAAAACCTGATTGCATGCTCTTCATGCACTCTTTCTCATGGACTGAGGGGTAGGATATTTTGCAAATACTGATGCCCTAGAGGTATGTAAAGCTGCTAAAATCGAAATCAGCGATGATTTGGTGCAAGAGAAAATTGTCCAAGAGGAAATGGAATTTGTATCTCTGGTGTTGCCAGAGCTGATCCAGAGTATCCTCCAGTCTAATCTGCAATAGCAGCAGTTGGATCGGCAGCAAAAGAAGTTTGACACCCTCATTCCTCGTATGGATGCCATGACAGTCAAATCACCAGCAATTGTCAATCCTCCGATCACTACCCCTCAGGCCGCTGCTGAACAATCTCCAACCATCGATGTCCCTTCAAAAAATCCTCCTACATGGTTTCAAACCTTATATGTATTACGCGGCTGTATAGATGTTCCACATACCACTGAAACGACCACTCTGTTTCAAACCTTTTTGAAGTCATTTGCTGAATCGTCAGTGACAATTAACTCTCTACCTGACTTCGCACCATTCCCGCTGCTGCGACGACTGACTCGGCGACCGGTCATCAGGTCCCAGCTGTCGCTTTATGTTGTCAATACTCCAAACGTAAGCATTTTGATAAGTTTGATATTGAGCCATTTTTCTTATTGATGTGGCTAAAGATCATATGATTGACGATGTCATCAGCGCAAATCTGCTCTTGGCGGAATCTATGCTTGCGATGGGGGAGTCGAACGTCCCATCTTATATAGCACGTTCATTTCCTTTGCGACAAGAGGAAGATTCATACTTTGCCCTTGCTTGTAAAACATGATATGTCTGTCCATGAATGGGCTAAAGCCTTCGGACTCTTGAGTGTGTGTTACGGGGTCCATGAATACGTCCAGTGTCATCTCAGTGTTGAAAATGATACTATGCAGCAAGCTGGAGAGGAAATTGTCAACGCTTTCTCAGTGCCCCAATCGCCCTTTCGAGTAGTGTTGGGTGTTTCATGAAAGCAAGGTGCGTCAAAAAGGGACCTCCTGCCCCTGAAACATGTTTGCATGTACGTGGGCCAGCAGAAGATGTCTGATTGCTCTAAATCTACCAGATGTGATTTGGACTTTTCTTATCCACACACCACGGCCATTGCAGAGGAGGAGCAAGAAGTTGTGTACCCCCAAATCGGTCTTCACTTGATACCCAAGTTGTTATGAACAATGACAATCACCCTTTTGTGCTAATTTTGTGTTGCTTTTGCTCACACTGACCTTTTTGATACCATTTCTGACACTGGTTTTGATCACAGTGTATTAGTTTAGGATTATGTGAGTGATCTCTGGTTTTCTTTGGGTTCAGACTGTATTATTTGATATGACACTCCTGTCACCAGGTTCAGCCATAGTAGCTGGTACTCAGCGGATGATAGTATTGATAACTTAGATGACTGGGCAACAAGTTAGGACAATCCAGTGATAAACATTTACCATGATTTCTCTGATGTACAAGCTTCAGACTTTCAAAATGGGGGACCTTACTTCCAGTTGGCAAATTCTGAGGTAAAACTGTTGATTTTTGTTGAAATTCTCTGTCTTTTGACGGCATTAAAGCCCTTCTTCTGAGGATAGCTTTATTTTTCATAGGGACACTCCCGAGTATACAATTGTCTTTGTTTTGGTGCAAAGTGTTCAACTTTAAATTCTACACAATTCACCAATTTTATTGTAAGTTCAATGAATCATCGTGGATTTAATAGAATCTATGGGTATATAGATGACTTCATCCTTGTTGCTTCATCGATTATCATCAGCACAGGTGCCACCACACCTAGAAAGGGAAGAATCAGTGGAATCACTGGAAAATTCAAAAAGGAAAAATTGTCAATGATTTTTGCCTTACCATTGAAGGAAAAAACTAATTTTTCCCATCAGAGGAGGTCATTGCCCAACTAGTCTGGTATATACAGGAGATACCACTGGAGCATCAGGAGATGTGGTATGACCAATGGTGGATCAGAGTGAAATGACGCGGTGATGGGGTACTTGGTTTCCCCATTCCTATATACTTTCAAATATCTTGAAATCATAAAATGGACTTTTATATACCGGTACATGAAGGTTACTATTATAATCATATTTAGTCGTTTACATTTAGTTTTTGGCTCTGGTTGAAACAATCGTTTTATTCGGTTATAAAAGGGAATCAGTGGTTATTTGTTGGAGGTTGTACAACTCTACTGGATCATTTCACATGGTTTTTCATCGTCTAGCATAAAATATCCCCTGAACTGCACTCTATCAAGATATAAGCCTACACACCTCCCAGATGCCAGGAGAGGTATATAATGTGTTAAAACATTGGCTTTAAATACCCAACAGTAATTGCATTAGTCTCAACAATATAAGAACAAGATTCATACTACAGTTGGTCTGAACTCTGATGCACAGCATTAACATGATTATTTGGCGTCTAGCATAAAGTACCCGCCGGACTGTACTCAATTAAGATATAAGCCTAAAAACTTTCTGGATGCCAGGGGATATATATTATATATATAATGTGTTAAAATATTGGGTTTAAATGCCCAACATTCTCATCAATGAGTATACTCACCAACTTGGCAAGAACAAACTGCGTTAGCTAATAGGCTTCTTTCATTGTAAAGGTAGAATCTGAGTCTTTTCATTCCTATATATATTTATACCGAGAGTGCTTCACTCTGACAGACTAGCTATGTGTAAAATAGACAGTCATGTTACGGGCTTCCGATAGTTTCTAGCGACATAAGCGTGTCCTGGACTTCTCGGTTCGGATTTTCTGCCAGAATAACCGTTGCAAAGGAACAGATGTAATGAATGCATATCTGGGAAATTGGTACAGCTGTAAAACATTTGCAAAGCCACACTGGAAACTCTTGTATGGTCTGTCGTGAACCGCCATAACACTGGTACTGCACAATTTCGCCGGAAATGAAATTGTGCACAATACACAAGGTGGTTCATATGTAGCCCCAGGTGTATAGTTGATCCCAAATAGTCAAAATGAAATCATGAAGTGGACTTTTATCTACATGTACATAGAAAGATATCAATTTTGGGTCAGAGCCCCCTGTAAAGTCGTACAGCAGTGACTATCACAGAGAAGATGATATGCTGGTAATCCGGAGTGGGAGAGTGGGACGGTCCGTGGCAGGAGGAGGCGTGTCTCTTTACCCAACAATGAGACCTTTGATCAAGTATCATCAACTGGTAGTATTTCCCCTCGCGGGATTTCCGCTTCCGTCATGTCAAAATAAATCAGGGTTTTATGAGTCGGCGGTGGCGGGCTGACCGCTCCTGGCCCGCCGGCTTGACTTTGTTCTCAAGGAGTCAGACACTCGCCACCTAGAGTGGCTCTATTACGTGCCCAGCACAGCCACACGTCCACCTAATCTCATAGAGCCACTCTTTCATCTTCCCCTTGATTGCTGTTTCTGATGGAAAAGCTTTATTGGCTAGATATCTATCAAGTTGCCCTTACGAATAAGCCGAATAGACGGCTGAATGTATAGAAGCTCACAGACCGTAGGCATTTAAAGCCACAGAATATTTCAGTAATACTCTTGGCACAAGTGAGTTTGGGAGAGTACGGTCTCGACTCCTTACGGCAGGGCTTCTACTCTACAATGAGTACTCAGCCAACAAGGCCTGACCGTAGGTGCCTGGCATGACTTTGGAAAGTTGGGACCACTGTCAGTTTTATTCAACATTGATCTTTTTATCACACCAGGTTATCCACCGTTCTATAAGAACTTTGACCCTCTGTCAAATAGCATGAGTCCTGTGCCTAGAATCATCCCTGAGGAATTTTGGAGATACGTTGTGATCGTTTGATGCTTATTCCAAACCAATGTATTCACTGCACGGAATGAAAGCCTTATATATCAGTATTCCATTTGCTCTTTGATATCGGGTTGTTCAGAGCAGTGTTTACATTCAGACACCTGTCTCTAGTCTATGACTAGAGTGCAAGAAATCTCTTGCTTCATCTTCCTATCCAGTGGTTTATATCGCATTTAGGATATTTTCTTTTATTTCAGTAGGGCCTTACTATGTACCAGGAATGAATTTTCAATAATGATACCACCGAATCCAACCAGACTACATCTAAACTGTGTCACTATGGATTTTATTATTTTTATCTTGTAGAAGCTCTCATAACGTGAGACACTTAACATTCGTAAATGCGGTCTTTTAAATTCAAATGTTTGTGTGTCGCCTGAGGCCAACTGGCGTATCACTACAGAACGTGATGGCAAAGTCATTAATTTTGACACAGAGGGTGTGTTGGATGGGTATGAGGAAGAAAAGCCATAAACTTGTCCCCTTCTCGAGGCTTTATTACATTGGATGACAGGCACTCTTCTGACTTGATTAACTATCAGGATTTTTCTTCACAGTTTATGGCGACTCTTGACTCTTGATAGGATTGCAAAATGCATTCACAATTTACTAATCTCATGAACATAAAGGCATGGTTATGCCAACAAGATCCTTAGTGCTATATTTTATTATCAATTGTTGTATTAGGGTACTCTTCCGTCAGGGATATTTGCATGATATAGATTACATATATCGTTGCACAAAATTGCAATATTAATACTACCTATCATGCCATATTGACAGATATTATAAAGCCATACATTTCACACATTCTATTACAAATTTTTCATTCATTTGATCAGATATCCAACCACATGCTACTATCCACTGAGTAGTCACATAAAATGCAGAATGTACTCTGGAAACGTTCAGGTCTATGTTCTGCTAAACCGCCAAGAATTTTGCACGGTGATCATGCGTTGCATTCAAACTTCTTATCACTGCTATATATTTCCCAATGTGCGCCTTGTGGTGCATAACAAAGCAAACCTAGCAGTTCCTTCTGATCTTCTTTGGTTTTGTTCACTTCTAAGAAAATCTTATCGCTTAGAACAGAGGACAACGCGAGTAGTCGATACAAGGGTGGACGTGATTATACTGAACACAGGCAATGTGTGGTCTTTCATGAATAGAGAAAGGGTAAATCGTCCTGTGGGCACCGGCCGGGACGTCCTCTGCGTGCGGCCATGTGCATATATGTCCATACGGCACGTGCATCAGGTCAGAAGGTTATAGCCATTACTGACAAGGATTTACAGTGGCACGTCCACAGTCCCCAAATTGTTTTAGTGTCCTTCACCTCTGGAAGAAAGTCCCTTCTACAGTTCTTACCACCTCATCATGGCGTTGTGTGCACATAGCGCATAACGCTCCTGTGGCGAAAGCTTAGACAATATAATTGAATGCAAGGGATGATTATATTATTCCGGGACTTTGCGGCGTTTTCTAGCGCGGGAAAACGCGCTCATATACGCCACCTAAGGGTTAAAATGGTCACAGAGACTTTCAGCTCAAGTATCTCAGCCTGACCATATCCCCCTCACCGCTACTGTCTTGATTCCTAAAAATTGAACTTTTTTTATAGTTTTTTTTAATTATTATTATTTTTTATTCAGTATAAAGACATACAAATTCTCCAAAATTTTAGGCGTTCTTCCATTGTAATCATACAATAAACAAGCATAGACAGGATATACAGGACAAATACAGGTTGCTCATTGGCATGGTCGGGTTTGTTGCATAGTTACTAGCGGGTGAAGAGATCTGGAATTTTTAACAAGAAATTTTTTACTTGAATTTTAAAGTATGAAGCATCATTTGTATCTTGTATTCCTTTGGGAAGTTTGTCCCATGGGTGATTTTCTATATTTTTCTGTTTTTGGTTGATCTACTTTCAACACAACTTTGAATAAGAAGGATTCACTATGTCAAATCTTCCATTAAATAATAAACATTTAGTTATGGATATTGTAATGTGCTACTAGAAATGGAAGCTATGGGGTCATCCATAAAGTACATACGCACTGGGGGTGGGGTGAGGGGTAAATATTTCGGAAATTTTGCGTATGGTCCTTCTTTGGTCTATTGCGTACAAAATCAGGAAGGGGGGTGGGGGGGGGGGGGATTAAAAAATTTCAGAAATTCTGCGTACGTACTTTATGGATGGCCCCAGACAGATGATACTAATGTCTAAATGTGGAATTTACATTTTCAAATCTGATGGGACAGACCTAAATACATTGTAATCAGACTGTCATACTAATGGGACAGACTTAGACTTGCTGAAGCCCTTGATCATGGACCTTCAGAGATTCAGATGTAAACAAATGAATAAACTGCTAGGGACAGAGACCTATTGAGATTTTGACATTCATACATGCAGACATGGAGAGGGACAAATAAGCAGACTGAGAGAGAGTCAGATATAAACAGAAATGGAAAGACAAAAAACAGGCAGAGATGCGGAAAGACACATGCAGAAATAGTCAAATATACATGAGAAATAACTATATCTGAGACAGACTCATCTATAAAGCATTCAAACCATGTCTATCACAGAGACGGAAAAAGACCAATACCGTGCCGGGTACACATGGGGACCACAGGCCCCGGCCCCGGCCCCAACCCTGACTCTGGCGGCTTGCTGTGGTGACGTCCCATAGACTCATCACTGCCATAGGCTGAAATGGGAAAGCTCGTGGGGCAGGGATGTTCTCACTACCAGCAGTTTGTGGATGTTGACCACGTCTGTTGAGGTATAGGCGGGCAACGGTCAACGCCGATCCCAGCAAAGCTTGCGACGGAATACCCGGGTGTCACCCGTTCATATTGACCGCATCCGTTTTGGTATAGGCGGCGAACAGTCAATAAGGGTCTCGGGCAAGCGCGCAGCGGCAGTCATTGCACACATTACAGAAATACCTAATGCGCTCAGAACCTATAATTATTAGCTATTTCATAATTTCAAAATGCACTGTTCCTGTAGAATATCACCCGGAATACGTTATCCATTGGTATAACATTTGTGAAACGTCATGTAAAACATAATTCATATTACTGACTAGTGGTACATGAAGGTCAAGTAGCCAAAGGGCAAATATATTTCCTTTTATTGTCAACATTATCATTCTGCAGGAAATGGCTCATATCACCATATATTGTCATCATCCTACCTGAGTCTTTCCAAGGCTCAGCTGTTTTAGATCAAAAGCCTGAAAAATGGAGAAGGCATTTTCTTTTATCAAGAAATGTTTATTCTTCAAAATAGAAAGGATAAGAACTCGACTCTTGTTTAATCTTCCATACAGGTTCGAACTAATCGCTAATACGAAAAAGGCATTTAATTCTCATTTAGGATTTCAGCATGTTAGTATACACTACACAGGTTCTAACTCAAGACAATATTTCATGCTTTGAGTCATCCTTATCATCCTTATGCGTATCTATATTTTTCTCCACATCTCAAAATAAGCCAATTGAGAATACAGCAGCAGAATATTATCATTTACCTGAGAACCATAGGGTGCATATTGGGACGGGACCTTGGTATAGTACATATAGTTTATACTTAAATTATTTATCTGCTCATATCAGGACAGATCCTTGGAGAATGAAGGGTTACAATAGCAGCGGAGTCTGGATTTGGCCAGGGTGATGGTTCCAAAAGGATTATGTGGACATCAGATTGGCGATTGCCTTAGATGAAAATTTTCTGCGGGGGTGGAGGAGCCTAACTGTTAAGAGTAATCCTGTGTCACTTGTCGGTCATCCAACTGTCACTCTGCGATAAGGATTTGAGCCGCTGATAGAAAGCCTCTTGGTCGCCCGGCCGAGTATGTCTCGTCATCACTGGTGGAGGGTGTCCTATGGTCGGCCAAACAGCTCTACAGAAATGAGGTTGTCACTAGAGTTACTCGCAATGCAATCTCATCTATGTAAGGACCTAAGAATGAAGTGCATCATAGTTTCATTCCTCGACCCATCGGAAGTGGAACTGCTCTATCATCAATGACACTTTATAGCTATGCATCAACATGGAGCAAGTATGTATATATGTGATAAATACAGAGACAGATGTATTTCTATATAAATACTGGGGCGCCACCTACCACCAATTCCATGTACTACTACCTTGACCTCGCATTCATACAGGTGCGAGTCAGTTCTCACCTGGAATTTTTCTAATGCAGACGTGTACGTTTTCGCTTGTGGTAATCGCCATTATGGTTGTGTGTGACGTTTGTAAGACGGCGTACGATGGTCGTAAACGTCCTCAAGGATGTCCACAGTGTCGGGAGAACGGTGTGGAAAGTCTCAACAAAAGTTTGCACAAGTTAGAAAGAGCAGAGAACTTGGATCTCGGCGCTAATCAGAATGCCGAGTATACGGATGAGCGCGGCGCCATCGGGGGTCAACCAGTACACCGCACGAATTCGTCAGATCGGTATACCAAATCGGTTTTAATGCTGGAACACGATAATCATCGAATGAAATCGGAGCTTTCTGCATTACGATCGGAAGTCTCAACACTCACTTCGATGATGTCGGAAATAAGGTTGGCGCTATTGGAGAAAAAACAAGATGGCGACCGTCATGACGAACGAGGCACTGGTACAAAGGTATATGATGATCGACTACACTCCAGAGGGGTGACTGATCCTTATCCAGGCGGGTGGAATCTCTACAAAGGAAAAACAAGTGCCAGGAAATATACAGACATCAGTCAGGGCATCGAGGTCGTCGACACCGATACCAAAAACGAGTCAAGACTACACCAGGGCATCAGAATTAGACGCATCTTCAAAGAAAAATCCATCAATGCCAGTTTTTTCTTCAACGGTTCCTACATGAACAGGTGTACAAGTTAGCTGAACAAGGTACGGTGAACGATGTTGATTTCACCTCTACGTGTACCGGGGTTAAGGACCAAGCATGTTGTGATGGTATTACAACGAGAAAGTATGTCAAGAAGTTGGTTTCTGACGATTGTCCACCTAGACCTTGTATTGTGGGTCAGTGCGATGGTATTCACATGTTAGGTGGCACACGAAATCCTTTAAACCCATGCGTGTTTTGGGATTTCTGTTACAATAGTGAAAAAGTTGACTGTAATGCTGAATATATTTACAACGGTGTTCTCAAAGGGTTCAAAATTGTGGATGAGTCTTTTTCTGGATCGTACGATGCCCAGAACTATTCTAGCATATACAATGTAAACTTTAAACACGAGATGGATGAAGTAGTCCAACGCGAGCTAATTGATCAGAAAATATCAATAGTCTCGGAGCGCCCTAGATGCGTGCACGCCATTGGCGCAGTAGAAAAGAAATCAGGTGGTTTACGGCCAATTACGGACTGTAAACGTCCGTTACTTCAAAGTATTAATAACAGTATGTCCGACACTTGCTCTTCTTTTTCTTATACCAAACTAGAAGATGTTACAGATTCTATGTCTCAAAATTGTTTTTTTTCCGTTGTTGATGTTAAGGACGCGTACAGAACCATACCTGTCTATCCCCTTGATCGAGATCTTCAAGGTTTTAGATGGGAAATCAATGGTTCTATTCAATTTTTTCAATCCAACTGTTTGGTTTTTGGTTTTAAGTGCGCGCCATATATTTTTACACAAATTTCTGAATTTGTTGTTAGATGCGTAATTACCAAAGGTTTTCACCGCACGTTTGGTTATCTAGACAATTTTATTGTTTTAGGTGATTCCTTTGAAGAATGTAAAGCGGCTCAGTTAACTTTGATTAGTGTATTAAGAAAGTTGGGATTTGGTATTAGTTGGGGAAAGGTCATTGGTCCATCACGTTGTGTTACATATTTAGGAATTGAAATAGACAGTGAATCAATGACACTTAGACTTCCTGCAAGTAAATTACAGAAATTGTCAGATGTCCTGGATGAATTTGACTCTAAAGAGTCGGTAACTCATAGAGAGTTACAGGTATTATGTGGCATTTTAGCCTACTGTAGTACTGTCGTTAAAGGCGGCCGGACTTTTTCACGCCGCCTCATTAATTTTTGTACATATGTTAGAGACTCGAATCGGTCTCATCCAATTCCCAGTTGGATCTAGAATGGTGGAGAAGTTTCTCACAAATTTTTAACAGAATTTCTCCTATCATTCCGCTGGTTGAAATTGTTATGTCCACTGACGCTTCCATGAGTGGTTTTGGAGCCATTTGTGGTACGGACTGGTTGATGGGAGTATGGAATGTGGATGATCAATCAGTTCCAATGGATTGGTTAAACAACCATCATTGGGCCAACGCACCTTCAGAACGCTATGACGGCATGGACATAAACGTTTGTGAACTCTGGCCTATTGTTATAGCCGCCTACCGTTGGAGTGATTCTTGGTATGGGTGTAGGGTACGTATATACTCTGACAATACCCAGGTAGTCACAGGCATTAACACCGGCCGCAGTAGATCTGCACGAGCAATGCGTTGGCTCAGAGAAGTTTTTTGGATTTCTTTTATATTTCGTTTTCACACTGTAATGGGAAAGAATTAGCTATGGTAAATAAATACAATTATTTAGGGGTTACACTAGACACTGAAATGAACTTAACACATCATTTAAAAAATATAAATAAAAACGCAAACTATCGATTGTTTAAATTAAACAAAATCAGAAAATTTATTGACAAAGATACGGCACGGAGAATCTATATAACGGTTATTAGGCCAACCTTAGAATACTGCTCTTTTTTAATTGATGGTTCCAATCTAAATGAAATTAAATCGTTACAAACAACCCAAAACAGGGCATTAAGGTGTATCACAGCAAATTGCGCCAGGATACAAAATATCGAAAACTTACATAAAATAAATAATATTGATTTTTTAGATGCGAGAAGAAATATGCAAGTAGTAAATTTAATGTATAAACAATCTATCAACATGAATAATATTGACACATGAGAACGTATTACCCGAAGTAGGCATCACATAAGATTTAATAAAGAAAAAATTAATAGTAGCACTTATCATAGATCACCAATGTATCGGGGAAATGTATTATGGGATAAATTACCGAGTATCACACAAACGTTAACAACTACTAAAGAATTTAAAAAGGAAATTAAAACCATGTTCTCGGTATACGATTGGAAATGAAATGTCAAGGAGATTGAATGTATTCTTAGTATGTTACACTTAAGTACTGTATTTTCCACCTTTATCATACTTCAATCATAACCTTACCCATTTTGTATCTCAAGGGTCGGTTAAAAATCTTTATTACTTGTTATGAGAATCCATGTATACCTTATGCTCGGTGGAAGATCTCACCTCGGTGAGAACCGTAGTTAATAAAAAAAAAAATATTTAAAAAAATTGTATGTTCTTATGTACCAACTTTTGAAAATGTAGTTCCAGATTACCTATCTCGTTTCTTTTCTCTGAAAAGGAAAGGTATTATTCCACTTTCTCATATAAGCAAATTGTGTTGCTTTCAGTCGCTGACTTGAAGGAGCGGTTGGAATTCTTCGAGGATTCGTGGTTGTCCTCAAATACTGCTAAAACAAGACGATGTCAGTGGTCTTATTATTTTCGCTTTTGTCGCGAATTTGGATATCAACCTTTACCTTCCTCAGAGGAGACGATTTGCATGTATTTATCTTATATGGCCGATAGATTCAGATATTCTTCTGTAACTAACTATTTATCAGCTTTGAAGGTTCTTCATGATGTTAATAATATGATCTTTCCAGATGGACACAAAGTTAAACGAGTTTTAACGGGTATTAAACGAGTGTTAGGAGACAATGTTGTCCAAGCTCGTCCCTTGTCCATACATGACATGATTGCAACATTGGATGTTTCTAAAAGTGATGATTTGGGCTTTTGGGTAGGCGCATTGTTAGGTTTTAGGTCTTCTTCGCAAATCCAATATAGTAGAGGAAGAATTTGCCATCAAGGTTTAAGACATAAACTTTTTTTCTGGATTTGTGTTAGTCTCTGTGAAAAAATCCAAGACAATTCAATTCAGTGATTAGGGGCACATATAACTGGTTCCAAAAGAAACTTCGCCAAAGTTGTATTGTAGCAGGGGTCTCAGTGGTCTCATCCCATTCTCTGAGACGAGGAGGAGCTACTTTTCTTTTTGAAAAAGGTTTCTCCTTACTGGATATCCAGCAAAAAGGCGACTGGAAAAGTTTATGTGTATTGGTATATCTAGAACGTTCTATGGATTCACGTCTAGAATTGGAAAAAGAGATTGTTTCTTTTTTTTCTTGACTGGTTTGGGCGTTTGGCAGGTTATGTTATATTAATAAAACATTATCACCCAAACTCAGTCGTCTCTTATATGTCTTATACTACTATCTATGTCTTACATATATCTACATGTCTCTCCGAGTTATTATACTCCATTATATAATATTATGTTCTCCTAAGCCAGAAGGATTTATGTGATAAATACAGAGACAGATGTATTTCTATATAAAAACTGGGGCGCCACCTACCACCAATTCCATGTACTACTACCTTGACCTCGCATTCAAACAGGTGCGAGTCAGTTCTCACCTGGAATTTTTTTTTAACCAGGTTATGTTATATTAATAAAACATTATCGCCCAAACTCAGTCGTCTCTTATATGTCTTATACTACTATCTATGTCTTACATATATCTACATGTCTCTCCGAGTTATTATACTCCATTATCTAATTTTATGTTCTCCTAAGCCAGAAGGATTTATATATATATTTATCTATATATATATATATATATATATATATACAATGAATATAAAGACAGTATCAAAAGAAGTATTATGGGTGTTATTTGTCAACCACATCCGAACCTCATCAATACTGAGGGGTACATTTTACTGGCATAAAATATAAATGTTAGATTAAAGGTATTTCTTTAACTTTGTAAGAAATAGGACTAGCCAGCTATGGCTATTTCCCTAAAGAGTTTTCACTACGTATTTATATAGAACGTCCTGACCATGCTGTACAATTCACAGAACGAGATGCTAATTTACGGTTTGTACGGAACGAGGCGTTTACCCCGAGTTCCGTACAAACCGTAAATTATCATCGAGTTCTGTGAATTGTACAAGCATGGTTGGACGTTATATATTTACTATATACCCAAAATTAAAAAAAAAAATCATTAATTTAAATTTTAACAACCGATATGTTAATAAACGTGTATGGCAAGGTGGTCCGTATTTTAGTGTACGGACCGGCGGTACAGTATTTTTACATCATATGCCGAAACGGTGCGTTTTTACAGTATATACGGCATGGGTATATAGTAAAATGGTATAAGCTTTTAGATAACATCTGTGTTGACAGAGGACACTTGTCGTCATTTGTCATTTGTGGTGTAAAGGAGATGAGGCGATGTCTAAATTTGGGCACCAAATAAGTAAAACATCAAGGTAAAGCTTAAACACATTATTTCTCTCATGTCACGACTTTAACTCTAAAAACAGTGATTTATATTCAATTGTAACCAATTGCATATCTTTGTCCTGAATTATATAGCCTACTTTCATAGAGGACATGAATCCTCCGATACTATAGCATCTAGCTATCGATCATATCACTGAAGCATTGTCAGTGCTTTTGAATGTGGTTAATAGCATCTAAGATGCCCTTTAGGTCTACTGCGAATGATCCATATTGTCGCCCACATCGGCAATTACAATTTAGGGGGAGGGGAGTTGTCTGAACCAATTTCAATAAAATTCGTTCCTCTCTCTTGCTATGGGAAATCCAAAGACTAAGGAATTTGTTAAATGACCACTCAGATAGTTTGATTGTATCTAGCTTCGTCGAGGATCCCGCGAATTTAGGATATGGTCTAATAAAAGGATTTATTACAGTGGTCATATACCCACCACAACATAAATGAAATTGTTTCGGGCCACCAGAGTGGTCATACATTATGGTAATATACCTGTACTTGGAGAGCATAGCGGACTATGCCGAAAGTCACCTTCCCCTTTTGTCAATGGTTTCTGAATATTGCCCTTTAAGATTTAAGATTTGTATTGTATAATGAGATGTAACCTAGACTTTACACCAGGTGGCAGTACTTACCTGACACGTGTAAACACTCTTACAAAGCTTTCGCCTTTTAGCTGCAAAATTTATTTTTAGAAATTCGATTGTTGACTGTGACCGAACATATATATAGACTCCAAAATAAGGTAGTCAATGACTTATCAATAGCACCAACAAGTATAGAATGAAACCTGTTCACAAAAGATTTAGTTGTAACTAAATTATTCTCTTACATCAATGGACGATCCCTTGAGAGTCACAGAATACTGTTTTGCTTAGAGAATTATCTGCACCTGCTTCTACGGTCTTTACAGCTGCCTTCTCAGTCTAATTAACAAATCATATCTAATTTACATTTAACAGAAGGAATAACTGTCACTTACTATAAATTCAGCATAAAGAGTAGATGTCTTATATTCAGTAAGATCATGAGAGATGTTATAGCTATGGCAACAGGAACATCCACATATTGGATCGGGAATTCTGCTGACCGAATATGGTACCTTCTGATGTGAATATTGTTCAATTCGTATATAGCTATTTTCGATATCATAGTTTGAACACTAAAGCATCCGAACTATTTCCAGGATGTTTTTGCGCTGATATATTTTGTTAAGTATTTATCATTCGAAGATAATTATTCCATTTTATAATAAGTGGGAAGGTGAAGGTATTTCTGTATAGTTGGTGGAAGGTGAGTACCTATGACCTACCGAGCGATTAACAAATGTGCAACAAATCAAAATTAAAAGGCTTTAATTTCTAAAGTGCATAGGATGCCTATACAAAATTGGGCATCCCCCACTCCCGCCATCTCCGCCAGTAATCTCTTCCTCTTTCCTATAGTGCTTAGGACTTTAGGATTTGAATTCGTCAAACAAGGACCTCTCCTAGAATCCTAGATTGATTGACCTTATAGAGGTTCACATTTGACAACAGTGTATATTTGCCGAAAGAAATGAAGTAGAATAAACCATAAAGTGTGAAAATAAAAACACAGAAATATGATCCAGGAACACTTACATATTTATAGAAGTCAAAGTGAATTCCATGTTGGTGCAGCATCAAGTTAGAACTGAAGAGACCTGGGTGATAAGTCGCTAACGAATAATTAGTTTGTTGGCAACATTTTTTATTCATTCCCATGCATGTAATAACGAGGGTTCAATAAAACACCCACTCGTGAGGATCGCGGTTTATGTGGCTAACTGCGTCTGTTGTATGCAAAAGTCAAATCTTAAAGAGTAAACGTTCGAACAACACACTATAAAACGCTTTTGTCGACATGGCTGGTCAAACTAGTACGGTTGAAGGGAACCCACCAGGCGGCGGGGGCTGACCAAAAAGCTGTTGTATGGTCTTCTGAAATCGATAGAAATCTCGCACTTTATCAAAATAGAAATGTGCGAAACGGAGAGGGCCCCACTACTTTAGTTATGTACACATTCAAAAGCTAATATGTGAAATATATAGGTACAGTAGAACCCCGCGTAAGCGGTTACCTTCCGTTCCGGGCCAAAGTGTCCGCTTACGCGGGGTGTTCGCTAACACGGGGTTAAATAAACATCTAATAGAGGAATCCGTTCCGAGCAAAGGTGTCCAAAGGTGTCCGCGGGGTGCCCGCTTACGCGGGGTGTCAGTTAGGCGGGGTTTCTATTTGTACATATTGTATTGCTTGCCTTCTACCTGCGTATATTATAAAAATAAACGCTGCCAGGTCCCTACTGATAATATTCTGCTAACTGCCCACGGTGGTCATTAAGTAGGACGTTACAATATGGGTTAACGCGTTCGGTGTGACTAGCTAACGCAAGTACACAAAGCCCTAAAAGCATGGGTCCATGAACATTTATCCTACCCCTAATATAAAATCCAGTAGGCTTGAAATTGAACTGAGTGGCATACGGAGGTTTATATGTCACTAGTGGCATACGGAATTGTTATCACGTGACCAAAAATTGACCAATCAGCGACCATAAAGTTAGCTATTATGAAACTAGTTCCGGTTGCCCTCAAAGCTCCAATTCAAATGCTTTGTAGCACGATATCGAATATTACAAGTGATTCATGAAACTAGACCCATCCCAAATGCCAATTCTATAAGAATAAAAATACACTAAAGGAAATAGAGCTATGATCAAGTTATTTGCCATTTTGACATCTTGTTGACACTCGGCCAAAGACGAAACATGCCTGTGGTGCCAGCTTTGTTGACACAGCAGAATTAAAATGACCTGGTACCTGTGTAAACCTTAGCAGCAGAATCAAGATTTTAAACCAGTCTGAAAATAATACCTGTTCTAACCTCATGCATGTTAAACGCCAATGAATATCAGAAAATATGTGTAGACTCACCGAAATCTCAATCACGAACGGTCAGAACCTGAGGCGACACTCCAGATTTCACTCGGCTACGCCTTGTGAAATCACTATACTAAGACAACTCGTGACATACAAACATTTATATGAGATTTCGTGAGGTTCTTCTTGATATACAATAAAACACGATTAGTCAGTTACCAGTAAGTACAGATCTAGATTTGAATAGGTCGATTCTAGACAGATGGTGTCCATAATGATGGTGGGGCGAGTTCCGATTAGGGTGCGGTAGCTTTGTTAGGAGAGAGATGTATTTCATAGATATCTAAAATGAATAGCATTTACATCTTTTAGTAGTAAAGATGTCTGTAAAGATCAACATTTACGGCGCAGGACTTGGACCGACCTACCAAGACCTAGTATAGCAAAATTGAGAAGAGGGCATGGGGGGGGGGGGGGGGGTCTGAAACAGACCAATACGACGAGTCACAATCACAAAATGTTGTTCCATCATCTCACCAGACCATGATCTGCCGATATATAAACACCCCATTAACAAATCCAGTGGCATTATGACCTTGACTGACAATAGAGAAATAGCACAGACCAGTGACCGTGGGATAGACCAGTTTCCGTAACGGTGTATCCAGCAACCAACATGCGAATATATATATATATATATATATAGATATATATATATATAGATATATATATATGTATATATAAAATATATATCATATATATTATATATATTTATATATATATACCCCGGTATATATATATAGTTATATATAAATAAATATATAAACTCTGGTATATGAGATAATATATATATTGATGTATATATATTGATCTCATTACAAAGAAGAAAACAATACGAATATATGTATAACATTGCTTGTAGATCTATCATCTTGCTGACAGTTTTGCAATATGCCTTACCATAGATTGCAGATTCGTTCCTTTACTTTATAAGAAGATGGATGAGGTTCTGGTCTTGCACATGACAGGCTAATGTCAGTGTGTTGGTGAATGTTGTTAAATCTACTCAAGTTATAAATACCAAACCTGGAGACTGTAATTCACATTCATTTCAATTCTTATAGATCTTTAAAAGTAGACTATATAGATGCATGTTGGAATATTCAGCTTCTTAATATTATGTATTTCAAGTTCACATCCCCATCCCTAGTTGATCACACAATATATCTTACCCTTATATACACACCAGAAGAAAAGATGACACACATCATCTGTTTTCCTGTCGCCATAACTGTTATCAATCAAACGAATTTTATCTCGATGTACTTTAATGAAGAAATTGGTTCCGGCATGGCACATCAATATATTGTTCTCATGAAGAATATAATATTCCAGCCGGTAGAGTTGATATTTAGTTATACCATGAATTTATTCATGCCAATCTGATGGAGCCAGTATCTCGGAAACAACTTTATCCCTAGTGACTTCAAAACTGGCACTGAACTCGCTTCAATCTAGTGCCGGTGTTAGGAAGGCCTCTTCTGATGGACAAATACATCAAAGTCACTAAAAAAAGTACACTACGATTCCGGCCTATACTAATAATTTCGAGCATTCAGTCGAATCGATTTGCAGTAGCTCTTGATGCTTCCGTCAGCTTTCAGAGACATAAAATGGCGGGGTGCTGGTGGATGGCCCGCGGCGGACTAATGCCATGTCGCCGCAGTGACTAGGCCGCTAACATGGTCCCCTTGATAACACGTCGACCCAATCAGCGTTACCCGCCCGCCCGCAGACAAGCCAAGGTCAAGGCGACTGATCTCTGGCTAACTGGGGTGTTATCAGGGCTACTATGGACAGAGGCCGTCCGCCCCCGGGAGCGCCGACTGCCGGTCTCCCACCGCCGCCAACCACTCGACAGCCAAGGTGTGCAACCTGCCGCCGGCCACCCAGCGCGCGCCTGCTGCAAACCGCCTACCGCTCTACCACCTCGCGTGCACTGACCACCGCCTATCGCCGGCCCCAACCAGTATACAACACAATCTACGCCACAGTCAACTGCTCACCGCCCACCTGGATCATCGCCTTTGAGCATATACTACCTACCAACTGACCGCCGCCTATTGCTGCGTCACCCACTCAGTACCCAGGACAGTTGTTTCCTTCCAACAGCCAGCGACGTGCTTTCAAACGCTTGCTGTCAACGGCCCGCTGCCAACCACCCAATGTCCACTGCCCAATGACCAGTAACTACATATGGTGATCAGCCACCTAATGCCCAGAATAAAAGGCAATCCCTAGACCCGTCCTGTAGGGAGATACACGCCCGCTAAATAGCTGAACTTATTATACTCTCCATACTTACCTCTTTAGCTTCTTCGGTAATGTTTACATACTCCTGACCTTACCTGTAGTCAGGGTAGAGTGTATAATTACCTACAATTATTTACGGCAAAGGGGCTAAATCTAACATCGACAGTTAATCAGGGCAATAGACACCCTGTGAGCCAACATTTTCAGTATTGTTCTGAACCGGGTCAATTAAAGGGGGCGGCACGATAAGCAGTGTGTCTTAGCTATTTCTATGATTCTGCTTTTCGCTTCATGTTCTTCTGCATTTATCTTTCCCATTCGTTATCATTCTCAATGCTTAGTTCAATCGCCTTGCTTAATGCAACTTCTTCCTTCGGGGCAAGTATAACAACAGAAATTACGAACATAATAATATAAAAGTGCTTCATATTCCCAATTCATCAGTGATAGAGGTGCGGGAATACGCGATGCTAAAAGTGTAATGTAATTCAACTTGATGCAATTGGATAAATTGCAGAAAGCCTTGGTTATCCAGGGGAAGTAGGACAACAATGTTTGTACAAATGAAATTTCTGTTAAACAGCTCGCTTGCTAATGCATCCGAATAGCCACTTTCAACAGGTATTTTTGGCTTGCATTTTAGCATAACTCCTATTAGAGATAGCTGTCCTCTTCTTGGAGCACATACTGTCTGATTTCATTATGCTAATTAGGAATGAGATGTAAACACCCTTCCTCTCCAAAGATATCTATTCTTTTGAAACATCTTTTTGTCAGCCTTGTTAATGATGTATGAAAGGTAACACCAAAGTATTGAATCCTTGATCGTAATGCACATATTTGACGATTTGCGACCGATGTGAAGGAATAAAGTCTCCGGCTGATACAATAGAAGGCTGCTGGGTGAAAGGGATTCAACCACCAGCTCTGGGATATATGGACATCTTCGGCATTCCTAGTATGTAGGCACGAGGAATTCCCATTGTAACCATCGCCTAATTATAGAGTTTTCTCCACAGAGGAAGTATACAATGCATATTAATCAGCAGAATGCTTTAGACCAAATCGGAAAAAAAATACTAGTCTCGAAATGACGCTTCCCTGTTTGAGTCAATATTAATATGATTATACAGCAAACATAGCATATTGAGAGATAACATCTGCTATTTCTAATTTGCAATTCTTCCCAGTTAAAACTCAAATATAGTTTAAACAAAAAATTAGAATGAATTAATATGTGTAGGTCATTAGTGAAGTACACCTGCATTGACCACAGTGATGATATACTATTAGGGTGGGCCACATGAGTGGGTCATTAATTGGGACTACTAGCCTGAGTGAGCTAAGTTGCATTCTCCTTTACATGTATTTCTTCTGGGGTGACGGGGGCAGTTATATTCACCTTCCAGGAGGAATAACTCGCGTTACTTAACTTGCAATTCAGTTTCACCTCTCAGCTACACTTTCCCCTCATGAGAAAGTCGAGATTTGCTTTTAACGCGGTTCTTCTTCTCTTCGTTTATTTACCCGAACTCAGGATTTTTGTCACTGAATACACCAGCAATTGTTCAAATGGCGTAAGACTTTAGGGACCATTGGAACGAGTGTTTTTCTTTGGATCTAGTAAGTGAGAAAGGCGTTTAATCTAAGTAATGGACTATGCAGTGAGCTGCGGCACGTCAGGCTATTGGGGGAGGGACCAGTGCTTAGACCACGTCTCCCCTTTTCTTATCACGTGGATCTACCATAGTGTAAGTAAGGGATAATGCTTCCGAAAGTAAAACGTGTTAAAGTGTTTAGTTTAAAGGCATCCATTACTATATTAATCCATGCAAAATCGCATCAGTACTACAAAATAGAATTGATAGTGCCCGCGGAAAATAGATTCTCCGGGGAAGAGTCTGGATTGAGTGTATCGCAGTGTCCGGAACACTATATTTGTATCGCATTGTCCGGAACACTATATTTGATACTCTCCCATCGATACATACTGTACAGTAGAACCCCGCATAACGGACACCCTGCATTAAGCGGCCACCCCTTTATCTGACACTTTTGCTCGGGACAGAAATTTGTCCCTCTATTAGATGTTTATTGTAATCCCATGTGAGCGGCACCTCGTGTAAGCGGACAGTAAATTCGGTACGAGAAGCAATTTAACCCCGTGTAAACGAACGACTCGGAGGGACACCCCATTAAATATGACCTAAGATAAGCCGCCGTGAGCCGAACCGGGTTTAGCTACGGGCCGTTTCGTAAGCGATTCGTAATTTCGGGTCCGAATAAAATATCATAAAACGGTTTTCAGAATCATCATCGCCTCTGACTCCCATACACATTAGTATATAACACTTTAAAGTTGGACTGGAGGAAACTTGAAAAGCCCGTGTAAGCAGGCACCCCGCGCAAGGGGACATCTATTGTATATATTTATGGAGAGAGGGTCAGGGCAGCCGAGAGAAATCCGTTCCGAGTTGTTTAGATGTGTTTCGACGTATCGAGCTAGATTTTTAAGATAGTTAGAAATAATCAAGAACACTTTGGATGAAGACAACATTCATCATAGTTTGGGTTGAAATCATATAGTATAGATAATGTAAACAAGGGAACCTAGAAATAATAGGCTGCGAAGATATACCCCTAAAAGATTATTTAAAAAAGAACAGCATCATTATTGACTCAGCCAAGGAATAGAAACAGCTATAGCCTATAGGCCAAGCTCTTTGAAATCCTGCAGAGACTTTATTATTTCAAATTAGAGCTAAGATTTTGGCCATTCCAGGTCCGGTAAGTATTTGTCTGTAAAAATGGTCACCATTTGACCTTTAATTAGAGGACAAAGGTCAAAAGGTCAAAGGTTATCGAATTTCGTAGGGATTTGAAATTTAGACACATTGAAAGTGTAGTTCGGGAATGAGGAATATATATATATATATATATATATATATATATATATATATATATATATATATATATATATACATTGTATATACATAGATGTATATGTATATATAGTAGGTTCAGGTTCAGGTTCAGAAGGGGTGAGGTGCAGTACCACGGCACAAGGCATGGATGCCGAAGAAGGAATTATATTATATCCTTTCCTGTGTCACTAGCAGATGTTTGCCTTGTCAATTTTAAGATTTCTCAATCCCTATTGTTAATCTGGACTCGCATTGAGAAATTCCCATCGGTCAGCTATACATACATGCAGACCGTTAAAGAGCCGATGAGAGGGTGGAAATGGTCGGGGTATGATAGAGATGGATTTTTGCTGTTTCCACCCTATATATATATATATATATATATATATATATATATATATATATATACATGCATCACCCGCCCCCACCCCCCCCCCCCGTCCACCGCCAGCCGATACTGCACATGCACACAAATATAGGGTACGTGCCACGACCTATTCACCACTAACCAATCCCTACATATGTATATGTCACCACCTATCTACTAACTAGGAGCAAAAGGTATTTCCATTTATAATGGAAGAGCGCGGTATACCAAGATCTCATCAAATAAAAGTAGGAGAATATCATAGGAAATTATTGATCAGTAAGCCATTTGTATTTGAAAGTATCAAGAATGTTTCAATAAACCCAGGTAATGGTCATTTGTCATTTGTTGGCTAACGTTTTTGATTTTGACTTGTGCCTGGTCTAGAATAGCACAGATGCCATTCAACTTGTCATGTTTGTTACTGAATTTATCATGGCAGGTCAACTGCCCTAGTTCTCTGGCTAATAGGTCAGCTATGCCACTCAGTTCGCTCTCTGATAGCCCTTAGTGCTTGATGAACTCAAGTTTATTTGGCTTGAGGGTATTTCATTTGGAGTACTAATCATGCTCTTGGTAGTCCTCCTCCTAACATATTTGTCATCTGTTTTCTTTCTACTTCTACGAGTTCTTGCACCTGATCATTCACAGGTCAGTGTGATCTTGAACCATTCATAAAATCCTGGTTTTTATCTTGAGTATTATATACCTTGCTGATATGTAATTTCGGTTGATTTGCTGCACTGTACCACACACATGTTCACAGTCACCCAGTCATGAAAGTTCTATTAAAAGGAACCAAGTCAGTCGTGGGGGAGGGGGCATGGAAAGGCTTGATACTGGACCCCTGCTCATTTAACCAGGCCTTTATAGTGGGACATTGATAGTGAAGTGTTAGATTCTTTGCAGCAAGCTGAAACCCTGTGTGAGCATTCTAACCTCTATCTAGATGACGTATATGAGCGCGATTTCCCGCGCTCAATAACCCAGTTTCCACATATAGAAGATATACCTTTCCATGGATAGCTTTACATACATATCACCCAGTCACGGTCATACATCCAGCAAACGCTCACACACCTACAGAGTCTTATTTCCCATCGTCATATCATCGTCGTGTCGCTCGGCATTGTCGCTCTGTTGATTGGCTCATCTTTTCCCTGTGTCGGACCCAGAAGTGGCGGCTTGACGCTCGGCCCGTCAGCGCCCATCGGCCAGAGAGCCGTGAAGGGCGACGCCCGCCTCCAGCCAATTACCCATCGCCAGGGGCAGCACTGTCGGGGAGATCGATCACCCAAGACCCGGGTCGTGTGAATCACTATCACAACGTCCACATTGTCTCAGTCCCACCCCCTGCCACGATGCCCTGGGCAGTGCGACTACAGGGCAAGTGACGGGTGCGGGGAGAGTAGTGAGTAGTGAGGGGTAGAAAAGAGGTAGGGTTTGGACAAAAGAGGATGAAGGGCAAGGGTTGGGAAGCCGGGCTGAGGGATGGAGATTAGCACTGGCAATGGGAGAAAGAGGTGAGTGAAACCACTAACGGGTCTCCTAAAGGGTAACATGATTAACAAAATACGTCATATCGCTGGGGAATGAGGATTGCAGGTAGAGTTCAAGATCAGGTCAACATTAATATATATATATATATGTGTGTGTGCATTGACTAGCTAGTAATGAAGTGTGGTAGGTTTGTGGGCCTGGAATCCATGATTAAGTACTGTGAATATATTCTGTTGCTTGGAAGACATCAATGAATATTGGCTTGCAGGCATGCGGGATTCGTTTGCATATGCATTTCACCAATGAATTAAAACATTCCTTTTCATCCATGGCGTCTGTTAACCGTTCCCAATACCTTCGGATCTCAGTGATTCGAATTTAAAAGATACATGTGATTGAAAAAGAAATACAACGATGAATAAAGACATCTCGTTGGAATATTAAATCATTTAACAGGTTAAATCTGACGAATGATCCGATGAGCGTAATTGCATGTCCCTTCTTGAGAAAATAATCCATGGCGCATGAATAGAATGGATAAATCATAGATGGATCTGAAAATACATTAAATCTTTGATGTACTCTTATCTGCATCACACAAATATCTTCTCACAAAAGTAATTGTAATATTGCAGTCATTTCTGTTAGTGTTTCCAACCAGATTAAATCACGGTCTACACAAAACTGCGAATTAATATGGTTTTATTCGTTCGTCAACAAAAGTGGAAACGAAAGATGTTCATTGTGCGTAAAGACGGGAGAACTGATGGAACTTTCCAAATTGCTTTTCATTGAATTAAAAAGGCTGAAAAAGACCTTGCGTCGGAGAAAACATGTAAAAACACTTCCGTTGAACAATTACAAATTTATATTTCCTGGTATAAATAATTTTCTTTAGCATTTAGAAAGGGAACCGCATTACGATTATGGAGCAGACAGCATCCTATAGCAACTTAAGACCTTGTCAAATACAAGTGACTCTTTTCATTATGAAATGAATACATAACTTGAGAATTACATTTAACAATGAAAATAACATGATATCAATGTTACATTGCCCTTACCATAATGTGCATTGATAAGGCAAAAGGGAACTGTATGAGAACAGTATATATAAGGACTTAGTGTATGACGTATCCGAGGCCCTAATTTGTTAAACGAAATCTTTTATTTAGCTCTGGTCAATATAGACTTTCAGTAGAATTGTTACAAAGGAGTTTTATCCCGCTCAAATTGACCTTGACACCATTTAGAATTTTTAAAAAGTATACTATAGTAACAACCAGGAGAAAATATAATGGTTTAGTTTCGGTCAAGGTGTACATTTCAGCAATGGCATAGAATATAATTAGACAAGAAACCTATACCACGCTGGGAAGGTGAACACATTTTACTATCATTAATTAGTTCATTTCTGACGTCATTCTATCCCTGATGGAAATGTATGTGTTTCAGGCCGCCTGTCACGAATCACCAAAATACATGCAAAAACAAAGCCATTGTTTTTAAATTGTAAATTAATTCACCTATTTGGTCTGTGGAGGCTAAAATGATTCTGTCCAGAATAATAACTCAATTTCTAAATTGGAATGCAGTCTTGCGAAAACGAGAAGATGGATTAGCTTAAAGATGGAGGAGGCTGTCACTATCAGCAAGCAGTTATCCTGGTCTTTATCTGTCTATCACTCAGTAAAGACACACAGACAACCAGCGCGAGGTGACAATAATGTTTTCCCTGGAGAAACCAGCACCTAAATTGAAAGAATTTGAATGTTCCATTACAAATTGCAAAAATAAAGGTGAATGTTCCCCTATTGAAAATGGCCAGGTTTCGAGACAATGAAGCCAATGTTTCAAAATGAAAGTAATAGGTTTATTTTCATTGCACTCTTAATATGACAATGATCACTTATTTCTATTCACTCACACTTTCCAGGACTTGTCACTAAACAGTTCGAACATGAGATTATGACTTAGTATAATAGTGAGTTAATGTTCTCTTATACCGAAGTGGTCGCTGTTCTACTGAATGGATGTTGATGAATGTTCCTTTGCACTTCCATGGTTCCCTCTCGTATTCTGTATCCTGACTGATTAATGATCCTTTCCTTATATTCTCAGATGTATTTTAAAAGGTTTTATCCCACGTGTTTATTCATTTCTGTAATATGATCTTACAGATCTTCCAATGAATAGGCAGAGAGGAGAGATATGACAAGGACAACATATCTCTATCTACTCTTACTTCCAACATTTGTTGCATAAAAGTCTTACCTCGACGACAGTTGCTATCTGGTATTATTCAGGAATATTGATTAATGTTCCTCTACATTTCCATAACTCCCACTTAAACACTGCATGAATATTAATTGATATCCCTCTATATAGAATCTTGTCTAATAACAACCGTTAAGCCTCTTGTTGACAATTACAATAAGCTTTTTGTTCATTCAACAACTATTTCGTCATTACAGGAAGTACGCTTTGAATGTCACCGTATATAATGACTGACAGAGAGAGGATGGAGGAATATTTGAGGTTTATTGAGAATATTGTAGAAATAGATTACGATTGATGTAGCTTGAGGGACGAGTCTATTGTCCGTGGATTACTGAGTAAGTGGGTCTACGAATGAGTGTAGTGAAAGAGTGAGTAGACATTGTTCTTGTACGGTGGGTGGAAAGGTTTTATTCATTGATTAGCTGCGAAATCTCTCTTACCCTTATTGAGGCCAAAGAAGGAATTACCTAAAAAAAACACCCATCTTTCTATCAAAGTCAAAGTACTTGAATGGTCCTCCAGATGCGGTTAAGAGTTGAAGGAATAATTCTTTTTGTCCTCCTGTGCTGACTGTAGCAATGATATATTGTAAGATTTCTCATTATGGTCGTGATCAACATATGTATGGAAATAACTTTTGCTTGAGTATGATGTTATTGTAAAGTGAATCTGGTGCTAGACCGCCATACATGCCTGTATGCAAACCATATCCAAATAAAAATTGCAGGACGCCATTGGATGTGAGTGGAGAGTGAAGGTCATGTGGTGTCTGGTGGCTCAGGGATGGTGGTTGGAGAGTGTAACCCTCTCCTGCCCGCATTACAGCCAACAACCTAGCCACACTGGTATTGTCATTGAAGTGTAAAATAGTTTCCATTCATTAAAGACGATTCTCAGCGGAAAGAGAGGATTCTCAGTTGGTTAATGAGTCCATTGCATCCAGAAGAGGTACCTAAGTGCCAAACACATTCCCTAATGACAGTCTCTTTTCCCTAACTATTCCTATATGGCTTATATATAATAAGACTAATGACGTGAGTCCATGGTAATAATTACAGATGTCAGACTGTGCTCTTAGCTGGTGGGCCTTTTCTTAACCATGCGGTTATAGGGTGCATTGCACTACAGATCACATACATAAGCAGATCGGGCGCTTTCCCTGTCAGCAGCTAAGTGGATCTAAGATTAGGGCCATGTATTTATATGCTCTGTTGTCTATGTATGGAAGCACAATTTTCATCCAAGCCCGGCCGAGAAAAGCCCCTCTGCAAACCCCACTCCATTTCTTTCCCCATGGTGGTATGGACATATACGCGCAATTCATTGCTATAATTGATAATCAAGTTGGGCTGGCACTGAGGCAGTTTATATTCCAAATTGGTTCATATCAGCAATTACATTTGTATTGCGGTTCTTTCTACATAAAGAGGTCTGGCATTTCCTCTTTTAAAGCTCTGATTGTGATGGAAAAGGAGCGTTAATATTTTTTTCTATTTTCAGAAGACCACATAAATGTTGTCGGTGTAAGACAACCCATCAGGTTGAATTTCAAAGATTCTAAACGCATCGTCTGAACACCGAGTTTACAGGGCGCTTCTTAGGATCGCGGACCGCGAAATCGGAAGATGGCGTTCCTCAGAAGATGGCATGTCATTTATCTCAGTTCTGTGGCGACAGTTGACGTTTTATGTGAGGGTGTTGTGGGCGGAATGTAATATAGCCAGACACGTGAGACTGCTGACAAAAACTTGCAGCTGATGAGGGCGGTGTCTGGTGTGTCTTTCTCTGTCTTGTACAGCATCTCATTTATCGTCTGTTTTGTATTACCCCGCGAATCGTTGTTTCCCGCTCTTCACGATGTGTCCGAAGTCTCGCAATGGACCAATCAGGTTATGGATTGTGCCTTGAATTCATCCGTGTTCCTATTCACTTTTCGTGTCGCTACGCAAGTCTCCTGATTACCAACACTTCCTACAGCATCTCACCCTTGTCTTCCGTGTCTCGACATTGAGTATCACTCCATGTCATGGCCCGTATGTATCACAATATCTTGTTACATTCTAAATCCCCCCCCCCTCGTGAATTGATCTGTGTGGCATCTGTTGTGGTACCAGTGGATCTCCTGTTTCATGTCAGATTCCTCTTATACGTCTGGAAATTTTAAATACTTCAGATGGGTGGGTGGCCATAACCTCATGCTGGGCCAACTTTCCCAACTCATTTATCATTCCTTTTCCTGCCTTTTCTACCTTAGCTCCATTTCGTACTAACCACCTCAGGCAAAGCTAACATTGCCTTATCATGCCCAACATCACAAACTGGGTCAATCTATTAAATCATTCTTGGACCTCATACTCACCATCTCATAATAGGCGAACCTTGTCCTTTTTAACTCATATCGTATCATCAGATATGATTTTTCAAAAAATATTTTAACGACGTACATCAGTTCTGCACTAGGCAGATCTTCCACTTTGATTGTGAGACGACGTTGTTCTCTCACATCTGTTGTCTTGTACCACGTCTACGATCTTGCGAATGCACAGTCATACCAAACTTTTTTGCCTCGTACCAGCAACTTCCTCGACTTCTATATGACAAAATAGCTTGTGCCCCGCTCATGGTCCGTCACACTACATGCGTACATCCATTCTACCCGTAGATTAAAAGTAAATCCATCCCAAAGTCTGGCTACATTTTCACACAGACATATTGACACAAAAACCTGATATACTGACTCGGAAATTAAAAAAAGAGAAGTCTGGAGTGAGGGTGGGCGTACATACAGGCCACTGGAATCCCCTGAAACGACGACAAATCGGCCCCAATGTCATTTGTGATATCATATCGGGTGGGATATTTATCGCCGGCCTGTCTGTCGTCGGCCCGTCGGGCTCACTCTGTCGACGGCGCCCGAATCTGTCAATAAAATGGTGCACACCCCTCACACGACCAATGGAACTATTGGGACGGAGTCAGGGTGGAGCCATGTGTGGCCGTCGTGGCGAGGCTGCCGGAGCTGGGAGGATGGAATGGAGGGAGGGGACAAAACCGACCATGGGTAAAATCTGGCTAGCTGCGAATTGGGAGAAAAACTGTTTTGGTATGGGTGTATTTGTAGGGATACACATCTTAGTACCTTCCCCGTTATATACATTTTGGGGGATGGAGGACAGGAGGCTAGCATAGATTGGTGGGGTACGTTGTTTTTTTATGTTTGTATTCTTTTATTTCAAAATGCAGACGTTACAATTACTTAGGTTGTGGGCGTTCTTCCTTGTATGGTCCAGAAAACATAAACATCTCGCACGAAAAGTACAATCATACAAGACATGGACAAGTAACAAAACCAGACAAAATACAAAGGTTTTGCTCATGGATCTGGATATGAACAGGTTGCAAGGATATTATTCTCAAGAACCCTCTCATCACTCAATGTTATTCATCTTCACACAAGGTTATGGTACCATTAAGCTCTATACCTGGAAAACGTCGCATACGCTCCATTGATTGGTCCATTGATACAATCCATCGGTTGCAGCCCTCTCCCATGTACAATGTGAAGGTTAAACTACCTCTTGTAACCCGACCAATCCCCAGCCCATTTTCTTTCCCCCACCCACATTCTCACTCTCTGGTTACTCTCAAAGCAGGACATGGGAGAGATTGGTAGTTCCGGAGGGCTAATCTAAATGTGGAAGCTACTGGGGACTGTTCAAGTATTAGTGGGCAGAGGCGACAAGCGTTGACACGAATAAGAATATATGAGGTTAGACACTATGCGAAAATATGATGTAAGGGCAATTAAGATGCCCCTCTAACTTTGCCAGTAGGACTCAAAACTGTAGTTTGGCATCCATACCTTTGGCGCGGTTCCCTCTCTCATGGGCAACACACTATCAATAGATAACCAAATGTTCTACTGTGTCCTTATTTGGAACACTAACTAAAGCTTGAGTCTTACGAGCATCGTCGTCCTACTTTACAGAAACACGTTCACTAATTCCACTACCACGAAAGAATGCAATTATACTTCCTTTGTGAATATCCTTTATTAATCACATAGCTGTTTCATCTTCTTTCCGAACAAATAAAGCTATTTAAAGAGAGCGAAGTCCTGCAAAGTGATCCTGCTAATGACTAATTCGAGTGGCCGATTCCCCAAGGCAACCACCACTCTTTCAGCTTGTCTAGGAAAGAAAGAACACAGCCCTAACGACTGTCTCCACCTCCTCACGACCTCTCCTCAGCCCAGAGTGAGCCAAGGTTGTTAGGATCGTGTCCATTTCCTAGTTCCGAATGTTAACTAGTAGCCTATGACATATGGACGGTTAGGAGGAAACTAGACCGATCCGTATCAGTCCTCATGTATTTCTTACCTCTTCCAGATATTCTAATATCATACTCATATTATGCGGTTGTTGTCCTACCGTTCAGCGCGGCATGGCAAAACGTAGCTGAGGTAGGCTGTCACTTTGTCAAACGCTGGTCAGTTTAGCCTCATGCCAATGCTATCCCATGCTTTCACTCCTTGAATATGGACGATGGGTGTGAAGAAATAGTTTTTGTTTTCCGCAAGATATGACTGCTGGGACAAATGGGATATTCTGATGACGAGTCTGGGCTGTCTAAATATGAGAGTTGATAATTACCTCAGTTTTTCCATAGATAAAGGTATGGTATACAATGCCCGTGCCCACCAATGACTAACACAGAAGCACAGTAATGGATGAAGATTTATTATCTTCTATCTTTGTTGCATATGAAGCTACATCATTTCTTAAGTAGCAAGCTACTCCTCCGCCTTTCGCTCATATTCTGTCTGTTCTGAATAATTGATGATCACCCCAGTTCAAACTGATCTGGATAATTGTCAGTGAGCCACGATCCACTTAGTGTTTTCACTGTTTGACTGTTCACAATTACAGGTCTGACTGTTCAATAATCAAGACTGAATAAACAGTTTTCAGTCACTCACGCGTTTGTCGGATTATTGGTTGCCCATGGCCTATGGTCAGGGGTGGTCATTGCCCCCCTGGTGAAACCACTCTGCACTCGCGCACCCCTGCGCCACCTCTCCACTCTCGGCCGCACTAGACATCAAAGTGCGCGAGTCCGACACTGTCCTCTGTCTCATTCGCTTCACAGGTCTCCTACGCTCAACACCTATTTTTTTCTATCGCTCCTTGGCTTATCGCCCTCCGTACCTTCGGTCTCCGTATTGCCCTGAATATCGGCAGACGAGGACAGGGATACCAAGCGATTCAGTGGTTTAAGGAATTATAGTCTAGTTATGTTGACCAGAAGCGCTGTGGCGGCATCCGCACCCGCGGAGGCCGAGACGGACTCGGAAATAACGATACGGCAGCCGGCGGCCAAGAGCGACCACGTGGACTCGGTATCTCAACAGGGTACGAGTGCAAGCGCACGGACTCGGGCTTCGCGCATCACAGCCCTGGAGGCCAACCTCGGAGGGGTCAGGACGGACGTGAACGAGGTAAAGACGGATGTCGGCGAAGTAAGGACGGATATGACGAAAATATCGCGCCAGATGGACGGCATGATGGACGCGATCATGCAAATCTCCAGGCCGGCCTCGCGCCGGGCCGGCTCACGGGTTTCTTCAGCGGCCGAACGGACAAGAGACTGGGCCCAGGATCAAAACGAGCGCCTACTCCCTCCGAGAGGCCTATACAAGCGAGGAACACCTCCAGCGTGAATTCGGCCGTGAGGCCATGCAACACGACCGCACAACGGGTAAGAGCCTACTTTCTGATCTTAATGCCCGGAGGCCGACGGCGAAGCCGCACATGTTCATGGACAGAGATGGGGTGTACACGCTGCACCAGAAACTGGACCTACGGGCGAGCCTCGGGCCTCTAGAGTATATTTCATGTTTTGTGGCTTTATTGAATGACGAACGCGCCTTGCACCCCGAGGACAAGGAGCATATGTTCAAGCACTTATACCAGGTGACGGTTGACGCGCAGGCACGGCCGTGGGCCGGCGTCAGACGCTGGTCAAACTACGTTTTCGACCAGGTCGAGTCCGGCAGGATGCGGTGGTCGGATCACGGCCGGATACAGGAAGAACGTGTCCGGCTCGCGATGACCACTGCCCACACGTCTAACAGCAGTCAAAACACGGAGACCGGACGTGCCCGGGGGAGCGAGGCCCCGTGCCGGGACTTCAATGGAGAGAGGGGGTGCCGCCACCGCAGCGACCACACCGAAGGGGGCATCCGGTGGTTGCACGTGTGCACCTTTTGCGACTCAGTGGGCAGGAAGTGCGGTCACTCGGTGCACGCCTGCAACCGAAAGCTCACTTACGGCCACGGGTACGACAACACGGCGGCTCCCCCTGTACCCACACCACGGCGGGTACCACAGGCGGGGTATCAACTCCGGCGGCAGCCCAGAGTGTGGTACACCAACCCCAGCCGAGTTAAAAAAACGGGCAGGCCGCGCCCCGCCAGTAGACGAGGCGCGAAGCACAGATGAAAGGGGGGCCGGCGGCACGGAGTGTTATGTAACAAAGCCGGCTTCCCCACGTGACGTCACCGATCACGTGACCCCCTCGGCACATGGCCGAGGGGTAGCGATAAACAACAACAACGACAGGGGGAATACACTCCCGGAGGAGATACGCCCCTTTCTCCCAGCGGCGGTCGTCCCCGGCCCTGTGAAGGACGATGGTCTCAGTCGCTTGCCGGGTGTTAGTGTTAGTGCGCCGGGCCGAGGTCAGGAATCTAACACTCCCGACTTCAAAGCACTTAAGGACATCTGCGAAACAGGAGTCCACCGGGAGGGAGTGAGGACAGACCCGTTCGCCTTCAAGGAACATCGCCGGGAGACGTGGCAGGAGTTCACGGCCGTGGGGCCCGCCAGGCACGCGGAGATATACCGAGCCGTGCGTGACACGGGAATCCCCAACGCACTCGGCGCTAGGGTCGAGGTGCCTTCCGACCTTAACCTACCTGCGTGGGAGCATTACCTAGGGCACGTGGAGGAGGCGCAGGAGCTCCTAGGCTTCCTGCGATACGGTTTCCCCCTAGGATACCTGGGACCGGAGAGTGATACCAGGGGGGTGGCCAACCACCCCAGCGCTACCTCTCACCCCGTGCAGGTAGAGAAGTTTCTGACAAAGGAGGCAGGCTTTACCAATATGATGGGCCCGTTCACCGAACCGCCTTTTACCCCGTGGTGTCACGTGTCGCCACTCATGACACTCATGAACTCGGTCTACGGACTGGAGCGAGAGCACGGCCTCCCAACGGTGGACGAGTTTGTGGCCAAACTCGTCAAGGCAGGCACGTCGGCCTACATGTCGTCCATCGACGTGTCCCGTGCCTACAAGAACTTTAGGTGCGATCCCCTCGATTGGCCTCTGTTATGTTTTACGTGGGAGGGCGGGCACTACTGCGATACTGCAATGCCGTTCGGTGCCCGTGCCTCCTCCTACCACATGCAGTGTGTGGCGGAGGCCATCGTGGGGATACTGTCATCGAAGGGAGTCACGGCCGCGATGTACCTCGACGACCTCATCATCCTCTCCGAGGACCGAGGTAAGGCGGCCGTGGACTTCAGGATCGCGCGAGAGCTTTTTTCGGAATTGGGCCTCCCCGAGGCACGCGATAAAGCTCAGGAGCCAAGCCAGACCGTCACGTGGTTGGGGATAGAGATAGACGCCCGTACTCTGACTCTATCGATCCCCACGGCCAAGCTGGAGGACATCCGTGGTCACGTGTCGGCCGTAGCGAGGCGCCGGACGTTGACAAAACGACAGCTCCAGTCGGTGCTCGGAAGGATATTACACGTGGCGAGGTGTATACGTCCGGCGCGGGCATTCGTCTCAAAGTTACTCGAGGCCCTTAGGGGGATGAGAGGTTTCTACATGAACATCAATTCTGAGATGCGCCAGGACCTGGATTGGTCCGTGCAGTTTGCCCAGGGCTGGAACGGCCGCGCTCTCATCCCTCGAGGTCCCCCGACGCGGAGGATCACAGTAGATGCCTGCCTGTCGGGCGTCGGAGGAACCGACGGCCGCTTCTCGTACTCCGGCCAGGTGTGCCCCGTCCTCGATCCTGTGGAGTGCATCTCGGAGCTCGAGGCCCTGAATACCATCTACGCACTCCACACATTCATCACAGACAGGGATCGGGGATCACGGATTGAGGTGTTCTGTGCAACCAGTACAGACCCTCAATAGTGGGCGTGCCCGTAACCCAGTCCTGGCGGAGTGTGCCCGCCAGGCATGGATGGTGCAGGCACGTCTGCAGGTGGAACTCGTCTTCAGCCATATCCCCGGGGTGCAAAACGTGATCGCAGATGCCCTGAGCAGAGCCCATCTGTCGAGGACGGAATACGATAAGGCCACTTCCCTCATTCACCTTCATGAGTTGTATCCTATCGTACCATGTACCCATGCCTCATTTGTACCCGTACTCCGTCTCTTCTGCAGATCGGGCGCTTCTCTTACTCCAGGCGAAGGCATCTGCGAGGCAGTCAGAGGCGCATGCCCCAGGTACGCTCGCAAACCAGCGATCCGCAGTCACCACCTACCTGGCATTCTGCAACCGGATGAGGGCGGACCCCCGGGCACTGACCGTGAGCCTGATCACGTCTTACCTGGAATATGTGGCCGACCACGCCCCCTCGCCGGCTACGGTCGCCAACCAGCTCTCGCACGTCCGTGCACATCTCCGACTGACGGGGGGGGGGACGTGCGGCCAACAGAGGATTACCGGGTGAAGCGTGCCCTCGAGGGCATGAGGAGAAACAAGCTTTACGTCCCAAATGTGAAGGCCCCTATACCAATGGATGTGTTCAGGGCGGTTCTCGAGGCCCTAACAGGATCGCCCCTCCATACGGCAATGAGAGCGGGCCTGCTGCTCATCTTCTACGCGGCCCTACGGCAGGGGGAGGTGGCGCCGCAGTCGGCTCGGGCATTTGATCCGGCTCGGAACCTCACTCGGGGGGACGTGGTCCTCGGCCGCCGGCACGTGACAATCACCATCAAGGCGCCCAAAAATCTACAATACGTGGGGCAACAGAAAGTAATGCGCCTCGAGGCCGCGGACGATATCCGGGTGTGCCCGGTAGACGCGGTTCGAGGCCTACTACGGGCGGCCCCTACGGCTTCACTGCGGGACCCGTTTCTGACACTGCCCGATGGGACGACCATCACATCACGGGTCATGACCAACGAATGGGACCGCCTCCTACAGGCCACAGGCCAAACTGTGAAGACGTACACCCTCCACAGCCTCAGGAAGGCCGCTGCCACTCAGGCCTTTGAGGCCGGGATACCTGAACTTAACATACAGAGGTATGGAGGGTGGAGGTCCCAGGCTCACAGAGACTACATCAAAGTCTCGGACCAAGAGACTGTCAACAAGTCCCTCATTGAGTCTCTCTCCTTCAAAAAGTGACTATAACAAACTTTCCCACCCTCCTCTTCCCTTAACTATTGGCTTCTTGGCTATTTCTATTATCTTATTATTACATGTTATGTTTAACTATGTAATATTACATAATCTTCATTTATCTTATATCAAATATTATCACAATTGACAAACACATATCTATGTCAATTTCAATATTTGTCATATTGTCACAAATCTTATCACAATTGACAAACACATATCTATGTCAATTTCTAAATTTGTCTTATTATTGATACTCATGTATTCCTCTTATTCATATCAATAAGACTCATAAAATTAAATAAAATTTTATAAGCCCACTACGGCCTTCACTCTGTTTCATTGGGGATCTGGGGTAATGGGTTGCCCATGGCCTATGGTCAGGGGTGGTCATTGCCCCCCCTGGTGAAACCACTCTGCACTCGCGCACCCCTGCGCCACCTCTCCACTCTCGGCCGCACTAGACATCAAAGTGCGCGAGTCCGACACTGTCCTCTGTCTCATTCGCTTCACAGGTCTCCTACGCTCAACACCTATTTTTTCTACCCACCCACCCACTCCTTTTCTTCTCTCCTACTCCTTACACTCGTAGGGCTATTTCTATTATTTTATTATTACATGTTATGTTTAACTATGTAATATTACATAATCTTCATTTATCTTATATCAAATATTATCACAATTGACAAACACATATCTATGTCAATTTCAATATTTGTCATATTGTCACAAATCTTATCACAATTGACAAACACATATCTATGTCAATTTCTATATTTGTCTTATTATTGATACTCATGTATTCCTCTTATTCATATCAATAAGACTCATAAAATTAAATAAAATTTTATAAGCCCACTACGGCCTTCACTCTGTTTCATTGGGGATCTGGGGTAATGATATATGCACAGTTTCTACTGCTTTTTCCGGATACAATCCATTCCAACCTTGGGGATCACCGATGAAATTAGTCTTTGGTGGCCACATTACATAAACCATACCAAATTAATTGGTGAGCATTTTCTGCATGTCTCGTTCCTATTCATCGATCTGGTCTTGGTATACCAGACAAATCGATTGTTGGTTGCGACTGCAGATCGGTGCTGCATAATCGGCCAATGGAACTTGGCTTATAGTTTTCAGAATAGAATGTTGGCCTTCGTATCAGAACATGTCATGTCTTTTCCACTGCCTCATTCTCCCAACCGTGCAAAAGGTTATAAGTAGTTTCTACCAAGGTTCTCGCTGGTAACCTCCTCGTAATCCTATGCCTCGTTAGGGATAGATACTGTCATGAAGTGGAGGCAGTTTATTATGAATGCCAACAAACATATCTTTTTGGGGCAACTGTTTGAATGCTAGTACTGCGAAATAGCTCCCCCCCACCCCATATAGAGGTTATCTATGCGAGTAAAAATGTTCGAAAGTATCTAGGTATACAATTAAATACTATAAAGTGTGGTTACACATGCACATATATTACCACATGCACCGGTTGTAGTGACTATAGACCTAACACATACCATTGAATACACACAGTCTATAAAACAGCACAAACACCGCACAATGCTTGAGGTGAGCTATAATAGAAACATATTTGTATACCCACTTATAGATCTTGACCCACACCTTGCTTGTTTCGCTTTGCAATACCGAACCGGCTCCATGCCTTTTTAGGACAGATAACATGGCGGTCCCAGACCTATCCGTGGACGGGTCCATGATATTCCCCCTTTTTACATAGACACTGCCTCCCTCCTGCCACTGCACCCTTCCCTCGATCCTCACTTCCTCAGCGCATTACACGGCTGACCGATCGTAGCGCCCCACGCGGGCCAACCATCAAACATGAAAGCCGTGAAGGAAGCACTTGCAGAGAAATCATTGGCTCTCCTCTTGTCGTAGTGAGAGACAGAAATGTATGCGGGGGTCAATAGATCGAGCCGATGTGAATAACAGTGACTGTGAGTCTGAACATGAAATATGAACATACAGTGTGAGGGAGTGGCAGCATATACATACACTAAATGTAAAGCGAGGAGATATATAGGAGGAGTGACTACATGTGTGCAGAGAGTGATGAGAAGAAGATTACATGGAGGGGAATCACTGTTCGAAGTTGAGCAATCCGAGATCAGCATCGACTGGATAGAATCTAGCATTTACTGAAATATTTTTATTTATACAAAATAATTATACCGAATTATAAGTAAAGTTAGGCCCAATACAGCTTCAAATACTCATATTTCACTGAACGAATTACCTCCCACATATTCCATGCGACACCGAATGTAAAATTTGATTTACAAGAGCATACAATGGAGTTTAACTTTGCACAGACGGTGTAGGTATACATGACTAGGCTGTGTCAGATTTACACAAATAACAGTGGATATAGTCTGCTTACCAATATAAAGGCTGGCATAATTCATCTTTAGACAAGTCAAGTCCATTGCAGTGGATCAAATTCCATTACAATGGCCTCCTTTTGTGCAGAAGTAGTGTGTATTCTTTGTATTTTGGTGGCAATATAATCAACATCAAAGCATTCCGTTCATATGCACATTTAACCATCGTGATCAATACGATCCATTTCATTGAAATAATACTAAATGTACTTGTCTTGATTTATGCTGTTAAATGTATCTATGTATCTCTAATGGAAGAGGAATAAAGCTGTGTCCTCGTGTGTAGTAGACCCTTAGAAAAAAAGCTTTCACTACGTCATGGTGGCTGCTATTACAGCTGTTAGGAACCAATTCTCTCTGTCTCTGCGCACTCTCAAGTGCTCCTGTTGTTCTCATAAATACCAACCTTATTTATCCCGAGTACCCACGTTCACATTTAACCTATTGTTTGTCTTAGCAACACATCGTCTGTTGGTTTATCGGTCAGTTGGCTAATGGCCTCATTGGTTACTCATGGCCTTTGGTCAGGGATGGTCATTGCTCCCCCTGGTGTCCCCACCTACCGCGCCTCACTGGCGCTCCTCCTGCCCCCTTGCGGCTTTCACACCTACTGCCTCCAGTTTTTCTCGTCCCACCCACCCTCACCAATCTTCTTTTCACCTACTCACGTAGGGCCCATTTGTATTTTTCATACACAATTACCATTATATTTCATTTCATACAATTCAGCATTGTATTGTATATTCATATACTTATCTTTATCATAATTGACTTATATTCTACTTGTCAATTATTACTTGTAATATTACTTACCTTCATATTAATAATTCATATTAATATGTTGTCCAGTAAGGTCGACATAAAATTTTACTTCATTTACTACATAAAATCCAATAAAATTTTATTCTCCCAGCTTCTGCTTCTCTCCTTTCATCCAGGGATGGGGTAATGGTGGTCTGATTGAAGGACTGAGAATTGTACCATACATTTATTCCTATTTACTCCATTAGCTAAGCTTCTAGGAGATATGGTAGAATCCCATTATAAATCTTATTTGATCATAACTCCCAAACTTTGTCAAAAGCCATGATTTCTTTAATGATCGGGTTGAGTCAGTCGAGAAATATCTGCAAGGCTTGAAGATATTTTAACATACTTGGGCAATGAAATTCGGAGAAGGAACAAAGCACACAAAGTGTGAATAGAACTAGAATCACGCTTAAATTGATGCAAATTGTGTGGAAAATAATCTCACTGTGGTAGATATTGAGGATATTGTCAAACTTGAAAGACAGAGAGCAGAATAAGGTTTTAAAACCACTTCCATCTTACTTAAACTATAACAGTAGACAAGTAACTGTGACTAGTATATCGTTTCTCACAGAATGCCCAACGACCTACAAAAGCCTCCCCAGCACCCTGTCCTGATAAAAAAGACTGTTCTATCAAGGATCATCGAGTTGGAGAGTTAAAGCACTCTTATCCTATGTTGTGGCACTAGCTTTAGTTTATCCTATACTTCAGTACATATAGGGATTAGCTCTAACACCAGGCCACCAATCAAAGATAAATCTAAAATTCTGTCGAGAAGGGAGGATTATGACGAAATTCTAAATAATTATCTTTAATAGCTCATTTTAATTGGTGACTGTTAAATTACGGGATGGTGTTTCCAGTAGCAACATCTTGAGTCCATACATTCTGAGTGAAACCTATTCTATTTCATATGCCTCACTTTACACAGCCATAGTATTTTATTTTCCTTCAGTAAACGTCTGACTAACGTTTTATAGGGTATGTTAACATACACACACATGCATGTATATAAACTCTAATGCCTTTATCTCCACAGTTGAATGATGTAATGTAGGAAACAGGGCTTTAATAAAGCGTAGGAATACGACTATATAGGATGTAGGTTAAGACAAAATGCTATAGGTTGTATATATGTATATATAAGTTAGGTCTATACATTTAGGTAATAGATAAGCATACGAGTGAATATAGTTTGGCGAGAATACAACCAGACCCTATGGCCATTTATTACGTGAATACAGTATGAAGAAACCCCCAGTATTACATAAATACAGAACTGGGTAACTTAAACCTAAATTAAAAAAATCAAAAATAGGTCCTGCTCATACGATTGACTAAGGAAGAGTGAGGAGATCCCCAACCGTCGCATCAAGGGAACTATAACGTGTGCGACAATAGGCCACGCCCCCGAGTGGCTATACCATAGATACGTGCTTAGCAAATGGGGGCCTAATTATATATGTATAAGTAATGTCCATTATAGATTGATTGTCCATTGTCTCCATTTAAAGCTGTAGTTTCTAATGAAAAATCAACATGTGTCTTTGTTTCATCCGATCCACTCGTGCAGGCAAACAAACCAGTACCATTAGACAAATTAACTAATTTTTCATTAGAAGAAAAATCTATCTGATCCTGTACGGCAGCAGGAACAACCTCTGCGCAGGAAACAAGCGGCAGTCCACGCGATGATATTTCATCGCCCACCATCGAATTAGAGTCGATACAGGCCGTGCTAATGTTATTTCCGTACACATCGAGATAATTATATTTCCCCTTATTTGCAATTCGTTCAGGGGAAAAAACCTTATCCTATTTAGGATCTATTTTGTCGTTTGATTTATCCTTTGAGCCCTTTTTGCACGACTGGACCGGATGACCCAGGCCACAATAAGAACACTCATGTCGATAAAGACAGTTAGGGAAAACACAACCCTTGGAGGTATTGAACTTCCAGCAAATCCCTTTGTTTTTACCTTCTTGACGCTTATTGGTTGATTTCTTTTCAACCTTGTCTTGGAATTCTTTTAACTTTTTCGAAAGATTAACGAAAGCGAAAGTTGTCTCATAATTAAGGAACTTTTCTGTTAAAAAGGAATCACCATAGCCGAAACCCTCCATGCCCAAACTGTCTGCTTTTTCACGCATTGCTAAATCATACTCCACGAGGGATTTACCCGTATGGGTAGGTTTGTGGTCAATTAGATACGAGATATGATCTGCTAAACCTTCCGTATTTAAACCCTGTGAAGACAAAGTTCTCAATAGTCCCATATTTGCGCTGAGGATTTGGTCAAAAGTTGGATTATCGCAACTAGGAGGTAGAAAAGGAGTAAGTGAAAAGAATTTTGACTTACGTTTTACTTTCTCTGTACAGGCATGAGTGCCTGTGCAATTTGGTGCATTTCCTTGCACGTGCGGTGGAAGAAATATTCTTGCATTAGGATAAACAGGTCTTAAACTAGGGTTGGTTTGTAACCCCTGAGGTAATGAAGCTTGACCGACAATTTCATGGGTGAATGCGCTTGGCATTGCACTATCGCTACCATGTGGCACCCTTTCAGACTGGCCGGCACCTTCCTCGGTACTATTTCTCAACTCAAAGTCTCGAAAACTGGAACATAATACCTGTATATCAGAATTAATAGAGGAGACCTCCTTCTTTAGTTTGTTATGTTCTAACAAAAGGTTACTCACCCAAGGGGGCTTTTGCCACGGGGATCCGCCACCGCTTTCTGCCCTATCTCCAACCGCTCCCAATTCCTCCTCTGTGCTCTGTGCTGAAGTCTGCTGTAACTCTTTGAATTTACAGGTAGGACAGCCTTCTCTATGTGACCGACCATCGTAGTCCAAGCCACAAGTGTCACACTTGCGCATGGTAACCAAAAGGTATACCAAAAACGGACAAAAGTCACTGAAAAGTCGACCAAAGTCGAGAAAAAAATCTGAAGCGTGGTGGGCCGGCGGTGACGGATCTCTGTAGAGTGAGGTCGATCCCTGGTCCTGCCCGTCCTTTTATGGTCTGGTATCCAATGCCCTCTGGTGTCAGGTTTCTGAGTTGTTGGTCCCTGGTCCATGAGCGCCGTGGTCCCCTGGTGAGATTTTACTGGACTACTATTTTATATGTCCATAAAGACTAGTCTTTATGATCCACATATATATATACATTCCACCTCACCGTGATGTACTTTAGGCTCTTGGAACAGAACTAGCTGCATAGTCTATTTAACAGTGGAAAGGTGGAGATTCTCTCTGGTTCCAGTGAATCACGTTTCCCACATCACTCTGATCAGGGATACCTTTTACATCAGACGAAGCTTCACAGAAATCTTGGAAGTATTCACCCACTGGAAGCTGGTCAATCTTCTCTCAGGACGCACATGTCCGGATGTACGTGACTTTGTTTCTTGGGTCCAACTCTACCTGTACGGGAACGGTTCAAGACGGGTTCTAGTCATAACTACTGGAAATTTTGAATTGATTCTGCTTGACTTAATTTGCTTAAATGAAAAATTAACATTCGAATAGTCAATTAATTATTTACTTACAATGTACAGAAAGGTCAGAAACAGAAAAAAGGCACTTTTATATCTGAAATGGAAAGAAATTCACACCGTAGACAAGAAAGGTGTTCTTTTCCACATACAAAGGGATTCTACAACCATAAAACAGAGTAAATGCCTGTATAGTAAATGACTAGTAGCAAAGAATGCAGAGGTGTATTCAAAAGAAAAAATACAACTAAAAAAACTAATATATAACAGATCAAAATTTGCTTGCCCTCAGAAAGATGTAACGTTTAACGTTTATTGCAATTTCGAGGATATTAAGAATAGTGCGCAACGCAGTATGATACAAAGTTCATCTCAATCTAAACGGTGTTTATCATTACTATTACCATGGATGCTGGTTACTACAGCCATAGGGCGAGTAGAAATAGTCATTTGGCATGGGCTACCTTAACATTTTTGTCTAGTTCAAAGCCGGGGATTGTTGGGAGAATTGTTGGTACAATCACTGGAAATGAAAACAACCCACTGATTGAAAACAACCCACTGATTCATTGGCAACAATGAATGGAAGATCACCATTATGTAGTGCGAATAACGCTGTCGTAAAACTGTTACTTGAATAAAAAAAAGTAATGATATCAAAATACTATCACGTCTGTGTGGAATGAACAGAGCGCATATTTTCATACTCAAAATATCATAGAAGAGGCCTAAGTTGTGCTAAGGTGATCGCATATATAGGTGTTTTTATTGCACATCGTGCCCTGGGGGTTTTCTTGTCAGCTTCCAACATTATCTCGGCACCACTGTGGGAGACCAAGCATTCAAGTTGTTTCCAACGTGTGTGGCTTAGCTTCGGGCAAAAATCCCTTTACCAGAATACCTCCCCCAACTGCTAGGGCTGTTTCTCTCACTCACTCAGGCATAAGGCACACTGCTCCGCACTTGAGACTTCAGGCAATCGATATTTTCTCTTTTTCTCCCTTCACAGACAGATTGGGGCGGGACACGCCGGCCTCTCCCAACTTGTGTGCATTTGTGACTGCCATAATAAAAGGAAAATAGCGATCCCCTTCATCATACATCGATATCCATGAAAGCCTTGGCTATGCATATTGTGAAAGAATGGAGATGTGGTTTACGTGGTATGACAATACGTAAACATATGAGGATGTGCAAAAAAAGATATGGAACATGAAATAAACTGTATGAGTTTTATCTATACAGGGCAATAAAACTTGTGCCGCAGTCACATGGCTTCTCTACAGATAAAGCTGGAGTTCATTACATTAGATGTGTCTATTTTTAGTCGCAGCTCGGTGCGGTATACATCTATTGTGCCTTCAGTCAGCAATATTTATACCATAGTAGAAAGCCCATTCAGCACAGTTCAGAGTCTATTCTGAAATAATCTATGCATTAACCAATGTTATTTTCTATAAAAAAAGTCTATGGACAGAGACAACTTTTTCACTTGAAGATTAGTTATGGTTATAAAGATGTCCGGATGAATCAGAAGGATAAAGAGAGAGAGAGAAAGAGAGAGAGAGAGAGAGAGAGAGAGAGAGAGAGAGAGAGAGAGAGAGAGAGAGAGAGAGAGAGAGAGAGAGAGAGAGAGAGAGAGAAACATGAGGGAATTTTCTTGGGAGACTCTATTAGACAAAGTATGGAGTTTGCATGAGATGTCATAGTTGATGACTCATGAAACCCCTAACCCCTATTTGATGATTAATACCGAATACATACAAATAGCCAGATTAAAGGGAAATGGAACAAGATTACTACTTCATCCTAATTGGTTTATTCTAGTGTATTGGAATATACTTAGAAGTTTCCACTCTAGAAATGAAGAAGAGCAGGTTTCTTTTTTAAACGGCATAAAACACCTTGCACGTTTGCGCATTTATCTACACCCAATTTCATCACATTATATCACACAACTCACCCATATAACTGTGTAAATACACACACTGGACCTGTATAGCTGCTGAGGAATGAAATGTAGTTGCCCTATATGAGGCATAAAAAATCTGCAAACATCAGACTTCACCTTCTGGTACGGACATCATATATGAATACACTATACCTCATGTGAAACCACAAAACACTCTTCTCATTTTTCAGAATTTCCATTTTTTCAGGTTTAATGCACAATTTCAGAGGAACACACCCGTGAGTTTCATTGAAAAGTCTAAGCTTCACCAACTAATGTAAAAGAAGGCTAATTTTACAATAGTTCAATAGCCATGGCATTCCGGAAATCTAACATGGTAGGACAAACAAAAACGATAGGGACGTACAGCCATGATATAATCATAAGTATTTTGAATTCTGAACGTAAGTAGCGTTCTTTCCTTAATTGCCAAAAGATGATAACACTGATCTTTGCATTCCAGACTGCAGCCTTTGCAGCACGTGTACATGGTATCGCGCTCACAGTAGCAACAAGCAGGTCGTATTCGGCCAACTTAAACATTTACTCTTTTCGTGTCTGGAGCCTGTTTTCTAATCCTTTAACGGAGGAGGCTGATGGTCCCTGCCCGGGGACACCATGTCCTTCAGGCACTGCTCTCCTAATAGTGCTTCTTTTACAACAAACTAGTTGTTATTTAAGTTAAATTCTAAATTGAAGAAAAAGAATTCCGAGAACAGCGGCTGGTCCTCCCGAGGAAGCGGTAGGTCGCTCAAATGAATGCCGCCCGCCATCGCGACTAATCCTCGGCCCCGATAACGTTCTTTTGTCCCGTCGCGTAGCGGTTCCCCGCCCGGCCCTTTTTGACCGGGGCTATCTGGGCACGGGCGCCGGCGCCGCCACCCCGTGATCCGTGCCGCTCCGCCGGGGCTGACCCCTCACCGGGCTTAAACTCACTCAACTGCTTATCTGTCTTTACCAACGGGCGGCGAGGATTTGTGTCTCGGCGAGGAAGAAACATCGAAAGGGTATCGGTTTTTTCTCCGTGTAATTCTATTAGAGATTGTTTCATTAGGGGGTTGGATCAAGATGGGAGCGGGGGCTGGTGGCACGGGAGGGCCTCGCTGGCCAATTACTGACAAACTACTCTCGATTTGCCCCGCCCCCAACCTCCATTTGCGGCCGGGAGACGGCATCGATCTGCCCCTCACCCCCAACCGACCCCATCCCAACCCACGCCAACCAAAAGTAAACTGGATCCAATTTAGCTATCGATGTCTGACCTTGCCTGCTGACCACAAGGGAGTGGCCCATGAAGATGCCCAGGGAGAGGTTCATAGGAGTCGGTCATGGAAGCTGCTCGAAGAGTCATCATTCCATACTAGAAGTACTGCTCCAATGATGGAGACTCCCCTAAACCTGCTCTTGGAGCTGCTCAGTGGGTGACCACATAGTGAAGGTCATCGCGAACATCCCCAGTGCTGCCGACGGAGCTTCATGGTTGAGCAGTTCGGAGATGATCAGGAAGTTGTTTTTTTATCGGGGAGACTTGAGGAAGGCTTACAGTCGTTGCTTCGGTTGGTGTGTGGTAGTCTGCTAGCTCGGACCCGATTCCCCTACTTCACTGCACCTGCCTACATCATTCTTCTCTGGGTTCTCCTATCTGAGCACCCCTCCAGTGCCCCAAAATAACTTATGTTATATTCTCGAAATAAGGAATTAGTTCAGTGTACGGAAAAGCTACTCTCTGCACGTATTCTCTCGACACAACTATAAACCCAGGCTAACCTTGCGGTTCATTTGGTAGAATATCCTTGGCTATAGCGTCTATTAGGTCCACGATGGAACGTCGCTCCTTTTCCTCTTGAAAGGGTCAGTAGTTACTGCTCCAACTCATGCAAGGGACCCATCAGAATTGGCTCAAGAAAGTCGATCTACTTTGGAACCATTCCCCAGGAAATCATCGTGTGGTGCATCTTTTATTCACTCTTCCAAAAGGCACGGGCGTTTTAGTCTATCATATAGACAGTCCGTGTCACAGTGCATGAATACTTAAGTCTTCGTGCGATACCTAATGGGACATAGGAATGTATATATCGTGTGTCTGTCTGTGATTTGGGTTTGATATATCATTTGTCGTAATGGAAGTCATGAGGACACCACTATAGGCGGGTGCAAAGAAACAAAAGTGACCCTAAATGTTCCGCTGGAATAGTTGTGTATATATATGATTGTTCTAATCCCATAAATGAGAAAAGATAAGGGCATCTAAGTCACCGACTCAATACAAAATATCATTGTTATATTGCTATTTCTGGGTTTATATGCCAGAAGTAGGATTGATGCTACTGACAGGTATTGCCTGCAATGTGATTCTGTGTCCTAGGAATCGGATGTTGTTGGGAAAGGATTTTGTGCAGGCGGAAGGGCTGACGCCTTAACACATAACTGAGTGCCGTATATCTGTTTTTTAACCAATGCAAGATAAGAGGGACTACACACAAGCTTTGATTTTGCACATATACCTTTTGAGATTGTTACATTACCCCCTCCAAATTCCTCGATAAAATGTGTTTACGAATGGCATGAAACACATTATGAATAAGTCAGCTGATAATGCAGGTTAGACTTTAACTTCTTGAATCTGATTCCATGTAACATGTCATTTCAAGCATCAGATCTTGCAGTTTAGTCTGTATGAAAGCTACACCCCGTAACCAATAAATCATGGACAATATTGATATACACTTTCTTGAAGCTGTATAGATATAGGTAGAGATATCCAGATTGCCAAGCGTCAAGTTCTAGCCTCGACTATACCCCATTACTGATGCAGTTTTCTCTTTCCCCGGACTGGACATGCGTGGAGGACCAGGGAAATTGGTCGGGGACGCCGCAAAATGTTGTTATCTCCTCCTGAAAAGGTCGATCCAATTAGGACCCACAATGTGATTAGGGCACGGAAGATTGCCAGTCTGTATGATATACCCTTGGTGTCTGGTGACGTTGTGGCACACAAGTAATATTCACTGGGACTGGGTATAATAATAGTAATTGATTTGAAGACTATAGTGGCAGCTAGAAATGACCGGCGTGTATTCATAATTGAATATGGTAAAATTCTTATACACTGCATTAGTTAATGGAAGGGAAACTGGGGTTATTGTCCAATGTTTTAAGAACATATAACTAGGAACTGGAGTTGTTAAATCATCAAGTATGGTCAGATGTATTTAAGACTGGGAAACATAGTTAATTTCAATTTTCCAGAAATTTGGAGTATAAGAAAAAGTGCAAACGATGGTCTGATTCATCTTACAACACAGTAAACGCAAGACGTAAATTCACATGGCTCACAGGTAGATTCCCTACGTATAAAAACGTACAAATGTTAAGGGTTACTTATGTCTGTAGATCGTATGTCTGTAGAACGTATGTAGGTAATTTTAGGTTATTTTACATAAATTCAGATAATTGATATTACATTTATTTACGTAAATTTACGTTTATGTGCATGAATACACTGGATGGCATCATAGTAGTTTCTGTCAATTTTTTGTACTTCTTGGGGAGGACATGGCCTGTGAAGTTGGTTTATTTACCAAATTTACCATACCAGCAGTCAATTATCATTAATCTCATTCAGGCTATGATTGGCTGATCTTTTTGTCACTGCAGTTAACCTAATTTTGGTTCTTTTGGCAGTTGGAACGTTCAACTGTGAGACCCGAAGTAATAGCTTGAGAAAAACAAAATTATATAGGGTATTCTATATGAGAACTGCCCAATGATTTCTACTAAGTGGCCTCTTATCAAAAATTCAGCACAGAGTCGCATATATATTAGCATGCAATGATTGGTCATTTCGATTTTTGTTGAGCGATAATTTTTCATCGCCTTTTCGAAATAATAAGCACATCTTTTAATAAGATTTTTATATTTTTTATTTAGCAATAGAGACAAGAACCACCAGTTCTACATGAGGCAGTTCTTAACCTACTGGCTGTACATTACATCGAGATGTAGTCACAATCATATCGGTGGCTCATAAAATGCTTCCAAGTTACAACTGTCAATGTTGAAATGATATAGATTTATATGTCTATTCTACGGTGTAGAAAAAATAAGTGTAACAATTAGAACAATCGAAGGGAAAACAAAAACTTTTGAAATACATCAAACTATCTAAAAACCAATACTACCATCTCAACCCCCTAAAACTAGGAACCATGTTGTCATGATCATCACACGCTGTACGACCGGGTCAGTGCCCAGGCCATGTCTCATGGCAGTCCTCATGGTCATGGGTTCAGACAGACCTCATACGTTTGGCCTGTCACCTCCCCCTTACCCGTCGTTCTTCCATCTCCACTCACTACTGGCCCAATGTCTTTAAAAAATCCCATTCAGCGACATAGTCATTGCGCACGCTCGGCACGCATTCCCTGTTCATTTAAACCTCCATCAGCACCGCGCATGCCCGCTGCAGACTTCCGGTACAGAAAGCACCCCCTCGCGGGACGCCCGGGTAGACGTTCGGTGAGACTCTACCCTAACTAGGCTGTCCGGGGAGGTGAAAGGTGCAAAGAGGGTGGGGGTGACTTGGAGGGGTGTTTCTGTGTGTTGGAGGGTTGGGGATGTGGCTCTATGTGGCGGATGCACGCCCATTGTCCGGTAACGGATATTCCTCTCACGTGGTCTTCTCCAGTTACCGACAGATGTTTAGTGAAGGCTTGCTGTGTTTAGAACCGGCGGCTGCGGCGATGGGTGGGTGGCGCGTACAACGGCAGCGCTCCAAGCACCTCCTGTATATATACACGGTGGATGGAGCTTTACTTAAAGCACAGGTCACGGTCTTTCAGGTGACTATAGTAGTCGTAGCAGCCCACCGGTAATCACTGCGTCCCGTGTGAGCCTCCCGTCTTCAGCCGGTTTTGTCTGCGCTCATTAGTCTTCACGGTCGCCTGGCAGGTAAGGCGACCTGGAGGGGCCGGGACAAAAGCCCCCGACAATTAACGACGGGGGGTCACATGCTGGCTCCTTCGGGGCCAAACGGTGTTTGTAGCATTACTAGTTTAGTGTATTATTTGTGGACAAAAGAGTCAGGAGAAGAAAAATGTTGCCGTCTTCGCAAGTCCTAATTATCCGATGTGCAGCTGTAGCGTCTTGGAAGCAAGATGAGCATTGCTCGGAGCTGCTCGGAGTTAATTGTAGGTTCTCAGAATTGTACACAGAGCTGCTCAGAGCCGCTCAGAAACATGCGGTTGCCTACAACATCCGCCTTCAGATGCGCGTAAGGGGAGGGAGGAGGCAGCAGGATCCACAGCCCGGGTACACAGCCGGTAATCACAGACCCATTCACCTCACAAAACACCCCCGCTACCAAAGCCATGTCACCGCTGCGCATTTCCTTATCGAGCCCCCTTTGTGTGGCCCTTTCGTACACCGGGGAGAAAAAAATGTTTACAGGCAGAGCACGCCGACGCGAGACAAACAGAAAGAGGAGCAAAAAACAGAGACAAAAAGAGAGAAAAACAAAACACTTTTTTTGTGTGGGATGTATGCTTTGAATTACACCCCATTTTATTTTTGTGAATATTTTCGTTCTTTATCTAACCATATGTTTTACTTCGACAGCCAGAGTGTAAACTTTCTTTTAAGAATCTGTAATCAAAATATAAATAGTTGTTACTCAAGATGTTGTACTCTTGTCAGTATCTTAGAGATATATATCCACATGTTAGGTCACACATATTTAGGTCACATCTATTTTCTATACACATTGCGCTAGTACGATATAGTTCACGCATTACCTAAAGAGGGAAATGTTATGGATAAGGCGCCATTGGAGTTGGAGAATGTCATATCAGCTATTTGCGAAGAATTCCTGCGAATCCTAAACAAGTCATTTTTCAATGTTACCAGTTTAAAATCCTGAATGTATTCACTATGAATGAATGATTATGATACTTTTGATCGCATGACTACTGTTCAAATTCGGGTTCTTTGGTTCTCATTTTATTGTACCTGATGAAGTTCCATCAATAAAAACGAAAAGCTACCATTGAACCCACTACCTGGTCCTCATAGGGACCTGAATTGATACCCAATGAAAGAGCAATCAGTTTAATTGAATGCGTCTTATTTTATTGTTTTTTTTTCTTCAAATCGTACTCTTATTTTGTATTCAGTTGAGTGAAATGCGCCCGAGACAATATCTCAGCGCTATCATCTATCTCTACGTCTGGCCACATCAATACTATCTTACTGGGATATGACCTTTGCCAGTGCTATGTCGTAATGTCAGAGTAATCCTATCCAACCCTAATATGATCATAGATGTAATTTGCAGAATGCATTAATCCTATTGACATTACCCGCCACCTTGCCTCTCCTCTCATCCCTCCTGCCAAGCTAGCAATACCAACCTTGTAACACACTGTCCATGTTGGATTCACTCATTATAGTTATATATATGTGTCCTACCTCCGTCCTTGGTTGGCAAAACTCCTAATGGCCACTCCTTATTCTGCCATTAGACAATTCACCCAGTCAAAGACATCTCGATCGGGTTTGGACTTGGCCCCCAAGTCCTCATTCAATAAAGAAGTAGCACTTGCTGCGGCGGGCGTCGGTGTCTTACGCCCGTCGTAGGCGTAACGAGGTTAGGGCGCACACAAGACTTGTCTTCATTGGGGCGCGCACCGTCCCGTGCCCCCAATCACATTACCTGTTGGGAGGTGTGCCCCACGTGCATTCATTTTACTGAGCTCTGCATGGTTTCACTGTAAGTCGCCGCAGATAAAAGAAAAAGAACAACACGCAATTCTAACGCGTTGGTGTTTACCTCGGTTGCATATAGCATCTAGAGTCAAATATTAAGCCAACAGTATTGGAAACATATAGCCTTAGTCAGACACGACCATAATGGCTTGCACATCTATTATAAAACACAAACTCGAACCTTTTCAAAACCCGTTTATACCTTCTTATGTTTTCACGAAACCGGAGGGAATTTGAAGTTCTGAATACGTTAAATTCAGATATTTACTCTCTCCCTGACCTTTCCGTGACATTTTAATTACAGAGGCATATTTTCACACAATTTTTGTGGTTGATATGCAGCATGGTCGAAAGCAACACCACGAAAGCAGATCAAGCTCAATATCGATGTCAGCTAGACATTAGGAAAAGATTAGACTGACAGCAAGGCATAGAGTGACCGTTGGTGCGATTTTGTTGTTACCAAATATACAAGGTGGATTGGCATAGAACCTGCTGCGGCACATGGCAGCCTCTCAGCATGGGCTGTTCCACCGATCTCCCTTCCCTCCCAACTTCTTCAGCAAACAAGGGATCTCCATATCAGATCATTTTGTGTGAGGTACAGAAATGTACTACATACCTATCTACTATAGCTTGTAGGACCCATCAATTCACCCTTAATCTCTATTTTGGAGATAATATACCAACATGTAGTGCTGATGTAATTCTATTTCATTAGGGGTATTTTATCGTTTAGTATGTAAGTCATAAAAGGTGAGGCGTCGTCCAAATACTCTCTATTAATCCTAACGTCGATTTCATTAGGCAGTTCCCTGTAGCAATGTATTAGAAGAAGACATTCTCCTACGGGGAAGTGACTATTTACCCTGCCTGCATGACTGGCCTTTATCCAAATTGGATATGCTACTGTGGCATGGTAAGGTGACACCAGATGTGCTCTGATGAGGCTGTGATATGCATGTACTAATCAGACATAGTGTCTCCTGGGGCGACACACAAACACACCCACGCACAGACACTCATATATATAAATGAATATATATATATATATATATATATATATATATATATATATATATATATGTATATGTATATACACACTTCTGTACCTTCGTTCAAACAATGTTGCTGAGGCAGTCTATGGCGGTTTTTGCAGCGGCCTCTAATGGGAGTTGATATGTGTCGGGCAACATGAATCTTTAAATTGATGCGACATATCTATATATGACAATCAATTATGTCACATAAAAAGATGTGGCCCCTGCTCTGTAGATGCATTAATATTTACGTGCTGACCTACTTTTAGGCCAGCCTATGCTAGTCTGTAGATTCAGCTAGATTCCACGGAAGATTCCCATTATCCATACCACTTTTTAAATCTCTCGTATTTTTTTCCATTGACGATGCGTTCCCTCGCCCTTTCTGCGGTCCAATTGCATCATTCATTATTATCTCTTGCTTCCTTTTTGTTTTATCGATGTTTTTCGGCAAGTAAGAAATGAGGTACCGTTCCCTGAGTATGAAATAAGTTCGTTGTGTATTTTTTATCATGAGAAGAATTTCGATTATTTCCTTAACGGGAGTCTGGTGTTATATGGACATTATATAAACCAGGCCCCAACTGTGCCAGTATGGTACGAAATCTTATATGTATACAATCATTTATATGTACTTAAAACACATGATTTAAACATATTATTCGTAACCCCATGATGCTGTTATACCTTGATAAACCCTATGAGTGTAGAACCTGTCTGGTCTTTGTCGAATTATACAGATAATATCACAAGATTCAAACTTCCGTAAAACGAAAGTGTACTGTAACGGATACTTCTTTGAATCTATGTCAGCAAAATTTGGTTAAACTCAATACTCTACATTTGTAGAAGGATACACTGTTACTTCCTAGTGTCAGATCTAATCCTGCCAAGTAATTTGGACGTATACATCCGATTTGATTATCTTCCTGTGTCGCAATTGAGGCCTTTATTAAGAAAAATGAAGTATGTCACAACAGACAGATCTTGCTCACGATATAATCCTTGACCTACAATGCATATGGTATGCACTATATTAGGATAATTACATGGTAGCCGTGTGTATTTGAATATACATGGGATTCTAGGCTCTGAATGGTAGCGTCTTATATAAAATTGACCCGATTACGGTGGATTGTCTGTCATAAATTGCACCGCTTTCATGAGAATCGACCATACATAAAAAACAAAAAGTGTCAGCTGGATATGGCGCCAAATATACAAAAAAAGTGGCATATGTATTGGTGTTATATATACAGTGGGCGTAAAAACCATAAACCCAGTAAGATAAACAAATTTCAAACCAACACTGGTTGAAGCATGTGATTCGTTTAGAGGAGTGGCGAAGAGCAATTGTTGTATATAAACCAGGGTACCCGAAGATACTGTCAACCAATCATATGATAAGAAAACGTCATACCCTACTTATGGAATTAGGTTGGAATAGGCAGACTGACAAAATGGGTTCATGTGTAAAATAACAAAAAACATCTTACATTTAATTTACATTAATTATACATTCTGATGTTTCCTGCCTTTGGTCATTTTCATCAATATTCATGAACTACACTAGAACATTTTCCATATTTTGCTAGCGCTCCTAGCAAATGCTTAATTGGATACCCATGGCCTATGGTCAGGGGTGGTCATTGCCCCCCCTGGTGAAACACCTCTGCACTAGCGCACCCCTGCGCCACCTCTCCGCTACCGGCCGCACTAATCATCAAAGTGCGCTAGGCTGACACTGTACTCTGCCTCATTCGCTTCTCAGATCTCATACCTCACACACATACTTTTTCTTCTCCATACCTTGGCCATTCCGCCCGTCGTACCTCCGGTCTCCATATTCCCCTGAATATCGGTGACCGCGTACAGGAATACCAGGCGATACAGGGATTGATATTTACGGTGAAATATGTTGACTAGAAGCGCTATGGCTGCATCCGCGGCAACGGAGACGGACTCAGAAGTTACCCTGCGGCAGCAGCAAACGGCGGCCGAGAGCGACCATGTCGACTCAGTCTCGCAGCAAGGTATGAGCACCAGCAGAAGGTCCCGGGCCTCACGGGTCACTGCCCTAGAGGCCAACCTCGGGGGAGTAAGGACTGATGTAAATGAGGTTAAGACCGACGTCAACGGTGTGAAGTCTGACGTATCGAAGATGTCACGGCAAATGGACGGCATGATGGACGCCATAATGCAGATTTCCCGCCCTGCATCAAGGAGGAGCGGCTAACAGGCATCGGCGGCGGCCGAACGGACCCAGGACTGGGCAAACGAACAAACAGAACGCCTGCTGCCTCCACCGCGCCAACTGCGAGAGACCTACACCTCCGAGGAGCACCTACAGCGGGAATTCGGCCGTGAGGCCATGCGCCATGATCGGACCACGGGTAAGAACTCATTACTGTCCAACCTTAATGCCCGCAGGCCGACCGCCAAACCGTATATGTTTATGGACCGGGACGGCGTGTACACTCTACACCAGAAGCTGGATTTATGGTCGAGCCTCGGGCCCCTTGAATACACCCCGAGGATAGGGAACACATGTTTCGCCACCTCCATCAAGTTACGGTCGACGCCCAGGCACGGCCGTGGGCCGGGGTCAGACGGTGGAGCAATTACGTGTTCGACCAAGTAGAATCCGGCAGGATGCTGTGGTCCGAGCACGGCCGGATATAGGAAGAGCACATCTGGCTAGCGATGACCTCCACACACACCTCCAACGGCAGTAACAACACCGAGACCGGACGCGCTTGGGGGAGCGAGGCCCCATGCCGGGACTTCAATGGCGAGAGGGGGTGCCGCAACCGCAACGACCACAGTGAAGGTGGTATCCGGTGGTTGCACGTGTGCACCTTTTATGATTCAGTGGGCAGGAAGTGTGGACACTCTGTCCACGCGTGTAACCGCAAGCTGACGTACAGGCACGGTTACGATAACAACGCGGCGGCTCCCCCTGTACCCACACCCCGGCGTGTGCCACAGGCGGGGTATCACCTCCAGACCACAACTAAGCCGGCGGCACCCCAGAGCGTGCACCAACACCAGCCGACTTAAAAAAACGGGCAAGCCACGCCCCGCGACTAGGCGAGGGGCGAGACGAGGATCAAAGGGGAGCTGGCGGCTCAAGGTGTGATGCAACGAAGCTGGCCCCCACACGTGACGTCATGCCTCATGTGGCTGCCTCGGCACAGTGAATACACTCCCGGAGGAGAGTACCACGGATTCCCCCGCCCCTGCGGTGCCTTGCTGCGTGGCCGGTGTTAGTGTTAACGTGCCGGCCGGCCACCAGGAATCTAACACTCCGGACTTTGACGCACTTAAAGAAGTGTGCGAGACCGGGGTTCATAAGGAAGGAGTCAGGACGGACCCGTTCGCCTTCCGGGAGCATCGCCGGGCGACATGGCCGGACTTCACGGCCGTAGGGGCCGGTACCCACGCGCAGATATACCGGGCCGTGCTCGACGCGGGACTACCAAATGCACTCGGGGCGAAGATTAAGGTGCCCTCCGATCTACATCTGCCGGCCTGGGATCGCTACTTAGGGGGCGTGGAAGGCGCTCAGGAGCTCCTGGGCTTTCTGCACTACGGCTTCTCCCTAGGATACCTCGGGCCGGAGAGCGACACAAGGGGCGTGGCCAACCACCCCAGTGCCACTGGATACCCGCGTCAGGTGGAAAAGTTCCTGGAGAAGGAGGCTTCCTTCACGAATATGATGGGGCCTTTTGTCGAACGGCCTTTCAGCCCGTGGTGTCACGTGTCGCCTCTAATGACACGGGAGAAGCGGGGCACGGACGATAGGCAGATCATTACAGATATGACTTTCCCGCAGGAGCGTAGCGTGAACTCGTTCGTTATTAAGAACTCAGTCTACGGGCTGGAACGAGATCAATGTGGCCAAACTCGTGAAGGCAAGTACCTCGTCTTTTATGTCTTCAATCGACGTCTCACGTGCATACAAGAACTTCAGGTGTGATCCCCTCGACTGGCCCCTGCTGTGCTTCACGTGGGAGGGCGGGCACTACTGTGATACTGCCATGCCGTTCGGTGCCCGTGCCTCCTCATACCACATGCAGTGTGTGGCCGAGGCCATCGTCGGGATCCTGAGTTCAAAAGGAGTCACGGCCGCAATGTACCTCGATGATCTGATTATCCTCTCCGAGGACCGAGGTAAGGCGGCCGTAGACTTCAAAATTGCACGTGATCTGTTCGCGGAACTGGGCCTCCCCGAGGCACACGACAAAGCTCAGGAACCTAGCCAAATCGTCACTTGGCTGGGTATTGAGATCGACGCCCGTAGCATGAGTCTCTCCATCCCCATGGCCAAGTTGGAGGAGATACGGGCTCACGTGTCGGCCGTCGCTAAACGCCATACCCTCACGAAGCAACAGCTCCAGTCAGTCCTGGGACGGATACTGCACATGGCGAGGTGTATTAGGCTGGCACGTGCTTTCGTCTCCAAACTCCTAGAGGCTCTGCGAGGGATGACGGGGTTCTATCTTTACATCAATTCGGAGATGCGGCAGGACTTGGACTGGTTTGTGAAATTCGCTGAGGGGTGGAATGGACGCGCCCTCATCCCTTGAGGCCCGCCGACGAGGCGCATCACAGTCGATGCCTGCCTCTCGGGTGTAGGAGGTACTGACGGCCGCTTCTCCTATTCCGGGCAGGTCTGCCCCGTCCTCGACCCCGTGGAGTGCATCTCAGAGCTCGAGGCTCTGAATATGATATATGCACTCCACATCTTCATCACAGCCAGAGACCGCGGCTCCCGGATCGAGGTATTCTGCGATAACCTCGGGACTGTGCAGACTCTCAACAGTGGGCGTGCCCGTAACCGGGTCCTGGCAGAGTGTGCCCGCCAGGCATGGATGGTGGAGGCACGCCTACAGGTTGAGTTGGTCTTTATTCATATCCCCGGGGTGCAAATTGTCATCGCAGATGCCTTGAGCAGGGCCCACCTACCACCAGCTGACTACGATAAAGCGGTCTCCCTCACTCATCTACATGAACTGTATCCCATCGTACCATGTACACATGCCTCGTTTGTACCGATACTCCGTCTCTTCTGCAGATCCGGCGCTTCTTTTACTCCAAGTGAAGGCATCTGCCCGACAGTCAGAGGCGCGTGCCTGATCACGAGTTACATGGAATATGTGGTGGACCACGCCCCCTCCCCGGCTACGGTCGCGAACCACCTATCGCACATCCGTGCGCATCTGCGACTGAGGGGGGGGGGGGGGACGTCGGCCCAACAGAGAACCATCGAGTGAGGCGTGCCCTGGAGGGCATGAAGAGGAACAAGGATTACGTCCCAAACGTGAAACCCCCAGTCCCTATGGACGTCTTCCGGGCCGTTCTGGACGAGCTCGCGGCATCGCCCCTCCATACGGCGTTAAGGGCGGGTCTGCTGCTAATCTACTATGCGGCCCTACGGCAGGGCGAGGTGGCGCCGCAATCAGCACGGTCGTTCGACCCGGCACGGCACCTGACACGAGGGGACGTGATACTCGGCCAATGGCACGTGACCATCACCATAAAGGCGGCCAAAAACCTCCAGCACGTGGGGGAGCAGAAGGTTATGTGCCTGGAGACCACGGAGGATACCAGGATCTGCCCCCGACACGCGATTCGGGAGCTACTACGGGTGGCCCCTACGGCTTCACTGCAGGATCCATTCCTCACGCTCCCGGATGGGACCATCATCACCTCCCGCATGATGACAAGGGAATGGGACCGCCTCCTGCAGGCCACAGGCCAAACGGTAAAAACATTCACCCTCCACAGCCTCAGGAAGGCCGCTGCCACCCAGGCATTCCAGGCAGGCATACCTGAACTCCAAATCCAGAGGTATGGGGGGTGGAAATCCCAGGCACATCGTGCATATATATATCAAGGTCTCCGACAAAAAGACTGTGAACAACTCACTTATCAAGTCTCTTTCCTTCAGAAAGTGACAATATTCTCTCCCAACCACCCTCTCCCTATAACTATTGGCTTCTTTGCTATTATTATTATCTTATTATTCCATGTTCCTCATAACTATGTAATATTACATAATAACTTCATTATGTTGTCATAAACTTTTTATAATTGACAACAAAATACATCTGTTAATTATACAGTTATTCTTATTATTGATATTCATTGTGTAACAGTTATTCATATCAATAACACATATAAAATTTAATAAAATTTTATAAGCCCACTCCGGCTGTCACCTTGTTTCATTCGGGGATCTGGGGTAATGGGATACCCATGGCCTATGGTCAGGGGTGGTCATTGCCCCCCCTGGTGAAACACCTCTGCACTAGCGCACCCCTGCGCCACCTCTCCACTACCGGCCACACTAAACATCAAAGTGCGCTAGGCCGACACTGTACTCTGCCTCATTCGCTTCTCAGATCTCATACCTCACACACATACTTTTTCTTCCCACCCACCCTCTCCTTTTATCTATTCTACTCCTTCCACTCGTAGGGGCTATTATTATTATCTTATTATTACATGTTCCTCATAACTATGTAATATTACATAATAACTTCATTATGTTATCATAAACTTTTTATAATTGACAACAAAATACATCTGTCAATTATATAGTTATTCTTATTATTGATATTCATTGTGTAACAGTTATTCATATCAATAACACATATAAAATTTTATAAAATTTTATAAGCCCACTCCGGCTGTCACCTTGTTTCATTCGGGGATCTGGGGTAATGGATATATGAAAACGATAGATTGAAGGGCACCTCTCTCTGCGCACCTCGACACACATTCACACCCATAGCAAAGGTCATGAGATGAAAGAAAGTCCAGCTGTTAGAGCAGGAACTTGTGAGTCCTTCTTTGCCCTTTTATCAGCTGCCGCTCTTGTGACCACACAAGCCACTGAAGATATCTGCCCGCTTGTTCCGTCTGGTAATAAAATCGCCACCTGGCGGATCCTGCCTCCTCTGACCCTTATGTTACGAGCGAGATGCCAACTTCAAACAGAGCCCTTTCCTCTCAACGCAGGCCCCTTGACCAATTTCAGCTAAGAGGAATGTTTCTTTATATCATTTTTGTATGTTAACAGTAACAATTACCTGTACAAAATCTACGGAGACACTAACAATAGAGGAATAAATGATTGCAGGCCTTTAAGTCTTAATTAATCAAGAATGTATGGCTTGCAAACAATTAAAAGCCATAGCTAATATACACATTCTATGTAGCATAAAAAGGATATGTTGTGACTTGTCTAAGGAAGAAGATACGCCAAGCGGACAACACACCATCGCAATGCACGTTTTCTATGTTCCTTTCGGTACACTGCAGTCTTGCTCACCGCGCATTCTTACCATTACGTCAAATGCACCATCAGAAAGCAAAGATATTTACCTAAAACCAAGGCAAGGACAGAGTGCATAAATTTCTCCTAGCAATATATGCCATTGCTTTGCCATTTGGTATGGATGAGCCGTTCCGGTCGTAATTCACTCATCTGGAACAACAATTCCAATCGCTCTCATGCACATATTTACACATCAACACTCGGAGTCCATCGCAGTGATTTACACACATTTTGTGAACACAGGGAACCGCAGTTGATTGGTTGGCCGGATGTTTGATTACATTTCACATTGTAGCAGCCATGCGAGTCCTATTTATATGACGACATCATTGCTTAATCAGCATTTCCTCAGCCTGTAGAGAATACAAGGGGCAGGTTTATAGAATATACGCTATTACTCTCATGTTTATATACAGTACGCACACACACTTGCCACCCTGGATCGTTCTTTGCTCTTAATCCATCTTCATTATAAAATGATAAAGTTTGAAATGATGAACGATTAATTAATTCATAAACTTTAACCGAAGGCGAATGCAGATTTAGTTGTTGCGAAAACATATAATTCTTGCAAGGCTCTAAATTAGTTTGGTGGTTGCGATTCCCTTTCAGGAATGATCGCATTAGCTATAATACATGTATACCATTATCGTCACACACATTGTTAACCGGTTGATTTCATAGCAGATTTTGGTTTTCGCAGGCAAACTGTTCCTCGCACATTGTTCTACAATATTTGAAACATCTCTGTCACCATTGAACTGATTAGAGTCAGGACGAATGGTCAAGATTAAAATACAGGGACACTGTTTGCTAATAGACAACAACCGTAAAATAGTCAAGGAAAGGATGGCTTATGTTCAGCGAAATGTGAGGAGGATTCAATTCTGTCACAAAGGAAGGGCCAATTTATATTTAAAGCAATCATCTGCGTATTAAATCGAGACAGTTTTTTGTTGAGTGTGTTCCTTTTATCTAAACTTGTGGCAGATGTAAAATATCGCATTTCGGTAATTTGTCCCCTCCCACCACACACAGCCCCACGACTATTAATCCCAATCCTACAATGATTACACTGTCTTATCAGAGCTCAAGACTTGTTGCATCCAGAAGTAAGTATATTGAAGTGGATTTGTCTAAACCGATAGACTTCAGAGGAATGACATCTACTTGTGTAATGACTTGTACCTCCAGGGACCTGTTTCAGTAGTTTCGTGACATTAGGCCTAGACAGACGTCAACAGGGGCACCAACAGTGCAAGCGACAGGGGAAAGTTTTTGTTGGGTTTGATGTCAAATATCAACGGATCAGAGCAGCCAATTTTCTTCATATTTGGAACGATTATAGGTTATATGTATCCCTTACTCATGTTAAAGTGTCATTGCTTGAAATTGTCTAATACTTTTGAAACCGGACACACTGTGTTTGGGTCCTGCCTTGCCCTAAGTGCCGCGACTTGTGTTGATCTGTCTGTATGGTGTCACAGACACCATACAGACATGTCACGAAACTACTGAAACAGGTCCCTGGATTGGAAGCACGGCAGTTTGAATTCATCATGTGGACAGATACAAGTCTCTCTGGACTGACCTTGCGCACCAAGTGTAGAACGACAAATCCAAAATACGCAGTCAGCTTTTAGAGAAAAAAAATTTCCTTTATGTACGAACAGATAATACTGACTTAACACCCCCACCTCGTCTCAGTCTTCTCATAAATTCAGTTCTACAAGTTCATTGATACGATTACAACACAAAGAACACGGTCGATACTGTTTACGTTCCAGATTGAAACCGTGTTTTTGATTGAAATGAATATTTATCTTCTCAAGCAACTGGTGATTGGTATCATGAATATCTGCTGAAGCTGCATCAATGTGGTACCTTATTTATCGCCTCCATGGGTTGTCTTTGGAGGTGGGGGTGGGGGGAGCTGAGGGTGACTGGTGATTTGATTTCCTTTAAAACACAGACGTTGCTTTGTCATCTTGAATAAAGCTGCGTGGCTTTGGTCATTTCCAATTTCATTGCCCAGGACTTGGGTGGGTTCGTAAAAGCTTTGTTGCTACATTTCACGTCACTACAATCCACAGTTGGAGATGTAGTTCCCAACCCAAGAGACGTATGCAGCTCACTGATGGACGTGTAGGGCTGATGGGGTAACTAAAAGGGAAACAGGGGGAGGACCAGTCAGGAGAGAAGTGGTTAGAGGTAAAATATTGGGCGGAAATAGAGGTAAATGGAACGCGTGGCACGTGTATGTGAGAAAGGACTACAAGGAGGAATTCCATGGGCAGTGTTTTGTAGGTAATAGGGCGGGGGAACTGTGCTATGGAAAAATGACGATACAGGTTGTGGGATGGAAAAGGAGAAAAAAAACCGATATTGGACCTCGTTAGATTCTGCTAGTGAGTTTCTATCTTGGTTTTTATTCTCCTGTTTATTGGATGGTGATGGACGACTAAGGATGTGCATTTTACGAATTGAATGAATTTACTTGGCTTAACTTAGATTTATGTATAATCCTCCTATCGTCATAGGAAATAATGATCATGAGTATGAAAGGCTACAGAGGTTACAGGGAGACTGGATCAACTAAAGGATGAGATCATAGCTCGAAATAGTAGCTACAAGTCTTTGATGGATTTCTTGTGGTGGGGGCGGGGGGGGGGGGGTGTAATGTTATGGGTTGAGAGATAGGGAGTATGAAAACATGAGTTTATTAGTGTCAAGCAATAATGACGCTGAGTTATAGAGTTACAGTTTTTATTGGCAGTTGTATTGGATATACATTAACGGTGGGTATCACACATATCAGTGTGACTGGCGATGTTAGTTGTTAAAGATTATTGAATATGGGAGAGATGCATAGTGTTGTGGTAAGTAGTCCATGGTATTAAGTATAGGGTAAGAAAACATTATTATATACCTGTGCACGAAATTCTATTACATACCACCCGCTGCTGGGCATGAAGCATAAATAAGGTTCGGATCCGCTGTCAAGCTGTGACTCGATGACTTCATAAGCAAAGAAAATGGCGTGGTTCGTGTTTTCCTGGTATATGATAATATCGAAACATTATTACTGAGCCCGGAGCGATGGCTGTTCGAGGTCTTACGTCCCGTAACCACGGTCCGACGCCGTGGGCCATCACTACGGACACAGTTCGCAAATAGTAGTTGGATCTCCGACTTGTATTGATAATGGGCATCAGAAAGAGGGCGTCAACTGACAACGATCCAAGTCACGTGTTTCTATCTGAAGCTACCAAACGGATCAATCAATCACAACCTCCTCCCCCAGCCCGCATTGAGAAACCCTCCGTCAACAGGGCATGTCCATCACGGCGAGTAAGAGGTAACTTTGGATTTGGTTTATGCCCCCTGGCTCCAACAACCTGTCACCCCTTTTGCCATTGATTGAAATGGACTTCATTTTTCACAATGCGAGACGAATAGAGTAATGGCTACAACCGGGACGTAAAAATAGTATTCACTCATTTTATCCGTTGCGACTAGCGGCAACAGCAGGCTGATGAAATGCACGCAAACATGGTGGCCCCGGGGCAAATGCCACATTCTCTCTACTGCTTATACACTCGCCCCAACTTTATTGCGTTGACATCTGAGTTTTTCGTGAGGATCGCGTGTTTGTAGATAAATTCCAATATGTTGGTCAGATTTGACTGGTTGACTACAGCCGTCCATATGTGTTTGAGCCAGGTTTTCACCTCTTTCTGGGTAGGAATATATAACTTTAACAGCTCATCTTTCTAACATTATTGTAGCCAATCATTTCAAATTGGGAACAGAGAGTTCCAGGAATGATGGTAAGCCGGATGCATTTTCATGAGGACGGCGTCAAATTCTATGTGGGAAATTATCTTTAAGTAGTCCTATGTCCATTGACATTTACGTCCAATATTAATGCTTTTGACATTCGATCCACTGAGAGAAGCGAGGTTTATTTGAATGTCCTCCTGTTCGTCTTCATCCCTTGCCGCCTCTTTTTAGTTGTTCTTGTTATGGTTCTTTTTCTTCTTTCCCTTTTTGTCTTTTTGCCGTACGCATAGTTCATCCGGGTAAAGAGTGATTCATTTTCTGCAAGAGAAAAAATATAGTTATTCCTCAAATCGTGTATGAGATATTCAATTCGTCACCACGAATTACCAAATAAATGTCAAAAGACTTTATCACAAGCAAATTTATACGCCATTTCATTAATTATATTTTATTATGGGATACGGAGCTAACATCTTTGAAAAATAAAGCTTTTTTCCTATAAGGCGCAACTAGTTTTGAAATGATTTGAAACCAGGTATTGGACCATTCCACAGGAATTGATATCTGTTTGATAATTTGTTTGATATCTGTTTGATATCTGTTTTATAATTGTGCCCCTATGTCTGGCGGTTATCGTACGAAAAGAGTCAGCTTAGTCTGAGAAGATATTTATTGTCGATGCATTGACAATGATACTGCAAGAAACCTTCCTTTAAGGTTGACATCAAAATTTGCCTGCGGGACAGCAGCGGGACAGGGAGCTTTACTACTAGTGAAAATAATATGACTGGCCTAATACCTAAATCGCGAATCCCATTTGGTTGAAGAGAATCATTTTAAATGTTATTTGATTATCCAAATCAAAGGTAACATTGAAGCATCTAAACAGGTGGACGTAAGTTCATACCTGGCCACTTGTTATAGCTCAGTGTACATGGATGTGAGAAGGCAAGTATCAAGGAAACCCATCATCATAAACCACCAGCACCCAGTCTCTTGGGGCTGATAGATCAATACCCGCCACTATCGACGAAAACTGCGTTTGTTGAGCTGAAAACTAAGAGCCTGAGGCAAGGGACGTTGCTCGCCTTTGAAACAAGTTGGGTAAACGGCTGGGGGAGAAGCATGTGAGGGTCAACGGGGCGGGGTGCACGTCGTCTACCGTGTATAAATAGGTGCTGGGGACGCGCAGAGGCCGTGTGTCAGCAACTTCAGCCGGCACTGCCAGAGGCGGGGCCCAGCCACCCACAACCCCCTCCTCCACACACGCACAGTCTACCCGGGCGTCAAGGGGTTAGTATGGTCCAGCATCACAGATCGCCACTTTCTCTATCAGCTCGAAGCGCCCCTCCTCATCACTGCCTTGGCCTATTGATTCAGAAAGCAACGATGCGATCAGAATGCGGCTGTAGTTTGCAAAGAAAATAGAAGAAGAAAAAAGAATGGTGTCAGGCCGCCAAGGGCTCATTTTTGTGGTGTTCTGGAAGTAGTCGAAGGAAGGTCAGCAACTGGTCACCGTGTGGTTATGGGAGGATCAACTCGGGCTGGCAGTAGCAGTTATAGGGTAGCTTAGAAGTGATTTGCGAATGGCATTTCGTCGGTCAAGAGATGGTTGAGGAAAGGGATGAAGATGGTAGTAATTGTGCGTTGATCAAGGAAAGGCTGAAAGTACGTCTTGTTTGGCACAAATTATGAGAACGAGGTGAAGTAGTGATCAGGGAACTGGTTTGGAGATGGTTAGGGAGGTTTTACTATTGCTGCGGACCTTGGAGCTGTTTCAAAACCATAGACTTAACCCACGTTTTGAAACAGCTTCAAGGATTGTTCAGGGGAGCATGCGAAACTGTGAGTGGTTTGAGTTTACTGGGGGAGAGTTAAGGGGGCATTCCGGAAAGATATTGGGTGGTACAAGAATTCAGGAATTGGTTAGAGCAGGAAGACAACGATGGTAAAGGTCCAGCCAGTAGAACGTATGGGGGTGATTTCGGAAGGATCCACGGCTGCTCACGGGAGGCTATGAAATGGAATGTCTTCGAGGGTTGTCAAGGGAGAGAATGTCAGCTTCTTACCTCAGTACGTGTAGGTATCTCCAGAAGGCGATACTTTACGAACTGAAGTAATGGTCGCCAGTGGTCTGAGGTAATTGTTGGAGCTGGTTTGACGGTCTTAATATCATACCCTAAGATGGTAGAAATAGGGTCTTTATGAAATTAGAATAGTGATGGTGGGGAAGTGACCATTCGCTGGTAAAGGAATGTGTGAAGGCTAGTAAAACAATAAGTAGGAGTGTGACAGCATCATATCCCCTGACTGGTATTGAAGGATTTGCTGTAACTATCAATAAAACAATGTTGACATATATAGGAGGTCATATGCAAGTCTGAAACGAATACAACAATTTCAGAATACTGGGTGATTGAATCAATTGAGAATTGTGCATACCCAGATAGAAAGATCATTATGAACATGTTCAAATGAACCTTTTTGAGATTATAGGAGTGGCATAATACCGTATGTTTACTGTCGATATTTAGTTCCTCAGTCTGCCAACATGCTTCACGATATGCGGGCACATATTCTCTTAATATATATAGGTATTATTCTGTTCAAGGACTTAATGTGAGAGACACAGTATAGATGATATTGTCACTTTTGTAGTCCTATGACCCGAATAATAATACTTTTACAATAGTGATATGAATTAAATAAGCACGAAATGAAAACCTGATGCTTTTCATGAACTAAAACGATATACAAGATTCCTCACTTACCAGCTAATCATTAACGGAATAAGCTCCATAAGGCAGTACAAGAAAACTCTCCTCGGAATAATTCAGCCTATTGCTTAAGAACTGGACGGTTGCAGGAAATCGATAGATAAAAACAGAGGAATTCCAAAACATTATTGAAGATAATTGAGTTTGTAAAAAAAGAAAACTTTCATACCAAATAGTCCACACCCCAACATAAAGAAGATGATCCTTTTACAGAATTGTGATTATCAGTTTGGTTCACCAAACGCAAAATCATCGAAAGAGAGGTCTTGATCAGAATGATGTTCAGATGAAGGGATTAATCACATTTATTAGCTTCAATAAATCTTTTTTCTTTTCAACAAGTCAAACAATTTATGAATTAGGATCTGAGGGTATAGTGCCTGGAGATGCTGGGGAGGGGGATTTAGGGAGAGAAACTAGTCCGGCTTGGGTGAAAGAAGGCTACAGAGGGCAAGGCCAATCAGGCATCCCTCACCCAGAGAACCAGCTGAATCCATGCTCCCCAACCCAGTCTCTATCCTTACCCTCCTCTCCCATTCCCACATCCTATCCTCTCCCAACACCCTCGTCGCGAGCAGCCCACTGAGGTCACCGCTAGGGGCCCCGAGGGCGCTCGGGTCGGGGGGACGCCTACTCTGAGCGATTTGACATAAATCCGGCAAGGGTCGGAACCGGGTAATGCACGACCAGAGAGACGCAGTGGACGGTGGACCAGCAGCACTCTGGGGGGTGAGGCCCGCTGACAAGGGGGTCCACGCGGGTCAAGTACTTATCGGAGAAATAGTTCTCCCTCTAAGAGGTATTGCTGAAGGGGATGCGATATCCTTTTTCTTCTCCGTTTAAAGAAAAAAAGTTTGCATTTAGATCTTATGCTGCACGTTGTAGAATAGCGGATCAATACATCTATGTATTATAATTATACGATCCACAGTCATACAGGCCATGAATATGTGATACAGAATTAGTTTTTTGTTCATGTCATTATGGAAGTGTTAGTGAGACAATATCGCTAATGCGTGTATATTATTAGTATACTTTTTGAGTTGGATAGAACTGATATTGGATTATCAGTAACGATAATGGAGTTATAATCGCATTAAGCATCCCCTTTACATGCCACTTGCATCTTCCTGAGAGACGTCTATGTGCCATGTACCTTACGGAGGTCCTATTTTACTGAAATACATTTAATGATTTTCCTAACCATACACGTATTAAAATGCGCCTCACATGAGGAAATAATAAACGGACGGAAATTGAATTAACTTCCTCAATGTTAAAACAGTCACAGTTTGCTGTCTGGTGATAATGATCTGTGATGATAATGTTATATTTCTTTGTGTTAAATGAAGCACGCCCACACTCTCATCTGTTTTAATGCTATTATTTAGTGCAAGATACACGAACATGAATGCTTATTAATTGATGTAGATTATAGTGAAACTATACAGAAGTAAAGAAACTGCTTGTAATTTCATATCAAATTGTTCGATTTATTGAAGGAACCTGTCGGTGATAAATGTACATGGAGTCGGTTCTTACACATATTTTCTATTTGTACTGTAAGGAGGTATATAAACCGTCCTCTGTATAAAAGAAAAATTATTGGGTCTCTTCAGTTTGATGGTACGTTTACATGAAGTTTGGGTTCACGGTTCCTTTGGTCCATCAATATCGGAAGCAGTTTTCCTCATGAGAAGAGATTGGAGGTAGATTCTTTTATTTTCAAGCTTTTGTCCTCTACATGCCTTATGTAAATTATCAGAGGATAACCCACCGATAATAGATTTTGTACATATGTGCAGTCCCCTGTTCTGACATGCCTGTGATATATCGTCTGTCGAGGATGACCTCAACTCCAAAAATGACACAAAAGTACAAGTCAACGTTCAATGGAGAGGATCTACACCCATGGAAAAATAGCAATTACAAGATTACAGCAATTGGACGCTGCCTTGGCAATCAAAGCAAGTCCCTTTATCAACCACCCATTACAGAGTCTCGGTAAATTGAGAGAGTTGGTAATTCATCGGAGATTGTAGGCGGTCGTAATCTGTGGCTTACACAGAGCAGAGATTACGGAAAAAATTCCATCGTGTGCACGAGAAGATTAGTGGTGATTTTGTCTTTTCTTTGATAACTTAACTTTGCAATTGATGCTGAATAACAATTACAATATACACTGGTTCTATATACATATAAGCGGTCGAAATCTCCTTGGACGAGACTCTTACGTAATATGATCACATTTGCTGGGATATCATTACGCTTCTTCTGTTTTTTTTAAAGAAATTATTTGTAAAGTATAATATTTTTATCCCTTTCGGGATGTTTTACAACGATACAGTCGCAGGGCATATTTACAAAAAGGTTGTTGACATTGCTTTTCGGTTTTCTTTAATTAGTTATCATATTAAAGGTATATATGAGTGTGTACCTTGTTTGATCCATCTTGCTTGAAACCTTGTAATCTGGAAGTTTGGGTATTTTTCATCTCTTGAGAAATCATACAGATCTTTGGAAAATGAAAATGAAGGGCGGGGGAGTGACATTTAATCACATAGGCTAATGACAAAATAAAACTATTAGGGTCACCAACAGGCATTTGTTTACAATGTTATCCAGAATGGTGTCTTTCAGGAGCCTATCAAGTAGTAATTTAGAGTTCAAAATAGTGAGTAATTGTCCAGTCGCTGGGAAAATAATAACACCAAGGTATGGTGTAAAGCCCATTTCCATTGGCCGACAAAAACAGCGGAGATTATTTGAGTTCCCCTAAAAGACTGTAGGTGTTGCTACCGACTGTGTGGTGGTATCGAATAAACGGTAAGGATAATAGTTTTCACTCAGTGTTCTGGGTTTATAGACTTTCAGAAATCCGTCCCTGGTCGGACAGTGCATAATCTAAGTAGAAAAAGTCGGTGGTCATTTCCTAGCTGGATCATTTGCATTGACCGATTTTGTATCAGTGCTGCTTTGAGTCTGTCGGTGGCTATTGACTGCAGATTGGTGACGGGAAATTGGCCAATGGAAACGTGCTTTGCAAAATACAGACCAGACACTTACAGTGCAGTATTCTTCAGTTGTATGGTGTCATGAAATAGACACGACTTAAGCCACCACTCATGGTGTCATGAAATAGAGTGGTACATTACTGATACTGCCTATGTTCGATCCTTAGTTAAACCTATCACTCCAGCTGAAGATATCAGGGTTGAGGTTGCTCTATCATACTCTCCACCACATATCTCCTAGATAGAGAAGGTACTGACGCAGAGAATCGCAGTCATCTCCCATGGACATTAATGGAAAATATAGTACCTATCTTTTTCCATTTTATTCGAGTTCCTCCGTTGTTATTTTCCAATTTGACTGGAAGGTACACTTATAAAATGCATGCATAAGTGTTAACAGATTTCGTCAGTGGCTAAGCATCCTATACTCTTCTGTTTAGTGGAACACCCCATAACCAGAAAGAGACCACGCATTCTGTGTGACGGCAACCTCTCAATAAAATGGTATTCTAGTGGATGATGTCAATATCATCAGGTGAGAATTCGCCCTGACATGAACGATTACATCATTAGGCACGTACCGGTCTAAATATACTTAACTAAAGGAGTCACTTTATTTCAATCTGCAATGCACAGGGTCTATTGATCATATTTCTTCATCTTCTGATGGGACCATTTAATGGATGATCTCTCAACATATATTCCAGTTCAATCATTGTCCTTAGTGCAATGATTCTATATTAAATGAAATATCAGAATCTAGTATTCGGATATACCAGGATCTCAGCTGTAGAGATGGCCTTGAATAATAAGGAACTGAATATTTTGTAGTCAAATCCTGTCGTTCCTTATTCTAATCACATTACTGAAAGGGAGCTCCTGCTATCTGTCTGGAGGGCCTGATGTCAATGTGTGAAAGGAGCCCTATGAATACGTACTGTTTGGAGGATTTCTCTTGCAATATAAAGAGGGACACAAGCCGCTCAAGTTTCAACGTAATCAAGGTACTCTGTGACGACCAAGGGAGGTTTGTGCAGGGTTTAGCAGGTTAGGAAGCTTGAGGGAAGCGGGTGGGATTTTGGCAAGGCCAACAGAGTGGTGGCTTAAGTCGTGTATTCACCGTCTGAAAGCCATGCGTACAAAGAAACAGAGGCTGGCTTCACAAGGGAGGCACGTCGTCACAATGAGGGGATTATGATGATAACCTTCTCGCCTTCATGCTTATCCCACGCCCTCTATCCCATTTCCCAAACTGTGCCGACATAATCTCAATCTCCTCAGAGGATCATATTTTCTATATCGGTTTAGAAATCTGGGAATTCGCAATCGTATTCGAGAGTGGTAGGCCTTGCTCTCTCTTTACAATACACGATAAATTCATTTAATTCATGGTTGGTTCGAGATTCAATGGAATTCCTACGTGATTTCCAATCAAATGGAAGACCAGCTTGCACATAATAGAAAAGGCGAATAGATGCGGTTGACAAAGCAGACGACATTTAAATTTGTTTTCCGGATCCGTCGATTTCACTTTGGATCGTGAATCAGTTTCCTCTGTAATGACCTTGGTCGTGCGGCGAGCAGGCAGAGCCAACTTTAGCCTGTTCCTAATCTTGCGAAAGACATGACACCAGCCAGTCGGATCCTAATTATGTAAATCCAAAGTCACCTACTTTGTGTCGGCCCATTGACTTCCTGATCGTCGTTTGAAGCCGTTCATTTTTTCCCTACTCTTCAGCCCTCCGAGCTTTTGGATCAAATCAATGGGAGAATTGGTTTTAAACTAATTTGGATAATCGTGTTGGATACCGCTGAGCTTACGGTGTTCGTAAGATGGAGACATTTGCATGTTCTTTGACAAGGTAGGCGAATAATCTGAGCGATAATAGAGGTAATACTGTATGGGGATTCTCTGGTGTGAAGCGCCCTGCAGATAACAAGCCGGCGGGAACATTGTTATCTCTCTACCAACAAGCCGTAGCTACAGACGCCGCCCTGCCCGCCATCTTATAATTAGATCGTCACACAGGTCTATAGAAGCCCCGGCGTTGTCATAAGGAGTAGAGATGAATTGTGTTATCCGTTCGCCTTTTGCTTAGTGGACTTCCTCACTCGTATTATATTTGATTATTGCTTCAACTAACATGGTATTCGCTGGACTGGAAGTTAGGACAATTTGGTTAAACGGAGGCATGACGCAGCGTTATAGGCACCCTGCTTGTTTTACTAACGCTACAGACGGAGGCAACTCAATAGACTGTTAGATGGCAGGTTACAAGAACGAATTAATCACTCTCCAACGGGCTCGATTTCCCTCCGCCCCTTTCCTCCTCCGTGCCCTCCATTGGCCATGCAGGGTCCGGTGCGTGACTTGTGACAAACATCCTGAGCAAGGCTAATGATAAAGAGTACTCCCATACGTAATCGCCGTATTCATCTTTCGATAATCATTGGGATTTGTTTAGTATTGGAAACTTGTTACTGACAATTAAAAATAATTGCCTTTAGAATTCTAAGCGGGCAAACATGCTCTCCTAATGTCAGACGTTTTATGCTTCGTAAGAAATAGCTCGATTAATATATAAAGGACATATATAATAGATTTTCGGACTATGTATTTTATGTTTGGTATTGAGAGCTAACTCATATCAATTGGTCTTTCTCTCTCTCTCTCTTTCTCTCTCTCTCTCTCTCTCTTTCTCTCTCTCTCTCTCTCTCTCTCTCTCTCTCTCTTTCTCTCTCTCTCTCTCCCTCTCTCTCTCTCTATCTCTCTCTCTTCCTCGCTCTCAGTCTCTCCTCTCCTTCCCCAGGGATCCGACCCACGACATGCCTAGAGCACCAGGGATTGGTCTTCCACTCTCCCTGCTTCCTTTTCCTCAGAGACTCAACCCTGCTGCGAGGACTCCCGTCCATCCTTCACCGCGTCCACTCGAGTCGCCATTTGGCGATTTGATGGGATTCTCACCCGGCACGACCAAATACCCGCCTGAAGATCACGGCCCAATCTGAGATAGCCACAAACGGCCCTTGGGCTAACGATAGATCTACTAGGAGGTAACCTATAAGAAGTCTATACATAAGGTGATGCCATATGTACTCAACATGGATATATCTTTTTGGGCAAATCAGGCTTAGCCCATAACGTTCAGTCTATAGACGTATTACCTGATTGTATGGACAAACAATGAACAATGCAATAAGGACAACTGAACATGCAGTGGGAGACGTGTGACAGATTTCAGGCAAACCATGGCAAACCCACGGCTGATCTTCATCCAAACTAAAAGCAAATCACGAGGAAAACCAGCTAACCATGGGTCGTATACAGTCATATCGCCATGATCCTTCTCCCCAAATGCCTATACACGAACCCAACCAAGCAACAACGACCCCTTCCTTGCCAGAGCACCCTTCACCCCTCCACCCTCCTACCACCGAACCATAGTGAATCCCTCCCGGGTAACGTCCAGCCCGTGCCCGGCCTACAAGGTAACGGGAAGAGGAAATTATTAGTCATAAACAGGATTTACTACTACGTCACCCCAACAATCAAATAGATAGGGGTGGGAGTTATTTTTCAGTGACAGAGGAGAAAGGCTTCCCCATTGGCTTATCGCTGTAAACACCCAACTCCAGGGACGCAGAACTGCTTCTGGCCTATCTTCAATCAGCCATAGAAAAACCCAGTTGCATTGATTTCCCCCCTTAACCTGCTTCTTGGAAGGATAAGAATGAGCTTATTCAGCAACAAATGATTGGCCAATAAAGATCTAGGCATTAGACAGGTTATGGCATATGAATTTGAATGCGATGTCTATATCAATATGGCATGTTCACGTACTTGACATATTATCAGATAAACAGTACATAATATATAGACAGTATATATATATATATATTACTATATAACTACGTTTATATAAATATAAATTATCAACCAATATCCTTCACAGGTTTATTCACTGCGGTACATCATTTGTTGTTTTGCGTCACTCATACTTTCCAGGTTACCCGGTTACCTGATGCGGTAACCGGAGGTTTCTTGGTGACGCTAATTTGGTTTAAACAACATTCCGCTCTTAACTGCTCACCTGAGCAATCGATTTTTAACCAATTATTTTTTAATCAATTATTCTATCACAATAATTATCGTATTACTTATTGATTATTGTTGTACTAATATTATATATATACATATGTTTAATATGTAAAGTACACCAACATGCCATATTGACACAAACAGATATCACATTCCAATATATATATATGCGAGTGCATCGTTAGTCCAAAATACTGACTTTAGACTAGTATGGAGACAAGTGTAGGTGTTATGGCCTTTTTTTTTTTTTACCTGCAATATTGTTAGCAGTTCGAGAAGGAATTGTTCGACATTTCGAGATTTATGACGAACACACATGATCCGGAGCCGCCTATTACCTTCTTGGGTTTTTACGTGGCAAACCGGGGCGCCGTCCTTCCCTTGATGCAACTCACGGATGCTCGCAGTTTTATCTCTGTTTAGCCATTTTAGTAGTACGCTATATAATAGCATATCTATATGAACCCTATATAGTTTTTTTTTAGAAAAATCATCGTCTTTCACCGATTTCAAGTGGCAGCATCATCAAAACCTGGAGGCATTAATCATAACCAACATAAGAATTATCATCAGTAATGATCAACATCGAAAAAGAGTCTGCCTATTCATGGGAATTCGTATATAAAAAGGGTAATTATCCATACGTTTCTATCTGAGTGCATTCAGGATAGGCCTATGCCTTTACTTGCTCTATTTGTGGCCATATGTTAAACCAGTAGTCTACACTTAGATAAATCAGGGTCTGAGCTAATCCTAACCTCACCCTATCATATCTTATCCTATCCCATACAAGATTAATAAACCATTATCCTATACACCATACTGTTGGATAATACAATCTAAACTAATTGCAAGTACCTTTCTTGCCTTCACATCAAACTAACGGTCCCATTATTCTATCCTTTTTTTTAAAATGTGATACAATGTCCCGCTTTCTCCTATCATACATGTTACATATGAATTGATGACGCACCCCGATCCTGTTACGTATGTTACGATTGAAACCGATGGCTATTCTCTTATTCTTTTCCTTCTACTTTAATGTTTATCCCTTGACCAGTCTCATTATATTAGAGTTAACTACAAAGTTAATGACCAGCCCAACGGACATTGAACCAACATGCACCTATGTGTCTGTGACAAACGTTCACATGACACGCCCGAATGACAGAAGCCCTCCCTCGGACTCCTCCTCAGACGGCCTCTACTGAACCGGCCTGCATGTGACACAAGCCATCGCAGAAACCCGCGCATCTGCCTGCAGGTGACATGCGCCCTCATCTCCAGTTAAGCCTGAGACGGACTAGAGGTAAATAACTGCCTCCACATCAGGACACAACGGGTTAGAACGGTAGCTTAGTTCCTACAACTAAATCATAAGTGAGAAAAAAACATACGGATATTGCGGATTCCACTCTAGATACACTAAAAGAGGAACATCTTATGAGGTAGGAAATATGTGAAGAGATTACTCTGGAAGGATGGAAGGACAGCAAATGATAATTGGATTATTGGCGAAAAAATTTAGTCGTTGTAAATAAATCTGTTTGACAAAAAGGAAAACAAAGGAAAAGCAGTTCTTACGATGCAGTGTTCTATAGGTCATGCGTAGTCCGAACAAGCGAGCGACGGCATAACGACAGTGGGATTCACACGATGGGATTCAACGCACCGTTAGGTGGCATTGAACGGCGGGTGAGGCTCATGAGATTTGTATAATCGAATTACAAAAATTGATGAATTTTAGAAATTTGAATTTGAATTTCTTTTTGTGTTCAGGGTAAAATACAATCACAAATATAAAATACAAGGGATTTAGCTAGCAATGGTCTACACAGATTTCAAACTGTGTAGCAACAAAACATGCACGATTGTGCAATGACACGATGAATCTACCGGTTGATTACAATCAGATAGACCCAATTTACGATTGTTGAACAAACAGTGAGATGGCTTAGCGTGAGCGGATAATTGCACAAACGAAACAAGGGTAGTTACTCACAGGATCACACGGGTCAGTGATGCATGGAGTGAGAGGAGAGTGTTGAGACTACAGTCGTGTAGCGTGGACATCACAGTCCATGCGAAGTGGAGACCTGCCAAATCGTTGCTGCAGTGTCTCACAGAGTTCCAGTCAACTTTGCTGCTGTCCACTGTTCTGCACCTCCTGGGACCTGTTTCACTAGTTTTGTGACATGTCTGTGACACCATACAGACATTGGGGTTGTCTAGTTTCGTGAAAACACAAGTAGCTGCCCTTAGGAAAAGACAGACCTCAGACATAAGAATTAGACAAATCTACATATCATGGACCTGTTTCACTAGTTTCGTGACAAAAGTGACACCAACAGTGCAAGCAAGAACAGACAAAACGAAGTCTAATGTCTAGTTCTTCTGAAATCGGACAAACCGGACACGCAATCTAGACATGTCACAAAACTAGTGAAACCAGTCCCAGGTCAGTAGTCTCTCAGTATGCACTCTCGTCACTCTCAGCTCGGGTTTCGGTCTCTCTCCCAGGATCTGCCTGAACCCTCAGAAACCTCTCTTTTTACTTCATTTTTCGCTCTCTGTACCTCTTTCATACCATTGGCCAATCGCCTCAGGACACGTTAGTTCACCAGGGTTAAGAGTTGGGGCTTGTTTCAGTCTCATTGGCTAACTCTACATGCGACCGCGTCCACTGACGTCACATGATCAGCTTTGTTGAAGTCGCGTCCTCTACTGCTCCTATAAGTTATCCGATAACTGGCGTTCCTGGCTACCCGGTAATGGTTCTGATACCCTACTAAAACTGTGTGAAACCCTATGTATACCTGAACTTTATACAATTCTAGCATGCCTGCCATATTGTAAATGATGCTGACTAAAACATATTAATATACATGATTGCACTCAGTCCTAGACTCTATGATATCTGACAAAATCTAAATGAAACCCTTGTAGCCTAACTACAATATTTCACATAGGTCCCCCTTCGAAATACTAAAAAAATTTCCTTCGACCCCAACAGAAATATGAAAAAAGTTGCCCCAAGATGATGAGTTAACCATCCCACTTAAGAATACTAAGGAAAGTTCTCCTTTTCACCCCCTTCTCATCCATCCCCGCCCCCCCCCCATGGAAATACCCCTCCCCCCCCCCCCAGAAAAAAAAGATTGATAACCATGAAAATACTGTTAAAAATTGGCCCAATGGGAATACCAAAAAGTCAGGCCTCGATAGGCAGAACCCCCTCGGAAATACTGACAAAGAACCTCCTACGGAAATAAAAACCACCCCACCCCTCCCTCCTAGTTGTCTCCCTCTCATAGAAATGCGCCATGAAACAGGGTCATTACAAAACATTAAAAAATCAGCAACAAGAACTTGCCGCAACCCCCATGGAAAAAAGAAAGAAAAAAGATGGCTCTCCCCCTTTGCTTTGTTTTTTGATTTAGGCTTTTATATGTGTAGGCTGAGGGACTGTTCGTTATTTATGATAGGGGGACATAGTTTCTGCAACATTTCCACATGGAAGTACAGGTGGCCTGGAAATGCATTTCCCCACTTTCAAAATACGAATAAGAAAAAGGCCCCCACCCTCTTTCCAGGGAAAAACAATAAAGTTGGCCCCCTTGAAATTACCGAAAAAGGTTGGCCACCAAGTCCCCTACAATGGACATCTCTCCTAGAAATAAAGAAAAACGTCATCGAAATACCCCCCCCCCCCCCTAAAAAAATAGAAGAAGAACCATCTACACATTCTGATTGAAATATGAGTTGTGTTTGTTTGTATATTGACTGATTTGTTGTCATCATCAATATATACCTTGACACTGAATATGCGAAGCCTGTAATACTAACTTGGTGCAATCAAGTTGTTTCGAAACGACATGGCCGTCACATTGAGAGTTATCATTTACATCACGTTTCATGTTTGGTCGATCACGAGTGTACATAGAACTTCAGGCCATTTTCAACGGGATCCCAATCGCCATCTTAATCGCCGGTTAAAAACGTTATACTTGAAATAGATGCTACCCGGTGATTTATAGAAATGCTAAAAGTGACATCACAAAGTGATTTGAAGCAGTTACAACACTGTTTCGTGGGGCGTCACATATGCATCACATACGCATCACCCACGTGGCTAGCACCACCCCACATATGGAAATCAGCATATCAAGGCGAAAATGTCTAGTTCTATTTGGTTTATTGAGATTCTCCATAACATGCCTTAATCAACATGGTCGTTTTGTCACACCAAGTTTTATGGCCTAAAACATGGTTTTATGTGATGACATTAAATTTTCGATGTCTTTATTATCAATACATTTTTCTTTGCTATTTCAGGTCTAAGGCATTTTCTGACTTGCAGTACAGTCCAATAAAGAATCATATCCATTTCGATTCGAAAGTGCCCGAATTCTAATTTGATTTTGGTGAAACTAAATAGAAAATGTTTTTTATATTGAAAAAATACATTTATAAAACGGGGGAATTGCAAAGAATAAATAAGAATGATTATTCTAACTATAGCTCCCTGTCATAAAACACTATCTGACATTAAACTTTAATTTCATATGTATGACACTCCAGCATGGACCTCCAGAACATGTGTTATTAGGCACTGGTATTAAACAATCGGTGCTATGATAGAAATTTTAAATCAGAGTCAGGGTAGTGGAGAATGTTGAGGGTAGAAGTGGAGTATGAAGTGGAGTATGAAGCTCGCTGAGGATATGGGGGCGGACTACAAGCACACGGTAGGCGGCGCTTGTTTGGTGATATAACACCAGCCATGCTGCTGGTGCCTGGTGGATCGTCGCCGAGGCCTGACACGTCCAGATCTCTTATAGTCAGCCCTGAAGGCACAGGAACTATTTATAGGCCTTTTTATTTATTTACAGGTCTTGCCTTATAATAAGAGTTCTTATATCACCCGCTATTATTCGCTGAAGCCCATTGGATGCATTTCAGCTCACAGTATGTGCCTGGAGCCTCTACAAGTAGCCCGGAGGAAATCCTCGACCAGCTCTCCAAACGTGTACGTCAGCAGCTTCCAACAAGCCGGAGAAAGCCGCTTCCAATGTTACTCTGGAAATCCTTCATCTTCCCAACACGCTCTATTATTATACACGGCCCACAATTCGGATTTACTTTCGGTGGAAACATGGGCCATCCGACTGATACAGTTTCGTGGATAGTCTTCCTAGCTAAGCCCTGAATAAATTCCAAAACTTTCACTTAAATTCCCAAACTTTCTCCTATAGGTCATTCACTGGTCGATCTCCAGTACACTGTCAGTAAGAAAGCGGTCAACGTGAAACATAGCTTTCGCTTATACCATGGAACACAATGTTACCATGCTGACGTGCAGGTGACGTCATGTAACTCTCAAGAAGAAACGATCGTTTTCCTTGGTCCGTTTGCTGCATGCACTCCAAGGACAGCGGACTGGCCAAACCTCTCAAGCATATCGATACGATGTCAATAACCGTTGGAATATTCCTTAAATTAAGCAGGCGAAGCATCACTAACTGTAAATTGTCGTTTTTTGACACATTTCCTGGTTTATTATTTGCATTTCATAACGTTGCTTCCAACGCTGTCGAAGCGACGTGTCACGCCGGCCATTTTGAAAATTTGACGTCATCCAGTACGTTCACACCGTGAACGTACCGTGAATCACTGCACAGGTGTGCAAAAATCTTTGATAGCAGTGTTAACGTCAATTACGGGAGTAGGTACATAGTAATATTGTGTAAAACACATCTAAAATGCGCTCTCAGACCAGCTGCCGAGCTGCTCGGCGAACTGCTAACTGCACCGAGGAATAATCTCAGGGCGCTCATTTAACGTCGACCAGATAGACTTGCGGCTGTATCCTATACCTATTCTCCTGCCAGCCCCTCTTCCCCTCCCCTCAGGGCTACGCCAGCCTGATACGCGCCGTCCCTGCTACATTATGGACCGGCAGCGGCGGCGGACTCATCCTCCAAGCGTGGATTTGCAATTGGTAACTTTTAATCAGATTTGACAAAAGGCCTATTCGTGCTCGGGGCATCAGCTGGCCGCGGCGGCGGACCCTACACCGTGGGCCGATCTACCATGAATCACAGCTCTGCGCTGGCTGAGCTGCTCGGGAGTTGCTCATTGTATAATACGCCTCCTCTGTGTAAAGCGGCTAACCCTCACACTCTGGCACCCCCGCTCTATACCGGCAACCTTTAATCCCAATATCGGATTTCCTTTTACCAGAATGCATAATCCCCTATTCTTACATTATTCTAGGACGGCGAATATATACATTGTATCATACCTGTTGGAACTATCCCTGTGTATAATTTCTAATACCCCACATTTTTTTTTAACCAATTTCGCCTCCAATTGGTTCAGGGTTTATTTGGCTTATACATTGATTGTGGTTGGATTTGCTCAAAACCGAAATGGGCGCATTTAATTCCACTAAAAAGGAACAAAATAGTGTTACATCAAGACAAATAGGATCTAATTATGCCATGCGGATTAAGAAATTGTGGTGGAAATTGATTTGTACGAAATCAATTGAGAACTTCCCATGATTGTTGTGGTATTGATTAGGAAATCCCCCGAGGTATTCCCTCAGTGAATGGTGAACCTTCAATTCCATTTACAGTCGGGCTTGTCATTGCAAGCGGCTCTGGCAAAGTGAAAACCGGAAGCGCTAAATCGTTGAAGGGGATAGAAGGGAGGAAAAGAAAGAAGAGACAGACAGAGAGGGAAAGAAAGAATGGAAGAGACTGGAATACGTGTGGGGAGGTGGACTTTCTCATCGAGGTTTCGCTCAAAATCCCGGGCAAAGCATTAATCATTGGAAAGGATCCATTCCATTATATCCTGATCTGTAACAATGTTGGAGAAACGCAAATTCCCCGCTAAGACAGGGGCTAAGAGACGAGGGCGAGTCCCTAGGGGAGCCCCGCGGTATGGCCAGCCCCTGACAAATCCTGACCGTGGACAGGTTGAAGGAATCAGTCTGCGCTAAGGGGGCGGGAGCCGTCAGCGTTGTGTCCTCACAGCTGGAGCTTGCTTGGAATCATCTTGAGCCAGATTGGTTGAGGGCATTCAATGGGGGATAGAGACAATGAATGGGGACGGAGTAATAAATATGAATATTGCATATATTAAATAGATATATTAGCGTGTTAGCTCTAGTGTCTATCTGGAGGGAAGAATCATTGCTTCTACTGAATGAAAAGTGCGATTTATTAATCTTTATTATCCATGGTGTACAAAGTCCCCATTGAGAAAATATGGGGACTCATTAAACCATTATATACCTCCAACTGGCCCCGAGGATTGATACAAAATTAGCCATATATATGACGCCAAATAGGACGACTTTATTTACGCCCGAAAAGACACATTAATCATGTGCAAACTGAAATTTTCATGCTGTGTTCATAATGAATTTAAATGGAAGGCATATAAATCTAGGCTCCGTGTAATGTATCTAAATGGTGGGCGTATTGCTACAGATGATGTTTAAAAAGGTGGAAGTGTTAAATCGCTCTAGCTACTATATACTGCTCCTAAAAGGTAGGTACTGTGGAAGAAGTACGCAATGGAAATGTGGCAGTCCTGCATGATCCGGAAGCTATATTGCACAGGAAAATTGCAAATGAAGATTTATGTGCTTTGGGGCTAGTTACTCATTATCGTCTCCTACACAGCCTGCTATATTGTGTTGAAGTAGAAAATCTCATATACTGGCCACTTAAGATGTATCAAATTTGCTTCTTGCGCAACCTTCCAGACCTAATAGGTTGGATTATAAGATGTTAAGCGCAAGATGAAACCTAGCATATATAAAAGAAATATAATATTGATTGCATGATTACAGGAAAGGATTTTATTTGCCGACACTATCTTTTCTTATATATGGTGCCCATCGATGATAACGTGAGCGGAGGGAGTAGTAATCGTCAGGGGCAGTGTTGTGTATAACAATATAGATGAGCTACGAAATGTGTATCGAAATGTCACCTGAAAGGAAGCGTGGTGGAAGGTAGGTACTTAGCGAATAAATCGCATAATGTATTGTCAGTTAAATAATCATTTCTACATCATTCAATAAGAGAATACAAGAACGTGAAACTGGGAAAGATATGTAGTTTGCACAGTGGGCAAATACATTCATACCATTTTCAATATGAGGGAAATAAAAGATTAATACTGCCAGGTCCTTATATATATATATATATATATAACTCATATTCACATATTGTGCCTGAAACTGGTCTGGGTGGCGTATCCCAGCCCTGCATTATACATGATTAATCATTGATCTTCGTTCTGGACGGTTTTGGTTGACCCTATTCCATGTGTTTCAGAATCGCGTGTCTCGGCTGTCTCTTATGCGTGCGTGTTGTATTAAAGGTCCAGTTCACCTGTCCCCACCATGATGTAGGCCTGCCTTACCAAGGCCCTGACTCGAAGATCAATAAGAGAACCAGAATCAGCGTTCCCACAGAACAGACCTGACACCTGACTATATCTGACACGTGACCAGATCGGACATGTGACAAGCAGGCGTCCCCTTGTGTGCAGCCTCCTCACTGCCACCGGAAGTGTCGTACTTTTCTCCCTAAGCCCAGTGCACTATTGGACGTTATCTTGATCTGAACAAAAAAAGAAAGGTAGGAAACAAAACGGGGCTATGCTGAGGGAGTCTCACGAGAATCGGCAAGGTCCCGTGAGGTGGCGTCCATCTTGCGCCTGTATGGCCTGGCCTAGGCCTTGCTGTGAGTGTCTGCCATGCTTTGGACACTGTGGCAGATGCTGGAACGAGGTCCGGACAAGGAATAATGTTTTTTTTCATGTGTGAAGGCAATGACCAATGACAGCATCATGCGGTGGGGAATGTAACGGTGTGACGGTGGCGAGTGTCGGACGCAGACGACAACCGCTTCTCCTTTATCTTGCTCGACAGCAGGTATGTCCGTCTCATCATGGGGGATTAATGTCGATCTCCAAAAGGAACCATCCACCGAAAACTTCTGTAAGCGCCCCCGGTCGTGATCTGTCATAGGAAAAGCACCCCAGCATGCTCTAAGCACCGGAAACACGCAGCCCCCTCCCGCTGAAGATGTCTTGCGCTGAGCCCGCTTCTGACGCCCTGAATTAAATCGCAAGCAAATCAATCCATCCAGCATCCTATTGGCCTAATTATCGTGCAGCTCTCCATTGAGAAGAAAGGGAAATAAGCGTTCAATACCCCGACATGCTTATGATATTGATGAGGCAGGGATGTCTTTATGTGCCAGTTGCGGAGACAAGATAAAGGGGCACGGAAAGAGATATTGCGTCGGAGGGAGGCATAAACTGATTTTATAGGCAGAAACCCAAACTAGCTATCGATTACTTCTGCTTGCGTTATCGGGATTTCTGAAGTTTTCGATTCATGCGTGAGTTGTGTCCTGCTTTCTAGGGGTAGACATTACCTGTGGTAAGATTAAGAAAACCCTTCTCATAAAACACTTGATCTATGTGACTGCCTACGATAATGAATGTTTCACAAAACACTATGATCAATCAGTAATTATGCCTTGGAGGTATAGACTTAGATGTGAGATATTCCAATGCGCTATTCTTTTTCAATATCAAGGAGGAAGGCTCGCTTTTCATTCGTCAAAAATGCACTTCACAAATATCCAAAGGATTTCTGCCAAGAAAAAAATAGTGTTTCCGCATGAGATAATACAATTCTGGAGATGTCTACAATCTGGTTATTGAAACTCAACAATAGGACCGACGATGGGAATTCTTATTGATGCATATCATATCACTTTACATAGTTAAAAGGGTAAACTCAGCCTTGTCAAAACGGCCGCTGGAGTTTATTTTCGTATTAATATGAAGTTGCTCATATTGAATTACTCATCAGTCTGTCCGATAGTCGTACGTCAGTGTAGTTCACCTTTATGTACTCGACTGCATATTGGTTAAATGTAGGCATGTGTGCAATGGATATCGTGGATCATGAACAAGAGAATATTACCATACGCAAATGTTATACGCAATAAGAATATTGGGTTTGCATATTCAACAATTGTGATTGAAATAATGCATATGCTTGATTTTGTTTTTCGAAATCAACTATTTGTGAAGAAACACGAATTTCTTTCTTTTCGAAAGAATGGGATAAGTTGTCAAAAGGGTATCCAATGAGGTATTGGCTAATATCATTGTTGATCTATGCCACGGCGTACAAAACTCCATCAAAATCGTTCTCTCCATTGATAGAATAACAGCTTGATTCCTCTATACATATATCATTGTAAAATTCAGTTACAATAAAGCAGATTTTGTCATCGAAAGGTTATCCACAATCAGCAGCTTGAAATAGAATCATGCCTTCAGACCTTTCGCTTTGTTATTTAAAAGTAATGTCTAGTCAGTGTCCTCGTTAGAGTTTTCAAATTTCCATGTTTGTTTGACATTAACGCAATTCTCATTTACTTCATATTGTGTTCTACATCTTTCCTGTACACATATATATTTATTGATATCTAAAGATGTTATATATTTCCAAAATGAATACAAATTTGTCAAAAGGCGACCGTAATCATCTCTTTACGAACATTTCGTCACGAAGACATAGCCTTTTCATTGTGTTGTTCAACAATTACCTCGTTTCTATGAACACGATATAGCTATTACAATCTTAACTCCTAATTGTTTAATTGAAATAGTAGTATAGATATGGGCATGTAGAAATGTAATGAGTTTCAGAATACTTCACCCTTATAGTCCTAATCTATCTCCGATGGGAAAAAGATGCATGGGCTGTGCGACCCACACGTGTGGAAAATGATTTACGACAGGCTGCAGTTGATAAGGCTTAATTGCAGTTCCATTATCATGCCGCTGGAAGCTGACTGAGATACTTTCTGCCCCAACAGGCAGCACGATGTTAATTCTCCACCAGAATGTCACTCCACTGCCTCCAATATCGATCACTTTTTCTAAAGAATATTCTTTGAGTACTTCTTAAAGTTGTCTTTGTCATTTGAATAGATTAAAGTCCTCCGGTTATTTAAATGTGTAGGTTATCCAGAAGACTACCTTCAAATAGAAAGTAGCAACTATTCCGTTTTGGCTCTATGACAATAGGATCAATTTCAATCACAGGACAAAATTTGGGTTTATCAATCATTACGCAATCGCATAGACGTTTGTATAAGTAATGGGACTAATTCACTATGATAACATTTTATTACGGAATTATGTATGAATCTACTCATATTGAAATCGAATAAAATCTAATGAAATCATGTATTGTCTCTATGGGAACAGACATTAAGTTGCTATGGCAGCAAGATTCATCATATGTGTAAAATTGATACTAGCCATTAGAACTCATCAAGTTGGTGATTTTGAGGTGCTGCATGCCCATATTCTTCCCTCCCTGTCTTGATGTTGACCGTATGGCAGCCATGTAGTGAATGGCATATTTACCATCATTACCACTCACTCTTGTTCCCAGTCTGGCCACATGGGGGCAGGGTGCTCTGACATGACACTGACACCTGAGTTGTCAGTGACATGGGTGGCCCTCCTTGACATGTGCGACAGACTGGAACGAGACTGGTCAACCTTCATTGGCTGTGGCTTTCACAGCCAATCCCAGCACAGAGTTTACAAGCTTACCCTGAACTCAGATGCCAACTGCTGTGTGTATATAAACTGCACGGACATGTCATTTAATCAGCATTAAAGCACAGTTATGTTCTTGACTCTTAGTTATTACTCCCATCTTCTTAAGGTCTACACCTAGCTAGTCTAGGCCTCTAGACTTTACAAACTGATACGTTGCGGTGACCAAGGGGGCTGTGTGCCCCTTGGTAGACTAGTGCGAATGGTGCATGTCCATGATGTAACAAAAATGGGACAATTCGTAGGTTTTAAAAGTACAAAGGTACAGAGGGACTTGAAATTTGTAGTGTGAAATTTACCAAATGATAAACAGAAATGACGACATACAATTCGCCACATTTAGCAGCGTTCTTCCATTGCATACCCATTACATTACAGACACAATAACAAAGCCATACACACACACAGTCAGTCCGCCCCATATAAACCGTTTACCGTTCTACCATATTTACTACTACCCTCCCATACATAATAGTTTCTATATTTTAAAACATCAATATCTTACAACAACTATAGCCACTCACCCCATATTACTCATACCATAACACCCTATACACACCTAGATAAATTAACAATACTTATATGTGAAGCTAACCGATCTTCTGGTCGAGTTAATAATGCCAACTACTACATACCAAACCGATTTACTGATCAAGTTTGCTGATACACCATTTATTATATATATGTTTCGATAACTGCGTTCTGATCGAATTAGTTTTCCCTCCATTCCATACCAAACCGATTTACTGATCGAGTTTGCCGATATAATTAATCCAAAACGACATGCACTGTCTGGTTTGTGTCCCCGACAAGAATACGTCACCTCCAGGACCTAAACATACAATGTGGTACTGAGATAATATCCTTCAAAAGGTTGTACAATTACCTAGGATTAGTTATTGATCAATATTCAGATTTAAGGAGAACCATTAGCACTGAGGTAGCTTAAACTATTTACTGAATCAGTATCCGACCTGTCATTGAATACTGTAACTTTAATTTCGATGGCGCCCAACAAAAAGATAATACCAAACTACAACGCTTATAAATCGAGCACTGCGATCAGTTCTAGGAGAGTATAACTATGGTAGAACATCAGTAAATGAATTACACAGACTCACTGAAGTTGTTCACCATTAGAAATTCGAGGAAAGAGACAATTAGTGAAACTAATGTATGAGAAATCAAAGAATGCACTTAACGTGAACAACAGAATACATAACACTAGAAGTGATAACAAGATAAAACTTTTAAAACATCGACACCGCACCACTAAAATCGAAATGTCTCCTGAATATTGGAGAATCAAAGAATGGGATAAATTTAGCTTTGGTGTCCAGAAACTAGAGACTGTAGCATGCTTAAATAATACTGAACATGATAAAATGCTGAACATAATAAAATGAAAATGACTAAAGTAAACTAGAGACTGAACAGCTGGATCTAATAATTCCTGGCAAAGAGGTAGGCAGTGAATAGTCTGGAGCTGAGGAAAACACTGGACCTGGAGAAATCATCCCTGGCCGAGAGGTGGGAAGTGAACAGAAACAAATTGACATAGATCTAAAAAGGCAATAAAATGCAAGTGGATTAATCCATTACCATGAGCTAGTAAGACGTACCTTGTACAACTATTTGTGATTACTGCCTCATACATCATCCACATTCATCATAATCACCTATCTTTTTAGTTGTATCCTAGTAACTACAATGGACCATGTACGACAGGAAGAACTGATTTATGTCAGTTGACAATGAATGATTTTTTTAAAATCTCTCAGTAGCCCTGAGTTCTTCATTTGCATTTAAGTGAACAAACAATCATGTGTAAGTGTTATCTAAATAATACCGACATCGAAACATTTATGAGGCCATCAGTTGACATTTATTTGAAGGTGAGTAAATGAATAATGAAGGATCAGTTCTCACTGCGAATTCAGATACGTAGTTATTCTACTGAGTCAGCTGTCAATAAACTCAGGTACGAATGTTTTGATCTCATGTAGAGAGCCAAGATGGCAAAGCTATCTCTTGTCAATGTTTCAGTATGACACACTCCGAATGTGTCAAACTGAATGGTCAGGCCTGTGAAATACCATGCGGGTTCAGAGGAACATCATGTAGCTCGGCTTAGGCGCGTTGCACGTTTTCGAATGGTTCTTGTAGGTGCTGAAGTGACAATAACGGGTTGAGCGGAATCTGGATGGGGCGCTGCTTGATTTTATACTCAGGACACGTTCACACTAATCTAAAGTCGCCTCGATACTCCTGTGGCAGATACTCCATCAGAGGTATCGATCCCGGATCAAACCAAACCGTCATAAGGACTATGAACCCTCCATAGAGACCCCATGAACCCATTAGACGAGTGTGGAGCGGGGCAAGAGCCAACCCATACCCAAACCCAATACCTTATCATATTCTGACCGACTTTAAGAATCTTAGCTCAGGCCACTGCCCAACTATACAGCATAATAAAAGAGGAGATACACATCATCAGAGTCGCTATGCAGTCCACAACCTATATCTATCAATATGTCTATGATAAAATAAAAGATTTGGAATTTCATATACCAATCTGGTAAATTTCCAAACATCATGAGAAATTGAAATATGCTTTGTAATATCGGTGAGTGAGAGGTCCTCTAGTTTCTTGGTATGTTATGATGCCTTTAAAAGATGTATATTGCCAAAATTGACTTCCTGAATAACATGCAGTAAAACATTGGAATTGCAATAACATGAAAGGTGAGCCATGTGATACACGTTTTGGATTCGAGACGTTTCACTGGTCGAAGGTAATGTAGAAGCAGGTTTTGTACTGACGAAAGTCCTTTCCTGCAGGTAGAAGTCCATCCCCCCCCCCCCCCCACAGTATAACAAAAAACAATAGTGTCACTCTCACACTCTGTTTCATATGTATTTTGATTCCTAAATGGTCCATATATATCATCACACGCATTTAGTTATATAAGAACAAAGGGTTATAGACACAGGAATTTCAAGACAAGTTACTCATTTGATAGAAATCCCAATAGTGCCCTTTATTTCGAGTTTCTACATTATACAGTGGTCATTAAAACAGAGACATCCAGTGCTAATCCTTTGTATGAAGATAGTCCCTATTACTCATAATTCACCAATAAATCATGGGAGCAAAGAAACAGACCACAAGATAATGTAATCCTTTTATTGATGATTCACAGAATCATTTATAAGAAGATGTATAAAATCTGATATGTCTGTTGAAAACTAAAATAAACGATTGATGCCAATTAAAAAAACAACTAATAAACACAATAAATTCTCAATCCTCACACCGAGATGAAATTCTACTGTCGTATTGAACACCTGCTGCAAGCCGCGCAGCACACATCTTACTAATCATATCTTCTGGCGTGACGATATCTCGATGAGAATCAATGCTCTTCATTCCCCTTTTGGACATCGGAAAGTATATTTGGTACAAGCTGAAATAACTTCCTAATATAAGAAACCTCTGTTGCTGATTCCAGGTCTCGGTTCCAGGTCTCTGTGTTAACTGATTCCAGTACATCCACAAACTTCAAAAACAGAGAGAAAAGAAACGGAAAAAAGCGGAAAATGACGGGGAAACTTGCTTGTTTTTGCCCTTGTCGACCCCTCGTACAGATGGCACACGACGCACGGGGATTGTGTGGTTGCCAACGCTGGACATGTAAACCTCAGCAGGCAGTAGAAAGGGAGGTGACTTTGCGAACTCACATCAAGGTCTCCAATTTACAAGGAAATCGATTGGACCTCGTGCGTCCCGAGCACCCGGGCCAGTCTCCAATCACGACGCTCGGGACCGGCCTCCTCTGAACACCAAAACCGGTGACTACCGAGATCTCCTGTGGTATAGATCGAGATCTGAAGTGTATCGTGTATAGGGAAAAGATATGCATGTTTCTTTTCCTAGTAAGTTCTTTTGGTGTAACATCAGCAGACATTCACCAAATAACAGTTCTAATTACCCCATGTATATCATGTGTAAACCCTACATGCCTTAATTTGGGGAAATGATGCATATACTTGGTATGTGCAAATATACCCTTGGGGCGATCAATATATGAAGGGACTATCCTTGGACTATCATAGGATGGTCGGCGTTCAATAAACATGGAGTGTCCATTCAAAGGACTGCCATAAGCACTGATTTTTGGAACATCCAACGAGTATACTCGTTGGAATGTCCTTCCTGGCTGTTTTATAAGTATATCTTTCTCATGATGCAGATCCTGAAAGATATTATTTTGGAAAGACGGGTCCTTTATATAATTGGTGGCCTGAATTACACCTATAGGATCAATGCATATGTTTCAATAATATCCCTAAGAAATTTTGATAATTATATGTATTTAATACACATATTCGCCATTGAATAATGGAAATAACATTCCTTTTTAGATAAAATAAAACCCAAGAAAATTGGGCTTGTCAGGCTTTGAACCCAGGACTTTCTGATTACCACTGTTTAAACCCGGCAACCATACCCGCGCCCGGAACAGACATACAGAAGAACCAATCACAGGGTGGCTTGCATCATGAACTGCACATCTGAAGGGTTAAGGCTAGGAGAAGGATGATAACATACGGACACCACTTATTTAACGTGGTCACTCTCCTATCATTGTCATTATTCACCCACAAACTCTGCTATCATTGTCCTTGTCGTTCTCACTATCCCCAAATATTACCCCCAGATTAACCAAACTAGTTACCATCATTTGCTGCTTAATCAGTTCTGCCAGGAAAAAGTGTTAATAGATCTAAGCACCCCTGGGGCACATTTTTGCAAATATAATATACTTATCATAGATATCACACCTTTTGCACTATGGCTTGCAAATGTGTAAGAGATAGTTGAAACAAAACACTAGGTATTTGACATATTTATCTCGATATATCTACCGTCATTATTTAATCGTACACGTATAATTGTGGCAAACTGGGTGAGAATTAATGGCGGGCTCTACGAACTCTTTGACGTCATCCGCTCCGCTCACCTCGAGAAAAATGGGTTGCCTTTTATATTCCCGATAATATCATATTCACAGCTGTTTACACCTGTTCACTTCACCAAGTGAAATACATCTCAGTTCTCTCCAGTCTGATGTCAGTCAGTTTGTAAATGTGGACGGGTATTGTTGTAAGCGAGGATTGTAAATCGTTCATGTAAGGCCTGATGACAGAATCTTAGTAAGATTTTAACACTCTTGAATATAACGCGTACTTGCCTACAAATGAACTCCGGAAGGAATGGTGGTAAACCAGGCACAAATTTTCGGCCATTATTTTCCTGTTCACTCAAATACTCCAAATTGTCCCAAAATCTTTAACTGGACAAATCAATAACGAAATTCAATTACCACGTGATGGGGTTGATCAATGACGGTTATGCCGCCTCGAAGTCCCTAAATAAATTGACCTCCATCCAGAAGATTCTGAATCAAGTGTGTCCCCCACTTCGTCATCCTAGTGCCAAACGACCGTAACATTATCTTCCTTTATAAAATAAAACATATATTTGCTGTGCGTTAGGCAAATTTTCTGGTGTACCCGATTCAGGAAGAAAGTTGTTAGACTACAATATGTCTATACGCATCAAATCAATGGAGGAAAATGTCTAGAAGTACGTCAATTGTGACTGAAACTCAGACGAATTATACACATAAAATAATAGATTTATATAATAGTGATTTAAAGCTACGGAAAAAATACATACTTCGGGCTCGAAGGCGTCAGATGACTAATGAGAAAGTATATTTGGAGATGGTGGGAAGGCTGTATGATATATCAACCCTGTAGCAGTCCATTGACACACGCCATTGGAGGGCTAGATTCTTGGTGCTGCGAACTCCCCGCCATTGGGCGACCGGTGCAACCCAATATGCGTTAGTGGTTTTTTGAGAAGGCAATGGTGAGCTTCTCGGACTATGAGAAGAAACAGACAACGGACCAAGGATGTATCATACGGGGGCTGGCTGGTCGTCCTTGGCAGGTCACAGTAGAGCCATCCCCATCCCCCTGGGAGTTACACGCTCCATGTGCCTCCAATCAGTCTGACACATAGATTGCCCTTCACATCGAATGCCGTAGCCTGAATAGAATTTCATAGCCGCCAGACTGCGCTTTCTCTCTGTTTCTTGGATATTTTATCAGACTGAAACTCCTCTGTATAGATAAAAAGACAATATGCAAAACCATTTGGGTGTATGTGATTCTAGTGGTAGGGGACTGTGCTGTGATCAGGATGAGGTAATGGGTAATATGACATATCACATCATAAACTCTTATCATCTATCTCCGGATTTCCAATGATGAATGTGATAAAAAGTAAAATTTCTCTCTGTAGAGGGAGAGAGTGATGTTTTTGATTTGAGTCGATGGCTCTGGCAGACCGAACCGGATGCATAATGTTGACACATCAGTGAACATAATAACATGTAATCTTGATTTTAAATCTCCATGATGTCTAATTAAATCAGGTGATAAAAGCAGATCTGCAGATTTATTAGCTGTATCTGGGCCCCTATATTCAATCGTTAAATCGGAGATATTTAAGGAAACAGAGACAGAGTTAATGACCACGTATCCACTATATCTTCAATGCAGGAGGTAAAGGTAGGTCTTTATTGAGGGTTTCTTCACTATAATCCTTATTTGACTGGTCAGAGTTAAATGTTTGTTGTTAGCGGGAGTACATAGAGCATATAGGCAATGTCATTTTAGCAGATCCTATTGGCATATCTTATCCACCCGAGTGTAAGAGGGTATTGTGACAAAATGATATATGTGCGTAGACCATGGCCGAAGTATGTCTAAAACATGATATATTTGAACACATAGAAATACGGTTCAAGGGTCTGCATGACTGGAATCCCATTAAGATTCCCACCAAAGCCGACGCAAAAGTCAGATAGTCCGGCGCTCCCAAACCAAAATGCGGCGTTTCCACCTGCTGATAATTACCACCGATTGTGGCATTCGCACCACCGACCGATTATGCGACAAATTTAGTGCAATAATCCTCAGGTGGAAACAGAAATAGTCAATGATATTTCTCCCCTGCCTTATGCAATATATCATTCACCCACCGACCTCTGCACCCACCAACGAGATCAGAGCACATTGAATTGATTAGTGATGCTCTGCATTTTACTACCAAAGGTTTGTCAGCGTCCACTGCATTTTTGCAGTGGAGGTCACCGATTCTTTACCACCAACCTTTCACAAGGAGAACCACCAACCGACTTTTGTACAGCGTGAAAATTGTTGGTGAGTTTTTTAGTCGGCACGGGGAAACGCCGCACAGCGACGCAAGCGAGAAAGAAATCTGCGTTTGCGTGCATCGTAAAGCGGGATTAACACGATGGGATTCTTGCACCTCACAGGGTGTTTATCAGAGACAAATCCTGCTGAGATTCTGTACTCGAACACAATTTCTTCGTCTAAATTGTAGGGTTACAGTTCCCTGAAACATGTTTCCTCCCTGCAATTGTTAGTGACATTTTCCCCTAAAAAGGAACAAAATCGCATGAGATTTTAATTCCTGTCAGGTACATGAATCCCACCGTGTAAATTCCACTTGAAGGTCACGCTCATTCTATAGATTAAAACTCATCATAATAAGCCTCTTACAGTTTGTGCGACATAAAACGCGGCCATGAGCCACCCCACTATCCGCTCTCACCTCTCACGCACACTTGCTCTCCCGATGTATACCATCTCCTTCACGGGCCCAGTGTGTCCCTCTCATTAGGTGGCGCGCGCAACAATACCCCGGCTAAGTGAATCATCCAGGCCGCCTCATGCCCGTACCAGTGTGCCAGGCGTTGTTGGATGTAAAAGGAAAGTGGTGTGGGCGTACGGTCTAGAAACAACACCTGAGGCAGGTTCTGAAAATCAGTCTCTGCAGTGTCCTAGGAGATGATTATTTTATTATTAATACCCTTCGCATGTATAAAACCATTGGCAAGTCCTCCTAAAAAAACTCATATCAATGTTTATGCCTTGGGTAGGGTCTATATATATAATTACTCACGTGATGGATAAAAAGGTATCCCTCTCCTAAAAATAGAGGAAAAGAACATACACATACGGGTAAACTGAGGACATAGTCTAGTGGGGAACAAAGCGAGGAGTATAGACCCTGACACACACCCCAGCGTCTTTCTGTTGAACAATCGGTTCATACGGCTTTAGTTCGAGCACGCGGCGCGTGGGGGCGCGGCGCACGGGCGAGACGCCGAGTGGACAGCGCTGCGACCCGCAGGTCACAAAGTAGCGTCGTTGTTGAGTCGTCTCTCTGACGTCCTGCTGATCACCCCTGACTGTGTGCACAGCGCACCCAACGATGCTGTTACCCTGCCTGGTGGATGCGGGTAAAGTGAACACTGTACATATACGTCCGAGTCCGAGTGGGTAGGGGCGGGGATCGAGTACGTACACCAGTCACACCTGCCGGCGGCACTCTCCGGGGAGCTGCCCGCGGGGGCACTAGGACCATTACACAGCGTGTCTATCCCGTAATACCACACGGGGGTGTCTCAAATCAGCGATACTTTAACATCTGCTCCTGCCGGAAAACCTGGAGAAGCATTTCAAGCTGAGAACCAACAGCGTCACATCACACAGAGACTGAGGAAGGAGACAGACCTGTGGAGTGTTTGTTGGTTTTCGCGTGGATTTCAAAGGAGTTGCGGATCAATACAATCCTTACAAGTGCTATCCGGGATTAACAGAGGTGCCCATAATCTTTTTCCATCCTATTACGGCCATGATCCGGTCCGGCAGTGAGTTGGATAAAGGACGTTTCAGATGTACGAATATCCGCCCCACATGACCAATGGCCGCTAGACTCATTCACTCCTGCCCTTGAGCCGCACGAAAACCCTGAGAAAAACTGTCATAGATAGATCTGGCACCTGTTGGACAGCAACGGAAACCTTGGTGGAGAAAGTCCTGACACCTGAGACGAAACGGGTCCTTTAGGTGTTTCGGACACTGAAGATAGATTCCTTTGACCTTGAAAAAGCGGTATGTGTAGCCTATTGTACGGAGATATCCTATGATACTTATAGACTATCACCTGTGCAAGGTGTAGCAACTATTCGATTGTTAATTCTGCGGTGGCGCTGTAAGGAATTTGTATGGGCATCATATCAACACTGCAAAACCACTACACACATACAAGACTGTGTGCACGCACCATAAGGACCGACAAGGAAGGCAGCTTTATGGGCAGATTATCCCCTTGGTTCAAAGCTTACAACCAATCTAAAAGTGCTGGCAGATGAGATAACTATGATGAACTCTTGACGATATAGAAGCGGGCCCTCCTGTAATTCCCTCAGTCTCACGGTATGTGTACAAATCCTGTTCATGTCGGCGTAGATCAATCATCGTTTCAATCGTTCAATTGCAGGCGAAAATAGAGAAGAAATGTTAAGTATAGACAAATATAGCTACAGCAATGGTAAACGTGTTTGTTTGACAGCTCACAAAACTAGGTATAGGATTTGCGTGTGTGGTATGTAGTATAGGTAAACTGCAAACGCTTACCTGAACTATGCCCATTCTATGCTCCCATATCATGAGCCGATGGCGTTTTTTCCAATTCACTAGGTCATAGAATAGCATTGCATTGAAGCGGCGGTGTGCTGGTCCTGTGTAAATACATGAGGGATTCAATATGGTCCCAGCACGGTATGTGTAACTCTCTCCAGTTTAATGTTCTGTTTGTCTGTGCTTAGCAAGATATATGCGGGCGATGTTGTGTACCACTGCCGACCAGAGTTATCTAAATCGATATATCAAACAGGTCTATCAATATTAGGTATGATAATATTTGCATGTTAGAAAAGTTGATAATGCTTACATTCATTCTGATTAAAAGTATAGTTGCAGATCGATGTTTTCGAATTAGTCGGTGTTTTATAAACATCGAAATACATATGGTCTGCCATAAAGCTTTAAATTAGCTTTGTTATCGGCCGTATTAGATCAGTACTTTAAGCAGATTGATTATTGTATAGTCTCTATCATTATAAATCATCCTCTCTCGCTTATGTCTTTGGGAATGCCAAAAGATACTGGGAATACATGTAAACTTTGAATTGAATAAGATAGCACCCGTTATCAAAAGGAAATTAAAAGTTACTGAACAAATATAAGAGACATCTACACTGTTAGGAATATGAATGTTTGAAATTGAATTTATGATGATTTTGATACGGTCATAATTGAAGTCAATATCGTTTATAAGTATCGTAAGTCGAGGCGTGTTCAGAATCCGAGAATCCGAAATTTTGTAGACGAACTGGAAATAGATATTTATCTATGACCAGTCATCTAGAGATTTAAAAACATCCATATTGTTTATAACCCCGAAGAGCAAGATGGTAATTAACTAAAATATTTTTCATATGGGTTCAACATTTTTATTTACAAGTAGCTAATGATTAGCACTTATGGCCAATCGAGATAGCAACTGTATCAACTAAGTATGTCGAGAACTAACGTTGATACCGTTCTCCTTAATGGTCACCTGTGTACTACCTACATGATTGTGAGCTGGTTGAGTTGCTATTTACACGAAACATTCTCATTATCATGAGGCACGCTCCCTTGTAGTAAGCCCTTATAGCACTAGGGAGGTAAAAAGTCAGGGACTCATTACAATCGGGTTTGCTTTGCAGAGGAGGTATTGGTGAGGGAGGGTTTAGTAAGCAGGGTGTAAGGGGCAGGCTTACACCCACCATTGACGTCGACCCGTGTCCGGTCAGCGGGCATTGGCGATTTCCTCCAGGCGTCACACAGGAGGCATGTTTGCCACTACGTGGCACCCCTGGGTGGTCCCATTGACGGCTGATATAAGTACCCAGCGTTGGTTAAGTCAACATATGGTTTACTGGTGCCCCAATGTGTGTGAAACAGATATTATAGCCGAGCAAAGGTGGACAACATGGCGTCACCGGCACATGGCAGGCTTCCATCTGTTATTGCTCTAATGTGTCCACAGTAGGTGCCCTGCGGTGTGCTGTCGCCGCGCTGCCTATTGGAGTGACTTCAGCCATGAATAGTGTTATTAATACCTGAATGGTGTATCTCAGGCTCCGATGGTCACGTTAAATAGATAGTAAAGCCAGGGCTTCAATCGCTGCCGGGCGAAGCCATCCCGGTGATGGCCCATCCCATGCGCTTGGTGTAGTCGCCAGGCCGAAAAGTTACACGGAAACGGCATATCTGAAATGGCAACATTGAAAAGCGGGCAAAGGAATTCCTATTTGGCAATGCCTTCGGGGGCTTTTAGCTCGATGGAGTGGTGGGCATTTAACAGTCGGCAGAAATCGATGTGAAGTTTGGTCAAAATACACTTGGCCAAGGGCCGTCCAAACCCATACCATGCGGTGAGGAGAAAAACTACCATCCGAGAGAGGAGGAGCATGATGAGGAGTAGAGTATGGTGTAGAAGGGCGCGGTCGTGTAAACTGGCAGTTCTATGTGATAAGTCATGCGTATGGCTTGTGTAGAAAACGTGGGTTGTTTAGTTTGGGCAATGCATTGGTACAAGAGAAAAGGGCCTTTGTATAAAGAGAGTAAAGGCAGATATGGGATGTGTGCGCACCAATCATATAAAATGGACCTTTAATGATGTCTATATATCATATACACTCTCCTACATGGTGCTGAGGGAGGGGTTAAATATGAAGGAAACCGTCAACTACAATGATATGGGAACTTATTCCAACGACTATTCCCAGGATTTTACTATCTCTGCAGAAATATACCCAAATGTGAGTATTGCCCCTGACGACAATGAGTTTGAAAATTTTGTTTTTCTCCTCTTTCTAAAAATAAGAAAAAAAAGTGATGCCTCCTGCCCTTAAGCGATCAAGAAATAACATTGAATCAGGCTGACTTTTGACTAATGAGCAACGAAGATGAAATAGGGAAGGTGGGTGGTCCTGTGAGGCTACCCTAAAAATAGATATTTTGATCGATCCCAATGATCAATAGCAGCAATAAAAGAGGTAGCTTAATGTCCATTAGTAATTTATAAGAGCTTTTGATTATGTCAATCACGCCATATTCATGATAAATTAAAGGGAACTAGTCGTTTTATCAGAATGCATACTTGGTGGTTGATAAGAATAATTGATCTTTGGAAGGCCTTTACTTGTTTCCTTTACATTAAACAAAGCCCTTTAACAGGAGTGGTAAGTGAGAGACAATTCTTTATGAACATTACTCTGCATCTATGACAGAAAGTTGATATCCAGTACTAGGTGATACTGTGTTGCAGGTGTGTGTAATACATACCATGATACTGTGAGGCACCTTTAATGTGTCAGTCTTTTACAATTACATTATTATTACATCTATCACACATGTGCGTTTTTCAGACAGAATACCATGATATACAATACGAACGATAAGACGACGTTGTATATCATCAGAAAAAATGTATTCAACTCTAGGAGTGCGGACAATGTAGATGAGGATGATGATGAACATTTTTAGCACTTTTATCACAAGTTCAAATCTCACGATTACTTGACCGAGGTTCATTGCCAGGTTCTTCAAACCCTTCTGTTATACCATCATAGATTATTGTTCAATAGTCTGGAGTATGGTATCCATGGGTATGGTATGGTACAGTGCCCTAAGGTAGTGCCCCTGCATGGTATATGTTCTTCGAGTATATTTTGTATCGTTGGGTTAACCCATTGGTTTGGGCAACCGTGCAGTGCCTACATATATAGTGTGCCGTCATCTATTAGGATACAGTGTCCGATTGTATGGCATTGTGCCTTTGGATATGCCGTGTTGTGTATAATAGAGTCCCCTGTGGGCATCGCATAGCATCCTTATGTTTGGTCTTGGTACATGGGTATACATGTACATGTAGAGTGCCCATTAGTGTATAGCATGGTGCCTGAATGTGGCTCTTGTCCGTATGCATGATGAGATTTCCTTGGGTATTGTGAAGTGTTTAATTGGTAGGACCTGGTGTCCTTTGATATGGAATAGTACAGTATCATCGGCCTTGGTAGAGTCTGTTTCAGACATTGTCATGGTTAAGTGTGCAGTATCCTGGGTATGTTATATAGTTATTTGTGATGGTGAGGTGCTTTTGGATAGAGTATCGTATCTTTGGTTATGGTGAGGTTTAATTAGGCATGGCACACTGCCGCTGGCCTTTGCACGGTAGGTTATCGTTGGTAAGTTTGTTGCGGTGTGTCTCTAACCTGACACAATGTCCTTAGACTAGTCGTTGGGTCCATTATAATAAGATACCCATTCAATCGTAGCACGTGTCATAAGGTCCCGCGGCTTAGCAAGGTGTTCGTAAGTACGTCAAAGCGGGGAACTTATCCTAAAGAAAGCTTACCCGGCCTCCTTCACGGCCATCGCTAGGAGCGACTCAACGTCTCGCGGAGCTGCTCGGCTTATGTCGCTGTCCAAAGGCCCAGCAAATGTGGCCTGCACCTCTTTAGACGCAGACCTGTTTAAGAAGCAGTTGTGAATGTCTTAATCAGACCATGCCGAATGGTGCCTTGATTAATCCGGGCTCTGGCGGGCCGTAGACCCCATTAGAACCAAACCCAGGCCTCGCTCTCGTCAAAGCTCGGTACCGACCTGCCCTTCGCTACATCCTCAAGAAGTTTGTTTATGAAAGCAACATTGATGAATTGAATCGGGGACGTGTATGAATGATGTGTTCGTTTGATATCCTATAAAAAATATTGCGAAAAGGGACTGAAATCCATGAACAACAACTAGAAAAATACTATCATTTAAGAAAGGAATGGATCCCGCAAATCTGAGTGATTAAGACGAAGAAGAAAAACGTCTCGTTTCAGTTGTTTAATGAAAATGATTTTAAAAGTTGATTAGGAAATATAAGATAAGTTTGCAGTTTTGATGAAACACATTTGAATGGCAATGACTGGAGATCGGAAATAAGTGGGTTTGTATAACAAAATAAACACACACACAAAACCTGATCGACCAAACGTTGTCTTAAACTATACAGAAAGGAGGCCAGTATTGATGATAAAGTATTTTCCCTTTCAATCAGTAATGACCCAAACAGTTTTTATCGGATCTCAGTACAGATAGAAGATAGGCGTGGCGGCAGTTTAAGAACATTTTATATTGAAAGTGAAGACATCTTATATGTAAACGAGGGTATATACCAAAGTCTACAACATTTCATGAGGAAAGAAATCCAGAAAAGTGGCCACACGCATAGGCCTAGGTGTTTGGTACTGAAGACCCAGATGAGAGGCCCCGTGCACCCAGCTATGCCGGAACCAGTGCATCATGAAAGTACCCGGGAATCTGGCTGTGGTGAGCTTAGTTCTGATGAAGTAATTGAGAAGTGAGCGCATTGCCGGAGCTGTCTGTAAAGGCTGGTGGGCTGAGTTGAGATGTTGTATACTAGATATATGTCTCTTATGCAGTTACGGGGCAATACAGAGAGCCCGGAATGTATCGTGTGAGAAGCGTGACGGCGTCTTGTGACATGCAAATCATCATTGAAGAGGAGATGTGTAGGAGCAGACCGGCCTTCACAAGTAAAATGTCTCTCCGGAGTAGCTTGACGTTGGGGCTGCTGCCATGATGACAGACTGGATCATCCTGACGTGGAGCGGCGTCCAATAACCTAGAATAAAGGAGGAATACACATTGATTGAATACTACCCTGTCTTTGATAAGTTTGCGGCCGCTGGGTGTGCTTCTGCTAAGCGCGGTGGTTGCAAGTTCCCGCGCTTCCATGACACGGTCTGGGAGGGCTTTCCGGTCAGTAGAACTGCTAACGTTGCAGTCCAAGGTGGCTGTTACGAGCCAGATTTGATGGCCAAAGTGGGAGACCTAGGTGTTGCAGGCCATGCCTGAATTCAGCTTGTTCACTGCCCCGCTTCCTTGCACGAGTAGTGTGACTGCCTTGTGCTCGTTTGGAGATGTCGATGATCAGGCAGGTGGTGAAGGCGCCATTGAGAGTGTCACGCTGATGATCCTTGTCTAGCAGGCCCAGACTCCCGGGGACCTGCAGGGAGTATGCGTTGGTAGCAGAAGCGGCTTAATGGGTTGTTGCATCGATGGCGCATATCATAACTTCTGATGATGCCCTTAATAATAACAACTTGAGTAGCATTAGCAGCGTGGTGTGCCGCCAAGATGCACACTGTGAATTTTCTCATGTGCTTGACAAAGTGAGAAAGATGGATGAGTTTTCCCCCTAGGAACCGGAGCTGGGTCTGGGATGCGTAGTTTGACTTCACAATGGCCTCAGCGATGGTGGCTTTGAGCTTTTCCCCAACCATTCTATTTTGTAACAGTCGGGGGAAGATTTCTCCTGGGCAAATTTAACTCTGGGCTCATCACCCAGCGAAAATAGCTCGTAAAAAAATGTGCGAGCGACAGTCTCCGAGGCTGCCCCTACTGCGAAGTCATCTAAGTATGCGAGAACTGCGTGGCTGTGATGTAAGAGAATGTACATCACTGCAGCCATGGTTCTGTGGCATGCTACAGACGAGGTTCGTTAAATAAAAGGGAGGGGAATTTTCCACAAAGATTCCATCCATAGTCCTAAAGTTTAGAAAGGGCATATTTGGGGAATCTATTCTTAGTTTTCAGAAGCGCAGATAATGTCCGCCTTCTAGATATAGGCATGCCCACCGCACAACCGGACCCTTTCAAGAAGGTCACTGATCAACAGGAGGGTGTAGGAGGTCAACTTTTTAAGATATTTACCATCCAGGATCCCGTCATTCACCGGGTCACTGGATTGGAACGATACATCCAGTATGACACAAACTCCCCCTCATTTCCTTTTCGGCACATGAGGAAGCAGAGGTTTGACACCACTTGACAAATGGAATTTCTCTAAGGGCGCCTACCAGAGCGCCTAGTCTTACCTCATTGTCTGTAAATTTCCTAATTTCTGTCACATCTTAACGGTATGGTGGTGGGAGAAAGGAGTGGGGGGGGGGGGGGGGGGCTGCCGTGGCATATCCAATTGGCCATCCATACTCCAGCAAGTTACACAGATCTATATCAACCTAACCGCAGCACATTTAGGCCGTGATGCCTGAACCAACTGCGAGGCATGTCCCTGGATAGGTTGGCTTCCCTTAGGCGAAGACAGCCTCATACAATTCATACCTTCATTATCACGAGTAAATATACGTGAACAGTGCAGGAGAGTGGACACTGCGCTCAACATGAGAATAATCAACAACATCAACAACATATACATGATCGGGACTAGCAAGAGAACAGGGATTATCAACATCAATATCATCAATAACAAGGTTAATAATGGAATTAATCGACACAAGTAATTAACACAAGAGTTCTATGGGGGGGGGGGTGGGGGGGGGGGGGGCTTCGCAAGCACGCCATGTGCTTGGAGAACAGAGCGAGTTGAATAGGTTTTGTTGCATCTTTGAAGATCAACAACCGATGAGATAATGACAGTTTGTGTTTGGCTGAGAGGTGCATCATGGCTAAGTCAAGGTGTAAAGCTACCTATCCAAATTCCTAAAGGCCTACTCTAGCCTGGGGTGATCCCTGTGGCCTTGGGGGCCTGACCGTGGGTCTGCCTAGCTAACAGAGCCTTAGCCGAAGTAGCCTCGTGCCGAACCCTAATCCTGCCATCTGCATCCGGGTGCGGACAGGCTAGGCCGAGAACATTATGGGAGTAGGTCCAGAGTGGTCAACTGCCGTTCCATAGAGGAGGTGCTGAGTTTGAAGTTGACAACATGTCGATCCATTGTATCTTGGATAGGGCGGGCACTGCATCGAGAATGTACGCTCCTTTTTTATATATATTTTTTTAATCTTTTATTTTGACTGAAACAATGCTCAGCTTCTTGTGAAGCTGGTTTTGATACACCGCCATTGAAGAACATGTGATGAAGTAGTAAGTTATCATTTTTGTATAACATACAACAAACATAGTTATATAAAGAAATATAGACAATCAAAGAAAATTACAAATACAGGGGCTAATAGATCATGATTTAAATAACATACCGATATTAAGCAGACTATAGAAAGGGGAATCAGGTGGATGGGAGAAAACCCACAACAATCGTCTCTATCGCCAATGGCAGGCCATCAAAATTATGGGATCAGTGTCAATAGCCTCCTTTTTTTAAATAGTTTAAATTCTTCAAACGGATTGATATTCCTAATGTTAGCTGGTTGAGCATTCCATAAGTTGGGTCCGTAATATGACAACAAGTTCATAAAGGTGGTTGAAGTAGGAAAATCTTGCTTAAATAAAACGCCCGTTGTGCGTCTTGTCACAACGAGCTTCTGTTCAATCAGATTTTCGTCAGCTTGCTGCTTGTACATGTACATGTACTTGGTATCCTCTTGCCTACTAGGGTGATCACTATTGTGAAGGGGGGGGGGGGGTCTAGCGGCTTCGACCTGGCTCATATCGCCACCCACCCCTGATTCGGCTTTCTGCGATGTGGGAGAAAGTCTCATCAGACCAATGGTAAACATGCTCCCAGTTATAATCAACAGAATCTTCTAGGACTTCCATCAGTCTTCAATCATTCCCGAGGACCCCAAAAGATGCTTTTAAACATGGAGGGAAACCCTGGCCTTTTCTTCTTGGGTGATGGACAGATGGCGTCATCTGGACATCACCGAGTGAGTAGACCGCCGAGCCTCCTGCTGACTTACAATCATATATACTCTTCATAATCTTTCAAGTCACCTATAGAGGCCTTTGGTTAGACGCTTTGTGTTATCATAGATGATTATAATGAGAGATTACTACAGTCATCACCCCATTCATCAAGTTTCTGCATCTCTTCAAGCCACCAGCTCATATTGGGGATCTGTTTCATTATCAAACTGCTCTTCGTGTCAGCCACCTCATTTTGAGGTATTAAAGTTAAAACAGCACTGCTTGAAATCTCAAGGTTCTGTTTACCTTTAATCAGGCCATCAATACTAACTGATATAGGTAATACTAGTGCCAGTCATTCCAGTTGCAACGATTCCTTTAAGAATGTTTCAGCTCAGAGAGAATTATGGGAAAGTTTCAATATCGATGGTCCCCGTGGGAATTCCCCTGCTCTCACATGTACAAGGGAATGCCCACTATCAATGGCTCCCAGAAGGATTTCCTACTTTTAAGGCTTCGGGAGTTGGAAGGGGATTCTGGTGGAGATGGGTGTGTTTCCCAGAAACAACCATACGCACCCTTTGTAACTAATGTTGATGGCCGTTGTAACTGTCAAGGGCCTTAAAACCTAATTCATGTTGAACACGGACCCTCCCATAAAAGACCTGAATTTAGGAGCTGCCCTGAGCTGAACACCATTTCAGTGCCTCGTAGTGCCCGTTCCTCCACTAGGGGCCGCCACTAGCGTCACGGTCAGTGGACACGGTTAATCGATGCCCAGGTCACGGATGACCGAGCAGCATTAGTGTGAGATGTGGCGTCGAGCCTACGTGCCGTGAGGATATTGATTCGTGAAACACATTTAGAGACTTGCTTATTAGGTTCGCCTGCCTTCTCCTAGCTGGCCATCTCTCCGTCATAACGCCCGTTCCATCACAGTATAAGGCCCGCCTACACTCTCATCAACTTCTCACACACCACTCCCCGCCCCCTCATTTAAGTACTTCCCCACGTACATGTGTATGCAGGCAGTACCTAAGCACGTGGATTTCAGAAGAAAAAAAATACACATATCACTACAGATACACTCAACGTTTAGGTACCGAATACCGTATGCTCATACATAGATAATACACCCACTGACCTCTCCTTATTAACGTTGCCATCATCCATACAATTCTTTCCACCATTCACCTTTAACTTAAAGGCCAGACTGGCTATAACTCAGAATTTTAAACCTTTCGACACGACTACTATGCGGGAATTTAGTATCGTGCTCTAACACACCACGACGCAGAACTTTCCTTCCTCGCGACACTGCGACGATGCATGAATTTTGATTTGTATCCATGTCGTAGCCATGCTGGAATATTTCGAAGCTCAGTGAGTTTGGCATTTACTTACACATTCATACTCCACCATTTTACAAGTACCAGCAGTTTTCAATAATCCGATATATCATGGCTACTGTCTTCAATATTACTCCATGCCTACACAAACACACACGGTGCGCCAATAATAGCATATGCACAGTCCATTCATACCTATGAAATCACTGGTGGCCTATTCAAATAAAAGTCTGCATCATGCAGATCACCTACATACTGGTTGAAAGTCCTAATGGCCGATCATCAAAAACCTACTTATTGATTCCATGCATATATTAGAACAGATGCCATTCAGTCATGCATACATATTCTACATCATGACTTTCTATCTTTACATTTCACAGAACTGCACAGCACACATGTACCATCCACCGGTCCATATCATCATTATTATACAACATATTACGGTATAGAGTTACACGAGCACTGTGTACCAGCTACTAGGCTGCTATACACAACGGAACCATGGCTTTACCAATTCATTAGGTTGCCATTGATAGCACCCAAATTACCATGTATGTTTTCCTCATTAATTCAAGAAATAATTCTTTTGATTAGTTATATTTCAATCAGAAAAGGAATTTTTCAATAACATTGCCCAGCGTTTATTGAGTAAAAGTACAGTTATAATGCCTACACAATGATACATATTTGAGGTGTAGGACATAATTTGTTCAGAACGAGTTCAGAGAATGGGTTCTGAATGAATTCCTTCCTTACTGAGAATAATTATCATCATATTGGCGCCATTACTATGTTTCTTTATTATTATATACCTTAAATTGTTTATAATCCACCATAACTGACCATGACTTGACTCTGTTGACACTGTCACGCTCAATCAGTTCAGTAAGTACATCACAAGACTAATCGGAAGTCAGGTACACTCTCCCAGCAGAGGTTAGATTTGCTCAAACTTGCCAATGGCCACAGAGACTACGATTAGGAGAGTGAACATTATTTACATATTTTCACACATGCACAACGGGTAATATCTGGCCCTACTGTCACCAAGGCGCCTTGGTTCACGGTGTCTTGCTTCACGAGTTGCGAGGCAGTTGACAAGCCCCCCGGAACGAGATATCATGCGTATTTAGCAAATATCAAGGTATTTAATGTGGGGTATACACACAATACGGTTTAAGTAGCTCAAATAGGCTAGACCAATTGACACCCAACACTCGCCGCTAAGTTCTGCTGACTGATAGTGGTGCTGCCATTGACGTCATTATCGGGATTTCCCAGAGCGTAGGGAAACCCTGATAATATCACACTAACGCAGTTTTGTTGACATCTGTGTGTCGCTCGATCAGCAAGTGCCTGTGTTGGTATCGATCAGTTTTGCATATCTTAGCTACCTAAACTGTAGCACGTGAAAGCCCCAGGTTAGATACCTTGATATTTGATGAATACCTATGATTACTCGTTCCGGGGCGTTTGTCTGAAGCCTTGATACTCGCAAAGTCATGGGATCCGCCATTATAAAATCTTCTGCCAGACCTGTATCGTCGGCCTCTTGGCCAATCAGAATGTATCACATTTCAAAGCTCGCAATATGATGGTCGAAGCAGGCAATATTTTGGTCAAAGCATGCAATATGATGGTCAAAGCACGCAATATGTAATTCAGTACAAAGGTACATGGCGTATCATGCTATATGGAACAAATTATAATACCCTGAGCAGTGTTATGTATTACACTGAGTTAGTGCATAGGTATATAATAATACATATCACAGAACAGAATACCTCAAGGTAAGATGGGGTCTTTCATTAACAAAAAAGTCCGTACGCCTATACTTGCACACATATTATTGAATATATTTAAAACACACAAATACTGACAACATTAAGAAATTAGGCTTAGTCAACCTGGAATCAGAGCAGTAGGATACAGCTTTATGATATAATTTCACGGATTCTCGTGATATTTGTGCTCTGATGATTGGAAATACTCATTCTATTTACATGTATGTATATATGTCTGGTTTGGAAAGGACTGTCAGTACAGACGACAGAGTAATAATCTGCCAGATACGATAGACTTGACAAGGCAATTTTTACACTACTCGGAACACCGCTTACCATCAAATCACTAAGCACTGCAGTTGTATATTGACCTTTCTCACATGGTGCAACTTATCATTCTACTCACCAGATCAAACACGCTCATTGCGATGTTGAAAGTGTCATCAAATATTACTTGTCTTTGGTCTAGCCATTTTGATGCTCCCAAGGACATTGTTTGATGCTTCGGTTGCTCTCTCTTATTTGATATGTCTTCCTCATCCCCTTCTATCTGTAAACTTCTATCCTGGTGGAAATTATGATTCAGCAGCGATCAGGCACCGATGCCATTCATATATGTAAGTTGAAACTGACATTCATATCATATAACTGACTTATATAGGATATTCGGACCCATATCTGGCCATACCTCTTCATTTGTATTAATAACGTGATGTAGTATATATATATTACTCACACTAAAAACACTCAGTATTGGTTGAGCGCTTAAAACGTTCACAATGTCAACCACAGATGCTTGATCGATGTTCAAAATGAAAACTTTTGGGTAGAGCTGCTAATTGGACCGATCAATACTATAGTCGATCCATATGAACGATACGAACGTGTAAATGATGCATTCTATGGAGCACAGGTCATTTAATCAGGGACTATTAAGTGTGATAATCATTTATTCGAACGTTGCTGAAAACAATTCATTAGGCTTCCTTTTATGCGGGACCCATTGGAGTATGAATTAAGTCAGCAATGCATCTAGTTCATGCTCCCCACGTGCCAGCTGACTGCTCACCAAAGTATTTATAGTGATACATGATGGGCTTCGGGAGTGCTTCCAGTCTGAACGCTTTCAAATGCAGATTCCCTATCTTATTGGTAGGTAATTAATTCTGAGCTCTGGATAACGGATTAGCATCACATATACATACTGAATGACTATTGAGTTGCTTAAAGGGGATTCCACCGATGGGAGTCATGTACCTCACAGGGTGTTTGTCTGAGATAAATCCTGCTGAAATTCTGTACTCAAACACAATCTCTTCTCTTAAACTGTAGTGTTCCATTTCCCTGAGACATGTTTTTCCCCTGCAATTGTTGGCTACATTGGAACCTAATAAGAAACATAATCTCATCAAATTTTGAATCCTGTGAGGTACATGAATCCCACCGTGTGAATTCCACCTAAGGGTCGATAGGTTGCGCGTATAGAAGTCAGGGTAGTATGCTGAATCCCCATTAAATATTCAATGGGAGGTTGGAACAAACACACGCCATTATGACCATTAAAGTAAAAGCTGCTCAATCAGTTTGACCAACATTATCTCTGCGTACTGACTGTATTCATTTACAGGTGTTGTTGAACCTGATTGAAATTCCATGAATCAATAGTTTCTGAAATAAAAAGAGCATCTGTTAGATCGATATAGATTTATAGAATACCGACAAATTGGCTATATCTCATTATAGACCATTAAGAGGATCATTAACAGGTTACTGAATTATTAAGTACCTGGGTGACCTTTATAACACACAACATGCAGTGATGGTTTATGATCTCTGAGATTTTGGTATTTTCATCTATGCATATCATCCATTACAATAATCACTGATCATCCGATAGCGAACCCATATCAGCTAATTATTTACACACTAGAGATATCTGAGCGTATAGATCTGATTGATACATGGTAGAGGATAGATCACTGGCTAATATAAATTTATCAGCATCTAAACAGTTAAATAGAATGAATAAAAAGATGATAACATACACAACGTGAGATTCGTAGCATATAAAATAGTGGATTAATAAATATCTAGTCCAACAAAACTAGCCTAGTCCTCTAGCATAGATACTATTGCATGATAATACAATTATATCATCAAATCATAGAGTAAGAATTCGTACAATAGGTCTTACACGTTAAGAAACATTTCGCGAGAAGAATTATAAAGGGTAGAAACAGTATCCTGTCTGTGTCAACCAACCTCCTCACCTTAAAGGTCGGTCCTTGATGATAAAATGACAATACTTTACTTGCAACTGAGTGTTCAAATAATAATCGCTCCAGCCGAAAGTGACATCCGATCAACGCAGTGTTTCGGACATGTGTGTTAATTGGGCCAATTCGACCTTCAGATGTAAATAATTGACCACTTCTCAGCGTTGCCGACGCTTCGCAGCAATTGCCACATCTGTTATTGCACCCCCAGGCGTCAGAAAAGAAGTTATTATGCCAACTAGTCCACAAGGGCTTCCGAAAAATGTAATCTTCCTTTTCACTTTCCCTGATGTGCCGTGCTAAAAATTTCCACCGAAACTCGAAAACTTCATCCCTGTTCAGTGTGTTTGATAGGGCTCCACAATCAATGAACGGTAAATTTATGCTTCTTATTAACTGTACCACATTCATATTTTAAAAGACTCCACCAAACTTTAAAATCAAAATCTCATGAGATTCTGTATCTAGTTAGGGGTAATTGTCGTCACTAATTGCAGGGAAAATTATTTGTCTCAGGGAAATGGAACCCTATAATTCAGACAAGGAGATTGTGTTCCAGTACCGAATCCCAACTTGTGAGGTACATGAATCTCATCGTGTGAATCCCACTTAAAGATTGAACATGGGTGACGAAGGAGATGGTATTTCAAATGTTACTATATGGTAAGTGGAGGGACAGAGGTAGAGGGTTCTTGTGTGGTTATAGGAATGCCCTCTTTTTGAGCCCTTAGCTTTAAGGCAAATGGAAATTGTAAGAGTGTGCTCATAATATTGAGAATCCTTTGAGGCATAACGCTTAAACATTTAACCAACAGTGTAGTGGTAACTTCTGATGATATAAGATGCACCCAACATAACAATACAGTGTGATACTCAACTCAACTCATATTTCGCATTATAATCTTAGCGTTGTGATACGCATACCTCGCAGTTCGTTAGTATGTGATAATCCTTGTTCTGTTCCATGCCATAATATCTGCATGTAATCCTGCCCCATTCCATATCATTTTTCATTTGCTAATACATATTTGAGTCGTCGTTGTCCCCGGTCTATATATAACTTTTTGTTCATAATGATTCCACGGTGGGTTTACATCGTAATTGATGCATGTGTCATGTGTGTCATGGTACTGCCATCATGCTACATTGAAATATTTATCATGTATTCTAAAATATCTGATCGCTTAGCCGCGATATGATTCTTGCAGTCTGCTGTACCGTGATAACTGGATATGTTAACTAATTATTTCCTAATGTGCTCAACTGTGGTCCCAGGATCATGCCAACTACCCTGCACTGTGCTATATCTGGATGTCTATTTCATGATCTATCTTTAAATTGTTGTAATTCAAAAGTTATGCTTCATTGTCATCAATGATATGATGTCTACACTTTGTTAGATAAGGGTACTTGCACACTTTCATGTTATGATCCCTTTATGTTGTTACGTTTAACTAGTTGCACTCTATCATAATATGATCCCTGTACTATTGTGAAAAACTCTTTCGTTTGCTCTCTCCTTTTGGATATCCCTGTACTATGCCACATTATTATCATCCCTTCAATTGCCAGGTGTTACTGGTTGACCTCTCTCATGATTCCCGTACTTTGTCGAATCTTACTGGTTGCACTATTTCATATGAGGATCTCTGCACTTTGTTACTGGTTGCACAATTTCATGCCATTATCCGTTTATTTTGATCAGGTGTTACTGGTTCCTTGCACTCTGCTCCATCATATTACAGTGTATACCATATATACCATCTCCACCACTGGAGCGCTATGAACCTTGTTCCCTGTGTCGTCCTTTGTCCTAATCGTCACGTCTATCACGACTGGTGACCCGTGCCCACCAATGGCAGGGATGGGTACTCTCTTCGAATATTCAGCTTTTTTTCAGGTACCACTTCCCCGGGATGCGTTGAGCCCTGACTAAACACCCCTTTTTCACCGATATGTGGCTCTGTCTAATGGAATAACGTGCTGTGACACTTTTAGCCCCCGGTAGACCTCGGTGTTGGCGTCCCCCGTGGGCTGTGCATGAATGATTCAAGGTTAAAGGGGCGGGGCAGTATTATACTAAAACACAATTTATTAAAACGCCGGCGATCCTTTATGGATTGCCCGTAAGCTTATGACATTACAATTATTCGAAGCAAAATGCATCAATACTGCGCAATGGTATTTCTATACCAATCGAACTACAAATAATCCATTTTGGAAATGAGGAAAGGAATATGATCAACATAATCTACAGTTCTGGACAGATTCTTGGGAACACCGCTGATATCGTAAATATGAATTTAACTGTAAAAGCAAGTACATTTCAGCTTGTATATCATGTCTGTTGTTGCAACCTTATCAAATCAAGGAACATATTTTGTAGTCAAATTGGATGAAAACATTTTTGAATCCTACGTCAACCCGCAATATGGTATCACTTTGTTAGGCACTATGTTGCCTTCGTGCCTTGAAAGAAACGGAGATTCGGGCCATATAGTGCATGATTATATTAGTGATTGACATCGATTTAATATGAAATGGAACAGCGTGTCTATATATGACACCTGAGCAGTGACACAGCATTTGCTTTTATCAAGGTTTGATTGACATATTTTGATATTGATCCACAAAACGAATTGAAAACAGAACAATAAGGTATCAGGATCAGTGCACTCTCTGTATTTATCTGCCATCGAAAAACAAATAGTAAATCCAATCCTCGAAATGAAAGAAAGGGAAACGCATAATGAAAGTTTTGTCTCAATACGCACGAAACTGTGGGCACCGTACAGAGTGAGTAAATATGTTGGTCATGAATTCTTTGTTTGGACTGTAAGCGATATATGATAAATTGACGTCCTACATTCTGCTATAGGATCAATACCCGTCATCAATGTAAATGCAACTGAAGACGCCTGTTTGGCTGCTGCCTCAGTACACATTCTGTTTTCCTTTAGAACTATTTCCGCCATGCCTTGATCATTTCTTGCAAGTGTGACACCCGACACTCTGCAAATACCCGATTTATGTTGTAATTAATCCGATCCCAATTAAGAAATCCACCGGAATTATTTGCCATCAGATGCCAAATGTTTGCTGAGCAATTAGCACCGGGGTACCAGTAACACCCTCTGCCGGCAGTAAGGCCGCATTTAGCGCCTGTCCGAGCCAGGCTAAATGGCCCGCAAAGTAATCACGTATAGTCTCATTAAATATTGACCCGACCAATTTAATTGTGCGCTGACAAAAGGCCTAATTACCCTGCATGTAGTGCCGGGCACGCTGCCACTGAATCGGTGCGTAAAAAAGGCCGGGATTTCCTGCCCTGAAGCATAAGCGCCCTGGGAGATTCTGGTGCATGCGCAGTGTGGAAGGGATCACAGGTCGGTCCCCGCTGATTATACACACGGTGGTGCAGCGCACAGATAATACCAACGATGTATGGAGCATACTCTCTCCCCATCCCCTTGCATGCAAGCTTTCAAATCGAACACTTATATGTATTTTTTTTTGTTATTTGGTTTTAAACACGGTTCAATTCTACTAGCGTAAATTCCTATGGTAGACTAATTCGTTCCGTCACCAAATTGCGCAGCAATATGTGATTCCTTGGTGAAACTTTAACGAGGCGAGCGTTTCGTCAATACTACGTACCTGGCTGTTTGGGCGAGGTAGTAAACGGCCTTAACGACATAGGCGCGCCGGGTGTAGATCACCCAGATCAATACAAGTTAATCATACGCACGTGCGACGTCCCCAATTATCGGCTGGTGGCATGTGCGCCAGAGCCCGCTTTGTCTGCCATCCATGGCCTGCCGGGGCCAATCAGAACCATTTGAGATTGGCTCCCCTACCTCCAGCCTTACCCCAACCTCCTCCCGCTCCTCCACCCTACTAACTCGGGTCTATTCAGCACTGATGGAGACGCCCATCAACTACGTACTACTTCTACGCGGTATGAATTCTTTATATTTTTCCTACAACGCCTCCTTCTTCTCCCGCGAGTGCCGCGTCCCAAGACGCACCCGCTAGCTTCTTACAGCGAATATGAAAGTAAAGATTGAAAGGCTCCGGTGAGAGTTGTGAACGAAAACGGTGTCTGATTACACTTAGTGAACTCTGCTAATAAGACCCGGTCGCCCGCCGTCGCCCGCCGTCGCCCGCAAGCCCCAGTGCCCGTCCGATCAGGCCTGGGACTCCAATCAGCTATACCCACCCACCTTACCACCCATTCACACACCCATCCATGCACCCATCCACTGGAGAGCCTTTTCTCTTCTTCCCCAAGCCTGAGGGTAGTCCACACCAGCCATAGACGTCATTTCCGCTAGTCCCATCAAAAATATGCAAATGCAGTGAAAGGAACTGATGGGGGGTAAATCCGTCCGCTTCTATCCGGTACCGCGGGGACTACATTGTCTGCGGCGTAGTGATTTACCCACTGGCGTGGATACCCATTTAAAAGTCCCTCTTATTGAGGGGCATCCCGGTACATTCCGAATTATCGGAGTACTGCACGGGTAAAAGGGCAGCGAAACGGGTTGCCCGGGTCTGCTTCACTGTACACAAATTCTACCCATGCAAAGAAGGGGACAGACAGTTCCCCTCGGTGGGCTCGGCCCATCGATTGATTGATTTCCAGTTCGCTCGACAATGGAGTACTGTCCAAGGCCCTGCGTACATACGGGACATTCCACCCATGTCGGCCCGGGTCGGCCGAGGTCAGCCCCTCCTTTCATTTCGGAAAGGTCCCCCAGGGAAACGAAAGGCACTGTTTTCCAGTATACTTGAACTGTCTGACATTTGTATGCTGGAAGGTCAGGCGATGAGGCGGGAATGGCCGAGCGCAACGCGCCACTTCTATAAGGGAAGGAAGTGTGTGAGAGCACAGAAACAAATCAATTCACGCTCCAGTGGTGCGGCAAGGAGTATGGGTTGGGGGAGCGGTGGGTAAAGACGAATCCCATCAGAAGAAGAATCTGTATTGACTTGCTCCAAGGAAATGAGGTGGGTTGGGATGCATACAGTGATACATCGTGTAAAAACTAGCCGGGCAGTATTTAATCGTGGCTTCCTTAGGGAACACCTTTACTCATACTGTAACCTTAGTCGCGCAGCAGGGAAGCCAGTCTGGCTGAACTGTGGCCTTCTGTTTAAATTTCACAAGTACCCGATCCGCACCTACAAAGCCTGTTTGAACTATACTATCGTTGAAGCTGGTCATTTTGTTGAGACGGAGACCATGGGTATCTTAACGAATCTCTATATAAGTCAGAAAATAAAGTTGCAAAAGGATGGGATTACCTAAAGGTACGCCTTTGGGAAAATGCGAGAAAGAGAGAAAGAGAGAAAGAGAGAGAGGTAGGGAGATGGATAGATGATTAGATAGAGATAGACAGATAGATAGATAGATATATAGCTAGAGAGAGAGAGAGAGAGAGAGAGAGAGAGAATGACTGCCAGACAGAGATAGAGAGCTGGGGACACTAAGCAAACTTTGCTTTAATTTTCCCAATATAATTTTCCTCTGACCTTCTAATGCTGAGAATAGAAATTAGCTTGTAAGTTGGAACGCCATGTTTTCCAGTCATAATATCATTATCCATCTTAACATCTCAACAGGATCAGAACATATGATATATATATATATATATATATATATATATATATATATATATATATATATATATATATATATATATATATATTTATATATATACAAATTCGGTTAGAGGGGATTGAGAGGAAAACTTGATGGATGAGTACATAATAAGCAGAGTGGTTCGGTAAAATTAATTCGTTCGTAAAATAAAATGGAATTCTTGGTAAAAGTATATTTGAGAAGGACGGATGGTTTGAGCACAGACGTGAAGGGATGGCTAAACGATGGGAGATGTATAAGGTAATGAGGATAGATGATTAATGTTTATGAAAGGGTGTTTTGGGAACTGGAGGTTTTTTTGTATGAATGGGGGCACAGAAGTGAATAATTCGGTGAATCGATCACGATGAATGGGATTAAGGAGTGTCAGGCCCACTGGAAGTACAGAATGTAGTGATAAAGTAAAAGCGTGTGAATGTATAGAGACCATAGGCAAAGACGAAGGAGGGAGGTCAGAGCCAGGAGGACAGGGCGATGGAGACGGGGGGAGAGGGGGGGGGGGTTCAAGAGGAAGAAGGGAGCTTTTTCACGCGGGAGGCGAGGGGGAAAGAGACAGAGGCTGGATGGAGATGACAGGACCTATGAAGCTCTGTAACAGATAAAACGTGGTAGCCCCCCTACCTCCGTCTGTACCAAAGCTGTCCAACCTGACCACGTAACAATACTTGTCCTTAAATACATTGCGGTGTGTTTCAGGGTTAGGCAGTGTAAAGGATGGTGGGTAGGTACGTCCGATTAATACCCCCTACTCCTTTTTTTCTTCCCCTTCTCAATCTGCCCCCCTTTCGAACCACCCACTCACGCATACATACCCGAATAGGAAAGGCGCGGCTGGGCAAGCTGCCAGAAAAAGCACCCTCGTCGGTAGAGTCCACGCCAAGAAGTATCTCGCTGATCGGGCTGGGACAGCGGTCGGCCGGGTAATTCTTTAGGCAGTTGTTGGTGTCACAGGTTGTGCCTGGCGGAAGGGTGGCTGTGCAAGCCCGGGGAAGGGTGGCAAGCAGGAAGGAGAAAACGGTCGGGGGTGGGGGTGTAGCAGAACACGTTTGGCAGACGACATTCAGGTTATTGGTTATTGGAAGGGTGGCTAACAAACGCCGGGTCGGGAGGGGTAATGAAGTATCCAGGCTGGACCGACACTGGTACCGCTTGGCACTCTGAGAACGAAACCAGATGAATTAAAGTCTTGTATCCTTCTCCCACCTTTATACCCCCCCTTCAATCCCCTACTTTCCCCTCTCTCTACCATCAAGCAGCTTAGCGGACACTTGTGAGCGGAGGTTCCAGACTAAACAAAGTCCGCTATGCCAATTCGTCTGCAACGTGCTATCCACAGTGAAATGTCCAGAATTCCACAATAACCCAGCATGGTTACAATACACAGTGTTTGCCAAATCAGTAACCTTATATCAACAAAGCACCATTTTCTTTGAAAATTGCTGTAGCTGTTATGGATTAAGTGATTTATGATGTATTTTGATTGCAAATGGCATTTTGTTATATGTCCTGTACACCAAATTGTTTATTTGTCTTATTATCTAGTGGTACTTAAAGCTTGATATGGTATATTTAACAAGAAATATCACTTCTTTTATGTACGCTTATGTGTTCTTTAAGATTTATAATCATGCCTGCTCCCGTATACTACCATCGTAATGTTACACCTGTTACAACGGTGGCAATATGGTCGAGTGAGTGAGGAAATATTTAAGAGCCAATCGGTGTGTAAACTTAGGATTGAAGGCATGACATTCGTCAATATATATATTTTAAAGCTTTACTAAAAAAAACCCGACAATTAACTTGAACATCTCTAATTTCCATGGTCTTATAAATGTTTGCCCTTTCAACCTTAGTTTCTAAACTTTTTGCATAGATAGTGTAATGCTCCTCCAAATTGGCTTATCAAGCGCAGGAGAAATAAAGAGTTTGCTGAATAAATTGAGCAAATGCATTCATCTATACTTTGCGTCAGTTGGTGGTACTGAATATCCATCATTTCGCTAGAACCTAGAATTACCCACCCAATGGAAACCTGGGTATATATCCTCACGAGGGTACAAGGCAATACTTAAGAGCGGAGATAAATTTGGCCTTTTGTCAGTTCTGGTAGCACTTTCTAGTCAGGCGGGATTATTCTGTTATACGTGGCGTCAATACTCAGTAGGTATATGTATCATGGTTGTCAGATGTTGGGGCCAGTGGGACGTGACAGAAGCAAACATAAACTATCATAAACCTGCCTGCTGGCGTCGAGTCAGCAGCCAGCCGTCACCTCCCACCGCCCACTATCCCTCACCACACTTCAGAAACCCCCTCACACCCACCAACACACCCTCAGTCCAGCCATCTTATGCCACCCTCTTTGACCGTACGTGGATTGTGCTACTGGCGCCATCTACGTTGAAGCAGTGCAGTTGCAGTAGGGCCAAGAAAGTGTATAGTTACTTCTGTGTAGTTATTGTATACCACTATACCTTCTTAACGTTTATTCATTCTGCCATTCTAAGATCAGTTATATAGGATCTATGTAATATATATCTATGTGATATGAATAACTCACACTCCAAAGTGTCACTAAACAGGGGTGATATTATAAGGGGGATTAAAGATTGACATGTGTATATAATTCAATTACCCTTCGTACCTTTAGAAAGAAATCCTAAATATATGTACGTGTGTACACATCCATAGTACTCCCCGGAATGCTTTCAACAAAGAGAAAGAGATTTCATGTACGACCTTGAAAACGTAAATTAAAGGCTACCGCATGGACGCTTGGTCATACATTCCCTATTCACCGAGTCGGAACAGTGCTACAGTAAAACAGCGCTGGAGTTACTCCCCAAACCGCTCCCTTCAGACCTAGCCAGCCATCTCACCAGCCCCTACAGCGCACATGCCAATGGAGGAAACAATCAGATAACCAACTCCATTCGGCGCGCGGCCGTCCTGCCCCTACCTGCCCCGAGCAGATACCAGTTATCTTAAGACGGTTTGACACAGATTAGCTCATCCTGCTGACCGGAGGTGTGTGGGCCCGTATGGCTGTGTCCAGATAATACATATCTTACGATCATTACGATCAGCGTACAACATATACAGTGGGAATCATCCAACGGCCTGCCAGCCTGTCTCTCAACCCTGTTCCTCTCGCCGTCTTGGAACTGCCCCAAGTGTCAGGCCCTCCCTATATATATACACACAGATATATGTATACACATCCGCGCATGCACATACATGTCTATGTATATTTTATATATACAATATATATCATATATATAATATATATATATATATATAATATATATATATATATATATATATATATATATATATATATATACCTCCACCTCCCGCTTCCCGCCAAACCGCCGCCCGCTGCCCGCCGCCCGCCGCCCGCCGCCGACAATGCGCAGCCCGCCCTCAACCGCCTACCGCCATCTAGTCTACGGTGTCCGCCTGCCATAGACGGCGGATCATAAGAGAATAACCTACTTTCCCATGATATACCCTTCAGACATATATACGGCACCCCATTCTCTATAGTTTGCAGCGTCTGGAAAATGGCGCCCGGATCACGTGGTCTCTCCCCACGTCCCACCACTCGGTGTCCCATCACTTCATATCTGGTGCGGCCGTGTGTGCCGTCATACTGATATAGGCAGCAAGACGCAGACCACACTAATTGCGTTTCCCGGAGTGGATGCTGTACCTGCGGCGGACTGCTGTCCGTTATGATGCTTGTATGCCAATCCACTTATGGCTACCGGCGCGACGGTGTGGGCCGCACAGAGTTATCCCTGCCCCACCCAACTCTGTATATCAGTACCCCAAGCGCGACCCCCGTCCCCTGCCATCCTGTCCACATTAAGCGGTAAATCCAAGCAGAGTGGAGGAATCTGACCCAGGTGTGGCCTTGGGGGACAATCAGCATATAACTAACCTGGTCGTCACTCTCCCGACCGAGTCTCTCTTACAACTCCCCCACTTCTACGTCCAGCCCATCTCACGAAAGTCCAAGGTAAACTATGTGTGTGAGCAACTGGAGAATGCCCTGTGAGCAGTATGGAGAACGGTAAAGGTTCCCTTCACACCCCGGGGATAGAGCAGGGGGTAAGGGACTATTGACAAAAGGGAACCACTCATACTCCTCCAGCCTATTCGCGCGTCCATGCCGCTGGCCGTAACTCGATATGTACCGCCCACACTTTCAATTATCTTTCACCAGGAGGAAACCCATGCGTCTATATCGAGTCAAGCGCATCCATATTCCGAATTAACGACAGAGGGAGGATCGACCCTGTATAGTACCCACTTAAATAATTACAACACCGTGAACCGAAGCAATGTTTATATATATACATACATACACATTTATATATATATATATACATATATATTATATATATAATATATGCATATATATGCATATATATATATATATATATGCATCTATATATGCATATATATATATATATAATATACATATATATGAAGAGGGAGAGATTCAAGTGCCTGCAGGGAATATCTTCATTGCTTTTCCATCTCACTTTCTGTGTAGATTATATGTATGAAGGCATAGTGTATATATGAGGTCTTTCTTGTAGGGGCACCTTGGAGGAAATGATGCAAGGCAGGACGCTACGTAATTTTAATCACTTCTCGTCCGAGTGTAGCCTCTTCCGCTTTAATGTCCTAGACGCTAGAGGCCCCGGGCCCGAGGAGGCGAAGTAATTATAACGTAAATATAAGTTTTCGCCGGCCTAATCACATCGGCGTCTCTAATCACGCCAAGGTCCCCTTTCAGACTCAGAGCAATGACAGCCGCCGGGGTCCAGACATGGCGTTCACTAATAAGGGACGGTGAGAGGAAACTGTCTTTACCTTACCTCCAGTCCGACCCAAATCCACACCTTACCGAGTGCGATAGTGGTTTAATAACAGTACATGTACATGGTATAGGGGTGGTAGTAGTATATGGAAAGTGGTGCCCTCCCGGTAGTTTTCGGTGAGGACAAGCATTGCGGAAATCATATATAAAAAATGGGGAATCTACACGGCAACAGTGAATTCACCGGGTGTAATAACGAAAACAACATAACAAGAGAACGAAGAAGAGTAAATACCTAGAGAAAAGTCCCAAAGAAATAAGCACGGCCACTGCCATGTAATGGGCGCTCAGCTTAGATGAGAGATAGACATGCAACCTATCTATCAGGTTTACATTGTTGGTCCGTCTTGCACGTATAAAAAGAAGGACAAACAACTCCGAGCTGACCGCTGTGCTTGTCCGGTAGGGCGTCGAACCTGGTGGTGGGCACCTTCCCTCGATGGAGAGTGGGAAATGGCGGGGTGGGAGGGGGGGGGGGGGGGTAATGGTACGAGCTCTGTGTCGGCCCTCTGAATGAAGACTCGTCCGTCCGTCCGCTCGTGCTCCGCGCGTGTCCAGCTCGGCTTTTACCCGCACCGCTAAGTCGATTTTTGGGCAGGCTTCGGATTGGTAAGACGCAGGTTGCATGTGTAAGTCAGATTAAATGCCGATCTCCGTCTCCGCGACTCCCCTTCCTGGTATACTCCCACCGCCAGTGGTACATGTGGCGCCCTTGTGCTGTAGGTGGTGTCGTGGCGGCGGGTGTAAGGAGGGTGTGCCCGGGGTAGCCCGGCGTGGGCGCTCTAACGCCCGCCGCCTCCATTCATCACATTGTCTTAGCGTCTCGCCCTCAGACGGACTACAAAGCGTTCATTTAAAGCCCAATAAACCCCGGCATTATCTACTCTCCCAAGCGCTGCCTTTGTCGCGCCGTTTTCGTCTATTTTTATTCAAAGCTCGGCGCCTCGCCCGTCGTGCTCTGGGTTCCCAGCCATAATGAGCCCGTTTATTTCTTTTTCTCGGCAGAATCTGCAACATTGAATTACTCGTTTTGCTTCCACCCCCATCCCCATTCTCCTTCGACACCTCCCCGCTGTAATCCCATTTGTGTATCAGCGTAAGTTCACAACAACGTTCCGGTGAATCTTTCATAGGGTGGACCGCCATCCCCGCGCCCCTTCCCCGACGAGTGGCCAACAAGATGAAGCTGAGCCCTAATGTATACTGGCTGTGATATAAGCTGGAAGGTCGGGATGGACAATGACGTTAGGCTGCCTGCAGCTACCATCACCAACCACCCACACCCACACAACACCCCCTACCCCATCCAGTCAGCATTCCTGAAATAGACCCACCTGTCTGTAAGGCCGACCAAAATAGCCGACACGTTGTATTTATTTCCCGTTTATATCAACTGACAATGTTCGCGGTTAGGCTTCGTGATAATGCGTAACCTTGATGAGTGATATGTGTTATTGACTACATGTGATAAACATTTTCATGATGATTGCAAATGACTATTGGTGAGGGTGGTAATGGTGATAATGGTTGGACATATTACCGTCAGCAAGACACGCACTACCTTCGCGGTGTATATCTGTGGAGCCTGAAAGAGTAAACATCTGACATGTTGGTCTACCCAGAAACTCATCCAGTGCGGAAATACATTTGCGCGCTTTCAACAATAATGGATTTTGACGAGTGGCTCCCTCTTGCGGTGTCACATTAACACCTCGCGTCGCCCTCTGGCGGGGATGCTCTCCGGCTACTGAGCTGCTCTATGCTTGGACCCGTCCCAGTCAGGAGCGACTCCTAGCGTTGCGTTTGGGGTAATGATTACTCCTAGTTTGCAACATAGAATGTAACATATATATTCACATGCATTAATTAACTGCTGATGCTGTTAATAATATTCACTGCGGTACCAATTTGTTTATTGATATTACGTCACCAGATACTGCATCATTGGATATGCACTGGTATCTAAGGTATTACTCTGGTTACATGTTACTTAACATCTGGAGTAACAGCCATTCCGCTGACATATTATGAACCTACATATATATGAAATTATATCTATATGGCAATATTTTTTCATAACAGACTTTGGTATCAGGTAATATGCGTCATATTGTAGAAGTATTTGATGATTCGTTTTGCTGACAACTACACTGACGGTGCTGACATCATATGGCATTGGAGTTTGTGAACGTTGTTTTTGGACACTACCGTGATGACAGACTGTGGTGACAGTGTGCAATGACAACGCACCCCGAGTTACTCAGCACCAGCTCATGCATCTCCGTTGTGATAAAGGACCCTGTGTTCACGGGTCATGGCTTGGCGGAACATTGTTTTCCCTATGTATTCCGTCTGACTGGAATCTATTCGCCCGTGAGGACCAGCAATGAGCTGGGGTGGCGAGGGAGAGTAGGCATGTTTGAATAGGGTGAGGCAGAGGTGGTGTTAAGGAGTCCCCGAGGACATACACTGGAACCTGCACTGTGGGAGAGGTGCGTGTACTATATCATGGAGATGTCACAATGAGTATTCACCCGTGAACTCATATCGAGCAACAGTCATTCTTATTGTCTGAAATAGACAGCGCTTGGCAAAAAAAACCATGAGAATGGGGCCTTTATATGCTGGGGGAAAGTGAGAGAGGTATGATGGTGGGATTATACAGTGTTGAATTCCTAATCACAGCCTGGCTTTCATATTCTATTGTTGCTGTCCCCGAATCTCGGGGAAAAGAAGCTGAACTGATAGTATCATGTCTGGAACGTGCCTAACTCAATACGTTATGTATTACACAGCTCCGATATTAGCGGTGTCTAGGTTTGAGTCGGTAGACATCGCTACATTAGAGCGCGGAAATCTAATTATGTGCACGCCGACTACACAATAGCCAAGACCATGCAACAACAGCTTGCTGTAGAAAGGGAACAATGTCATCAGGGCTAACTTGAAGAGTTGGCGGTAATGCGTGAACAGAAGACGGTTGCTACGGACGCTCACTCATATGGTTCCGGTGACATGGTTCCGGTCATGTGACCACCCTACTCTGCACCCCATCCTCGCCCACTTCAACCTGGGACGCCAACGAGAAAGGAGCCAACCACCCACCCTGCAAAAAAACTCTTCACTCTCATCTCCTCAATTTCCCTTACTTTGTTGGGGCAATCTCAATAGCTCGTGACATTTCTTTTATTATTTTGATTCTATTTCATATTCTAATAACTATGTAAAAAATATTTCGTTATCATCAAGTGTAACTCAATAAATTATTATCCATGATAGGTAATTGTCGAGACAATTCACTGGCACTTGTTTAACAATGGTGAAAATAAAGTACCCTGAAAGAAAAAAACTTTCGAATGACGGTCTTTTTTTTCTGAAATGCGTAATATGAATCTTTCTGAATATAATTGATCTGGCAAAGAGATACTTATCATAACCATACACATCATCTCTACATACCAATGTAATGTCCAGTATTGTATGGCTCGTCCCCTTACTCCTTGGCAGTAGAGATCATCTTTCATATGTATAATACTTGAAATGTGTAAACTACAATCAAATATATGTCATCCCTGCATTGTGATAGAGGTGAGATGAAATCTGAATCGCATTTGATCTACAGCTACTGAAAATACGCCATTCGTTGATTTTTCTTAGCGAGATAACTCCACGTCCAAATTCATGGCATATTATCAGCAGCTGTGGACCTCCAGTTCCTTTTTATTCCTTGTAGTACCTAACTGCTAGATGTTCCGCGTTTGCATATTGTTCATTCATGTATTGTCTGCCATTATGAGTTACTTGATTTGATTTTTAATTGACACCTACCAACAGAAATTATCGAGCTCCTTATATGTCTCTACATTACTTCTAGAATACACATGTATGTATGTGTGTATTTCATTCCTCATCTAGAGGTAGTACAGAGATGAAGCTCGGCATTATCGGAATCATCTTAGAGCATGTTATTTTGGTTTCGTCTACTTATGCCCTGTATTCCTAATGACATCGTCTGAATGACTGTTAGCTTGTATATCGATCTTTGCCAAATTGAACGACGATAGCTTGTATTTCCCTGTACTGATATCATTTTTAAAATGTTTTCCCATGGAATATAAATCATTGCTAACGTTAAAAAGGTATGAAGTGGAGTTGGTGAAGTTATATGAAGGAGTAAGTCTTTTGGTATGTCGGTAATTGATTTGTCACTTTGAGAAATCGTTGTACTTTTATGCCCAGAAAATAAAACTTTAAACATACATTTCTTCTTATCATATATAACTTACACCAAGTATCCCTGTGATACCGTCCACTAACCATAAAGTGTCTATAACCTCTGAATTCGAACCACTTATAGCGTACGTCTCTAACCAGGCTTTAGGATTAAAGTGCGATGGACGAGGGCTAGCCATGGGGTTTAAAGCCTGGCGGTTGCCCTCTCATGTACAGACCTTTATTGGGCCATTGCTGGCGAGTCGTTGAAGGTAGTGGCGGCTGTGGTTAATGTTGCTGTTGTGGGGATTGGGCAGGCAGGGATTTGGGTGGATGCGGCGGACGGCAAGGCCCGTTTGGCAGAAAACGATCCGACTATTTATTATGGGGCGGCGCGCCGACAATGGTCTCCTCCTTGATGTGGCGGACGTTGATGAGCCACTGCAAATATTGCCACAATCCATCAGACGCCGGCGCCCCGGCCTGTCAGGCACAGCGGGTGGCGGGCAGATGCCATGCAGGTGGTGGGCTGTAAGTGAGCAGATTGTGATCAGGTTGTAAGCAGCTGGTGAGGTGATATGAGCAGGTTATGAGCTTCAGGTGGGCTGGCGCGTAACTGTTATTGAGCAGGTTGTAATGTACTGAGCAGGAGCTGCGACAGTAGTATGCAGATTTCGTGCACATCTTGAGATGGTATGTAAAGATTGTTGGCAGATGCTGAGGCTGTCTGAGAAGGTTATGAGCAGATGACGAGATGGTATGAGCAGGTTATGAGCTTATCATAGGCAGGTAACTACTGTTATTGAATGAAATAGCTATCTAGCAGGTGCTCATTAGTAGACATATTATGAGCAGATACTGAGATAGTATGAGCTGGTTATTAACAAGGAATAATATTGTAGTAGCACATTTATGAACAACTTGTGAGCACAAGCTTAGATTTTTTGAATATGACAAAAGCGTGTGCTGAGGAGTTTGTGAGGATTTGATGATTGGACCGTTGGTTATGAGTGGCCTGGGATCAAACAAGTAATAAACCCTTTGCAAGAGGTCCCTGTTGATGATGAAAGGTCTGTGAGCTTCCAACTATTTTTCATTCTTTCTTTATTTGTTCCCGTGCCTATGTTCATTACACTTCGTTCGCCTTCCAAGAACACGGAAGTGTCAAACCTGACAACACTAGGCTTGATCAGCCATTGGGAATCGATTCGACAGTTACAGGTATATACTATGTGCAGCAATGGCCCATTAGTACTGGCTGAATAGTAAACCTAATGATTGGGCGGTGCCATTGGAAACGGCTTCACCTCGTTAGCGCACCGGAGAATGCCTTCTGGGGGTGCTACCGGTGAACCAACCCGTCATACCATGAACTGCACATTTCCTTAGGTTATGATTAGCATAAAATGGGTCGATCGGAGATGATGGTGGGCGTTGTAGGGGCTATTAATGAACAGATGGCTATCTCACCGAGCAGGGAACTGGGGCGTAGCCAGCTGTGGGCTATAGACCAGCGGGTAGCTGGTGAGATCTGATTAGGCGGTAGTTATTAGGATCCTAAGGTGTGAGGAAGTGGCTCGTTAGCATAAAGTGGACGCGAGATGATGAGCCAGTGGTAGGCAGGCTAGAAGCAGGTGGCGAGCAAGCGGGGAGCAGGTTATTAGTCGATGGTGAGAATCGGTTGTAATATTCACGAGGCAGAGGCAGTTCTTTCAGGTGGTTTCTCTCGTATGTCGTTAGCCTCCAGTGAGTGAACTCTGAGCAGGAGGTGGTCAGGCCACTGGAAGCAGATGGTAAACGCCTATGGTGAGCAACTCACCTTACATGGATTTCCAGTACTATGCAGTTGGCTCGTTCCAAAGACTGCTGCTATCAGTCAGCAGGGCCATAACAATAGGCATATCGTCGGTGGGCTTGGAGACCCGTTTACCTGACAAATCGTGCTGAAATGGAGATACCTGTGTGTCAGATAACGACGTCGTCGACGCAGAGCGTCATAACTCCGGCAATGACGTTGATACGACGCGCATTGTGACCATCCGAGAGAGGGCCAGGCTGGCCGGGGTTACCCTGGTTACTGAAATGCACTGTGGCACGCCAGGGTCGCCCTCACATCACCACAATGGGAGGCGTTTAGAGCGCCTGGCTAAGATCCCAATAGTGCGCCAACATGAAGCTATCATGACTGTGCTGCTTGCATGAGAGAAGGGTAGTGGGCGGGGGGATCTGGAACAGGCCCTCCTTTATTTCGCTTCCTGCACAGACTTAGGATACACAAAGAAGGCTATCTATTCCTTCCTGGTTTTCTTATCAACATTTCCCGGAGAACGAAAGAAAAAGCAAAACTATTTCAATTGGCTGGCCTCCGATGACAACTGTCCATATCGGTAAGAACTTATAAACGAGGGCGCGGGAAGCAAGTCATGCTTAAAGATTGTTTCTGCGGGTCCGTGACGTCACGATATGAGGCGTCATCAGTGAGAGTCAGAAGTCAGAGGTATCTCATCACCCCAGGCGTTCCAGGGGGGTCGGCAAACCATTCACAATGATTTACACGCGAAGTAATTCGGATAACACTCAGCCGTCTTGCATATATCACTCGGGCTTGCCCCCTTAATGTGTCCCACCTTCGACCCCTCACTGCCCGCTTATGAACATCGCAATTCGGTCATTATGAAGGCAGGCGCTAATGTATGCACAGGGGGAGCGACGCCATAAACACCAGCGGGCTGATTTAGCGTGGATTTATTCCCAGGGACGATGGGTAGGCCAGCACTAAAGTTGGCGGTAACTAAGGGGCCTCTTCCCGGGGTAATACCAACCCGGCACGCACACTGGTCATTGCCGACCAACGCCGTTAGCACGCCGTGCCCTGCACGCGCACTAAATCAAGAATACATAGTTTTGTTTCTCCTTACAATGTCGCTCGGTCTTGAGTCGCCTAGTGTTTCCTTCACACGACGAGAGGCAATTACTTGCAGACAGAGAGGGTTCCGTCCCTCAAAGGTCTCTCTGCCCTTCCTCTATCCCTCCTCCCTCCCTCCTCCTCCCGGTGATATTTGTAAGTCGAAGCGATCAAGTCATTTGTAGCTGGCGGTTAAAAGAACTGGAAAAGACCGTGAAGATAAAGGGGGAGGGGGAGTAGGGAACTGCTCGTCGGGCAGGGGAGGCTAACAGGCCTTGTCAGCATGGGCACCCGGGAATTCAGGATGTCAAAGTTAATGTTTGACCTCAAGGGACAGATGCCTAGATTATGGACATAAACTGCCGTCACTGGCCACCATGAAAGACAACTTTAATACAGGCGGTAGAAAAGACAATGTATCAGTTTGGTTTTCTCCTATTAAAAATTAGCAGAAATCGTACGATCTTCCAATGTATGAGGAGGGAATAGGTGGGTCGATTATATCGATTGTATATGATAAAACATATTCTCTCTCCTCTCGTGTGTACCACAAATCTGACCTCTTTGCAAGGGGAACCGTCAAATTCATTTTACATTGCAATTTAATCGATATCGTTAGTGCAAGACAAAAATCTAATTCCCCGAGTGACCTTAGCTTATAAACTGCTTCCGACACCCTCCGACACGGCAACGACAATGCTTCGACATACATTTTGAAATCATGGCCCTGTTGGAAGGCTCTGTCACAGTGTGTCGGAGCGAATTTTGAGGAAATGTCCACGGCACTGACATACGCGACGACATAAGTAGTAAGCCAACGCAAGTGATATTAAGGTCTATGTGTTCCGTAGGTTACTGGGGGGAGGGGGTGCATAGCTTAAAGGGGGGCGTCCACCAACCACGACCAGCCTTGTCGTGGTTGGTGGACCCTGGTTCCCGACAAGAGTCTACGACAAGGCCACAACAGGCAGCGACTGGAAGCTTGTCGGGGGCCTGTCGGGACCCTTCCGACAAGGTTACGACAAAATCAAACATGTTCGATTTTTGCCACGACTGGAGCCTTGTCGTGGAGTGATGTGGTTTCCTCGATATCACTGTCATAGTGTGTCGGGACCATGGATGCCTTTTTTACGGTAGCCAGCAACGTCTACGACACGCCCCGACACCGCTGTTGTAAAGCCCCTCTTCTCACGACAAGGCTGCGACAAGGCACCGATAGGAACTTTCTTGTCTGCTCTTGTCGTAGCCTTGTCTTGGTTGGTGGACGCCCGCCTACAAAGTCAGGCACCACCGACAGACCTTCAGCACTGCTGACGCAAAATGTAATTCGGCTACTAGAAGAACCATAAAAATCAACGCCTTTTCCGTCGGCCAATTAAAACGGGTCTCATGTGTGTCGGGAGCGTAGTGTGAGCCCGGCTTTAAGAAGGTAATAGCACCAAATGTGTACATGCTGTTTATATGAAATACATATAAACGGCTAACTTGTAGTGTGGGAATACATACTGAATACATGTATGCATACATATATGTAGGTCCATAGCTAGTCGCAATTAGTGAAGCACCCTGTGGTGTTAATGACACTATTTTCGCTCAAACAGCAGATAATTTCTCCAACATGCTGACGACGGAGAATTGGTATGAAGGGTGTTTTGTTCAGCAGGCCGGTAAACTAGCTTATCACGCAGCAACGGCTTCTTGCCACCTGTTTTTATATACTAATGTCTGTGGTGGTGTGAGAGGAGTATCGGGTGGAGAGGGGAGGTGGCGCATTACATGAGACACCATATGGTCGCATGTTAATGCCCCACGCCTTCCCCTAGCATGCGTCCACCCTTCTCCGCCGGGCACACACCTGCCGCCCGGTCATGGTGGTTTGCTGCCCGCATCCACTCCGTTTGACCGCTGCTGTTTAGGGAGGCGGGCGCTGTGTTAATACAGTCTACACGTCAGTAGAGGGCGCCACCTGGCCGTGTAAAGTTCGGGATTAGTGTGTCCCGGGAGGCCGGACCTATTGACATTTCACCAACTACCTACTAGGGCTTCTTGGTGGGGTTGGGCAGGGCGGGTTGGAGCGGGCTAGGGCGGGCGGGCGGGTGAGGTGGTCGCGCACTCCCCTGGCTGGCCGTGGAGGCGCGGGGTGTGGCGGGTCTGCATCAAGAATGGCAGTCGGGCAGACCGGGGGGGGGGGGGGGGAGGTTACAGGGGGTGATATGAGGGCGGGTGGTTGGCTGGGGGCAGTATTGGTCCGGGGGTGAGGGTGGTTGGAGGTGAGCGAGCAAAAAACAGCTGAGTGTGTTAAAACCAGACTCACCACAACGCCCGCCCTTCGCCTCATTTTTTCTAAACTGAATTCTGGATACTAGGAGCTTTGAATTCGTCTCAGGAACTATTAGAAAGGATTACTGTTTTTGTCCTTTCTCATCGAGATGGGTGGAAAAGACTAACGAGACTTGCCCGTTCGTCGCAATTCTTTGGCTACATTTTGAATAGAACATGCAATTACGGAGATGAGAACGGTTCATTGGAAATGCCAGATTAAAAGATCGTTTCTGAAGCACCTCAGGAATTCCTCTCCGTGAAAGACACTAAGCCCCCAAGATCTTCATCCACAGATCGCACCTACGTGAATGCCTGTCAATTCACTCCTCTGAATCGACGTCAAAATATGAACTAAACGTGAGACGCATAGCTAGTTATGATCATCAGAACCCTTTTTAAGGGAATGCATTATCAGCTATCAAATGAAGGCCATTATTTCACCGAATGAGAACACAAAATATGGCGAGAAAATTATTTTTTTTAATTGTGAAGGGAAACCAATGATGGGCAATAGAGCAGAAAACTTTAGGGTGGTTAACTGGTGGTATTTTTTTTAGTTTTTTCCTCATTAGCTCGTGATAGACATTTGAGCATCTTCAAAGAATCGATACACGAAGAATATATAGGCAGCAAGAATCAGTGGTTGAATAACAGTGGATATCTAGGACCTAACCTGGAGGAAGGAGATCACTGTGTGGGGAATCTTGATACGGTAGTCAATACGGTGGGTGATAGTAGTACGGGATTATCTTTCCCTGGAGCAGGGTATTATCTCCACTTCTATCCCAACATAATTATCTAATCTGGACAATCATTACTGGAGGTGGACTCCATCCCCTCCACGCATACCCACCCCCTGCCATATACTACTCTATCCATCGTTTTATTCAAATCACATATACATCTCCTGGCACAGTACAAAGTTGTGAATTCTAACAGTTTCATTCTCCATTTTCGCCAGCATTCAAACAACATTCCTACACTACTGAAAGTCCTTCACAAGGGGTACCTCTCTGACAGTTGTTTCCTAGACTTAGGTAGACGTTGGCTGTTTACATTGGCTCTGACCTCTTTGTTGAGTATCTTCGAGTAACCTATAGGTGCCGACTACGTGTACCAATATTGTTCACAATAGCACAGCTCCAGCAGCCATTACTTATCAACGCCTTCTACAGTTTTCTTTATGGTGTAAATGACTATGTTAATGAATTAGGATTCATTTGCCTGGAATAAGCACAATTATCGCTCTTTTCTATTAACCCCAATATGTGTTTCTGGTCTAAGTGTTCTTAGCTTCAATATGACAAACAGCCATACTGAACACTGTATGTTATATTGCTGCAACAGGGCTTGGTAGATTATTAAAGTTACTATGGAATTCGAAAATCTGGTTAGTCTGATCTGCTCTAGATAGCATTAAATCTGTATGTTTCAGATTCAACCGACTGTGAGGTCAAATATATATGGTTATAATAACAAAGTCGGTGTAATTTCAATTTCGCGCATCGAGGCTAAAATGCATAGTTGATGCTTGCAATTTAGTAATCTCTGTTATCAATATATTTCATTTGATTGGATCATTTATCCTCCGCCACTCATCGACAATTTGCAGGACACAGTGACAAGATCAGCAGGGCAAGAGATTTTATATTTGATATTTAATATCCGACTGTGTCAGATTCGTTTTACGTGTTTGACGCACCACATTCATGAACAGGCTGTTCTTTGTTTTCCACTTTCTACACGTGTTAGACATATTAAACTGTCACACAGGATCCTCACAAATAAGCAAATACCATTCAAATAATGTTCGATATCAAAACTATAGATTATGTATCATTAGCAACATGTAATATGTCAGTCATTCAGCACGGGATTATGGCATAGATCCTCACATAAAGTAACAATATCGTCACGGAACCTTGATATTTCGCCGGATATTTATTGCGTGATTCACTTAGTATTATATAATCCTCTGTTGCATTTAGCTGCATAGACTCATATTTGATATAGCATTATTATGAGGCTGTGTAATATTACCACATATGTGACTGTGCATCTCATTTGGCAACCTCAAGAGTGATGAGGGTCTATTACTACAGCACGGCAGAGATTGATTAATTGGCCAAGGAATCAGCTTCAAACGTTAATATGTATCATATTACAACAATCATAATTCAGGAACCATAGAGGTCCATTTAATCACTCCCAAAGAAGATTAAACTATCCGAGATTTTATTGATATATGATAACATGCTTTGGTGTAGATTGTGTAGTTGGCTGTAAGTCATTTATTGAACGATGATCAAGGACATCTCGACATTTACCTTTGTTTCAGAGAGTTTGTTTGATGACAAGAATCAAAGACTCTGGTAAAGCCAATATTGCCTCGGAGATAATTTCGGGAGATCTACTGGTGTACTTATGATATTATCTCATATAGCACAGGTCTACTGCTGAAGAATCACATTGTTTGTCAATGATACATACCTAATGACTGTTTCACTGATGATCAATAGGAGCTCTTAAAATTTCATGTATTTAGACATGTAGAATCAAGATGTAATTCGTGCCTCAAAGTGGTTTAATAATAGTTAATGATCCATCACCTCAACAGAGACTTCATATGAGATTTTACACCTCAAAAACACCAATGTGATTCTTTCATGATCTTAGGCTATAGACAAGGAGCATGATGGCACCAGCAACTTCTTAGCACTCCAGTAGAAGCTGCCATTTCTGGTTCTCCAATGTCACAAAAGACAGCATATAATCTTCAGATTTAGCACAGCCTACCCACTTAAGTATGTGACTGAAACAGCAACCTAGAATTATAATCTCTCTAAAGTAGTGAGAAAATAGGTTCTTCTCTGTGAAAACATTCTTTACAAATTTCTAAGAGGGCATATTTTGCTGTATATTCATCCTTATGCATTGTTTTCATATTTTCCATCAGAAACCGTGCATCGCAAACTCTGTAGAGGTAAAATGATTTCTAGGTAGGCTAAGGTTTTGCTAGGTAGGGGGGAAGGTCGTAACTAGAATCACACCAATTCTTTTAGCCCCAGGAAGACTGGCAGCATATTGTATAATTTATCTAACAGGTGCATGTGGTCCATCATCCTCAGTAAATTTTCAAAGGGTCCTGCTCTAGGAATACCGTAAGTGTCAACGAAATGGTACCACACTAACCTTTTGAGCCAAATGGTGTTTTATGAAAGGAACCTATGCTAGAGATGTGAGACTCACTCAAAGTAAAGTCGACAGACTGTCTGACAATATTTAGAAATTGTATCCGATCGAAATATGTACTACTAAGAACTATCTGCATTCATCTGAAGTTTTTATTGTTTTTTTTATACATATTATTCGGGTAATAGTATATTTCAACCATCCAGGCCAGGTTGGGCCATTCTTCCACCCTAGCCCGCTACAATCTGATATATCATCAATCATGTAGCAAGGTTGTTTATTGCATAACACAGAGAGTGAACTATTTAGGTACACCAATGATAATAATTATGAGGATAAGTGATGTGTTAGTCTTTGGGAATAGTCATAGAATATCGGTATAAGCATGATAGGATCTACATGTACAATTATACCGTAAAAATCGGTGTTTTTGGTTCTATAAACAGTTTTGTTTGATATTCAGAAATTTTCCATGAAGCTGTACTATTTGTTGGAGATCCTATAAAGTGTAATAACAAGCTTGAAGTCTTACCATTCATTACCATACTCAGTTGCAGTCACAGGCTCAGATGCCAAGTTGTACCTTTCCTAATCACACTCGGTTGCAATTACAATCTGAGTTACAGTGTAGATGTAGTTTGATTTAGTAGTTGGATAGCAACATAAGTAAGTATGATCTATCTTGAGAGAATAGTCCCGAAAGGAGTCTGCTAATATCATTGCTTATAAAGCTAGTTTGAATTCGTTCTTTGTACAGAGTTTTTTTTATCATCAATAAATGTGTGCGGATGATAATAGGATATACTAGTTATGGTACCAATAAAGAGAAAGTCAAATGAATCTTCAAGCATCCATGTAGTCATCTTTATACCATTAATCATTATTTAGCTTAAAGTATTTACGTTTGGGTAAATTCTTTCCCGGTCATCCCTTGGCATGGACCAGGGAGAGGTTACACTATAAGATGATATTTTGGGTTATATCAATGTTCCAGTCTTAGTAATTAAAGACAACAGTTGTGGCCAATGTGGTGAGCTCTAATGCACACGGGAGAGAATTACGCTCTCCTCTCACATTTTCCAGGGAGATCACGTGGGATTGTCTGACGCCCTACACTCTCCAACGGACCTAAGGACTCGAAAAACGGTTCCGCTCACCCACCCTACAAAAACAAAAGACGTTATAAACTCTTTCGCCCTACTCACCTTAGTAGGGTATACAAGCCTTAGGTTTGACATCTTTGTACTAAGAAACAATCATGTGAACGTAGATATTGATTAGTTCCAAGTGATTCTATCCACGCCAACCAAACCTGCTCTTACTGTTTGAAATAGGTAAAAATATTTATTGATGTAATACATTATATCGTAAGATAAAGGAAAGTGAATAGAAATGTAGGAAAAGTTGGGATGATATTGTTCCCATATTAGGTGTCTATAAATGGCTCGTGAGTGAGATTTTGTCAGTGTGCTTTATCGACGGTCTAAATCTAGAACCACAAGTATTTCATGGTTACGCTATACAGAGCTATATCCGTTTCATATTCGTCCAAAATTAGATGGCATTACTGATAATTTACATTTTTTGTTCAAATTGTAACGTCACTACATGAGTATTGGGCGACAAGGGATTTCCTCAGAAGTACGCATCACTTTCCATCATCCCAATAATAGGGTCCCATTGAGACAACCGCCCCTAGGTCATTCTAATTAGACATCACGCTAACTCAGATTAGATAGGACGGTAAGGACTAATTAAAGATACTTATCACTTTGTATCAGACAGCCAAGTCCGGTCTATTCTCCTTCTTTTCCTCCTTTAGCCCGAGTCTCTATGCTTGAATTGCTATCCCATAAGAACAATAACGAGGGCGCCCTTGCCTTCACAGTAATCTTTAGTAATTCTAGCCTCTCATCATTTGATGTGACAGTGAATCTGAATAGCTTTCCTGCCCAACCCGTCTGTGTGAGATCGGCAAAGTTGAATACTTTTAGAAAAATGCGGTTGCGGCTCGGATAACTAGGGAGACGTACTATTGTCAAGACTCTGTAATTGAGAAACACACTTTCGCGATAGTGCTCATGACTACTGCTGTGCTGGGACAATGGTCTAGGATAGAGAGAATGAGATAAATCCTTGAATTAAAAACAGGGGAAAAAGTTCAATATGTTTACTCAATCCTTCAAGGAAGATTTGTTACCAACATAATGAAATAAAGATTTGAATAAAAGAAGAAAAAAAGAGGAATACCAACAACTATCTCATGTTCCGTTCAATTATTATAATGCAGTATAAAACCGACAAAAGGTCATTCTGTTATGCGGCTTCTCTGCTAATACTGTCTGGACATGTCCTCGGACGACAATCCCTCATTGCCATACTGTGCTTCTCAATAGAATTCTACCTGCTTCATGCATGTTGAACATATAAAGCTCAGGCCTAAGCCTTTCCCAGTCTGTGTGAACTATTCAAAATAAATGAAATAAATAAAGTTTATGTTGAGTAGTTTATGTGGTTTCGGAGCGGTTACGGTCTTCTCCCGACGGCTACGAACTGCACCGAACTATCCCTAGTTGGTAGGATTCGATAGACTATCTTAGCAGCAGGCGGGCAGACAGTGAATGCTGACCTACCGTTTTTAGCGCCGAATCTATAACCATTACTGCTTGGATAAATGAGATTAAAGACCCAACCGATGGGCGATTCATTTGTCGTATTGGCGTTTTTATGCTAGACGACACCAGTGGTCAGGCGCTCAATCAAGCGGCGGGGCTTAATAAACGTCAATTTAAAAAGAACTTAGGCCAAAGCGGACCTGACGTCACGGGCTGCACAAGAAGGCATCATTGTGATGGTGAGCTGTTGGCCGGGGGCATGGTGCTGGTTTTAAGGGAACATCAACGAAAGTCCCTCATCCACCCTTGCTCTCCTTTGCAAAGAAGTAAGAAAACATGTTCTTAAGTGTGCAGAATGATGGCAGAAGATAGAACCTTGTTTCAACCCGAAATTATTAATAAGGATACTGCATTCTTGTTTATGTCAATTGTGGTCTCTACCAGAATTGGGAATGTTGGTATACATATATATCTATAAATATAAGTAGCAGTCGCTGGGTTAGGATGGAAAGAACCAGAGAACTTCCTATTCATACCAAGACAAGGTAACACAAGTAGATAAATGAACAATAGTTTATTTGACACAGACATTGCTGATCGCTCATACAGGAAGATCTGAGGCTCAATCATGTGTTACTGTTCCCTAGCTGAAGCTAGGTAACTCACACGCAGGTTGGCTACAATCAACCTAGGTTGAATAACCCAGACCCAGCTACCGAAAGAGTAAAGAAAAGTCTCAACTCACTGTGGAAAACCCAAGGTAAGCTCCTCTGCCGAGAAACACTTTGAGTGAACTGCTGGACTAGCTGTCACCCAGACTAAGTATAGTCAAGTTACTGCACTATGTGCTTGTACAAAAATTGCTGAGGGATTGTAGCTAATATGTACGAGTTACAACATAGAAAAGCACAAAGTTAATAGACGATGATAGGACATTGCAGTGGTAGAAAGGTATAAGAACCACAGGGGTTCCTTATGAGGAGAGTGATTGGTCACATGATGTTCTGCCGATTGAAATGGAGGTTGTTGGTTTGAGTGTACTTCACTGCTGCCTGAGTTGAGCAGCAGTAGGAAGATAAATCTGTACAAGGTACAAGTGAGCGCCGCTCGCTGCTTCGTGGTGATCAGTCTGCTCAGAAGGCACCAGAAGAGTGAGGTCACCTCGAGAGAAAGTGATGGCGTGTGTATATTTCTACTCCATGAGTGCCTAGAAAAATTACATTCGTGAAATGAGCTCTCATAGGGAGAGCACACAGAGTGAACATGCCAGGTCTCAGAACGCTGTGAACAAGGAAATAAATTATATCAGATTGAACAGTTAGTGAGGAGGATTCATGAAATGAAACCGCAATGATGGATGCGCACATTGGATTAGTTAGAATGATAGGACAATGAAACGATAGTGCTATGAAAGTGTTTTTATGATAGAAGGGGTTATGAGATGCAATGAAACGACAGACCGATGTGATGATTAATGTCCGATGGTATTCAATTATTGGGATGGTGTAACTACTGTTGGAATGGAACGGAGTAAAACTTAGAGAGTACAATTATCATGGAGGTTTATTACTGAAAGCGGTTTGTACTCGTATAATGTTTGCTGGATTATGTAACTAATTAATCATCGCTTTGTGTGGATTGACGCAAATATTATGCAACATGAAGTAATTAACTGAGAGATTAAGAATCTTCATACGATTCACCTAATAGCAGTTCGCAGGTCTTGAGTAACATCTTTTAAGGCCCCACAACGGTACATTACATAACTGAGGGTGAACACATGGCACTTCCATGCATTGGCACGGCTCTGCTACTCACAGCCAGAGAGAGACACGCATCATTCTCTGGCTAGAAAGCAGTAAACCACCACTCAACCTCCACATTCATATATATGATATACACATCAAACGGCTACTGGTCTCCTTCCCGGGGAAAGGATTGTATATGTTGAAGGAGCCTTGGCAAATCTATCTTCCCATGGCTCCGACGGTCATATGAGTATAACCTGTTTGGAGAAATGGCCGTCGGGCCAAAGCTCAGAACAAACGGCACCGGAGTAAGCCAGTCCACCATCGCCAGCGGCCTCTGCCAGTGTCTGCACGAAGTGACAGGTAGCCAGACGGCATTCTTTGAAGAAAGAGGTCGTAGTGCAAGGGTCTGGGGTCGCCCACAACGTCGACATGGATCAAATCAAGAAGATGCCACAATAGTGGAAGCTTTGAGGATGCCGTGAAGTCTTTACTCCTTTGTCTTTTATCTAACAATATTTGTTCTACCGCCACGCTGATCTAAGCGAAATAGCCTCGCCCCTAACATCACTGAAGTAATCAGTTATGTTAGAATATTTTCTTAACCCCCCTTCGCTGAGGTATAACCGCCGGGAATGTCCCTATCCCTGAATGTGTTCTCGGTAATAAAAGAACATTTCTTACTTCTGCGTGTACTGAATTACTTAGAAGTGAAGTTTTGGTGTTAAGGATCAAAGTTACTCTAAGGTGCCTTTGTCCCACACACCAATGGGCTTCTGAATAATAGGTGAGACGACGGTGGTGGCTTCCATTGCTTTATGTCGCATTGTTAAATATTGTGCATTCAGCTTCTTATCGACTTCGGTTTGTCCCAGCCCTAAGGCTTGACATCCGGTTTTAGGCCTCAATAGGCACAGGCGCCAGGGTCCTCTCTTTCTAGGGTGGGTTGGCAATGTCGAGCCCTAATGAATACTGCCTCTAATGAAGTAGGTAACGGGGAACATTTGTGGTTACGCTGATGGGGCGTCATCTTGCGGAAGGTCATCAATATTCTGCTGTAATTTGTTTCACTAGAATCAATCCCGGGCATACAACCTCCAGCATGGTGTGACTGCAGAAATTTAATGAGAGCCAAATATTAAAGGAGAAGCACCGATTTTTGATGACAATGGCATTGACCGACTCCAGGTCCACGCAATATTACCTTTTTGCAGTGGTGTTTTCAAAGGGAGGCATTTGGGCCTCTATTATGGCAGCCTTGTTCGGCGGCATATTTACGGTGTGCGGCAAGGAAATTCCAGAGCAATTGATGCAGATTTATAACCCAGGCACGCGGGGTTACAGCAACCCTAGTGGTTCCACGCCTAGAATGCAATATGTATGTAGTAAGCTTTAATATCACTTTCCGCAGAAGATAATCCCGTTGGGATTGGAGCAGAGGAACTGATAACTAGCTATATATAGTATTGTGCTTTGGATCCCTGTCGTAAAGCGCCCTTATCGACCGACCCGGCCGCTAACAGACAGGGCCTTGGTGCCACATGAATATAAAGTGACTGGCGCTGCGTCGTCCTGCTAACGACCCGGAAATACATAGAGCACTTACATGGCCAGCCTGGGGGCCAGAGGCCGCGACAAATAATAGACGCCACTAGGAGGAGTGCTGGTAGCGCCTTCAGGCTGCTGACTGTTACATATTCATGACTGTACCTGATCTGATATACCCCAGGTATCATATGCTGCATGATGGATGGGTGACGGGTACAGGTAGCACTGGGATGGGTGTACAGGGAATACGAATGGATAGGGGAAAGCTGCTGAGTGTATTGTTAAATGGACTTATAGGAACGACCTTCTCTGTCACAGATGCATTTTCACAGCTATATACATGTACTATATAAATATGTATATAGTTATATTCACATATACATATATATATATACATATATTTATATATATATTAGCTAACGTAGGAATTCCTCCTCAAAATACGTTTAGAAATTAGTTATCTTTTATGAAATGAAAAACTAATCGGCGGAGACAGATGATATGCAAATTTATGGTGGAAGTAATCAAAGAGAAGTAGATACAATAACATGCGGTTATTACTGATTTGACGAAAAAATTAGTCCTACCCGTTGGGGCAATATGGGTGTATGCACATACATCAGAATTGTTCCCTGCAGAAACCAACGACTGGAGAATGGACGTGGAAGCCACGTGATCATTGGTAGCAGCTCATTGCTTCATATGCTGGCGTGAAATGTGGAGTACATATATAGAAACTTTTTTTCCCAATTTCTTTATTGTGGTAGGGGACCAGTGGTCAGGTTACTAAGCCTTTCTATGTTTAGCTGCGGCCGGGTGCTGTGAGTGGCGCGTGGCGGGTCTGTAGTGACCTGCTACCTTACCAGAACTGGGACCAGTCCAAATAGGTTATCTGGCCACCAGGCAGGTACCCATAAGAAAGTGCTGATTCTGTAGAGTAATGAAGGTACCAGCGGAACCAACTGGTCAGCTTGGTACCAGATTTACATAGAACCACCTGTGGGGACCCAGCCGGGTTCTGCACATGCTCAGTGAAGACAAGTGGGTGTATATAAAAGGCTTGCTAAAGCTTAGCTGGACACACTGGGGTATGGAGGGACTACGTATGGTCCCTCTACAGGGCTCTGTCTTTGTTCTCTGCCCAGGGCACTAGACCTTCAGGTCTAGGTTTGACCTTCAGGTCCCATGGTGGTGGAGTCAGAGAATCCTGATTCTCTAGAAGGAGAAGGTTGACTGTTGGGTCTCCTTTCTGGATAGAGTTCCGGGGTCCTGAGATGAGATCAGGGATTTGACGCCTTCAGGGCTCTCCCTGTGATCCTTGAGGGCAGAGACACGGTGCTGGGTGGTTGTGGTAAAACTAGTGGGTGGAATCAGCATCGGGACGGCATTCCGGACCAAAACCGTGGTGGTGCTAGGGAGAAGATTCGGCCTTCATCTGACACACAACCACTACATTTTTACCCATGAAGTTAATACAACATCCGTCTTTTGGTTGATAAAGGGTATAACCAATTTTTGGAAACAATAAAGGGGGCTTAACCTCAACTATAAAAGTTTTCATGCCAACGTACATCAGATACATGCATTTACGAGGTGGCGTATATATGAAATATATAGGGGTATATACATGTATAGACAACTGGTATGTCATGCATACTACTCGGTCCGCTTGTAATTAACATGCGGAACTCAATAGCAGATAGAGGAAAATCTGGGTCTTTCATATGGTGATATCAGCAATTTTGTGAGTTGAAATTCGAGAATTCAAACTTAATTTGTAGAACAAACGTGAAATGAGGAAATAATTAACTAACACCAAGCCCAACTTTCCGGTCCCTAAAATGCAGTCTTCATCTGTCAGCTCCTCTCATTCACGTTTCAAATGCTAGACAGTTCCGAATTATCTGGGAGTAGCGCTGTCGGCATGGCTGATTATTGTCGTCATGGTTCATTTCTCAGATCCGCACAGCCCACTGTTTTTGGCATGCCGAGCTAAGGATGAGCGCAGCAGAGCATCGGTTCCATATAGACCTCTTCTCATGAGAGAGGGGAGGGTTTCCATTAGCCACAATCAACCATCATAACCAAGACCCTACCAATTGTGATGTTAACACTTACTAGAAACGGCAAATAGTGAAGTCCGATCATGGGTAGAGGAAGAGTGTTGAGAGCCGGGCAAAAGGAAGTAGCTGGGGGATGACAAACTACGAGGGATGAAAGACAGTAGAGTGAAGGAATGGCATGTGGTGGACCAAGGGCGCTTGAAACCATGCAAATTTCAGTTGGTCTACAGTACACACTAGTACGTAGATGCTATTAGTGGTAAAATACAGCAGATGGCTTGCGGCTCTCAAGTGTTTGACATTTCAGTGTGGGCTCTATATTCCTACATTTCAAAGACTGGATTCGATAGAAACAGAGAGTATTGAAGGTGAAGAATAATGGCCAATAGCCATCAATAAGAGGACGGCGGGTGGTATGTGACAAACATAAAGCATTATTCAAGAGGTAGAAAATGGCCCCTCTGGGTGGTGGATGCCGGTTGGTCAGCAGTAAGCAATATGTGGTGGGTATTTAAGTGTGTAGGTTTATTGCTGTGTCCCCATCTCCAGTGTCTGTATGGCACACCACAGGAGGGTGATCGAAGCTAGCCTACCTTGAATTAACCGTCACAGTCAGGAGGGTCATTGCTCCCGTGGGTAATGAAACGTTTGTCTTCCAAAGTGTGAAAGGTCACTATTACATTAGTCTCCCGCCACCCTGGACCGGCCCCCTGTCAACCCTACTTTTAAGTGACTGGCTGACCCCTGATTGTGCCGGGTTCTGACTGTTGTTATTAACCAATCCACATTCTGTACCTGTTTTTTGTTGTTTCTGTCCTTAGTACTTTTTGTATTTCCTGTAGCTCATACTTAAGTGATGTCTTGTGTCCGGATGTTGAATTGGTAATGTTTGTAGCCTAATGCGAATGAGTGTTTTGTCTCACTAATAGACTTTAACACATGATTGTTCTGGGCCCAGTATAATTTGCTACACTATGCCAGCCTTTTCCACCGGAATAAATAAAGTTGCTGTATACGTCTGCTGTAATGTATATCTCTTTTCTTGTGACAGGGTTGATTGTGAATAGCGTATTCCATATGTGAATCCGATTTATGTCAATAATTTTTCAAAAAAGGGGGAAATAATCCGATCATTAACCCATTCAATCATTTACCCTAGCAGTTGGATTTCGCTCTCATAATTTTGAGGCGACGCCCTAAAGTCATGAACCTATGCACTGGTGCTACTCATTGGATCCTTAATTACAATATTTTAATTCAATTAGAACAATGTCATGGTTTTCTTTATGCTGACAATATCATGAGAATCAATAATTAATGTCTTATTCAAATTTACAATTATATCTTATTTGAAATAATGCATGTTCAGGCCCAACATGGCAAGGCATGGAGACATCCTCAGGCTCTATGTGGCAATGCCTCAAGGCATCTTCAGGACTGAAGGAATTAAACGCCCAGTTTCCTCACCATAGAAGACAGTCTCCGTCAACGATAATTATGGATAAATCAGCATACATCGAAGTATGCATAGTCAAAGCAGTTTTTCTGCATCTAACACAAATATATATGTGTATTCCATATATGAAATATAAAGCACACAATTGTGTTATACGTAATACTTATTGCTGCCCAGTGTTAGCAAGTCAGTTGAAAGCGAAGGTACATAGCCATCAAATTACTCAATGATATTTACTAATATACATGCATTATGTTCTGCTTCTCCGAGCCCATAACATTGACTCCAACACTATATCAGAAGGGGGCGAATAATGACCGAGAATCATTTGCTTTCTGAAATTTGTAGGAAGTTAGACGAACCCTACTTAATACCTGTTTTCTGATAAGTCATGAAGCCTGGGTCACGTTTGCACTACAAGATCGCGACTGTGTCCCATAGGATACAGACCACATTAAGTTGCCTAGCGTTACCTGATCGGGAGCATATGGTAACACACTACGTAGCTACAACCAAGTACGGCTCTCAGGTGCAGTTGCATTTCGCGGTGTTAGTAGTCGTCCCTAGGTCATCACATTGGGGAATAGTCGGGGTTACTTTACCGTGTATTTAAGCTCCAGATCGACTCTCCATTACGATTTTTATATCTAAATAAAGGCATCAGGTAGAGGGATGTAGGCGGGCATAGGCCGTGATCAGGCTGGCAGAGGCGTGTGCCTTTCTCACCTGGGGTCGCAAGTCATGCCTGTACCCCCAGTGATGTGACCAAATCTCCTTTCTGAAAAGTTTTACCTTATGTATTCTTCCTTCCTGCAACATCCCTGTACATTTACTTCTCTCTATCTGCTTCTTTGACTCAATGTACATGTTGTTGTCTGCGACTCTCTCTTTCATGATTAACATTCGAACAAGAGTCCGTCCGTGGGCGAATATTTGTTTTTCTCATCTCAGACAGATGTTTATATATGGAGTATACATACATTTTCAATTCAAGTTCAATATCAAAAGAACAGGCCTGATAATAATTGTAAAGGAAGCCGCTTCCAGTTTGTTTTCATTGTAGGGAGCATGGGAGAGTCTTTACACACCTGGAACTTAGATTGCCATTGATCCAGTTGTAAAACCTATCTGGGGGGTTCAGAGGACAGAACCTCAACGCCTGAAAACACTTGGATTTTATACATTATACAAGGAGTTCAAGAATAGGTATTTGTTTCAGGGAGTGGAAGTTACATATCTGAATCTACCTGGGCCAGTGGGTGTCCTTTAGTGATAAAGCCCAACCTTCCCCTGGAGGTCCAGGGTTCAAAGCGTTTAGAAGCACGTGAATGTTATACATTATGTAAGTTTTAGGATTGAGTCTCAATGAGCAAGATGGTTATATTACTGATCTAAAACTACTTATGAGAATTGAGAGGGGTCAAGAAGCAAAGTGCCTTATTAGGGATCAGGTGGATGAAGACCCTGCGTGCATTCACAAGCATGTTAGAATTATAAATACAAGCTATTTCCAGGATTAAATTTCAAGGAGGAGTGTAACACAACTGAGTCTTGGAACATTACAAGGGGTCTAAGAGCAACGCCCATCCTCGCGGCCCATGTCATTATTCCTTGATAGAGTGGGGATTTTCATTAATCAGAATAATTTAATTGTTTCTTCGTGTGTTTGCCCCTCCCTGAGTATGATATGTCGGGTCATGTAACCACCACAGCACATGCATCAATAGATATAACATACTCCTATACCGTAGAGGTATTATGTTGCAATCTCTATAGATCTTCAACTGCATAATCACAAATTACATGAATTCCTAAATCTGAACGCATACAATGATGGAAAGCGTTTTGGTCTCTCATTGAGCACCCAGTGTAGATGTAATCGACATAGTCAAAGGTTGGCATTATTTTCTGTTTTAATATCAGAATTCTGGTTTCAAGGGGTAGCAGATATCTAAGCAATCGCATTTTCTTCATTTTTAGTCTTGATACTGTTATGATCGTTTGGACCTGTGATTGAAAGGTTAGGTAACTGTCGATTACAATTCCTGAATAATTGTATTTGTACACTCTCTGTAGAGCTGTGTTGCGAATTTTGCTTACCGGAAGGTTCAATCCACATGTAACTGCTGTCCTGAATATTTATCTTTAGTTTATGGTCTTCAAGCCATAAACAGATCCGTCCTAGGTTTCCATGCAATCTTGTATTAGCATGTCCTGGATTTATGTCCTTATGGAATCTTGCATCTGACCATACCCAGGATTTTGGGGGACGGGCACACATGTAACTACCTTACCTTTATTGTACCTCTAATAAAACATTGGATCACTCTATTCAGGCGAGCGTGCAGTAAAGTGCTGCTTGTTGCACGAAAAGAAATCAGCGGCCAAAACAGCGGCTACCGTCTCACGCAGTAACACGACCTGACTGTCGTGCATTAAACACTAATTCTACTGTCTTAGTTGAGCTTAAGAATCGTCCAGAAGTGGCATCAAAACATCTGAAAGTCGGGGGGGGGGAACTGAAAAATTGCTGACTTTTTCTTGGTAAGAAGTCAGACACTGGCATGTTCCTCAGGAGGTACCCTAAATCTGCGAAAAGTCTGAAAAGTCAGGTCTTAGCCTTCGTTACATGAAAAAGTCTGACTTTGACATTTTTCCACGGTGAAAAGTCAGGATTTAGCCATCATTGCACAATAGAAAGTCAGACTTTGACATTTTTCATGGTGAAAAGTCAGGGCTTAGCCATCATTGCATGCTAAAGAGTCAGACTTTGACATTTTTCTGTTTTGGAAAGTCATGGCCTAGCCATTGACACACTAAAAAGTCAGACTTTGACACTTTTTCATAGTGAAAAGTCAAGACTTATCAATAGTCGCATTTTTACACTTGATTGAGTTGAATTTGGAGGCGCGGTCTTGTTTGGGGCTGGCAAAAAAGTTGGGGGGGGGGGGGCGGCCACCCCCATCCCCCCCCCCCCCCACCCTATTCTGACGCCACTGTCCAGATAGTTCGACCACCGATCCTTACACTTCCTCTGGGCTTTTCCTATCCGAGGCTTTGTTAGACAGGACCAAGGCAGCCCTTCTAGATATGTCATTTTTATGTTAGAGATGTGGGTATTAATTTAGTCTCTTGGTAAACAGCAGGTGCGGGTGAAGTACAAAGTGAGGCTGTGAGCGTTTCTTTAATCTCCCATAGTTGACAGAAAGTAGTGCCGTACTTAGGCGGACTCACAAATATTAATCTCCACCTCTTCAGTTCAATTATTTTTCTCTGTCTGTGATGTTGACACCCTTTCTATTCTATCCTACAGCCCCATTGCCTTTACCTTAGTTCAACGTATTGTAATAGATTCTCCATTCTCACTTCCGCCTATTACACATTTCCTGTTCCGTTCTTTGTCTCCCTGTAATATGTTTGCTCTATTCCCTTCTCCTCTTATATAGGCTCCCATTTCTCCTTGGGGCTCTCTTGGACACAATGCCCCTCCGATCAACCTTTTCAGCGTTGAATTCCAGGCGAACCGGAAGTGATGGTCGGGAGTTTGGCATTAAGCATAGGGTACGCTGGGAAGGCCTCTAATGGTGGCGCCCAGTAACGAGGTCTCGAAGCACGCAGTTTCCCTGATTACCGGCTGGTCACTGGCAACACAATAAACAGGTATCATTGTTGACTGGGACGCCAGAAACCAGCACTGCGTTGATTGCGTGACGGGAACGAGGCAATAGACGCGACCGGCACACCCTCCCTTCCTCCTTCCCTCCCACCTTCCCTCCTACGCTCAGATACCCCCCCCCCCCCCTACGCGTTGGTTGAGGTGCCGGGTGCTATTGTCACAGACATATAGAGAAATGATACTGGTGGGATAAAACTAGGTTTATTATATGATGCTGTCGGAGAGGTCTAATTCAGGCTGAACAATACTGCTGGTCATATTGCGCTTTTGGTATACGGCGCTCCTGGGGATAAGTAGTTAATACTATTTGGTATTGTTTAGAAAGGCACATAATTCAGCTGCGGGGCGTCTGCATACTGAATGTTATATTAAAAAACTTCAGGAGGGAATAGGAAACAACATGTTGTCTTCACGTAGAAGATATAGAAAAATATTGATATTCGAGATCTCGGACAAAGGAGAACGAGGAGTGGCATGAATATGAATTTCAAGGAACGCCATTTTAGATATGCTATTTCCACAAGGTCCCTTTCTAAAACTTGGCATTTCATTTTGAAAATAACTTTCTGTGATAGCTCAATGAGCAGGCAATAAATAAATAGATATAATATATGAATAAACATAGGCCCAAAGAGACTATCATAAGTGAAATTGAGGTTACATGTACCTGTACCCCTAGATCATGTCCTCATCCCAAATTCAATCATTGTTCCCTTTCCGTCCTTTATATATACTCTGCTGCATGTGAACTCCGTTATTATTAATTGGAGGAACTGTAATGTTCTTACAGAAATGGATAAACACGTTAAAAACAAGCCTATGCGTACTGCAGAATTGTGTTCTTAATAAGTCATGATGTGGTTGTCAGTGACATCGTTGGAGCATGGCAACGTCGCTGTATTTGTGAACTTCGGTGTTAATATGGATGGTTTCAGGGGTAATCATTGTAACCTAGCGGAAATTTTCAATGATGGTTAAATATTAACTACGCCAAATCCAGAACCTGACCTTAGCATTTCTCTGTTGTATGCATCTCAATTCACGAATTTATCCCATACCAAAACTTCAGGCGATAGGGTTCCACTATATGCACTCTGTGTATGAATGTATGGTTTAGATCACACCCTACGAGAAATTGGGGTAATTGTAAAGGGTCTTAATTAGCTTCGATTTAACCAGCTACCTGAGGCCACTGAAGTTCGTGTATATATTGCATTCAAGGAAAGCCGCCATTGCTTTGAATAAACAAGACACAGACATGTTTTATTGAATGAATCATCTCTGATTTAGAATACTTCACCAACATACCAAATTGTTTTACTTGCTGAACTAATTGAGTGTCAGAAGATGATCAGGATTGTTGAATAAGAATATTGCAAAGGAAGTAAAGGGTTGATAGAGGGGGTTGGGGGCGTAGCAGAGCACAGAACAAGGTAAACACCTTCTTGCCCAGGGTCAACCATGTCCATCACGACCCCATTAAATAATGAAAAGGATAAGTGGGCCGGGGGCTCGCTGGTATCATTAGTAGCCGACCGATGGACGGTCTGTTTTTCAACCACCGGGTCTTCTGGCCCATGAACGTATCATCCTCGCCCGTCTTGGCATAAACACCTTGTGTGCACGCCACCGGAATGGCCGACGACCAGTAAGGTTAACGCCCAGTGTGCCCACCACCCATAGCACTAATATTCCCACAACAGAGTATTTGAAATGCCTATCAAAGAATACTATATATCATTAAGCTGAAATGGTTCGTCAGATTAAAGCCGTATTGTATATATATATATGTATCCACTAACCTTCATTAATCACGTTGTAACGGGAAACCATGAAGTAAAATGTGATATTACCAACTACATTTCACACTATCCAAGTCGCACATGTATTGGGTATCACTTATGATACATTTATAGGCTAATTAAATCATATGTCATGCACAGACCATCAACGAGGGCAACACACAAAAGACAACTAGAAAAAATCCCCCATATGCAACCATAATTAGTAAACAACCAAAAGCTTACGCTACCCACATATCAATCACTCCTACTATGTAGATGCCAACCGTTTTCTCGAGCCATAGTGAGGGGGGAAATGAAAGAAACGAACAATAGAACAGATTCACCAGCTGACATTTAGCACTTACGTCATTGACTGAGTTTGGTATAAAACAGCTGTGATGGCCACAACTCTCTTGACCGTACAATAAACACATGCCTCGTTCACACTGAACTGCTCTCAGAGTAATGCACCCATGGTGAGCTAATCCACGAGCAAAATACGAGAATGAGAGTCCTGATGCAGCTAGGTCTATGGCTATTATGCAATTATCACCAAACCTCTCATTTCCGTCTGCCCAGTCAAGAGCCCTTACCACTCAACTCGCATCCATTGATGAGGTCTATTGTATAACACATACTCCCTCTCTGACATATTTATAGGGGACGCGCAGTACGGAGAGGAACGTGGGGAGGCGTCGAGTACCTGCCCGTTAGTTCCAGTTAGGGGACTAGACTACCTGGCGAACGGTTCCGGTAACTGTGCATCATCGGCTCACTTACCAGGATACTTGGACACCAGGGGACGGGGTGAGCTGCATGTTTCCGGAGAAGAGATCATTTAAACCTGTCATAATCCGGAGTCAGCGCTGTCCTTGTTTTGCAGCTCTCTGAATGTAATATATATATATATATATATATATATATATATATATATATATATATATATATATATATATATATATATGCATATACATATATATTTTATATGCCATATAGACATGTGTCTGTATTTTATAAGATTAAAAATGCGTGATGGCCTCCAATCTAAGTGTGCCATGGTGCCATTCTGAGAAGCCCCACCTCCACATCCTTATAGGTCTTTATTACCCACCAAATACGTAGTTGCCATAGGAAATGCATAGAGCACCTAGAACCATCTACCCGGAGATTCTGGCATGTCAGAATCTCTCACAGGAGATTCCAGAAAAAAAGTCCCATCCATGATAAAGTCAAATCATCATTTACTTTGAAAGAAGTTTCATGGATATTAATTAAATATAAATCATTTACATTAAGTCCTAATAATCTCATTTATCATCAGATCTCACTGTCATATAGTCTTTGTCATGCTAAAAACAAGGAAAAACAGCGAAGTATATAATTGGCGTAAGTATAAGCCAAACTACAACCATGCTTGACGGTGCTGTAGTCTTATCAATGTTAAGTCATCCTATATGTCGATATATGGTTCATACCTGTTATTAATCTGGTAGGTGGGTAATAAATACAATAACGACTGGTTTTGTATACGAGTGACCGTAATCTCCTTGTAGTTGACGACATAATATCATCGCTGTCGCTCGGATATTACTAGGCGTCAACAACTCAGAGATTACGGCCACTCGTAAACAAAAGCAGTCATTATTGTGTATTTATTCCAAGAGAGTAGAACATTTACCTCGTAAATAAAAGTAGTGAGCAAACGGTTGTCTGAGGAATAAAAAGGAATGTTACATTTCGTCGGGTTCATCTTTACTGAACATAGTGAATGTAGGCCCAGAGGTCTGAGATGGATGTAATATTCCAGTAACCGGTTATAATTTAATGTTTCTTTTGTCTAATGCATTGACACTAATTTGTGAGAGGCATTGTAATGTTACCTTTATGTTTGGAGTCGAGAAATTTGGATAGTTCTACAAGGTTATTTTGCTGCTCTATCAATTCGTCATTCTATATTTGAATTCTTGCCATATGTATTTCCTCACAGTAATGATAGGAGACCAGTGTAGTCTGATGAATAAAACTGAAAAAGAGATGTGCTACCTATTATCACACCACACCGCCCACTCACATCTTAATGGATTCCCTATCGAAGTTATAAGAAAGAATGTGCTTGGTATCTAGTGGCGTCTGCTCGTTGAATATTACTCGTTGAATCATGAGAATATGCCGACATATAGGTCCCAGGGATGTTCCCATTGTATATCCTTCACTTGTTTCAGTGTGTTATTACATTACAACTCTCCATATCACCCCCCCCCCCCCCATCTGTCCATATACAGCCTTAGACTTTGCCTTGATCCTGTATGTAATTGCTACCTGTACAGAATCTGGAAGTTCGTGTCTCAGATCTAATTACCATGCAGGATTACCACATCAGCGGATCAGGATCAAAGCTTTCATTAGGAAGAGCCGCTGGAAGATGATGATCCGACGTAATAACCAGAGACTAGTGCGATGATTCTTTGTCGCCACTGAAATGGGACAAAGCAATACGTAAAGATTTTCAATTCTATCGTTCCTTTGGGAACGCGTTCTTTTTTTTTTTTACCTCGTTCACCCAAAATGAAACATATATACAGGTCTCTGAATGATAGCCCATCTCATTATTCCTTACTTCAATGAAGAATGTTTCTGAAATATAGAGACAAGGTCTGTCATCATCTTATATTAGTCTTTAATTCATTCCCGTATGAATATTTTCAATTAACATTTTATTTTCATTAAAAGGGAAACAGATTGGGAAAAACAAGTATCTGCAGTCACCTGGAAGTCTCTAGGGTATGGATGACCTCGGCTGTCATTGATAAAAAAAACTGATGAGTGTTCGGTCTGTATCCCCGTTCCCCATTGAGTTTGGAGAGCGCAGTAATATGAACGAGGCGAAAGCCGAGTGAATATTCCAAACGATATAACGAACAGGGACTCTGACCAAACACGAAAATGTTTCTGATTTTATCTTAGCCTTGAAATATCTATCTCTTTATCACCCATTGAGTATGAGTGATCATATTCTCAAGCACGTTGAGCACAAGTTCCTAATGTTAAGCCTATGGGCGTTTATTCCAGGCCAGGTAAAGCCGCATGTATACTCAACTGCATTGGAAACCAATGTCTCTGTTGTACTCATCATTGTACTCAAGTGATTTTGGAATGCGTGGCGGTAAATTTGAGATGATATGAATATTATGAGGTGATATATAGTCTCGTTTCCCACAAAACATATTGTCTATCTTCTTTAATTTTGAGTCTATTCCTCGCTTAAAAGGAATGATCCTATACTATTTACATGTGAGGGAGTAGAAAAGCTAATGCCAAGCCCTTGATCAGAATAATAGACAGGGTAACAGTTGCGATTATAAGGCGATATTCATGTACCCTGTGTACTCTAGAGGGTAGAACTAAGCTCACTAACATGTGTGGACTTTAGGGTATTCGCCAGGTGGACTGACCAGTATGATTAATGGGGGAAGATCCATCACGACTCGATCCTCCCGACCTCATTGTGCCCAGTGCAGGTGACGTCCCTCCATACCGGCCGGCTCTACCTGTTTAAGATGGATGTTGGTCGACGGGATCCAACACCCGCCTTACGGCCAGTCACGGCGCCCGCCCCGCCCGTCCCCGCACAACGCCCAGCCTAGACGACAGCCAAATGAACCGAAGCCCCAGAGCACCTCTTCCTTGGCAGGCAGCCTGTACACGACCGCCGGCCTGTTGCAATATTATCTCTTATTTACTGCTTCATCGTGATAGACTCCCGCATGCAGAAGGGAGAAGCAGGGAGGCATTAACACTGTACTTCACATTGAGTAGTGTCTAGCGGGCGAAGCGAAGGACTGACGGTAAATAATGAACAACGACAAACTTGCTTTACAGAATTTCCCTAGTAAGCTGGAGCATCGGTGCAGGAGGAGAGGCTTGAATGGTAGAGGCAGAATGTATGTGTTTACGGTATTCTGTGTCTATCTTTCTTGCCTAATGGGATGCAGATATGGTGATGCAGATTAAATTGCAAGTATGTATACGCCTGTGCACATCAGTCTTATGTTTACTGACCTCTGCTCCCTATATCATATCTAAAATATTCTTAACACCGAACCTGTAAAATCATATACCGCCACTCTGACCACACAAAGCCCACTTGGAAACGTCCAAAGGCTCTATCTGCACGTCACTTTCTGATTGCCTAATAGTTAACCCGATTTTGATGAGCAACCAAAATTGAATGCGACACTCTGTCAATTCAAATGACCGAGGCACATCATTTCGTTAGTTCAATGGGTTCATGCTCCCATTCTCTATGATGGTGCCCAAAAATAGATTGTACTTGTTTTGTATATGATTATGATATTGATAGGAGGTTGTTATACAATTAAATACTAGCTACAGATCACTGATGAATGATAAATGCTTGTCGACTGGGGCTGGATGCAACTCAGCCGGCCTAAACGCAAACAGATCAACAGGGTAATCGGCAACTAGCTAAATACACTTACAGCAAAGTCCCTATTTGTATAACATCATATCGAAACTAATCAATCTGTTCAAAGAGTTAATCTATGTCTCTAGGTGCATGATGACGTCTCGTAGTTCCACTTCCAGCCTTACTTTGTATATCTTTACCAACCAAATCCACTACCTAAAGGCAGGCGCCGACCAAGTTGCCATTAGAACCACTGAGTTAACATGCTGTTTACTTTATATTTCTCATTGATATTAAACATATGAAGATGTAAGATAAAAGTAAAACCAACTTTACTTTGTATTTGTATTCGTCAATATTTACTTTGTCCTGTGCTCGTATATATATATATACGCCCTCACCACCGCTCCAGTTGTCATGCCTATCCACATTCGCAAATGATCTGGGTTGACCCTGTTTGAGTTGAGTTAATAATAATACATCAGTTATGCTGCGCACTATTCAGATAACAAAAGTGTTATCAAGTTTTCCTAGTTGGAGTGGTTAGATACTTAGATTCTAGAAGCAATACAGCCATTTCCCCATAGACCTTTCAGGGCTTGTTGGTTACAGATGAGACGGGTGACACTGACCATAACGATAATGAAATGACTAGTTAAAGGATAACGCTTATGGTAGGGCTTCCACCATATCATACCAGACCAGGTAGTTCAAATGCAAATTGCAAGGAGCGCTATCCTTACTCTTTTACAATCTATCTCTCCTGCTAGACCCATGGTCACATTTTCCCAGCCTGTTTCAAGACACCAACACAAAAGGAAAGGATTTGAGAGACATGGCCACATGCTCACCTACCAACATAAACTGCTCTTCCTGAATTCCCAAGACATTCATGAACACACCCTACAACCTCGCTCTAATCCTTAACCGCTCTTAGACTACTGGCACTTTGCCAGTGTTGGAGAATGAAGGGAACTAGGGCATTCCGAGGACGGGGGTTGAGCAGTCAGGACAGAGGGGATGGTCTTAGATTAGATCAGTATCACAATAACCGAGTCATATGACAGCACGGTAATATTCACACGACTGTTCTGAGAGCAAATCCCCCTTGCACATAAAATATTTATCGACTCACGTGAATAATCGTGACAAGTTCTTTTTCATGCCTCTGTTTTACAACTGAATCGGTGTCCGTCTGCAGGCAGTGAGCGCTTCAGAATTCAATTATCTAGGATGACAGGCGGGGAATTATTGGACCAATCTATCAGTGTCGAACTCATTTATACGACCGGAGATTCTTATTTGAATGAGAGATACGGTCAAGGATAAAAAGAAAGAAGGCAGAAACCAGGGCTGCCTCCTGATGCCCTGGAAACTACTCAAACATTGAAGGCAACTGCTGAACTGCTTCATTGCATATACCGCGGGCAGTGTTATACCTCCGTATTAATTCTTGCCCGTGTGTTTCCTACACAAACTCCGTACTCCTCATTTATCAGGAAATGTTTATTTGGACAAGTATGTTCGGGTGGATTACTTCGCAAAAGGATAAACACAGTGTGACGGGGACGGACGGGCGTGGCGACTGCCCTCTGCGCTCTGCTGACTTCTGAATGACGGGCGTCATAAAGTCTGCCCGCACTGACGTCGCCCGCTGCTGTTGACTCTTCAAACATTGGTATGTTTTCCTGTTACCCCAGCACAATATGGCTGCCTATAAAGGTCCCATAAAGAGGTGGAGTATGATGTTGCGTGTCGCCGACGTCCCTCGGGACACTACTTACAATGTAGCCGTCAAAGCAATTATGATAGGGCGCTGAGCAGGCTGCGATCTCAATTAGGCTGCGCTGCTTGGTTCCCTGGCGGCCCGGGCTTCAGCGACTCACTACTGCCGCCAGGCGGGTAATGGTACTATCAGCAAGGAACCCAACTTCCCTGTTCTCTGTTAAGGGTTGGCTTCTGGTTGTCATTAGCAGACCGTGCCATACCCAAGCACTGTCAACCTTACGAAAACGTTCAGGGCTCCCCTGGTCGGTATCACAAACAGCAATGCCCTTGTGGATGGTGCCTGGGGGGAAGGTGCTGTTGTCTTCCCGAGGGTGGATTTGATTACATGCAGCTATGGGCATACTGTACGTAGTGTATGACTACAAGAGGTAGCTGTCGTCGTAGAGTTATGGTGCTTCTTTTTGCCCCGTTATACAAGCTCCATTTTATCATGTCTGTCAGACCAAGCACTGCGCCCTTAGCTCAGCTTATAGGTGAAGTATACCGAGTGCTTGTACGAATCTGTCTAGTATGGAGACATGTTTTCCCTCACCTACGAGGAGTTTTAGTCTTGTTGAGAAATGATTCCTAACCTACGTTCCTCTAGTCAGCCCTCATTGAGGAACTCATTGAGGCGCCTTTCTCACAGATTCCTTAAAAAACTCTCCAATCGCTCCATACCCGCTACCACTCCCACCCTGCTCAGCTCACATCCCCGGCACCCCCTCCTCCCACTCCACACATGTATGGTGCTCTTATCAAGCGGCGTGATCCTGTGGCCACTGATGCAGGAGACGGCCTTCATTTAGGTCTGCGAGTCGGCGGGCTTCAGTCTATGGGCTTGTCATCTCATAATGATTGAAAAAACCCACAGTCAGTAACTGTGTAATCGGGATAATTAGGCGATGAGGAAATGACACGGGACGCCCAAAGGGACGGGCGGGGGACGGGCAGGGGACGGGCTGGGGACGGTCCGGCCTGGTACCTAACCCGGATCTCCCCACGTGCGCCAATCAGCCCCTTGTCGTGCAAGGTGTCAGCACGGACAGTAATCATGGAGGTGTGTAGTGTAAGCGTACGCCATTGGCAGGTCCCCTTTTCCATATACTACACACGCCACCATGCGCGAAACGTGGGATGCCCGCCCGCAGTACCCACGACACAGGCCGGGAGCGGTGGCATGAGGCGCGCCGCCTCATACTGCTCGCGTTATCTGGACACGCCGGGACACGCAGGCAGGGGTTGATGGTCTGATAATTAATCTGACTGCGGGAGGCGTGGAGGTAATGGGAATATCACGGCCCACTGCCCGCGTTGAAGATTAAGCGACCGGGGTTATAGATGACCTATCGCCTGGAGGTGCTGTGTGAATGCAGCCCCTAACTGCTGCCCACCCACCATCCAAGCTCCGTTCTGTCCGTCTACCCACCGGTCTTTATGTCCGTCTACTAAGCTGTCCATCCCTCCTTCTATCTACTCATTCCAGGTTGGCATTCCTCTCAATTGTCACTGCACATATTCTATAATCTACCATCTGTCGTGCAGTCAATCTCCTGTCTATCTGATCTACCAATTCTGTCTCCATAAGGAACCTATAGATGACTTCTTAAAACTAACGATGTTGAAGGTTGGGCATGGAAGGAAAGAGAGTGTAGGTGGCGGCGGCAAAGGTAGGGCCTGGTGGGCGAGAGGGAAGTGGGAGGGGATTGGCGGCGGAGGGCGTTTGGCAGGATCAATGCTGCTGCCCTCTGCTGACCCCACCTCCACACCAGACGCCGATGACAGCGCTTCGAGGGGGTGCTTCCTCAATACCCTCCCCTCCACCCTGTGCTGGTCAGCTCGGGCTTCCCCGGCCTACGGCCCGCAGAGACCCGTCTCTTTGGCCGGCACTGGCAGCCTTGTCCCCCCCTTGTGGTCGCCAATAGCTGCTTGTCAGCCGCAGTCGTCGCTCACCAGCAGGTCTATTGCTTTCACCACCACCTGGCTATTATACTGGCACCGGCCTAACGGGCCCTGGGGTGTAATTGCTAACCATTTGTTTTAGGTTTAGGATTTCTTTTGAAAGAGGGAAAGGCAAGCTTGGTTTCTAACAAACTTTCCCGCGAGCGTGCATGCGCAAATCTATTTCGCCGGAACTGGCTTTGAAGCTAACGAGTGCTTCCTTTTTTTATCTTATAGTTCACATTTTGTTAAAGTAAAGGCAACTTGTGTGTCATTATTTAAATTGTAGTTAGTGAGTGGTGTAGTGAATGGCAGGCATCCACGCAAGTAACAACTGGTGCAAACGGAATACTTTAGAACTCCTTTGCATCGAAGTAGATGGGTGCTGACAGCTAGTTGTCCCTGCTGATGACTTCGTTTTATAGATGTCCCCTTTCGAAACGTACCTAGTACACGTAAGAACAAGTAAGATCTAGTACATGTAATTAGCAGTAAAGTCTACCGATACACTAAGTAGGACATCCAATCATTACTCACACAACTAAATAGCCATTTGATGAAGACAACCACCATGCTCAGCCGGATAATTACCCTGCGGAACAGTCACTTGGAACACAAGACAGCATATCACAGCATAAACAGCCAACAGCGCACAAACGACCAATTATCACAGATACCAGGCAATCCCAAGAAGGTACAGCTAACTATCAAACCGAGGTAGTCATCACAAGACAATGCCAACCAAACAGCCCATCACTACACCAAAAAAGCAGATAATTATCACGTGTTACATCTTTCACTGGAGGCAGCCGTTCACAACACAACATAACGAGCTCCTTACATTATAAAACAGGCCCGATAACTTTAGCACAAAACAGTCAGTTCTGATATAATACTGCCAACGCTAGCAAAGAACTGCCAACCGCAACACCATCTACGTAACTGTCAGAGAGGCCGCAGCCAACACGTCATTGCCAACCGCTACAAAGGGTGGGCGTCTGTCAGACACAGGCTAGCACGAAGTGGACAGACAGCCAATGGCAAACCCGATCATATTGTAATAATGCAACCACTGTAGAAGACATCCGAAAACAGCAGCTCTGAGGGGAACCAAGTAAGGTCATATATATCTCTACAGAGTAAAGCAATGTCACCAGCGATCTGGCGTTACCATAGGCGATGCATGTCACCATTGGGGTTCTTCAGGCTGCAAGAACCGCATGCGAAAGCCAGGTTAATTTCTTACAAAAGACTAAGGGATCTGTTAATTGTAAGCCGCTAACCCTTCCCACCTATGATCAAGTTTAATCAATATGACTAATTGGGAAAAAAGTGTACGTTTCTCTCAGGCGCGGCCAAATCGATACTTGCGGTGAGATCACGGGTATATCGTTGGAGAGCTCAGAGTTACCTGACTACGCTATTTAGGTCCCGATCTATCTAAAGGCCCATTTCCATTAGCCGACGGAAATGGGGTAGATATTTTGAGTTCTCCTAATAGCCTATTTCCATTGACCATCACCGATATACAGTCAGGAACCATCGACGGACCTCTAGCACTGCTGACGCAAAATGTAAATAGGCTATTGGGAGAAAACAAAAAATCTACACCATCTTTGTCGGCCAAAGGAAAGGGGGCTTGTCTCTACATTTGAGTTCTAAATTTGCAATGCCCAACTCGACCAACCCTGATAGTATTGCAGGCGTACAAGGGGCAACACCTTAGCTACCCGGCCACAGTCACTTGGCCAAATGCCCGTGCATTTAGACGTATGGTAGGGGAGGCCACTGTTCATCTCGCTCGCATTCATGGGGTCTGATCAGTGGTTGGCGGTTGATGTACGGTAATAGGCAGCCAGTGGTCGGTGGGTTCTGATTGACAGTCAATATTCGGTATTTTGTGGTCTGTGGTGGGGAATTGGTGATTGGTCGTTGCTGGATTGTGGCTACCAGTCATTAATCGGCAGAATGGGTGGTGGAATACGTTTCTCTCAGGCGCGGCCAAGTCGATACTTTCGGTGATATCACGGGTATATCGTTGGAGAGTTCAGAGTCACCTGACTACCCCATTTAGGTCCCGATCTATCTAAAGGCCCGTTTCCATTAGCCGACGGAAATGGGGTAGATATTTTTGTGGTTGGTAATAGGCAGTCGGTGGGTGCTGATTGACAGTCAATATTCGGTATTTTGTGGTCTGTGGTGGGCAATTGGTGATCGGTCGTTGCTGGATTGTGGCTGCCAGTCATTAATCAGCAGAATTGGTGGTGGGCGGTCGGTGGTAGGCAATCAATGATAGGTAGATGGTGGTCTGTCGCAGGCGGTTACTGATCGGCAGTAGGTGGTAGGCAATCTGTGGTAGGTAGTCGACAATCTGCAGGCGAATGCCACTAGAAGACAGCGGCCATTAGCATGCTGGCCAGGCGGTGATCGACAGTTAGTGATGAGCAGTTGGTGGTTGGTAACAGTAATCAGCAGTCGGGTGTCATTAGTCACTGATCAGTATAGTTTCTAGCTCGCAGTCAATGATTCGTGGTTGGTAATTAGTAAGCATTGGAGAGTGATTAAGAGCTAGCTTCAAATTGGGGCAAGTATATGTCCTAATGCAGGTTGTGGTGCATTAAGTGCCATCGATGGGTAGCGTGGAAGTAATAACGTAGAATAATCCATATATAGTGTTGCAAGTGGTTAGTTGGATAGTGTTGGACTAAAGAGACAGATTGTGGACTATTGATTTAAAAGGCATCGGTTTGGAATGTAAAGAGTATGGGGGCGGTGGAGAATTTCGTGTTAGAAAAAGGGCAGTGAAGACAGTTAATGTAGCTGGCTCATTGCACAAAATGGGCGGGGATGACTATGAAAATTGGTTTCGAAGGTCAATCGGTCGGTTTTCACGATATTGCTGTGGTATTAATTGTAACCGAGAAAGCCCCCGGTTACCTTATTTCTTACGAATTCTGAGTTCCAGATATTTTTAAAACCTTTGAGACATATAAATACATGTTACTTCTAAGTTCATAATCTTACCTAAGTATTGGTGAACTATAGAAGAAGAATACAGGCTTTGCACTGACCAGTTGTGAGTGTAGGAAGTAGCTGAAGTGAAGAGATAATCTATGTCATGGTGTAAACAACAAATTTGATATTTCGTATCGGACAGGTATAAACACAAGGGAGAATATGGGCTGATTCTAAGTGGAGGATTTGAAAAGATGGTAGCCGAGGGTTTCATTGAGGAAAAGGCCAAAGGATATGACAAAAGCATGAGAATTGATAGCAAACATCACTAGACTTGGGACAAATATATTTACTTATCTTTTCTGTGACTGGAATATTAAAAGGCTCCGATATAGGTGATAGTCCTCATCAGTTAATAACAACTTTTAAAAAGGAGAACCAACAAATTGCAAGTGTTGACTTTCTGAGTCTATGGGCAGGGCCATCTATCCTGGTTGATCGAAAACGTTAATATCCTGTCATTGAATGTATCACAGCCATCGACAAATATGTACAGCAACCAGTACAGTATATACGGCCAATTCGTATGAGAGAAAGAGTCAACTGACAAGAGATATTAATAGACTATAAACAGTCTGCAAATCATAAGGATAAAATACAAGTCACAATATAGAGTTCCTAGTTAGCAAATGGATGGCAGGTGTCAATTCAAATAAAATACATACAAACTGAGACAATCTATCTGTATGGAATGGAAGCATTCGTGGTTTGCCCGAAATATGAATAACGTGATGACGTCAGGAACATACACTTTCAGAGTATGGTGCACAGGATGCCCCTTCAAGTCGCTTTCCATTCTCCCGTTGATTCCCCGACTCACTGTTTGAAAATGGGTGAAGAGTTGTTACTTTGGGATTTAACAGGAGAGTGTCAAAATGTGTGATACTTTGATAGAGGAGACATGTTTAGGTTAGAAGTTCATCTAAGTCAATTCTACTTGAGAGAGTAGATGAGCAATTGGAAGGAGAAGTGTTGTATGAGCGACTGCCTTTAAATAACCGGTCATAGGTAAGCGTGCAGATGACACTATTCAGCTGCCTCTGAATGATGATTTTTCCTCAAGGTTGCATATGAATTTTTTTTCTTTTTCATAATTTATACTGCCTTCAAACAGCTTGTGAGGCTGGTCTGATGTTGGAGACAGTCCAACTATATTTTGTCACTTATTAGCGATCGATTACACAATCTTTGATAGTACAATATCAGTAAGAATTATAAATGATATCATTTACCAGACATGGCTGGCAAAATACGTGTTTACATTATGGTTTGGGTTGAATATCATCATATAGAGAGATAATACCTGAATCAACGCAACTTAAGCCTCTTCGACGTACCAGATAAAATCAAGTAGAATTATGCAGTTTATGACTACTGAAAAGAAGAAAAAGTATTTAACTTCCATGAAGTCCAGTACAATGTCTCTGCACTAATCATAATAACAGTCAGTCCTAGATCTTACAAATAACTAATACATAGTATTTGGTCGATAGAATAATGAAGTCTACATAGCTCACAAATAGCCATCGGGGAGGGGACAATAGGAAGGGTATAGGCATTCCAAACAATCGCAAAGGTTACATAAACAGGATATGATAACATAGACCTGTACATAATGAGCCAACATTGAAATTTAATAATACAAGTCGGTAACACAGACCTTTAGCCCAGGGTCGATCTCACAAGAGAACTCATACTGTATACAATTTTTGGAGATGCAGTTTTTTCATTTGGTATTTGAAGGCATTACAATTTTCAGTCTTTCTAAGTTCAAGGTTTAAACCATTCCAATTCATTGCACCTCTATACATAACACTGGTCTTATATCTTTGAGTTCTAGGTCTCTTTATTTTGAAGACTGTAGCATCATTCTGCCTTGTTGGCCTATAACTTTTCTCTAATAAGAATTGACAGGATTGTTTCTTAAACATAAAATTCATTAAATGCATAAACTCTCGGTCTTTCAAAACAGGCGTTCTTGCGTCTATACAATTCAAGAACACATATTGCATCTATGCAATTCAAGAACACATATTGCATATTCTACATTAGGGAATTTGGATTATGAGATGTAGATACACTAGATCAGAATCTGGTAGTGACCTTGATTACAGTGGCCAACTAGTATACGCCATGGGTTGCCAACATCGTTTCAAAGTTAGGGCTGTCGGAAAGGCTGGGTTGAGGGCAGCAGTTAGTGAAAGGTGGGTGGCGTGTTGGGGCCTGGGGGCAGGGCAGGGTTTGGTTCGCTCTGTCCTGGCCAGCTTTCACGATGTATCCCCCACCCCAATCCCCACAGGTCGACTAAAATGTCCCAAGCCAGATCAAAGTGTAAAGGGGATGAAAATGGGTCAGCATCAGATGAGGCCGTCGGCGACTGGACGGCCTGACGGCGGGAGGGCGGGTTCGGACTACCAAACAGCCCTTGTTAGTGGGCGGTAGTCCTTCTGTCTGCCCAGCCTCAAACACCTAATGCCACCTGATCAGCCGCATTATAGTTTACGGCCCAGCGCATGCATTCAGGTAGAGGGAACTGCCACCGCGCAGACTCATACCTACAACATCGACCACCAAGTATGCAATGTCACGCCACCTGGTAATATCGCTTCTTCTTGTTGGTTTTTCATAAATGGCATATGTTCCAAGCCTGGAGGGGCCATATAAGGGATCAGATAACGGCCATGGGGTTATATAGATGATCTGTAATGCACATTTTTGTATCATATGTATGGACAGGCGATGCATCATGACATTATCCGTGATGATTGATGTTCTTAAATGCACCATTGAACCATGCTGGTTGGGGATTCCATCCGAAACCTAACCCGTGTCTCTGAAAGACTAGTGAAAATAAATCCCGAAATCTTTCTCTTTAGTGAAATGGCCGGCAGTGTGGTCCCAGGTCGTCTTAGACCTGGGGCGAGTCCGGCATGTTATGATATGGCACTGAGAAGGGGTCCTAATGGGGTTTTAATGTTCAGTAACAGATCGGATGGGCGCGTGGGGCTTCCCCCCGAACCTCACCACCAGACGTCGGGCTTCTCTTGCCGGTGGCGGGACCTGCTCGCCTTGACCCGGCACTATTAGAGCGGCTCCCAGCAGTCCCGAGCCGCCGAACAGCTCCAACCACCATCGTTCTGAGCCGCACAGAGCACGCTCCAACATGATGGTACGTGAAATAGGACAGCTTATAACGCCTGCATACAACTTCAACGCAAACTTAAGACCGGAACCGAACAATTCATACCTCCCCTGATGGAAGAACACCTGAATTGACTGAGCAGTAGCACCATATATAAATATTTATCTCACCCAAGATATTCTTTCTCCATAGACTTAACATTGGGAACTCGTATCTAACGCCCATTAGATATTTAGGAAAAATATCCAATGGGGGATAATGTCACACATGTTAGCCCATTAGTCAATATTAAGGGTGAGATAAATTCAGAAACCCATTCAAGTTTAGGGTCAGAGCTCGATCCCATCTCATTTGAATCACACAGTAATTCACGCGGCTTCACCTTGTGAATTACTATGTGATTCAAACTCGATGGGAAACTTTCATGGGTTTCCTCTATAATATCTCACAGCAACTCCTGACTGCTCCAGACAAAATGCCCAGGGTTTGATTCGGCACTCCTTCCACGCATCCCCGTGCTTTTCCTGGCCTTTCCGCCCTCTCGGTCTGATTTCGGCCCCCTACTCTTTGTTGTCATTTCGTATTACATACGCGTCTTCCTTTGGGGCCCGCCAAGATATATCGACAAAAGATGGAGAAAAATCATGAGGGAAGACGGTTCTGGCAATGGGCCGTTCAATTGATGGTATTGGATGGTTTGCAGAGAGCCTGGTTTTTGCGGAATGTATTGTTGCCATAAACGACTGGGCAATATAACACGAAGATGGGCAATACACGTGAAGGTCACCTCCAAGGTCAAGGGAAATCATTCACAAGATACAGATTTCAGAGGACCCCTGTATACCTCCCGAATTGCCCTCCTGAAGAGAATAATACGAGTTCCCTGGAGGTGGAAGAAATGCTACATAGACCTCACGTTTTGATATAGCTTTGCGCTCTGTCTGTGTATGTACACAGGAGATATTTGGCACGGTTTTATCCCCTTCGCCCTTTAGCTCTGTATAGATTGTTTTCTATTTCGGTTTTTATAATGTTGAACTTCATTAATGAGATTCAGCATGCATGCGTGAGCATGTAAGCGCGCGCGTGGGGGGTGGGTGGATGTAGATTTACAGGTTCAGGTCTGTAGTGTATTCTGTAAGGTCGAAACATTAAAGTAAAGCCTGTGCGTGTCTAGCACGTATATATTTCTATCCGAGTGTGAATGATAACGAGCCCCGCCCACAACACTAATACTAATGTAGCTATAGATAGCACCCATCTATACAGCCACTAGATCAAAAGCGTATTGTTCCCCTGAAACGAGTGAAACTGTATTTCAACAATATCACGTAGAAAGAAAATTCATTCTATAAAGTCCCTGGATAAAGGACCGTTTGGGAAATACTCAAATATGGATAAACAAACGGGTCTTTGCAGATAATGTATTTTGTCAGATAATTGAAATGGAAATAACATATAGGTTATACAAATATATATATATATATATATATATATATATATATATATATATATATATATATATATATATATATAGTTAATTTAGTTATATTGTGTATATGAATGCTTAGACATTTCTCTATTAGTTTGGAGTTGTGCCACAAGCGTCTATTCTGATGTATGGTTTTTATACACTCAAGTTATCTATGCAACAGAGTTACATATCACCAGCGCCATTTGACTAGTCACTGAATGGGTTCCAAAGAAGAGAAATTTATTATGCATACAGATGCCGCGCTAAAGCGATATGTCTCGTCATAATTAGTCTACTTACCCGGATATTTCTTGCAACTCTCAAGTACTTCGTAGTTAATGTAATTTGCTCGACTCTTTCAGTGCAACGATTTTATATTGGCGGAAGTGTTGTCGCTCTAATGTGACGTTTACACCTGCCGATTATGATCACCGATTATGACATTTCGCACCGCCGACCGATTATGGCACTTTTAATGCAATTATCGTCAGGTCGAAAAAGAAATGGTCAACGATTCTTATGCAAATTTGCACCACCAACCTGCATGTATGCAGTGCAGGCCACCGATTATATGCCGCCGGCTTTTGACAAGGAGAACCACCGACCGACTTTTGTACAGCGTGAGAATTATTGGTGGGGTTTTAGTCGGCAGGTGGAAACGCCACATAATAGAGGAAACTTGCTTCGATTATATAGAAGTATGTGGGAGTGTCAAATTTTATGTTTTTCTCTGCCAGGGCTTCAGACAACGTTCCCCGCCCATAGACAAATATTTCCCACATACGTTGAACATAAATGGTATGTGTTGGATGGCAGTCCTGAATACGCAAATGATATGTGAACAATACTGGGAATTGCAAATATGAGATGTCTGTCATACAGTAGACATTGGGTCTCCCTTTGTACATTCCTAACCAGATTTTTTTATAGAACGAATAATGACCTTTATCTGTGGAATTAGGTTTGCATTGCGCAAGAATTAGCTATTTGGTATACACCCATTGTCGATTATTTCACCATTACAGTCTCATTACCTGACCTGATATAGTAACCTGCAAATGACTCATAATCCGGATCGATCGGATACAAGGTCGTTAACTATAATTAGGGGACCACTTTCATATAACTCATCTATTATTCCCGTCCAGTAACGGGTTCACCCACTAGTGGATCTAGACGACTGTACACTAGTACACGTTAGGGCCCCATCACCCACACTCTGCAGTATCAGTTACTTATCTATGGTGATTTTCAATGTGCGTGTACATAAATATATTTGTTGTGCAGTTGTATTGTTCGCAATATATAAAGCACACCCAGATAATCCTCCACTAATCTATTATTTCTTTCCTGAATATGATATATCATTCAGATTCAATAAATGTATGTTGCAATTGAGATCCAGTCTGCAACAAAGTTCTGAACAATTCATAGATGACTAAATGATAAACAGAAAGCAGACTGCTAACTCAGTTCAACTATCAACAAAGATAGACATTCGGAATTCTCAGGAATAATCAGTCGCCGTTTTTATGAATTATGTTGGCATTACAGTGCTCTAATACTACAAATGAAATACCCATTTTACTCAATGAGAAATACATGTTTGAGAATCAATGAATCTGATTCCATAGTAAACCCCAGTAAATCGCAATTAACAATAGGTATACCCCTCTTTAGCTCGTGGCAATGATTGAAATGCCGTTCATAGGATATGAGAAAACGCTAGTGAGTATGATAATAATTGCTTGTGTGGCTGCAGGAGTACAATATCAATCTGTATGTGTGGAATTTACAGGATAGCCTGAAGGGGCGCGAGTGACGAGTGCGTTGGAGGCAGTGGTAGTTGGGAGTGTTACGACCGAACATCAGGAGACCATTAGTTGGCGTCATTAAGGTAAAGAGAATCGAAAGCACTCATTAACAGTAATATACCAATCATCACCTTGCGACCAACTGACACTATTCATTATCTGTATGCAAACCAAGATCAATTGATATCCTCTACCTCTACTTTTCCCCATCTAACCATAGCCCTAACAATGTCCTTTTGTATGTTATGACATATAAAACAACCCGTCATTCTCAACATTGCGCTTAATATGCCAATCGTAAGGTCCCTGTCATTTTTTCTTCCTAGTATAGTTACAATACTACTTTCATAACAGTTACCTTTATTGCAATGTGTGTATAACTCGAAGGCATTTCCAGACTCAGGTATATGCCCCGGTGATATTTAACCACCCACTCCATCTGACTATAAGCCCGTTTCCATTGGTCGACGAAAACGACATAGATTTTTTTAGTTCCCCTAAAAGCCCGTTTTCATTGGCCATCACCGATCTACAGTCGGGAACCACCAACGGATATTTAGTCTAGTCAATTTAGGGTTTGACCCACCACAAATTGCAATACAATGTTTTTCTTCACAATACATTTCAGACAGGTCCCCAAATCAACATACTAAAAATCCGCCAAAATCCCCCTTGGGGAAATATGCTTCATTACCCCTATCCCTGATGAACGAAGAGGAAAGCCGGAGTGGGCTAAATAAAATTTTATTAATTTTATGAAGTCTTATTAATATGAATAAGCGTACTACAATGTACGTATGAATATTAATAATAATATTGAAGTTTATAATGATAATAACATATGAAGTATAGTTATTATGTATTATTACATAAGAGTAATAAGATAATAATAAAAATATAGCCAAGGAGCCATTAGAAAAGGGAGAGGTGGGAGGGAATGAAGAAAGAGACTGGTTTTTGGATAGAGACTGAATTAGAGACTTATTGACATTCACAGATGTTGAGTCCTTAATATACAGTCGATGAGAGTCTGATCTCCAACCGCCATAATGCTGAATGTCAAGTTCTGGCATACCCGCTTGGTATGCCTTTGTGGCGGCAGCCTTCCGGAGGCTATGGAGGGTGAATGACCTCGGGGGCTGGCCCGCTGCCGCGAGCAATGTCTCCCATTCCTTCGCGAGGACCTGTGATGTGAGAGTGGATCCGTCCGGTAACAATAGGAACGGATCTCGCAGTGTGCCCGTAGGGATCGCCCGTAACATCTGGCGCACAGCGTGCATCGGGCAGTACCTCGAGTCCGCTGCTGGCTGTAGGCACATCACTTTTTGCTCGCCTACCTTCTGGAGGTTTTTCCCCGCTTTTATGATTACTGTCACGTGAGTGGCAGACACGGTCACGTCCCCATGTGAGAGGTGGCGATCCGGGTCGTATGCACATGATGAGGGCGGGGCGACCTCGCTCTGCCTCAGGGCAGCGTAATATATGATCAGCAGTGCCGCCCGTATGGTGATGTGAAGAGGCGTGTCCCTGAGGCCCGATAGTATTCGTTGGAATACCTCCATCGGCACAGGGGGCTTTACGTTGGGAACGTACCGTTTGTTCTTCTTCATGGCCTCGAGGACGCGGTTGACCCTGTGATGCTCTGTTGGGGCCACGTCCCCACCTGTCAGCCGTAGATGTGACCGTATATGTGACCGGTGGTTGGCCACAGTCGCCGGCGACGGTGCGTGCTCCACGACGTACTCGAGGTAGGCCGTCACGAAAGACACGGTCGGTGCCTGAGGGTCCGCCCCCATCCTCCTGCAGAATGCGATGTAGGTGCCGACGGCTGACCGCTCGTTGGCGACCGTGGCGGGGGCACGAGCCTCTAATTGGCGGACAGATGCCCTCGCTTGGAGTGAGAGCAGCACCAGATCTGCAGAAGAGGCGGAGGATGGGGACATAAGAGGCATGTGAACATGGTATCACGGGATACAAGCGGTGCAGGGATACAAATGAGGCAGCTTTATCATAGTCATTATTTGTGAGATGTGCCCTGCTGAGAGCGTCGGCGACCGTATTTTGCACCTCGGGCACGTGACTGTAGACGAGATCCACCTCCATCCGTGCCTGTATCATCCAGGCCTGCCGTGCGCATTCCGCGAGGACGCGGTTCCGGGCACGGCCCGAGGTCAATGCCTGCACTGTTCCCAGATTATCGCAGAACACCTCGATCGTCGTGCCCCGATCCCGGTCCGTAACGAAGGTATTGAGGGCGTAGATCGTATTTACGGCCTCGAGTTCGGAGATACACTCCATGGGATCATTAACTGGGCACACCTGACCGGAGTAGTAGTATTGGCCATCGGTCCCGCTCACTCCCGAGAGGCAGGCGTCGACGGTGATGCACCTCATAGGGGGACCTCGAGGTATGAGGGCGTGGCCATTCCAGCCCTCAGCAAAGCGGAGGAACCAGTCCAGGTCTTGTCGCATGTCGGCGTTGATATTGAGATAATACCCACGCATCCCTCGCAGCGCCTCGAGAAGTTTGCTGACAAATGCCCGGGCCGGGCGAATACACTTTGCCAAGTGCAGTACCTTCCCGAGGACCGACTGCAGCTGTCTCTTGGTTAGGGATCTTTTCGTTGCTACGGCCGCCACGTGTGCCCCAACATCGAGGAGTTTAGCCTTGGGTATCGACAGAGTCATCGTGCGGGCGTCGATTTCAATGCCCAGCCACGTGACCGTCTGACTGGGTGCCTGCGCTTTATCCCGTGCCTCGGGGAGGCCTAGTTCCGTGAAGAGGGCGCAGGCCGTTGTGAAGTCACATTCGGCCGCCGCCGCGTCGGCCGAGAGTATGATGAGGTCGTCCAGGTACATTGCGGCGGGAATGCCCTTGTCCTCGAGGATGTTCACGATCGTGTCACAGTATCACATTAGTGCCCGCCCCCCCACATGAAGCATAACAGAGGCCAATCCAGCGGATCACAGCGAATGTTCTTGTAAGCGCGGGACACGTCGATCGAGGACATAAAGGAGGCACTGCCCGCGGCCACGAGCTTCCTGACGAAACCGTCGACCGTAGGGAGCCCGTGTTCTTGCTCGAGCCCGTAGACCGAGTTTTTGATCACATACGAGTTGACACTATGCTCCCTCGGGAATGTCATGTCCGTAATCACTCGGCGGGCATCGGTGCCCCGCTTCTCCCGGGTCATGAGTGGGGACACGTGGGACCACAAAGTGAATGGAGGGTCCTCAAACGGTCCCAACATGTTGGAGAACGTCCTCTCCTTGTCAATAAATCTTTGTACCTGCTCGGGGTGGCTGTCGGCGCTGGGGTGATTAGGGATGCCTCGGGTATCACTGGCCGGCCTGAGGTAGCCAAGGGGAAAGCCGTAGCGAATAAACCCCAGCAGTTCGTCCTTTCCTTCCATCCCCGAGAGGTATCATTCCCAGGCATCAATCCGTAGATCTGACGGGAGCTCTATCCGAGCGGCCAGGGCGTTGGGCAGCCCCGTATCCCTCATGGCCCGGTATATAGCTCGATGGTTGTTGGGCCCCACGGCAGTGAGGTCCGGCCACTCCCTCCGTCGGTGGTCGGCGAAGGCCGCTGGGTCGGTCTGGAGCCCAGGCTGCGTTTTTCCGGTTTCGCACATGCGTCTGATCGCGTCGAAATCCGGAGTGTTTAAACCGGCGTGGACCTGTGCCTCCGCTGGTGCGGTAACACTAACACTCTCCACGCCGGGTATATCCTGAGTATCAGTGGCCATGCTGCAGGCGATATGAGTGCCTGGTCCCTGAGGGGGCGTGGCACGTTTGTTGATGTTTTCATTCCCCTGTCCACGTGTAGAGGTGAACACGTGATCGATGACGTCACGTGCCGGCAGTGGCTCGGGCACATCAAAGCCGGAGCCGCCGGGAGGCGGGGGGTTGCTGTCTCGCGCCTAGCTCAGTCGCGGGGCGCGTCCTGGCCGTTTTTTTAACTCTGTGTTGTCTGGGCCTGCTGCGGTGTAGGCCGAGCACCGCTTTGAAGAGGGTATCCGGCCTGGGGCGTCCGGCGTGGTGTTGGTACAGGTGCAGGCGCGGTGTGGTCGTACCCGTGCCCGTACGTCAGCTTCCTGTTGCAGGCGTGTACGGAGTGACCACACTGCCTGCCGACGGAATCGCAGAAGCTACACACGGGCAGCCACCGGATGCCCCCCTCCTCGTGGCCGTTACGGTGGCGGCACCCCCTCTCGGTGTTGTAGTCTCTGCAGGGTGCCTCCCGCCCTTTGGTACGTCCGGTCTCGTTCCTTTGATGTGTCGGTCCGGTAGCCGTCATGGCGAGCCATACCCGTTCCTCCTGGATACGGCCGTAGTCAGCCCAGTATAAAGGGCCAGACTCAATCTGGTCAAACACGACATTTGACCACCTTCGAACTGCGGCCCACGGCCATGCCTGGGCATCGACGGAAACCTGCTGTAAGTGACGAAACATGTGCTCACAGTCCTCGGGCCGCACGGCCCGTTCGTCTCCCAGCAGGGACAGAAAACAACTTATATATTCCAGTGGCTCGAGGGATGACCGTAGCTCGAGCTTCTGGTGGAGTGTACACACCCCGTCACGATCAATGTACATATACGGTTTGGCAGTTAATCTACGGGTGTTGAAGTCTGATATCAATGACTGCTTACCGGTCGTACGGTTGTGCCTCATGGTTTCCTTTTCAAATTTGCGTTGGAGGTAGTCCTCAGGCGCGTAGTTGTCCCGTAGTTGACGCGGGGTGGGTAGAGAGCGTTCGGCCTGGTCCCGGGCCCAATCCCTCGTCCGGGACACTGCCGACGCCCGTTAGCCGGTCGCCTTGGACCCCGGGTGGGAGATCTGCATGATGGCGTCCATCATCCCGTCCATTTTGTCAGACATCTTGGTGAAGCCGGACTCGAGAGCCGTAAGCCTTGAAGACCGTACGCTGGTCGCTTGCTGGGATACGGAGTCCACATGGTCGTCTGGCTGCTGCTGCTGGCGCACGGTCACCTCCGAATCCGTTGAATCCTCGGCCCATGAAGACATTTCCTCCGGGCGCGAGGCAGCTGCACAGCACTGAGTGGTCCACTCATCCTTGTATAATAAAATCGTCCAGATACCAGAAATTATGGAATCCCTATGTACACGGTCACCAGTATTCGGGGAATACGGAGACCGGAGGTACGTAGAGGGAAAAGCCAAGAGACTGGAGACTAGAAAAAATGTACGTCAGTACGGTAGGAGAGCTGAGCGAATTGTGAGGCTGAGGTGAGTGCACCGCTCACGCAGGTCGGTTCGCAGTGCATGGTGATAGCGACAGGTGGCGCGAGGAGAGCGCTGGTGGTGAAATGTGTCACCAGGGGGGGCAATGACCACCCCTGACCAAAGGCCATGAGTAACCAATTTGCAAAAATCAAACATGCCCTTCAAAACACCTACAGCTGTGGACAAATAGACATAAAACAACTTCTAGATGGTATTTTCAAGTAATTTAAAAAGATCAACTATTTATTTTCAGGTGCACAGTCTCATAGAATAAGTATTTACATGATTTAACTGCTCATCAAATTATGAAAAATTACATTGGTAATTATTTACTATTTTCTAATAGGCTGTTCCCGATGTATTATAGTTTCAATGTATATTGCTTGGTTTCTAGTGCAGGCTATCACATTACATTTTCAACCAATATTCAAAATTGGTTTTTAAAAGTATTAATCTTTTGGTCAAATATGGAAGGGTTCAACATCATAAATTATTGAAGATATCTTAAGATGTTCTCAATTTCAAATTCAATCTCAAATTCCTATCAGATTTGGTGTATTTGTGATTTTCTATGGAATTTAACTTGACCTTTGACCTTGTTCTCACTTAATGGTGCATGTTGGTAAAACAATTCACAACATTGTGAGGTCCTGATATCATTTTTAGAAATATGTGATGCAAGGTATTTTGAGTCAATTTATAGAAACTACTACAATTTGTAATTAGATATTTGGTCAAATTTTGATAAAAACATTCCTTTTAGTGACTTGACCTTGAAAGAATATTTGATTGTTGTAGAATATTAGAGTATCATGGAATATTAATCTTTCAAATATCTAAGAGATCAGTGAAATATTCTTAACCCTTTCCCTGCAGCACCCAGTTCCCCTACTTAGCATTACATGGCGGACATTGTCTGCATAAATGACCCTGCTACAGCAGGCACCTTTTTTGGAAAATAGCAATGTCACATGATGTGTCATGCGATTTGAGTAATTTACCTTGGTAGCTGATGATATATTGTTATACCAAATCAAAGGTCAATATGGCGTTTTTACTATGTCAAAATTTCTTTCAATTCAAACAATTATTTTTTTATTCATCAAATTTCGTATATAAGTACCAATGATGCCTTTATGATGCCTGGAGGCATCATGTTGCGGTAGCCTGGGGAATGCCTGGAGGCATCATGCTGCAGTTAAAGGGTTAAAGATATGCCAAAATATGTTTCAATATCAGTGGCCTATGTATGAACAGATACCATGACCTTTGACCTGACTGTGGCTTATTGCTGCATGTTGGGGAGACATGCTTTAGGGCATTGCTAGGGTATGGAGCTGGGTGTCCAAATATATTATTGAAGTTGAAATACATCTATATTAGAACAAGTTATAGAAACTATTGTAAATCCTTATAGGAAATATTGTGAAATTTTGGAAGGAAACATTCTATTTGGTGACCTTGACCTTAAAAAAAATCAAGATGGTGACACAGGCTAATAGCTCTATGGTGTCCCAATGGTTTTGCCAAATATCTAAGGAATCCACCAAATACCTTTTGAGAAATGAAAAAATATGTCTCAATTTCAGTGGCCTATGTTCGTCTTTTGTATAAACATATCTGTTGACCTTTGACCTCGCTGTGGCTTAATGGTGGAATTCTATCTTTAGGTCTTTACTAGGGTATGGTGTCTGGTATCTAAATATATCATTCAAGTTGAAATACAGGCATATTAGAACAAGTTATAGAAACTATTGTAAGTCCTTATAGGAAATTGGGTGAAATTCTGGGTGGCAACATTCCATTTGGTGACCTTGACATTGATCAAAATCAAGATGGTGACAAAAGCTGATGACTCTATGGTGTCTCAATATATTTTCCAAATATCTAAGAAATCAACTTAATACTCTTGGAGAAATGACAAAATATGTCTCAATTTCAAAACTCTCTGAAATTTGATGACCTCTGACATTTGACTTCTAATAAAAGGTCAGAGAAAAGGCTACCATATCTGAAATGGCCAAAGTCTTAGCTTTCATTTGATATAATTGAATTGCTGCTATACTTCCATGGAACAAAAAGCACTGCTGTCCGCATCATCCGGTGCATGAATGATGACAGGGAGGCCCCTTTTTGCATACACACACACCCATTATACTGTCACTATCGCCACTCTAGCACTCATGATATAATGATATGAGTAATGCGTGAAGCTTTGGACTGGTATATAATTTCCACTGACAAATGCACGGCAAATTAGCGGGGCATCTACAAGTAATAACATCCAGGTCTTTGCTCTCAAAATGTCCCCTCACCCACACACCACAAATGTTTCTCTTACTGTGGCCTCTCAATCCCCTGCTCCCCGACGTAGTCATATGAAGCTTGATACACAGCCATTTCTATTCACTAACCTAATTTCGAGTCCCCATTTCTAAGTTTGAAAGGCATTCAAAGGCATGCTTGCTGGCTGTTTTAATGTTCTAAATTGAAGGCACATCATACTTTTTTCTTAATTTTTCGGAAACATGATAACAAGGGCATATGTTGTAATAATGAACTAAACTCACACGGAGGGATTCATTTACCTCACAGGGTATTAGTCTGAGACAAATCATGCGGAGATGCTGTACTGAGAAACAATATCCTCGTCTGGATGATGGGGTCTCATTTCTCTGGGACTGAAGATCAATATGGGCAATTGCTGCTGACAAAGTTCCATCTCGTAGTACAAGTCTTCAGAGATTTTGATTTCAACATGTAATTCATAGCGGCATTTTTGGTGAGACAAATGTATCCACTGCTGATTCGCTGACTAAGTACACAAAATAGCAAGCAAGCAGGGTCAATTGTTTTTCACATCCCTCACTCATGGCGCCTGATTTCTCAGAAGGTATTTGAGTTTCGAAGGTACTCGAGTCACAACTTGTGAATCTAATTCGCCATTTTTCCCTGAGACTGGGAAAAGCAAAAATTAACACCGTACCATGAAACTTTTGCAGCAACTGAAAATTGTCCGAGACTAGGGAAAAGGTGTGAAGTACATCCGTCTCAGGTAGATTAGTCTCTAAGTGTGAATCCCACTTTAATTTTGTAATAGAATCAAGAAAGGAATTGGCGATGACGATAATAGGCGTAAATTGAGAATCATCTGGAGAAGCTTGAAATGCAGGGGGCTTAGATTTCCAGTGGTCAGATAATAATCGCAAATAGAAATGCAGTAGGGGATAAAGCCCGATTCCATGAGCCGATTATTCCGATCTGCAGCTGGGAACCATCAATAAATTTTGTTGGCATACCGACAGCAGATCAGTGAATGGAAACGAGATCAGCAGAAAATGTTCACAAGTTAATTAGTCATGTACTTGTATTATGCAACAAGGCAGCCATCAGGTACACACATATTTTCTATACGAAAAAATCCGTCGTGGTGGCCTTGTTACAAAGTCTTTACCAAATGAATCTGGGAGCATTCTCTGCAAGTCTCGTTTCCATCCACCGTGCTGACGTCGATGCACCCAAAGAATCTATCGGTGGTTCCCGAATGCAGATCGGTTCCGAATAATCGACCAATAGAAACGGGCTTTATCATATAGAGAACAAGTAGAATGGGTGGAAGGCACGCGGAGAGCATGTGGAGGTAAAGCCTAGATTTGGGTGGAGATATCGTGTTGTAAATATGGGATGATGGTGAATTGGTATGTTAGACTTTCATAACTGATGACCCGTTACTCAATGAATAAATGTGGAAATAAAATGAAATCACGTAGGGTGGGGGGGGGGAGGCTGTGAGGGATAGAATAACGCTGGAGTGTAATCAAACTAGGTGCATTAAGAAAAGTCGGGCTGTCGGTGTAGGGTCGTGGCAATCAGATAATTTTGGGTGTTGATGGGTAAGAGTATGGCTGTGGACCGACGTAGTGGAATAAAAAGATATGGATGAGCGTAGATTCTCCATAGCTAGCATCGATGGAGTAAAACTAGGGCAACAATTATGGCAGATGTGAATATGATTGCTAATAAGGGTAGATAGAGCTGTGCTAAATTGACAGAAACAAAATGAGAACCGTACATGTATTGCTACAGATTATAAGCAATAAATAGACCAATATGAAGTTGCTCGTGAACGGTAGTGGAGTTGAGTATATCCATGTGGACCAGTTGTAACAGTAGACAGGCTCAACAAGGAGATGGTATGAATAGGCAGACTTCTATTAGGAGGGCGGAGGAGACAGGTATTGTTACTGGCACCGCGGGTTAATGGGGAAAGGTGGAGTTGTCGGTGAAGGTGCGCCTCTGTCCTGGGAAGGGGGTATGAAGCACGTGCCCGGCGCGACAATGCCGTCTCCCTACCTCTTCATACGCAGGTGGATAGACGGGGCTGCAGACACATCCCACGAAGCCCCTCACAATGCCACAGTGTTTGTTTACATGGCCATGCCACGAGAGGTGTGGGTGCCTTCTGTTTGAGTCACGTCCAATAGCAGTATATTTGTGTTTTTATGTTTTCCATGGTTGCCCACATTCGGCTTTGTTCAGTGTCTATCATTGGCATCCATCACTGTAATAACCGTGTCCAGGAAGAATAATAAACGGAATAATTCCACTTGATGAACGAACTAAAGCAGTGTGAAAGTTAGAGTAACAGCTTCATGACTCATTGTACTCGTCTTGTAATGTGTAGCTCATTATAATTTGATTATAACATCTCATTAGCCTGTCATAATGAGGTATCAAATGGCTCCTTGCTTGCTATGACAGATGGATGAGGCATTTCTGTCATGTAAGGCCTGGCACCCACCTACTATGATAGAAATTTAGACCTACCGATATGGCACTGATACAAAGAGTCCACCTACTACGATATGGCTCCGAGATAATCTACGATGAACCTCCCGACAAAAAATAAAAATCGGGGCAGTTGACCACGTTTCTGCGATTAGCCAGCGATAAAAAAAACCATACAATACATGGTGGGTTGGCATGTCTAGACATAATTATGTCTATGATTTTGCACCTTTCCGATATGCTTTCTGTATCGGTGCCATATCGGTAGGTCTAAATTTCTATCGTTGTAGGTGGACGCCAGGCCTTAATATTAAGATAAAATGTATAAACCTTACTGGTGCGTACCCGCGTGTGTTCTCGCGTACTGCGTTTCTTTCAATATAAATATTCCACAAGCTTGCGGAGCGAAAGAAAAAAAGGTACAGGAGTATGTACCAGTAAGGTAATACATTTTTCTTTTACTATATACCATCAGATACAAGTATTTGATGAATTACATATGGAAATGTGACGACATCCAAGCTGAATTAAAAGTGTGCTGGTATATATGTTGACATCTTACTGGAAGTCGAGCATGGAATACTCTCCTAGCATATTTTTTACTTTTTTTTCTTCAACTCCCATGATCCTTTGTGCACATAAATTAAAGTGCTACAAGTCACTGTCAGTATGTTAGGAATAGGTCAGTGCGATTTTTTTCAGCCAATCAGAATGTGTTTTCAAAGTAGGGTGGTACATCATTTTATACCACCATACTATGCTGGTATATATTTAATACCAATACCCTAGCAGAAGGTGGTGTAACGTAATGGCACCGGTATGAAATAAGATGGGATAATGATATGTCTACAGCTCCACAGTGGATAATGAAATATGCTATATAATAGCAGAACCATATGGAATGAACCTTGTAGGAGTCATTGTTAAGTGTTGTTATTATGTATATCATAAAAAACTAGTGACACTTACATGTACCAGTTTGGTGGCGTCTGATGACAGTAATATAAGGTCCTTGTTACAAAAGACTGTTGACATGTACATGACTTGTTATAAAAGAATGATGAAATTTATACACGGTTCATTTTACTCAGGGCACGTACGCTTATGACGCTATAAAACCGTTAATTACGCATAAAATGTCAGAGTCTGCAGGGCTTCACTTGGCCTGATAGATTCCTCGTTCATACTCGTTATTATCAAGGCACATATATATGATACCATTTCAAGCAATATGTGTTTCTGGCCATGCTGGTGTGCCCGAAGGTACAAAGTGATGCCTTAGCTATAAAGTACACCTTCACATAGAGTGCTAATGACCGTAGGCACTCGAAATGACAGAATGATATTAATAAGAACATAAAAGCAAAGCAATACATTCAACTGAAAGATGCGATATATTTATCATAAAAGATTTGCCCATTTCTATTTTCATAATCTGTATAAACGTTGGCGATTGGCCACTCTCTTATGGAATTATATATATAAAAAGAATACCACAAAACAATGTGTATTACTTGCTTGTTTTTCTCAAAAACTTCCGGAACGTGTCAGTAAAGTGATTAACTGCTTTTTATAATTGCATAAACTGTCAGTCCTCTTAGTAGAGCATGGAAACGTTGCATGTGGAATCATATCTTTGTACAATTGAAAACAAGAGTTTTATTGTTATGAAAATGAGCGTTTTGATACAAAGTGATTTGTCCCTCGAAAAAGAAATAAAGTACTTTTATCCAACTGAAAAGAACATATATAATTGAAACTTCTTTGTTTGACTGTGCATTTATCACTATATAGTCGTTTTCTGCTTTAGTTTGCTTCACCATTGTTTATTTGATAGCTGAAAATGTGTCTCCCGTTGACATTATTTGTCGCTCTGTTTTAGGGCTTTTTAAGAAAATTGATTTGAATATATATTGTGTTTCGTCCTCTTTTAATGCCATGTTTTAATCAATATCATACAAATTGAACATTCATTACTTTCAATAAAAAGCGTGTGGACCTTTGCATCAAGCTATGAAGTTGATAACAATTATGATATATTTAATAGCTTATGATGTCTGATTATTTTATTCATGAAAATCTCCTTTTAGTTCAGACATATTCAAGATATGTGTACATGAAATGCATGTAAATGTTTCAGCCTTGTGCATCCCCATATTTAGAAAGGAAAAGGTTAGTCATAACACCGATGTCCTACATCCATAAAGTAGACGTTTTAGGGAATGTATCATAATGATTAACTGCATTATAACGCTGGACAAAAATTGAAGCTGGCAGTGAAACAGGTATAGAAATAATACATCATGATCTGCCTAAGATTTCATGGGAAGAACTAAGCCAAAGTTTTCTTCTTTTGTCACCAGGGGTCTCCGCACTGTGATGCTTGGACGCGGTGGTCCGACGATAGGAACTATAGGCAGCTGCCGGCACCAGCAGCAGGCGTAGCAGGGACGGCGTCGGTGGAGTGAGCAGTAGGGTAAGCGGGAGGCTGGAGCCGCCGGTCTCACCTCGTGCTTCCAGACCAGCAGCAGCAGCAGCAGTAGTAGTAGCGGCGGCGGTGGTGGAAGGGAAGCGGTAGCAGCAGCAGCCGCAGCAGCAGCAGCAGAAGCTGCAGCAGTAGCAGCGCGAAGGGGCGGACAGAGCGGCCAAGTGGATCAGTCTGACGGGTAGGATCGAGGAGGGCGGACGGGCTGCCGCTAGGTGTCAGCTACCTAACCCTCCACCTCCTCATCTAGTATAGTGCACGCCGTGTGGTGGGCACCAGCCGGGATCCACGCCCCCACTAGAGCCTACTCAGGGCCGTCACAGCTGCCCGCAGACCTCTAGCACCCAGGTATACCCCCGCAGTGCCCACCTGCAGTGCACCGCGCCCGGCAGCAACATTCAGCCCGGAGCGGAGAACTTAACTTGGATTTTACCCCCATCTCGTGTTACCTGCACCAAACCAGAGATCGACCTCAAAGCCTCGGCGGAGGATCAGTGTCTTTAAGTGTGAACAAAGTACGACTTACGTGAACCGCTCAGAGGGGTTTTCTGACAGCGTGCTTGCTCAGCGTTTCGGTTGGGTAAGTCTCGGCTGCTTCCAGGGAGCAAGTTGGGAGCGTTTTCGGATCATATGGTGACATCTGTATGTGTGTGCTGGTCGGCTGAAGGACGCCTGCCGGCCGACGCCGAGCCGTGTCCGTGTATCCTCGTGTCCTTTGATCGGCCGAGACGGTCATAGCGTAGCCATTAACCTGGCACCGGATGAGAATAGATGGCGTGCTAGCCGCGACACCGTCCTGAGCCCCTACCTGTGTGGGGCGGTGACCATGCCCGGTGGCCGATGGGGACTCCTCATGACGCCCGGCCTGCCGGTGCCGCCACCCACGCCAGCCGGCGTCTAGTCATGCCCGGCCCCGGCCATGTGATGTTCCGGCCCGCCGCCGTCTCCTCTCACCCATCACAACCGCCACCCGGCGCATTGCACCCAACGCCCGTGGAGGCGCCACGACCCCCGCCACCCCGTAGTCTTCTGGGCAGCCAGGAGGCCAGCCCAGGCTATGGTGTCTGTTTCCTGGCCGGTGTCTACGGGAGGAGCCAGCCGTAGAGATCTACAGTCGTCACTCTCCAGCGGATTACTCTGCGTGCCGTGGTGGGACGTGTACCGCCATGCGCAGCTGCTCTCACGGGCGTCTCATCATGTCTTCCTCCAGGTGGGCTGTGTTACCTGTGGACGCGCGGCGCGGGGCCCGATTGGGGCACCGCGGGGGACCACCTGCTCCTTCTGCCTAGGTCAGCACCGCCCTCTGGAGCAGCTCGCTTCGCAGCGGCCAACCAACTCGCAACCAACTCGCTCTGTAGGTAGAAACACCGTTCCCCTTCTTACTTCTCTTTATCTCCTAGTGTGCATGGTCAGCGCCCAGCAGAGAGGTGAAGCCGCGTCCTGCTCCGGCGCCGCCCACCGCCACTTTCCTCCCCACGGTACCCCGTGTTGGGAGGCTCTCCTCCTAATTCTACAACAGAATGGGGACACGCTCCAACCTGTCCTTCCGAGAGGCCCGGCGCATCCCGCTGCCGGTGCCGGACCTCGAGGAGTCGACACCCACGCTCGGAGCCGAAGCCCTGGACATCGTCGGGCCTGGCGCCGACTCTCCGGGGCCCTACCAGCCAGCCGAGGACCAGACGCGACTTTTCGCTTACAAGACAGTGGCCTTGAACCACATCAACAGTAACCATGTCAACCATAGGTTCGTTCGGGGCAGCGGTAGCGGCGGTGGAGCCAGGCGGGGTGCCACGGGCCTACAGGCCCAGCGTCAGCGTCCGCCGCAACGTCACAACCAGCCGGGAGCCGGGTCGTCGTCGGGCGGTGGACCACGGGCCAGCGGGTCCGGCTACCAACCAATGACCCGGTCCCCCTACATGATAGAACCGTCGGCGCCGCAAATGGCGGCCGGCGCCAGCTCGCATCACACGCCGGATATGAACCGGCCGCTTCTGCCTAAATCCCCGCCGGCCTCGGACCGAGAACCCCACCAGCAGCAAAGACAACAGCAGCAGCATCAACAGCCGCCACTTCAGCAATTAGACCAGCCCGAGCACGACTGCAAACTGCACGGCTGTGAGCGCGTGCGTATTAACGTGAGTGGCCAGTATTATGAAACTCGTATAGGTCTCCTAAACAAACATCCTGACACTCTTCTGGGTAATCCGAAAAAGAGACAGCGGTACTATGATCGAACGCGAGACGAGTTTTTTATAGATCGGCATCGGCCGAGCTTTGAGGCCGTCTTTGCTTACTTCCAGTATGGTGGAAAGTTAAGGAGGCCTCACAATGTTCCCGATGATATCTTTCTGGCCGAGCTCTACTTCTATGAGCTGGAAAAGGACGTGGTGGATGAATACAAGAAGGGTGAAGGGTACGTGCACGAGGAAGTAGTCCTCCCCACCAACCAGGTTCTCAAAAAGATCTGGATGTTGTTCGAGTACCCGGAAACTTCCACACTGGCCTTCGCCGTCGCCGTTATCTCTGTGATCATGACACTAGTGTCAATAGTGCTCTTCTGTGTCGAAACTCTGCCCGTGTTTGCTGTTACGCATTGTGTCGACGGCGAAGCACCCAACTTCCTGGACCCGTTCTTCGTCATTGAAACAACGTGCACCGCGTGGTTCACGATTGAGGTAATAGTGAGGTTCATAGCCTGTCCCAGTAAGCTAGGCTTCTGGAAAGATTTCAAAAATATTGTTGATTTGACCGCAATTATACCCTATTACGTGACGTTCTTTAACGTTATATCTACCATGAGCTGCAGTAGTGCCAAGTCGAGTGCATCCCTAGCCTTCTTGAGGGTAATACGTCTCATTAGGGTCTTCAAACTGACGAAGCATTCTGTGGGCCTACAGGTGCTCATACTAACTTTCAAGGCCTCTATCGAGGGGCTTGGTTTATTCCTTATCGCCCTCGTAGTTTGCCTGCTCATATTCTCCTCTGCCATCTACTACGCTGAGTTCGGAATCCCTGGATCACAGATTCAAAGTATCCCCGACGCCTTTTGGTGGGCGATCATCACCATGACTACGGTGGGTTATGGGGATAAGGTACCCGTCGGCGTGTGGGGCAGACTCATCGGCTCTATATGTGCCCTGGTTGGAGTACTAACACTAGCAATACCTGTACCTATCATCACCGGTAACTTCAATCGGTTCTACTCGCATAAAACCGGTCGGGGGAAGCATTCCCTATAGTGCTCATCATTGCCTGCTCGTCGCAAAGTCTCTCCTGGAATCGCAGAATACGCCTATCAGGCCACGTCGTCTTTCTTAACTCTTTCTGTCCGAGCCTGAGTGGGGAGTGTGCACACTATAGGACGAGGTGTAATACCTCTATAAACCCCAAGGGGACGAGACTGTCACAGTAATGGCGTTTGTTTGTCATATAGGCGTCACTTAGTAACCTTAGATACAAGTTACTATAGTTACTTATCGAATGCTCATAGAGTATAATAATGAACATAGGATTTTTTATTTATTGTGAAAAAATGGTATAAATCTATTCATTATTTCCCATAAAACATAACGTTTGTGATGACGATGCATAAATATAAATATATTCTTTAACAATGCCTGGAGGCATTCCTCGTCCCCTGCGTGGGAATGCCTCCAGGCATTCCTCGTCCCCTGTGTGGGAATGCCTCCAGGCATTGCTCGGACTGAAAGAGTTAAAGGTGAAACCCACCCTCGCTTCATTTTGGGTTGTTTACTTAATTTATCGAATTTCATTTGTTCATTGGTTACAACGTCATGTTGAATTCATCTATGACTGGAGTTCGCTGTTCGTGATAAAAATGATAATGAGGAGGAAGAAGAAGAAAAAGAAGAAGAGAAAAGGGAAGATAAACCAGCGCGCTCGAAGTGGATACAATTGGAGAAGCGCCGGATGTAAAAATGTCGAGTTGCTCATTACGGTTTGCTCCTGCGCGCCCCTACTGGCCGCGGGAGGAGGTTAGACTCATGTGATTAGCGTCTGAACCTCCGCGGAGCTACATACTCAGGTAAGGTCGTCCTCGCGACGTCATCAACAGGGACACCCATACTGCACTGGGGCGCCCTCTGGCCCCGCCTAGTCAAACCACTCTTCGACACCGTGACAACGCTTCCTCCTTTCTACTCACTTCCGGTCTGCGTGACCTGGGTTTAGGTCTTACTCTAGTCGGTATATTCATGACGGTGAAAGTTTTATATGCATTCGACCCATGTTGCACGTTCTAGTGTCTCAAAAATGTCCTCTATTTGTCTACATTCTCAGCGACTGCATGTTGCATCTGTAAATGTATTCATCCGAGAGGCTAGCGTTTATCTCTATATGAGAATCACATTGTATCTAACATATGATGTATATTTTAATTATCCGTTACCTATTAACGACCTGTGAGAACCTTAAAACTCTATTTGACTACGATTCATTCTTATGTTATCCTCTGCGAAGGAAAGACGACAGACAAGTTAGACATGTGTTCTACGAGGGCAGGCATGTCAATTATGCTAGTGTATTAGGAAGATACCGAACCAGGGTACGGTGACAGGACCGTTGAATGAATAATAGAAGCAATGGAGAAGCTTGACAATATCAACCACTGAGGCCACTGAGGTCCTAACACTTGACAACATGATGAGAAACAAAAAGAGAAACAAAAGGTGACGTCTTGAATTGATATTATTCATCCATCGTGACTGTTGAGAAAAAATATTATATATATCTATATATATCACATACCTTGATGTAACAGAACAATAGCGGTATGAATTAGCATTCCCACTATTCATGGTATTTATGTAGCCGTATTCGCGGGTATCCCGCCAAATGAAGTCAACACAGTTTGACTGTTGTCAGCTCGCGTCAGAGCTGCTCAGAATAAGACGATCATCATGACCCACAGGTCTGGGTGATCTGAATGTGGATGGGTCGGCCGCGGACGGCGAAGCCTTCTATTAATTGAACCCAAGCAACTTGAACCCACACTTGGTGAAACACAAACAGATCAGAGAGAGCTTCCAATTAGTACTTCTGAATTCCATATTATTGGCCCGTTCCGATAACCACCTCCCATGTATATGTCAACTTTCATCATCCATTCCCTGCCTTCTGGCATTACTCTTCAAACTTCTATTGTTTGTTAGTGACCCTTCAATCCAGCCCGCCCAGAGCGTTAATGGCTGTTTCGTGATGTGAGTTTGATGTACATTGTAAGGCGGTCCGAATCCACGTCGTCCTCATGACGTCACAGTGACGTCACAATGACCAGAATGAACCCATAATGCTACACGACGCTTGTTCGGCTTCCTGTGTGTCACATCAAAGAACCTGTCAAAGCCAAACCTGTGATGGATACCATTTCTATCTAAAGCGTAAATATTAAAAAAAAAAAAGAGAGAGAGACAACAAAATAACACACACGATTATCTAACCGCGGGTATTGTTTCTACCGAAGTAAGCCGCTCCTGTCAGTCGTACAACGTCGGAAGGCTGTTGTCGCCGGGGACCCTGGTCACAGGACGGATGTGATGCATTAAGAGGACACTATGACAAGATTCCTTGCGATGTAGAGTGAGGCTCCTATAGTAGCCACCATTCTCCCTAACAGATCCAACGGGTGTCTGGGATGTGGGAGAATAGGCCACGTAGGGAACACAAGAGTGCGAGAGCAAAGGGTGTTTATCAGTGCCTAACCTTTCTACTGGCACTAAATGTTAGCGTTTTGGAATCCTACAGGCCGCCATACTTGGCGACTAGACGTCGGGTCTGGTATGCGGAGATTAACCGGCTACGAGAACCGCCAATTGGACGGAGGCAACTCCCACACAAATTAACCATTGTAATCACATAGCCTGATTAGGGAAAAGAATTAGAACTACTCAATTTCATACATAAAAGAGTTCTTTTAACTACTCAAATATAATGGCTTTTTTTGTCAAATTGCACAGAAGTGTATTTCTGCAATCCTCTTTGTGCATAACAGAATTCCAATCTTGCTTTATGGTATTTTCCTTTTGTATTCTAAACATAAACCTGGTCAATATTATTTTGGATAGTGGGATTAACTCTATATCCCATGCCTGCCACATCCCAGTCACCCTAGTCACTCTACTACATGTGGTCTCTTCTAGCTAAAACATGACACTTGTCCTGTGACCTACTGGAAGCCATTTGACCTTCAGAAGGTTATATCACCTTCAATAGTTCATTTGCCCTCTTTAAGTAAGTTATTGCGGTAAATCGATCCTACTGAATAACAAGTCCCGCTCCTTTATTCGACTTAATGGAGCCCTATACTTACCGCCACATTGGCCAAATGACAGCTGGTCCCCAAACCAAACCCTCTTGCCATAAATAAATATAATCCCCATTCTGCCTTTAAGACGAGACTATTACTACCACCTACACTAATAGGGCAGCATTAGCCCGCGTTTTCATCCTGCATTCAAGGATTATGTACTCGTCCCATTTTCAACATAGACACTCGCTTTACATGTTAGTTTTGGATTTATTAGGCATTTAAAAATACAATAGATATTTAGAGGATCTATTTGGGATATGTTCTCAAGGCAGGTTAGCTTTCTCCTTATAACAAGTTTCAATCACACATTGATTTTGGTAGGTATCAACTAATTATATTCTAATTATCAAATTATTACAAATGTAACATAATCCAGCAATGTATATATAGATGGTGTTATTACCCAAAGAAATTAGTCACCCATTTTCGTTTTACGTGTTGGACAAAAATTATTTCATCTATACCATTGGAAACTTGTGATACTTTTCTTAAATGAGATAACCCCGCTTCCTGTTTAAGTGAGCACTGAGTTTGAATTGTCTCATCTTCATCAGAAGTGATACATACAGGTATATTAACGGACAGGTATGAGGTTCCTCATTGACTACAAAGGCAGCTTCCTCAAGTCAGTTCATCTAGCTTTTGTGTAACGAATGTCAGGGTGAAAGCACGCGTCAACGCTTATCCATTGTCCATGAAGTCTCACGATATCCTCCTGGCAAATTTCGAGCATAGCTTCATTAGCTTCTTCACTTCTCAATTCCCCCCTATCCATAAAAGTTAACACGATGAATTCAAAATTAGGTTTATGAATTGAAATCTTAGAGCCCCTATTGGTTTGAATATCTAAACACATTCTGGTTCTCACTACATATTATGATGGAATTCTTCAAACAGATGTTTATTGATTAGCTATTTACTGCGTGGTGTATTGGAATGCGCTGAATAGGATTGCTTAAGATTTGATATAATAGAAGACAAATATAAAAAAAGACGCGATTTTGAAAGGAAACCCTGAGAATCGCCTGTGTGACTGAGGGTTGCCTACTACCTCTCTGGTTATTATAGACAGAGACAGATCTGAGTGTGGTTATTGTCAGAGGAGAGGACAGTCTCTGTACTCCCACACAATATGACTCCATGATCAATGGGAGGGTGGCACTGCGCCCCCTCTCAGACTTACCATACCACGTGAGCTGCAGCTCGAGGTAGGAGGGGAGGAGGTTAGGCGGTGTCTAACCCTGACAGGATACCATCTTAGTTCTGTAAAAGGATTGGCGAAGAAGGCGAGTCAAGATACGTGCCCAGAATAGAGTCCATCGGCAAAGGTCAAAGTTCAAAAGTTAGAGGTCAGTCAGACACGGGGCGCCATCTTGATGTATGATATGACGTATTGGAGTCTTCTGAGTAACTAACATACACCCCTCTTACATACAACTCCCCACTTCTTGGGCCCATGTAACCTCATCTAGCTACACTTCAATAATGCAGAATGTAGACTCGTAATATATAACAAGTTCTCTTTCTCTTGGCACTTAGTTCCTCAAATTACTCCTTGACTAAAGCTGCCTTCTTCATTCATTCACCTTGCTCTGGGTGTGAATATCAGCCATTGCAACCTCTAAACTCAGTCTGACGATCGCAACTTATGATATACGGTAAAAGGGTTTGTTGACAACATACTGACCATGCGATGACCTTACTGTATAAAGATAAATATGGTAGTAACCATTCACGATGTGGTGAATTGGAAGTAGAGATAATGTGATCATCATGCAGACTTGATGATGGCACACACTGTGGTGATAACCCACATTATGGTAATTACATCAACTGAGGTGGTTAGACTAGCTTTGATGACCAGAGTAATTCTAGATATTATATCGTACACTTTCTTTTCAAAATGGTTGAACTAGTTATTATGACCAGAGTAATATTAATTATCATATCGTGAATTTTATTTCATAATCACCAGGTATCTTCAATTGAACAAAAGATACTTCAGGCATTGATTTTGAGTTTTTGATTTGTTCCATTCATACACATCGAGATATTTCAGTGAACTGAAAGATCACAATGTGTAGTTTTGCTAAAAGAAGAGCTGCTCATGAACCTTATAGTAACACATATTTTTCGCTTTCCTGTTCTTAGGTAAATGTGTATATATCTTTAAGAGGTTTTTGGTCGTCCATAATGGTGTAATTATTGTCTGACAACCTGCAAATGCAGTTCATTGCATTGCGCATTCTGTGATATTCTAATATTCCATCGTTGGTAGAAAGAACTTGTTATGGCCACCTATAACCACTGTTCGTCACAATGTCTCCTTCAGGCGATATATCCATCACAGATTTTCTCATTACATTCTGTAGTCACGACATTATGCGATCATTACAAGCTGACGTCATTACAGATTTGTTACAATAGAATGTTATCTTGTTGATGCGCCACATGATTTGCGCGTACCGCATGCACTGGCCAGTGCATATTACGGCCGTTGAATGTTATGGTCGTTCAATACTACTATTATTACAAGCTGTGGTTGCCTTTCTTCTAATCAATTGAGTATGGTTACCACACGATATTGTTGTCAGAACTGTGTTAGACACATGCTTTGATAATTATATACTGTGGTCACTATATGTTGGCATCACATCCACTGGTCATCACATAATGTCAATTCCAACTCATATGATCTGCACTTATTTTTATGATATGTCGTTAAGTAGAGAAACTGTGAACAGGAAATTAAGCCATCTCACACACTGGTCATCATACGCTAGCGTAATCATATATTGCGGTCGTCAGACATTCGAGCACCATATACCGTGGTCACTATATGTTGTGGTCACTATACCACATGGTGATCAAGCAATGTGGTCGTCACACACTGGTCAACATATTTTGTACATACGCTGATGACAACAAAATATGTTAATCACTCAGTGTGGTAAGCACACGCTATGGTAACCACGCATTATGGTCTCTAACACTGGGTAGCCGTACTATGTGAAGACCTGAGATAGAGGTCTCCACATACTAAGGTCATCAATCAGTGGTCATCACCCCGCCACTATTCGCCACCTATGAACCACCAAGACAAGGTGAAATACCCATATTTGATCTCTGAGTGGTGCATGCCGTTACCTTAGGGTACTGTGGTAGGCCGCTCAGGTAGGGAGGGTAAGGGGCACCTCATTCAGCCTCATATTTCAGGTATTTAAGATTCAGGCACGGAGCTAGGGGGACAGCCTTATAACACCATTACTGATTATGACGTACACGATGATGTACGTCATAGATTAGATGACGTACATTACGTCATATGGAGGCTAGCCTTATGTGCATACCAGGTAACAAAGAGAATGGAGATCGCTAGATATAAGGAGATAGATTAGTCGAGTCAGGTCTTCTGATACGTGTAACCATATCCTCATTCTTATCAGGGGGGGTTAGGGTCTAGCGTTTTGAATTTGGAGCTTATCTATGGCCCCCGGGGGCAATAGAGGCCCTACTTAAAATGAGTACGGTTGTGTAATTACGGCAGAAACAGGGACGGTATTAATCAAAGTGACAAGGTTCCCAAAGTGGGTGATTATTAGGAAAATAATAATCAGCGGTTATTGTGTCAGATGTATAATGTCCAGGTCCTTGTTTCCTCCTCAAAAGGTGCTGTACTAGAGACCCAATCGTGGTGTCATCCAAATTGTTGCTATTCTTAACAGACGATCGCCATTGTTATGATAATGCGGCATGTCATGCTGAAACATTGTTCATAAGGAATGCTCAAGCGTGTATACACACCTGTGTTCATTTAACCGTTGAAATTATTATCATGTAAAAGGAAAGAGGAGACCTATGGAATACTAATTGCTGTATACTGTGTAATTACATATACCTATGCCAATTAGGCTATGGTATTTCTTAAGTATCCCATGTTTATGACAGGATCTGTGGTAAGATGGTAAATACAGTTCAGTTACAATTTGTTGAACATGTTATGGTCATTTTCTTCTTCGTAATATTCCTCTTTTGGTTTGGATAATCACGTCACAACGGAACGAGTAACAAACGCGTGCCAGTTGCTAACTTCGACCCAGCCATTGAAACGGCGGTGTTGTCATTGACAACCAGATTTAATTGCGAACAGGAAACAGGAGATTTCTGAATGAACGGCGGTATTTTTAATGAATTGCGCGTAGGCGAGGCCGTCCTCTCTCTGGTGGCCTCGTTTCTCGGCATAGAATGTAAATCATTTGTGACTCCCACGGCGTCCCTAAACCTTAAAAATGATATAGATTATAAAAAAATAAAGGGAAATGTTCGTAGAGGCTAATGCCAATAGTTATCTTCATCTCAGAATCCGGTTATTTCCATATTCGATGTAATAATCGTCCATTTTGTACCCTTTTTTGAAGAGGTTAAGGTAAAATGACTATGATCAAAGATGATGGATTATTCTATATTATTATAGAGTTGTTTTCTAACTGGCATATGGCAATCATATACATTGGACGCATGCTATATAGGATTTTGTACCGAAATATTGCAAACTTATTAGGACCAAGCTTTCAGCTACCATGTTATGAAAGAGCTCTTTTAATGGTAGAGTTCGAAGGTTAGTAATTAATGCATTTTATTTGTGACCTCCTATTTGGCAATATGCTGTATGGTTTTATGGTATGCCTTTCAATTCGACCACACAGTCCGGTAAAGGAGTGTAACGATGAACAGACTGGATGACACCTCACCTCGCGAATATGGATATATTGCTCCTAAGGAATATCAACAGGAGGAGTACAATCCTCATATTTGACGATATTTACACGGCTTCATCACTGAAAACCAGGATGGATACACATTCCGAATTGGCACCTTGCTACGCGAGTGGCTTTGCAAAGATCTCTCTCTGATACAACAGATAATGAATTCATTTGTGACAAGGTTAATCAAACTCTGTCCAGTCAATTCATTAATCTCTTACGTAACTCACTGGGGTGGGCTCTCGCCATACTCAATCGATCGTGAAATCAGTGTTTTGGGTCTTTACCCCAACAGGAGTGGCGCAGGGGGTGGAGAAATGAACGTTGGGGAGCCTAGGGTTTGGGTGCGTTCGGGGTTGGGGAGGAGGTGGGAGGTGCTGGGCTGATATTGCTGTTATGCACACAAACCGCGGAGCCGGTCCGCCAGTCGCTTCGCGTCTCTCGCTCATTACCCGCGTGTTTATGGATTAGCTGGCACGGGTAATTAGCTCCTCTCTGAAGTGAGCTGCTCTGAGTTCTTATCTCACCGCCCGATTTACACTCAGCGCTTTACTCTGGTGAAATATTAACGACAGGTGACATTGATAATAAAACACGGGATGTGGGTGAGAAGGAGGGTAGCCTATGAACGGAGGCGTGAGGGTGTTATAAGGTAGGCGCGTTTGGGTGGGTTGGGGGGTTGAGATTCACAGCTTCTCTGCCCTTGCAACCTGCACCGGATAACTCTGTCCCATCATCACTTCCTACAACCTTGAGCCCATGCTGCTATTGAACCACCTTTAATGCTGAAGTAATACCCCCAGTTTTAGTCTTCCTATCAATATCATATAGACTGTATCTTGTGTGAATTATGCAGACGTTTTCCTATTTTTTACCATCCATCTACATCTGTGTGCGCTGGTGGATAATGAAGCAGGGCGATATGTGAACGAATTGTTGTAAGTTCATAGCTAAATGAACATAAGAAGGAGTGCTATTCAAAGTATACTTAGCTTTCATTGTGATCTCATTCCAGTTGTATTTAAGTAAATGATTCTGGTAAATATCTTCATTGATCTCTACATTTCTTATCTGTCATATATCATACGGTATTTTCTTTGTCCGCGTCTCCTGATATCACGTGACCACACTCAGCGACGCGCCACTTCCGCTTCCGGCCCACGTGGTATCCCTAGCTGTGCGCCCAGTTAGACCAATTAACGCAGACTGCTGCGCCCGTCACCTTGCTCGGCGTTCCATATTTTACTCTGCTGGAAGACTTCCAGAGGATCCAAAGATGCCCAGCAAAAAGTGCTTACCAAACAATTTCTCCGTTTTATCACAAGCCCCGCGACTACAATCTCCAGTGGCACTCTCCTTTTCCCTCTCCTCTCTCCTCTCCCTCTTCTTTTCTTTTTCCTGTGTTAGGCGCATATTGATTCTGAATGGATCTGCCATGGTTTTCATGCTCAAAGAAATGGGTCTCAGTGTCCGCATGTTGGCCACCTGATACCCACCTTTCATGTGTCCCAGATTAATTGCGACTGGCGCGCGGGGCCCGCACGGCACTTAGTGCACAGGTAAAAACAAAGGGTTCCTGGGTTCTTTGGGATGCACGTTGAACGGCCTGTGTGTAGGGGCGCGGAGCCGATGTCTGGGCCATGTAAAGACAGGAGGGATTGGGGGTGGCAGGGGGTGGTGGAGCCTGTTACGCATAACCTATAACTAGAGAAACTATCACAGGAGGTATGGAAAAAGATAGGGTGAGGGAGAAATCCAAAAACAAAGGCGTGAGGACAACATCTAAGGAGAGGCTGGCCGAAGGATGACGGGTCCCGGTCATCTTCAGACCCGAGCGGCTGTGGGCCCGGTCGTCGTTTATTACCGGAGGAAACAGCACACACCTGTAGCCTGACTTTGATGGGGTTTGAGGTGTGGGTGCGTGCGTGTGTGTGTCTCTGAGACGTGTAGCCGAGCCGCCCTATCTGTCATCTCCCTGTGACTGACCGTGATCACAGCCCACTCTCATTTCCTCCTGGGTGGCGTGGAGCAGCTCATTGCTTGTGCGCTAGTAGCTCACCGTGTTTAACCGAATCGCGCCGAGTCAGCCTGAATGACGTCAGCAGTCGGCCTCTGGTCACCACGACGTTCGCAGCATGCACTGAGCTACTCCGAGTCGCTCAAAGACGCTTCGCACAGATAGGCCTAACTGTGGTGTGACTACATTATTACTCCAGTGCGAAATTCATCACTGCAGTAAATAGCATGTACACACCATGGCAGCAAATGAAAGTGGTCTACCTCGATATATGCATACACGTTTCTCCCATTAAAACGAATTGATTTTTGGATTGCAAATTCTAGGTATACCAGATGATATGCATAACATTATAGTGGCGAGCTGCAGTGATGATCTCTTGGATGCTGTGGTGTTTTTCCCTCACGCGCTATGCATTGTGATGTGGGAGAGTCGACCCCACACAACTATACACTGGGGCTTTTATCGACCACACCAGAGCACGCATGCGCGTGGGAAAGTGACCCGTGACTGTCTAACAGTCCTGTCATCCTGCTATTGTGATTGCGTGCCAAAGAATCGTTGAAAAACAGAATCCAATGAACTGTGATTACGGACATTGAAATTATTCATGGAGGACTGCATGGTCATTAATTCCTTCGCCGAGACCGACAAAATGTTTGTACATATCGCACGCGAGCCACTGATACGTCAGGCAATCTGCTCAAACTCTCCACTCATATCCCTTTCCTAACTTCCTTCATCTACTTAACTTTAGGTACGTAAACTAAATTTGTACGCAATAGGTGTTGGTTGGTATGTCCATTCCGACTGATAAATCTAATATGTTTATAAAAGCATGATGAAGGGGCACGGCACATACTACATCTGAGGCTCTATAGTGTTTAAAGGAAGTACCGTAGCATTAACATCATAGATGAGTCAAATGTCGCACAAGCAATGTAAATATGCATATACATGTACAAGTTGAAATATGAAATGGAATATCAGCACGCCACAAATAGGAAAGACTCAGATATACAATATGTGTACCCTCACAACATTGAGGAATACCTTTAACAGCTTCGGTAAATCGGCAGGCAATCCTTCACCTTCCATTTTCCACGTTGATTAGGTTAAGAAGTATCGTAGAAAAGCACCTGTGAACATTTTTTGGATTTTCTGTTCATGGATGGAAAAGGGTCCTCCGTAGTTTTCTCGGTCTGGATTCAGTCGATGTGTTAGGGAAACACTCTTTTGAAAGAATACACAGGAGATACGTATGGTAGAAGAAATCCATTTTACCCCTGTGCAGTATATATATATGTTGGTACCTCTGGGAATCAGAGGTCTGGAAACCTGGTTCCCAGACTGCAGCAGGTGTGGAGGCCTTTCAGCGTTGTTCTGCCAATGCGCCAATTTGTCTACATCCCCACGCTTGCCCGTTTTAAAATTACAGACGAAAAGGCCTACTAACGTTGAGGTAAACCAAAGTGCAAATTCCACACCTGAAAGCGCCCACTACAATGGACTATTTCAGGGAGTGGGCCGCCGTTAGAGCTGCTCACCCATTCGTAGTTGCCAGTCGGCGCTGGTCGAAGCAGCTCACCCCACTCGCTCAAACACCCACCCTCCCCTCCGCGACTAACTAACAAACGTCATAGCCACCCGCCCTACCCCCCTCCCTGCACGAGCTCTCCTCTCATGTACACACAGGTAGTCGGGAACAGGAGGCGGCCGGCTCAACAAACACCCCCGGGTACCGGGTTACTCTAGGGCCTGTCCGACCTGGCCGCCGTCTGGATCAATTAGACTGGAGGGGTGGGGAAGAAGTGGGGGTTAGCTCGGACAGCCCATTAACTGTCTAGGAGAGATGCCCAATCCTTGTGTCTAGGGAGAGCTGCCGTGTTTTCCACCTGGGAACTTTCCTGCTGTCTGCCTTCATTGTGGAATTTGCTTCTAGCTCCTAATCTAACATGAAAAATACAATTCGCCAAAATCTACAGAGACGTCGTTTGGTTTAAAAAACAACAACAAATCCTGTATTTGCTTAAAAGATGGCGCGAGGTTACCTCACCGTTCTTGAGCTGCTCCTGATTAATTGAGGCGGGAGCCACTCACCCCAGACCCCCTCCCCCTTTTATACAGCGCGCTGCCCATAGCACTCCTTTGCTTGCCCCATGTCCCCCACTCTCCCGGCCCAAGTCATTCCAGATCTACTCTCCACGTTTGTGCCTCGAGCAAGTCCCAGATGACCGTCTCTCCGCCGCAGCGGGGCCGACGCGTAATCTCCCGGAAGGGCTCGGAGCTGCTCAGAGCTGCTCAGAGCCTCCTGGGCCCTGCGCCGCTGTGCTCGCTAAACTGTGAAATTGACTAATGTAAGAAAATATTCCCACACGACCTATTCATTGTGTAACATAAACACCTGATTCCGCGAGGGGCGCTGATGCTGGAAGAGGTGGGGAGGGACGGGTGGGGGTTGGCTAGTGGTTATAAACACAGTTGCTCGCTATTCGAGGTCACACGGTGTTATAGTTTTACGGGCCCTCCGGTGCCTGCCAGACGCAGAGAGCTATGTACTTCCGGGGCGGGTCAGCCGTCCACCGCAGACATTTTATGCCGGCCATGGTGGTTGGCTATAGCAATAGCACCCGACCAGTATAGTGAGAGAAATCTCTGGATTCTGGATATACGTTGCATTCTATAAGGTTATAATAAAGTCGCTAAAAAGTGGACCTGTCATATATAAGCCCATGAAAGATGATGCATCATAAATGGGAAGGGACCCGGGGAACAGCTGCGCCCATCTCCAATGCTGTTACCCAAACCGACTGCCTAACGTACCGCCGGGACCTTCAGGGTTTAAAGTAGGGTGTTGGATTGCCTGCTAGACGTGATCATGGTTGTCATTGGCAGCTATATATGTTAAAATTGCAATAAGTGTTAACCGCTTCATATATCTATAAAGATCTCGCTGCATTTATCGACCTACAGTAGGCCTGTGTAAATATGATTAAAAGATTGAAGAAGTTTCTACGAAATAGTTCAATTGACTAGTTTACCATAACATTATTACAGTCTGATTTTGGGAGAAGATTTCTTTTATATTTAGGATTTATTCCAAAGTTTACATGTGTCCGATCGAAGAATTTCTCGGATTCATTTTATTTCACTACAGAATATGAAATCAAGCTTAATTGCAACTTTAGAGCGGTATACAAACCAACCAATGACCAGGGCGGGTTGCTTTTAATTAGTCTGATTGTCAGCGGTCCGAGCGGTGGGACAGCTCATTCGAAATCCGACGAGCCATGTAACCCGCACTAGAACTCCTTTTAAAAAAAACCCACTGGAGTTTAAAAAAATCAATGGGAGTGCTGCGGTCAGCGTCGTTCATCCAGCACTGCGCTTGTAATAAGGAAGGACGGTGTGGAGCAGGGGGTGGTGTGTGAGGGGAGGGGGTAATAGGGTTCAGGTGAGGGAGCCCCAGGGTTGGGAGGCTTCTCAGTTCACACCCTCAGGTGACACCTACGACCGGGGTCGCGGGTGGAGGACGCTCCCAAAGGGGACAGCGGGTTGATGGATGGCGAAGCTGCATGCTGGGTGGGCGCCGCGCGCGCCATATCTTAAAGGGATTTTCTAGTGTTCCCTTTAAAGGTCAGGCAACCTGGGCAGTTTACACAGATAAATGACGTCCAATTAAGGCTTCCGAGAAGCGGTTATAGAGCAGGCCTTCAGCAAGTAGTATCGCGTCAGGGCCCTACGTAAAGTAGAAGTGGATTGGAGGGCGTCAAAACTACGATAACGTGACTATTTCTGTCTTCACTATGAAAAACAGTCGAGTCAAGGTGTTACTGGTACAAGGCAGTATTATCCGTGTATTTTATCAATTACAGTACACACTCTCAGCAGTGGATTTTCTCCAGCATTTAGAACCACTTGACCTTTCATCCTCGACCCTTATAGATGGCAGAGCTTGTGGAATTGGAGGGGGGAGCAGAGGTGGGAGGGAGTAATTCCCTGGCGGTCTGATAAAAAAAGGGGCGCGCGAATCGTCAGGACGCCAGCGCCTGAAGTGAGCGGCTCCTAGTAGCTCATTTACAACGTGACCGCCGACTCGCCATAATGAATTTCATTAGCGGGTCGATCGGCGCCGTCATTGGATGGTGGGCGCACGCCGGTAACGGAGTTAGCCGACGGATAACCAGCCACCGCTGGGTAACCCTTCCACACCTATACACGACAACGTGCCCCCACTCCCACGAGGGGGTGCGAGGTGTGTGTTAATGGGGGAGGGTTGAAAGTAGGAGGTGGGTGTGGCGCGGACAGGAGGTACAAGACTGTGTCGCCTGAGAAAACAGCCAATATAAACATACACAGACACACACATATGTACACACACATATCATATATATGATATAAATATGATTTTATATATGCACAAAACATATAATAATATATAGTATTATTTGTAAATATATGATATCATATATATCTGATATTACATATTTATGCACAAAACACATGCTAATATAAATATTCATTAGTGTATATGGAATGACGCTGAAGTCAGGTACTTGAGTAATATGGCTGACATAGGAGGGGATATAAAAGGACGTGTGGCCTGGAGGTAAAGCATGAGAGTTTGTATAGATCGTAACAATTTGACAGAACACAGGGGAATCACCTGTTGACCTCCGGTAGATGGTAAGCCAGACAGTGGATATGTTAGCCCGGCCATGCCTAGCGGGTAAATGAAGAACGATTCTCGAAGCGGAGACGAGTGTACAAATCACAAGGCAGTTATGAAGGCACTGCGACCGCCCGTTGCAGTACTAGCAGGAGTCATCCCAGGTATCCCATCTCTAACACATATGCGCTCTGATTTCCTGGAAGGCTCTGGAAATTGTAATAAGAGTACAGGGTCTGACAAAACACAGAGGATCGGGAATGGCAGCAGGGGCAAACGGGGTCAGTAGGACGCAGTGTGGAGCATCCCGCCCACGAGATGGCGTGACGACACACTGCGATCCCTGCCCCCTCCCACCCTAATTCTCCAGATGATTGCTTCACTGATTATAGTGTTTACAGGTAGAATAGCTGGAGTGGTCGGCCTATTGCAGTTATCTGGGCCAGGTTGGCATAAAGGCGAGTGGGCATCATGGGCATTGAATGCAGCCTAGGCTAGGAACGTGCCTCAACATTGCACACTGTTTGTCTATACTCCTCGGTGTCTCCCTATCCTTCCCCCCAAACACCCAGCCTACCACCTACTCTCCATGCCCCCATACAACACAGCCGTCTTATTCAATAGACATGATATGAGATCCAAGGATGAATGAGGATTGTGGCTGGGGTGTCCCCAATGTCCGCCACCGACTATCACCCACTTCCCGGGGTGGGCATATGTGAGATGGACCGCGAACACAGACAGCGACATCTGGGGCCCTGGAGGACGGGGGCAGGAGAGGGACGGAGATCAGACGGGGAATAAGCGACGTGGTACGGGCCAGGGATGCGACAGGTTCCGCACGTAACGCCAACTGTTTGCCCGCTGTAGAATGTATGTTTGCCCCGGTCGTCCCGCTCCTCTCCTCCCTATGGACTCAGCTTGGACTATAGTCTGCTACCGCCACTGCAGCATGCGCAAAACAGGTGCGTGTGTAGTTTGTGTGTGATGTGGGTGTGTAGCCGCTGCTTCCATACGGTTTCAACCAATACTCTCACCTACAGCTCTCCCCATTATTGTGACTGGAATGTTCCCTAGATATGACTCCGGCGAGCGCTGCAGGGACGCGCCATGATTGCGACCGATTATTCTTGATTTCAGCTCAAATTGCCACAGTTAGCGCCTACGCCTGTAGAAGCGTCACTCCACGACCTGCAGCGTGATAAAAGCGCAGTAGTTGGCGCCATGAGAGCGGGGTTCCCGCCAGAGGTATGGTTATCATGCTGAGGCGTCGAGTTAGTCACTCGACTGTGGCGTAGTAAATGTCGCCCTTTTTTCCTTTTCACACTCCCTTGGGGTTGAGCACCACGTGGAACAGCCACTCCTGGTGCAGCTCCTGAAGCAGCGCGGAGGGTGACTCATGGGGTTTCTAATAGAACGGTTCATCGAATAACTGGCAATACTAGCGGGACAATTTGTGAAAAGGATGATGGTGCAACTCAATGCAGTAGCTCGAGAAGCAGATCATGAGGTAGCTCATGGAAAGGCTCATATACTTTCAGCAGCTCATCACACGGCTGGTTAAGAACCAACGGCTCATGCAGCAGCATGAGGTGCATGCGGCGCAATCCATAGTACGTCGAGCAGCTCGTAAAACGTTGAGCATCTTTTGACTGCAGTAGTGATACAAACCAGCGTCTTAATGCCACGACCACGACGCGAGTGGCCCGAGACGGTTGCTGCAGTGAACACACCATAGATCGGAAAGGGTGAGACGGCGTGCGGGGGACCAGTGCCGGGGATGCCTGGTGTTGAGTGCGGGTGCGGTATGGCAGGCGACTGGGGGGTGGGGGTGGGATGGGAGGCGGATCTAGGCGCGGGGAATGAGTGGGCGGAATGGGCTGTCGACCACAACTCGGTGATCGTGCATGTTGACGTCAAGGCTCCGCTAGCACCAGGGTCAGCAAGTGGGAGATGAACCAGGCACGCCGGCTACCCAATATCAGACAACTTGACAACCCTTCTCTGGGTATTTGATCTTCGGAGAGGGGTACGGGCAAATCCGCTTCTACTTGCGCACATTTGCCGTGCCCACCCATCATATTTGCCCCTTCAAACTACCACCTCCATCACCTTCCCCCACTACCACCACTATCGTAAATGCAATGGGTTGTGGACGACGACATTGCCGCGGCCCGTGAAGGGAAACATTACTGCCGTCATGTCGCCTTCCTCCCCGTCCCCTAGCCACCACGCACCGTGAAAAAAATGACAGCCCGGGGTAAGGACCGGGCAAAAGGGAAGGGAGCCTTATTTGGGCCCTGGGGCGAGTCAGCCCCGTCCTCGAAGGGCAACTGCGATAATCCGCCATCGGGTATTTCCAAATCAAAGCTGAGCGATCAATACATTATCAATTTGGCCGAGGTAAGGCACTGGAAGAAGTGGGTAAGAGGGTTGGGCCGTTGCCAGGCGTGCTGATGGTGTGGGTGGTTGTGGCCGGGGCCGCAAGGACGGCGTCCGGGGAGGTTGGGGCAGCACGTGGATGGCAAAGGGCTGTGCCGTACCTGTTAAGCGTCCCCTGGGTATCTGATACACAGTAAGTAATTGGCACTCTAATAGTCCTCCTCCATCCTACCACAACCCCCTATACCGCTGCCACATCCCCTGATCCCCCACGGCCTCGCCAGGTGCCCCGGCCAGATGTCAGATGGGTCGTATAGGCTTAATTAATGGTGTAGGTGTTCTGCCGCCAACACTTCAAGTCAAACATCACCACTTGGCCCGGCCTTAAGGCCACGGTAATATTTGTTCATCGGGAAAATGATCGACCGCTTGCTATCGTGATCGGCGGCAGTAGCGTGGAGCAAACCGGGCTATTTCTTTCTCCCTTTCTCCGCTGGCTTTCTTCTCAGCGAAAATGGGGTAATAGCCCACAAAGAGCGGGTACACCGGCCACATCCTAGAATGGGCGTAACACGCAAAAATCTAATTTATTTTAGTTTATATGAATTTGTTCCAGGCTTGCTACCCTACTCTTTGCTCACTATCATATAAGTTTAACTTGAACACTCAAGGAATCTCCAACCCTGGAGACGAAAAAGCTTGCCTGACCTAACACTGGAATAAGTGAAGTTCAACATGGAAGTTCACTAACCTCTTTGGTAGAGTTTGCTCGCTCTGCGATCCGTTGTGGCATGTTATCCTCCCGATCTATACCATTAATCGCCAACACTAATGGGCACATATCCGGCCCTCCGGTGCCTACCACACTCCCATTCTCCCGTGACTCTATAATAATGTAAGTTTGATATACTGATGACATCCTTGCATTTAAGGGCCATTCTGGGCAACCAGCATCGATCACCCACACATTCCATGGGACATAGAAATGAGGCAAGCAACGATTGCCAGCCATAGCTATAGCTTATTCCATAGAAAGTTGTCCGTGTCTTCAAAAGCCTCCTGGCACAAACCCTAACTAATATTTGATCAGAGACCAACACTTCCTCGCTCTAATGGATTTCCTGGTCACACATATTAACAGGCAGATTTTGAATAGGTTAAAGATATCATGAATAGGTACAAGTTGCATGGAATAATCTATACACATTAAGAGTATCAGCGGCATGGTCTCGCTCCTGATCTCATAAAACCTGGTCTTCGAGTGTTCGACCAACTCTAAAAATATAACTGTTAATTAATGTGATTTATTGCGGCACTCAACCTAGACACTTCGATACCATTCGTAGTTGTTTCCTTGCGACGGATGATCTAAATTGGACCCATAAACAAGCGTTATAATGATGGTTTCTCATGAAATTAGTCAAGTCGACATGTATCTACACATAGAATGTCACCGGGAAATTACAATATATCGCCTTCTTTATCAAATTCTCGAATTAACTTCCCAATTAAACTGGATAAACTACATATGAGACCCAGTTCCAATGCCTATACTTTTCTCAAGAAATTTTGGAACCTACCTCTGATTCCAGTTGTTTTCTATCATTACTGTCCACTGTCGTGCTGTATCAAGGTTCTCGAGGCCTAAAATATAAATATATCCGTTTATATCCCTCCCTTTCTGGTTCGTATTGCTCGTGCTTGCCAACCCCCCTACACGTAGTCAAGCAGGAAGCTGGCCATGTTCAAGCGTTAGAAGGGTGTAATGTGGAGTATGACAACAACCACAAGCCAGGATAGCGCCGTCAGACCCTGCCGGACTTTCTTATCGGGCGATAATAGAGCCCCTATCGACCGAGACATGGGCGGCACGGCGGCCGGATTGACCTTAACGTAGTTTCGATGGGCCCAAATCAGGCGGCGATCGAGGCGGTGGCCGACCGGAGAGTAGCCGGGGTAGGACGGTGGAACGGCTGGCGGGAGGGGATCAGTGCGGGGTCCTGTGGGTGGCGGGGAGGTTGGGGGTGATGTGGTGGGGTCGAGAAGGGGTTGAGGAGGGGTCGGAGAGGATCAGTGGTCGGGGGGTCTGTCACAGGCTATGGTTAAAGGGCCGGCTGCTGGGCCTACCCGAGTCGACCTTGCCTAACTAGCCTCCCGCCGCCCTTAGACTGGGCCCTTATAAAATCGATTTCCAAGGCTAACAACGACTTTGTAGTCATACATTATTGACATTCCCTTGGGACCAGAACGATCAGTAAATTGAATAAAGCTAATATATAGATTCCAGTTGGAGTGTTTGGGCGGAGTGCTCCCGGCCAAGGTGGACAATCAGAATGAAATAGTGATAACTAGAATGTAGATAAGGCGAAATAAGAGGGGGGCAGTCAGAACGACGGTGGGGCAGTCAGAATGGAGATAGAACAGTCAGGATAAAGTAGGGACAGTGAGAATTAATCAGGGATAGTCCCAGTGAGAGAGGGATAATCAAAATGAAGGATATTCAAAATGATGGAGACACGACCAGAGAGAAGAAGAGATCGGGATTGAGGAAGTCACATTTAAATGACCTACGATGGTGGATCAATAATGAGGAAGAATTGCCCAAACTGATATCTTACTGCGGGAAGTGAAATAAACTGGTAAAGGCACTGGTTCAAGGCTAGACTCAGCATGACAAGAACGACTTGTGAAGGTGGAGGGGTGAAGTCGTCAGTGCAGTGCCCAGATGGTCAAGGGGTGGATAGGGGATGAGGGGAGGAGGGCCGGGTATATAGGGTGGATGGACACCGACCAGGGGATGGAGTGGATTACCCGGCAGGTGGTGGGGGGCTGCAGACTCTGCTCCAGGGTTGGCGCTGTCGACTTGCCAGTCCAGACGTACCCCCCATCCCCCTCCAACCCGACCCGAGAGCAAACAGCTCGCAGCGCCGGGCGACAAGCGGCCGAGTACCTCTAGCCGGCTCCAGGCCCCTAGGCACAACACCAATCGAGATGATGTGCGCCGATTGCTGAATTCTATTTAGCCGGGCTGTGTTCCTGCATACAGGTGCCCTGCGGCAGCGCGTGGGACGGGACCCAGCCAGCCAACCTAAGGAGGAGGCATGGACGGCGAGACAGGGTAAGAGGCCATGTTGTGACTAGGATGGGTTCGTGGTGTGGTGTAGGTATGATGCGCTTGGATTGGGTGGGATGTGAGGTGTTATGTAACACAAGGCTATAGTGTAGCATGGTGGGGGCGTTGTAGGGTCGTCCAGTTGGTTCATTAGTAATAATGATATTGTGTTATGTATTGAGAGTCTTGTTGATTTGTGAGGGAGGGGCCGATGTTAGACGTTACCAATGCTAACCACTACTGGTTACGGTAGAGCCCCACACTACAGTGATATAGACTGCGCAATCCTCTTTAACGAGGACCGGCTAAGTGCAGGTGCAGTCGGTGTACAGGGAGTGAGGTGGGTCTCCTTACTTGTCTGTGCTTTGAAGGAGGTGGGAGAAATGGAGTGGACTCAGAAGGGCAGGCTGACAAGGTAACTAACATGTGAGCACCTCCCGAGTAGCTCAATGTCATAGCTCCACTCCCCTTCCCCGCCAGACTATGCCGCCTCCTATCACACTCCCCAATCACTGTGTAGGCTTTTCACTACTGACATAGTTAGCCGCTGGTTGCATGCTGGACACGTTGGCCCAGACGACAAAGGCACACGAGGGATGTAGGGATAGATGCTGAGTAAAAATGTTTTTTTTTAAAGTGGTCGAAGGTGGCGGCCTTAGCACCGGTCGCGCCCTCGTTACCATCTGAGTTCTGTCTACACCGCCAGTCCTTGCCTTTGGATTCGATCATAACATAGCAAAAGGCATATGCCACAGTTGGTCTACTTCCCTGCATTATCTTATGAGAGATTTACATCACTGAAACTCAGTGAAGGCTCTCACGTGCGATGCATCTTCTCATGAAGGTTAATTATAAAGACTCATGATTTATTTCATCCAGACTTATAATTGACAACGTTTAATATAACAACAACCTAGATTGTATTCCATTTTAAGCTTCTACTTGCAATACACGTTGTGGCCATATATTGCTACAGCAGATTTGCATCAGCATACGCTTTTACCGAGTGATATGCGCCTGCAGATTGTTATCATTTGCCTATACTACTTACAACAGGACTTGCACTTCCAAATATAACGCCTGCGCTGGTGTCCACTTTTTATACACTTCTAATATAAGTTCGCCTGCAGTCTGTTCTTTACTTGAGATAAACATGACCAAATAAGGCAACATTCGTCTCACTTGGGTTACTGTCGCATTGCTTAATACATGGATGACGTCCATGAGATTGGCATCTCTACGTCATCTTGGTTGGCCATGATACGCAATATGGGATTTTACAATGGATTAGGCTACGTGGCAGTGACATACGACACCCTGGATTTCTGTAGCATGGGCACGTGCCACCATTGGCCGTATCCCTTTACTTTACGATATGAAAATACCTAATCACTCGCTTTGGAAGAAAATAGGAGACCGCCAGAAACGCACCGTCAGGTCTCATGCTGGTGAGTGATTTGACCGTGGATGACAGCCTTATTGCCATCATCAAACCCGACGTAACAATCAGATAAACGCCAAACTACATCCAGAAGACGAATGTGACCATTCAAATCAGACATAAACAGTCATTGTGAGGGGACAAGTTGCCATCAAGATGTCCCTCCTGCGATATAAAGATTTGAAATACGATGGGGTTGGGGTGGAAGCGCAGTCGGCGTCAGTGGGTATCGATGACGACAGGAGATGCACAGAACACTGCTGGTATGTTGCCTGCCGGGGGCTGGTGTGTGGGTGGGATGATGGGGGTGTGGTGTGTCGGCAGATATTATCCGGCGTATGACTCTTTCAGCCGTCAGGTGGGGTAAGTGGGGCCAGGATGAATTCAGCAGCTGCGACCACTTCCACTCCGTCTCCACTATAGGCTTCCAGCTCATTGCCTTAATGTAAAGTCCCCAGATGCATTACAACCATGCTCAGTCAATGAGCTTTCTTTTTACACTGTGCGGCCCGGCGCCTTCAATCGACATATAGCCTCCAACCCACCTCCACCCCCTCCGCTACCGATCAGGCCACCATAAAGTCGTCGACACCCTATATACTGGCCCAACCCACCCCGGGGTATAAGCGAATGTTAGAGGCTCAGCACGAATATTAATTATTTACCGCGAATATTGGATGTGTTTAAATTTATAGTTGCACGATCAAGCGGTGGATATGAGACAGTGGGGATTAAGATGACCAGGGGGCACACCGGGAAAGACGACCGCCACAGGAGCGATGAGGAGGAGAGATAGAAGACGAGATGATGCTTCAGCCGGGAAACCTCAGCCATCAATAGCTGCCATCAACACAACCCCTGAAACACCCTCACTACCTCAACAACATGCCCCACCCCCCAGCCCTTAGCCCTAGCCTACCGCTCCTCACAGCTCGGCACCCCCTATATAGGGCCCACTTCCACAGCTGGACAAAGAAAATAATAGAGAATTGATTTTGCCCCCTGGAAAGTCGATCCAGAATTGTTTTAGCATAGCCAACAAATTTAGTGAGGCATTCTCTCTCTGTTGTTTTATTCGGGACTGCTCGGCCATCGGACCATTTCGATGTGTATTTGCAGGGTGTGGGGAGGATGAGTGACCGTATTTTGCGGACGAGTGATAACATTGGCGCTTTTATGTGTGTTTGTTTGGACGAATGACTCGTAGAATTACTGCCGGTGTTTGCCCTCTCTCGGCTGTTTGTGGAGCTGATTATGACTCGCGCAGAAAGGATCAATTAGATTTGTTTTTCATCATTCCAAACACCCAGGCGCATCTATAGCCACTGGACATATTGACATGGCATGAACTGAGGCCAATATGGTTAAAACACAGCGGGGCCGGTGGCCGGGGTCTCGAGGTAACCATACGTTAGGTGCACCATGCACTGCAATCATCCTGCGCTGACCAGTAGTTAAAAACAACAGTAGACCACTGCTCTGTATATTATATTTCCTGTCAGCATTTTCGACTAACACGCAATAGTCCAATAGTAGGAGCAGGTTACGTATGCATATATATATATATATATATATATATATATATATATATATATATATATATATACAAGCAGATATGTAAGCATACTTATGTTTGTAATATATAATTATACATATTGTCATAGAATATATATACAAGATCAGGGGGTTAGCATATCTACACATATTTACATGGAAAATGAAATATAGTTAGCACGGCCACGCTACGGGGTGCTTCCTGGCGCTACCATCCCTATGTAATATCGAAAGCCAACCACTGTACGTATTGCTTCCTCCCAACTGTAGATTGATGACCCTACGGGCCATACCCTGCCCTGGTCACTATCACCCCTACAGGGATGCAATACCTACTTTCCAGGGGAACTAGGGGGAAGGGATAGAGAGGGGTATAGAGTGTGTACAAGGGCGGGGTCAAAACCCATGTCCTGCCGTGTGCGGTTATTACATGACGTGAGGTATAGCTTACTAAAGGCAATGCCAATGGCTGTTCTCTGGACGTTACAGCAGAAAAGCAATGGCGGCTAGAATTGTTTGCCTGCGCCTGGAGATCTGATGTCTGGCTCCGAGTTTACAAGGGGAGTGGAAAAAACACAGCACGAGCGATTCCTCATGTCCTTTGCCGTGATAGTGCCGGGGCCTATGGGAGGGTACATGATAGATGATTTGTTCTCCTCGCCCTACACGGGTGGCCCGGTGCGTCAGGGGACCGGCCAGCCAGCCCCAGTCCCAGCCCCTCGCCTCGCCCCGCCGCTCCCTGCCCAGTCGGACACGATCGGGCGAGGTGTGGGCGGAGTCCCTGGACGAGCATAGAAGGCACGCGGATGAAAGGGAAGCCGAGACGGGAGAAATGGAGGGTGGGTGGGTGCGGGTGGTTGGCCGTGCAGCGTGCTGGAATGGAGTAGAAGAGGTATAAGAAGAAGAGGAGGAAGAAGAAGGAACAGAAGCAAGAGAAGAAGAAGAAGACGAAGATGAAGAAGAAGGAGCAAGAGTAGAAGGAGAAGCCAAGCGCTCTGGTGAAGGACTATTTAGCATATTGTCAACTACTGCTTGACATGACAAAAGCTGTTCAAAAGCTCACATCGCGGCTGGTCTACGTTCGTGGTAATATCTCCGAAGTAGGATGACGCTGCATCTAGTTCAACAATATGCTATTATATATATAGAGGTGAACTTACAGCCAATGATAAAAATGTAAGAGAAAATGAGAAAGACAGAGAAAGAAAAAAGAAAGGAAGGAAGAAAGGCTTGTATTGAAAACGCCTCATACTCCTCAATCCCATCCCTACCCCTCACTTCCACGGTTTGCAATCTCCGACTAAAGTAGTTTGGTGTCACAGGGCATAGTCGACCCATTGGAGCGCTGACCACCCTTCGTCAAACAGAGGTGACCTCCTGGCGGGCCTGGAACTACCCCCACCCACACCCGTTAGTCCGCCAAACTCTTTTTCAGCAGCACCCCAGCTCCCCCTCCCCGACCCTTTCCACCGGCCATCCCCTCCCACCCCGAAAACCTTTGACCCCTCAACGCTACACCCCGTCATCTGAGTCACCCCATTCCTATCTGCATCCACCCTATATCCACCTACGAGGCAATCTCCGTCTCAGCACAACCCAATGCTCTCTGCACCCTTCTCAGGGGAATCACTCTGCAGACTCGATCCTCGTCTCTGCATTTCTGCCTCCCCGCCCCCTCCCCACTCCACCCCAGCGTGTTCCCTCGCCACGTCGTCCTCGCAAGACAACGACTCCCTCCACACCCCGTCCATCCAGGGTGGGTATGGATGGGCGCCTTGTCTGCATCACGTCTCCTCCTCACCATCCAGCCTAACCTTACTATGGATCCTCCTTATTCAGCAGTTCAGTGAGGCTGATGGTGCGCCAACACTGCTGCCCCAAGTTGTTCATTCCATATGAACATTGGCCAACGACTGTGCTGATTTTGCCTCAGTTATCTCGTGTCCTATCTAACCTAGCTCCAAGCCCACTCCGTATCTTAGATTACCTGGAGATTGTCAGTCCTCACCTGATCCAACAGCAACATATAGATTTGTTCGGACCTGCTCGAACCGTACATAGGGCCTCAGGCTATCCTGGCCTTAGTCCAGCATGGCTATGATCTCAACTGCATGGCATTAATCATATACATCGGAGTTGACCTCGAACATAGCTGGTAAGCCGAACTAATTTCAAGAGTGCTTCCATCTTCTGAAAACCTTAGTGTCAAAACTACGAATGAAATTCATTTCAATAAACAATCCCAAAATTTGATCAATAGATTATTGTCCTCAATAGCACTCATCACTGTGGTGGAAGGAAGAGGGGCAGCGAATACAGATTCCAGCATAGTAAAGCTACTCGTCAGGGTCCGCGCTTAATGACCTCTTTACACCTCACTGTCTGGGTATATCAATAACGGGTTTAGGTAATGAACAATGTGAGTTGGTGGTGGGAGCGAGTGTGGCATAGAGGTAGAACGTGTCTAATTGGACCCCACTATACGCGCAGTATTGTCACACACGCCAACCTGCTCCAACAACCCTATGAGCTTCACAACGTGCACAATAAGAACCACATCGCTTCGATACACCTCTCCAAGCGTATACCCCGCTATAGGTGCGAGCCCAGGCGGTGGTCCGTAAAACATCAAAGGCTCTGATTGGCCTTTTCCCATAGGCCCACCTACATAATGGTTATTGTACCGGTCCCGGGACCGGGTTCCATCAGCTCAGTATATCTGGGTGGAGCGTCCTTTGTTGCCCAGCCCCCTGGTCCCTTAGCCTTGGCCTTTGTGGTGCTTCCCACATATCCACTCTCCAGGCCCAGTCTTTGTACGTATCCATCAAGCCCCTGTATTATTCTCTCCCTCGTCCTGCCTACGCGTATAACCTAATGGATTAAACAAGCCCCTCTACGCATTCCAACAGCTATTCTCTCCAGAGCGGAAGGTATAGGGCAATGGAGATGACACTTGAAGCGATCTCGTCCCTTGACTATTTATGTAACGTGAAGGATGGTGTTTTGAGAAGCAACCTCTCCATCAGGACAGTGCCCACGCTCGCTGGGCGCGCTATAGTTGTGGGAACACCCCTCCTGGGCCTGTGGAGTTTTCAATGTACATGCAGAGAACAGGGCACTCAAGTGCGGGAAGTTGTTTGTAAGATACTCTCCTTCCTTCCTCATAATAATAAGGCTTCGGTTTCGAGGAACCTCCCCTACTCGATAATATTGTCTTGAAAAGAACTGGCAAGTTGCATGCGTACCGCTATGTCCAACCCCTTTTACCACTGCCCCCTCCCCCTCTGCCCCTAGTGGTAACAGCATTGTGGTGGTTCTCAAGCCTCCAGACCACGATCAGTGGGCGGGGACTCCAGGGCCGACCGTGGAGGATTCCATATTCCTCTGGCGTCCCCCTAATCATTGCCTTCGTCCGCGCCTTCATCACGGACGCGCGGCCCTTTGCTAGTTCATTGAGCGCTTCCGGTTTGCCTTATGGTCCCCTTTCAACGTCCAAGCTACCAGACTGTCTTCACCCCCGCCCCCTCTTTTGCACGCAGCCCTGGGTGGATAGGCTATGGGGAGAGAGGAGAGAGAAAGCTTTATGATAACGACTTGAGTCCGTGCCAAGCATTTGGAAAATAAACACGGCCATGTTTGGTCTCGTATCATTCTAAGGCGGTGAGGCCACTTGATGGGGAAGGGATTAACAGGGGGCCCTGGGATATGGAGGGGGTCGGGTGGAAGGAGGGAGGGGGTATTCGGGGCGTAGGGGTTGGCACCATGCCTAACAAACCTAACGCAATCAGTCCGGCGCCGGCTCCCCCTAATGTGATATCGGATTTTTAACATGGTTGGAGGAGATCCCCGGCCCGCCCGTCCGATGGGAATAAACAAAAATCACTTGCTGCGACGCGCCTGGCATCGCGGCCTATCTCCGTCTGCAGGGTCAAACACACAGGCCACGTATAGAACCCCTCCTAGCCAGCAGCCACAGATAAATTCTTTCTGTATAGTCAAAGTCTATATACAACTTTTTGGTGTGTGAATTGTCTTCCTATATCTTTGGTTATGTTCGTCCATTTGAATACAATCGGGGAGCAATGAGGGGTGTATATATGTGTATCTGTCGAAAGAGGGGATTTCCGTACTGAATTTGAAGGGTTAGATGTTCAAGTTGATGATATTCAGTTTTTCAAGCCTCCACTTTATGCGCCCACACCCGGCCGAATCACGCCTATGCCGAGTAAGGCACGGTTAATTCGATCAGGGCCTATTCCTTCAATCTACCCCGCTGGACCTTATTTCTCTGGAGTGCAATATTTCAAGCATTTCTGTCGGAATTCAAGTCGGCGCCACGTCATCGCGCGCACCACATGACGCGCTTAGGGGACGCAGGACGGACGCGCTTCCGGCCAACTTAATCAGTCCTTCCGCCGTCGATGTCACTCAGATCCGGGTGAAGTCGCCCGCGGACCTGGACCCCGGAGGAGGGGCTGGTGAGGGGTGGGAAGGGGTGGGAAGGGAAAGGAAGTGCAGGAGGAAGAGAAGGCTGGACGGGCGAAGGGGCTAATCAAGGGTAGAGGGTCGCTAAGATTGTTTTGACACAACCCCCCACGGGATTGGATCAGGAAATCGAGGAATCTACAGGGTGGAGGGGTGGGGACGTGATTTCCTGATGGATAATCGTAGAGGTGATTAAGGATATTGCTGTGTTCTGCTCATAATAAACTAGACATGGCAGAACATTGGGATTAGAATAATCTTTAAGTAGTTTTGCTTATATCGGAGATACGTTTAAGATATATCAGACTAAGATGATGCAGTGTGTGGCTGAAGATGGCAATGCAATGCTTGCGAGGGTTGCCAAGATACCAGGCAGATGCAAGCATACATTTGTTGAATGGAGGAGGAAGAGAGTAGAGGGTGAAGTAGAGGCTGGGGTGGTGTGGAGGGGCGGCACGGAGGCGTGGTGGGGACTCGGTGGCGGGGCGGGCTGCCAGTCGATGCCTCCCCCGGGCCCAGCCCGGAAATCTCCGCACGCCTGTCACACTCCCACACCACCGCGAAATGCCACCAAATTAGAGCGCGCCACTTTGCAGTGCTCTTCGTTATCAACCAATTCAAATCCACCTCAGTCTCCACGACGAACACGACTGCCATAATGAAGTATTGGGGCCTTGGGTGTGTAGAAGTGTGGGCCTGGGTGTGTAGTGGTGGGCGTTTAAGGCGCGAGTGCGGGATATTACGCATGGGATGGTCCGAGATCCACACGGGTAGAAATGTCTCTAAAATCCCGAGGCTGTGTTGGTTTTAAGAAAATTGGGGGGGGGGGGGGAGTGTGAGTGGCTGGAAAAAATTAATGTCCCTCCCGACAAACACCATGGATAGATAATTGGAGTGATTGATAAAGGCAGTGGATTTTGTATGAGTGTAAAATGGGGCCTCGGGGTACATATGAAAGAAAAGGTGTTGGTATAATTCAGTTTTTTGGGGCCTTAACAATCCGGGAGTTTATGAGTCAAATGTCATTCTATGAAGAACCTGAACTTGGAAAATCCTTTCATGGGCCTTACATACATGTATCACTCACGGGATGTGTTGCGGCGATACATGTAATATAGCAAGAGGTATTCTGCGGGTTCTACTGATTATAAAGTAATAAACAGTTGAGGGATGACGGGGATACCACCCCGATCGGGTAAAAGAGTTAGTTGTGTGGGTGGGGGACACACATGTTGGACAACAGAGCCTGGAGAGCAAGGCAGCCTGAGCTCTCACAGCACCTTGCACGCTGAGCTGCTCACGCTGCCGGCTGATCAGTTCAAGTAATCAGGGCGGCCGCCTGATGACATTTGGCTAGGCAGAACCCGGCGACCGGGTCAATAGTAGAACGGGCCGCCGTAATAAGCTACCCGCAAAATATCAGAGTCTGGCCGGTCGACGGGATGTAGAGGGGTGTGGCATGGGCGGTACCCATTAACGGCAGTGGCAACACGGTCACACACTGCGACTCAGGCATGCCACAGCACCCATCCCGTCCAGAACCATACATGTTACATACTTCACACCATCCCTGGTTTTCTATTGATATTATTTGCATTGTCTTGGCAATTCTGGACTCAGATTCTGGACTCAGTACTGACTGACTATAGGCCGATGACAGCTATGGCTAACCCAACAGGGGGACTGGTTTATACCCGGAAGGACCCTGACCATGACCAGCCGCACCGTGTCCATATCCGGCGTCAGTGTGACCGCCTCCTCTTCCGCTAGCACGCAAGGCACATGACGGCAATCTTTCGCGCGGCGAAATGGTACAGACCCCGATTGGGAGCACCAAGTCAACCTATGCCCCCTTCTCTGCTACCCCTTATTCACTCCCTCACCTCCTACTTCTACAATGCCGTGATTGCTTTTCCGCCGGACGCCTATGACTTGCTGGAATCCAATAGACGTAGATTGTATAGGACCGGGCAAAGGAGCACTACTTTCCTCACCGACCCTCCCCTTCTATACCATAACCATCTCTGCAGTAGCATCGCAGGCTACAACCAATACTCAGTGATCTATACTATACTGGGCCTATTGACCTCTCCCACACACACCCTAAATCTTCCAGCCCTCTGACTTAACTAACAATATCACATCCATCCACCACCATGCTTGCATATAATACATGCATGCGTCCACGAGCACCAGCAACCATCATCAACAGATCTGCCACCACTGAAACGCCGCAATAAAAGAAACATGTCATTGCTCCGGCTTCCCACAACACCAGCATAGCAGCCAACACCCACCATCCGTCAGTGTCAATCAACGTCTCCCATCACCCCGACAACCATGCGACTATGGTTTCAATTACTAACCCTTACAAGGGTGCGAGTCACCCAACTCTATGGCACCAATGCTAGGAATTCGGATGACTAAGCAGTGTGACATAACGAAATGGGGAAATAGTTTAGAGCCTCTGAAAGGATGCCTCGTTACGGACCTTATTCAGTTTCTTGATTTCATTTTGTGACGAGACAGTCACAGATGTAACCTAATTAAGACCCCGTCAGCTTCGCCAGCGCCCCACAGCGGTTTGGGGCGTTATCTACCATTCCCTAACTGGCGTCCCTCCGCCACGTGACCGCCCACGTGCATATATGAGTAACCCTGGCGTTAGACACCTTCTACACTCAATAAATTAGTGATTCAGTCATCACATAAAGGAATGTAATTACCATTTAAGTCACTCCCTAATCAATAGCTCTATCGTGAGACGAAAAAGGTAGCAAGTGTGTAGTGGTCCATAAAGGAAGGGGTAGTGTATATATAGCTGCTCGTATCGCGTTAGATTACAACCCATAGTGCTGTAGTTAATGTTAAATCCCGCCTTCTGTGTTACAGTTATTCCTCATTCTGCCCCAGGCGAAACAATCACTATAATCATCTTATGAATAAAAGCGATCCCGAGCGATAAAATCCATGTAATTGCTCACACAACAGACTGTTGCATATTCCCAACAGACCCATATGTCAGATTAACTTGTGTAGCTTCAATGTAATCTAGTCGGACCGGTTAGGCTGATTACTCTAGAATATGTGCATATCATAGTATTGGGAAAGAGACTCAAACGTTTTTTCATCATTCATAGACGTTCTAGAATATGGAATCGATTATCACTATCGTAGCAGCAGTTGGTTTTTATCAGTGATTATAAACTGACTATGATTTTGTTTTTGTTGCATGCTTGCCCCACTTATTTCTGAATCATTCACTTCCATCGTCCTTATATTCTACTCTACACCCTCCCTATAAGCTGCACACAACATTACCCTGAGAACCACTGACAATATATGTCTCTATGCTGTGTGCCCATTCCAGTACCTCACAAGTGGGTTTGGTACATAACCTGGAGAAGTAGCAGTGCACAATCAAGTACCGAGGGGCAGTCATATACCAAACCATCACCGTAGATGACCTTGAAGAGGCAGTAAATTGGGAATAGTTCTATATCAGTTCTAATTCTTCATATATCGAAACATTTTTGGCTCCAAAGTATCCCTGGGCATGTGCGTGGGTATTGTTGATGCTGCAATAGCAGTGAGGCTGTGCACTTTGCGTCCTTGCACCTCCATGGTTCCTTGAGTCTGTGATAGCACATTCGGATGGGACCAACCACTGTCTGTGGGACAAGGTGGTTTGTTGGTATGAGGGGCTAGCAGTTAACCTGATTTTGTCCATTACAATGTACGGTTGATTTTGAAAATCAAAGCACCACAGTGTAGAGTGCTGTGGGGAATGCCGCTGATTGATTTTGGTCAGGCATCGCTTGTTAAATAATGAAGGACCTTTAAGTTTACATTCTAAATTCTTTTTCATTATTAATGATAAGAAATATTTCTTATATTTCTTATGTACAGGCATTGGCCAAGATATTGTCCATGCTTTGTTATATTCTGTCTATGACTAATCTATTATAGACTAATCTATTTTATAATGATAGACTTTCCCCACAGTAGGCTTTTGAACTGGTTGGTTGGTATTTTGTTGTGTTGGTACTTGTGACTTAAACTGCTGTGGCCGGAAATTGAAGCCGGATGGCATGCATTGTAGTACAGAATGATACCTCTGACAAAATCCCCCCCCCCCCCCTTTGACACCATGTCGTGGTCAATATCTGGAATCAATAGCTTTTAAGAGCCTTTTAGTATTAGTTCTAAATTGCATTTGATCACTTGTGTAATCCTATATCTGTCATTACATACATGTTCTCTCTGTACTCAGTACATCATGAACGTCGGTAAGTTATGCACATTGGTGAACATTCATTAGCATGTACCATACAGTCCGTGAAAACAAGGACTGACATATTTCTCCTTGTTTTTTTCTGTCAATTTATTAACTGTCACTGTGCAAAGAGCTACATGTACAACAGAGCAACCTGGAAGACCTCTGTAGCAAAACCTATCATCAAAGGCTGTGATGAACGTGATCTTTAACCTTTAGAGTCTCCCTTCTCTGCAAGTAGTGCACAGTCTGTGTTGAGACCCCACCTAGACCCATCCACCCCCATAACCACAACCCTTAGAGAGTAATCATATTTATGCCACATCCCAGAACCTCCAGCCCCACTATGTCTCAAAGGATCTAAGTGTAGATAGTCACCCCTTCCCAAACTCCATATCCATATCCACACCCAGAGTGTATGAAATGTTGCCACACGTTATGCACACATCATGACGCCATCTTCGTGGCAGAAGAAAGTCTGACGAGATAAATAATATCATTCCCCCTAAAAGTTCCACCATCGCTTGCTTGCCGCCAAGAGGGCGGAGTAGCTGTTATGAATAAAACATCTCTACCATATATAACGAATCTGCACTGCCCTTCCCTCTAGCTCAACCTACCCCAGACATTCTGTTCATCCCCCTACATACATATATATACATATTTCACCACTATATTAACAATCAGTTTGACCTCATACAGACATATAACCAAGAGATCAGACCGAAACAAAACACGGAGAATGGCAAAGAGACTAGAGAGAAAATAGGGAGGAGGAGAAGAAGAAGAAGAAGAAGAAGGAGGGTGATGTGAAGGGGGATGTGGGGGTGGGTAGCTTAACCGACGCTGTTGACGGTTCTCGGGCGGAGTGGATCCTTCGCCAACGTTCACTTCTTGCTGGCGTCGCTCTGCCTGATTTAGTGGCGAGGCGGAGACGGCGGGCCTGTAATAAGTCTAGTCGGTAGGCGTGTGTGTGTCAAACCCAGCCCATGTTCCGGGCCGCACTCTGGGCGGTTAAATCTCAGAGACGAGACGGGTCTGCGTGTCCCTTCCTCTCTCCCTCCCTCATTCTCAACTAAACTCCCACCATGCATGGAGCTCCTGCGGGCTAGTGCGAATGGGCGTGAGTTGATTCGAGCCGATGTGAGCTGCTATGAGTGGATACGATCTAGTGTGACTGGGTGTGAATGGGTGTGAGCTGATATGAGTAAATGTGAGCGGTTGTGAGTGGATGTGAGCAGGAGTGGGTGGAGATGAAAGGATATGAATGTCTTCCCTCCGAGCGGATTGGACATTCAAAAAGAGGTCTACCCACGCCCGCTCACCCCTGACTACACCCCCCTCCCCCTCCTCAACACTCGACGACAGCGGCTATTGTAATGAACCGATTCCCGGCACATGCCTATTAGCGCCTCCTAGACATCATCAACATTCCTCAAGTCAGCTGTTCGGGTGTCAGACCGCTCTCCCTGGATCGCTGACAACGCTGGGCGGCGAGGATACTGCGCTAACCAATGTTCTCTTCATCTCACTGTGCGCTCACAAGGCTTTGAGTCCCTTGTCGCCTCCCACCACCTCTGAGGCGATGCCTTCCCTTTGTTGTCTGCCACTCAGTCATGTCCGATTAACATTTAAGTTGGTGTAATTGTGGGCCCAGATCCGTGAAACGCTGGTGGAAGTTATTTTTTGTCCCCATTGATCCTGTGCTTGCCCTATTGAAGGTCTGCTTTGCTTTAAGGCCCGATTCAATAAGGCCATTTGTAGGCAACTATTTGAATGTCACTTCCAGTAGTTCTATGACAAAATACTATCCGCTGATAGTTATAGGCAGCCCTCGTGTATTTAGAAACGTCATACAAAAATAGATCTCTTTAGAGTCCCACCCACATCGTTAGGGAAGGGAGGATGATCAAGCGCGGGATGTTATGTCTTCTGTCATTTATTGCTGAATGGCTTGGACTGGTTTTTATGCGACGGTAAATATTATATGTAAATATGTCATCAATGATCAACTTGGATTCCTGAGGATTCTATAGCAATCCATTCCCCCCTTCATGAGTAGAGAGATCCACTTCTTCCTAGCCTCCTATACCCCTGAACACAGCATATCGCATATTGCTTGCCAGTAAGGTCCATTCTTGATGCCGCATCAGTCACATTTCAGTCCGCTATTCTTTATGGACATTACTTTTCATCAAAGTAAATTCTGATATAGGTGTGGTAGCTACGAATTTAAAGAGGGCTGGGAACATTCATTTAATCAAATTTCTGAAGCGGATAAATTTATAATGACGTAACCGGGATTTCTAGATTTCATTATTAGAAATCGACAGTATATCTATCATGAACACACTACTGCTATCAGGATTAGAGTGATACATTATATTTGTATCGATTGACACCTATGAATATAAATCAGACTTCAAGAATGCTGCGTCAAAATCTTATACAATATTATCAGCGAGATACTATCGGGGTGCCTGATAGGGTGATAGTAAGAAGTGATATCCAACAAGGAGTATCTGACAGGGTGAGTAACCCAGAGAACGGCAACACACTTTCCAGAAGCCATGAAACCAATTCGGTGTGCAGTGTCACACGCCATCGTCAGACCAACTGCAGGCCAACCATTGTACGCGCGATAAGTGACATTCCATGTCGACATGTATTTTTCACAGGCTTCGCCTTCTGCCCGGCAGGGGGCAGTTGTATCGTGCTGTCCTCTTTCGCCGGACTGTGTGTGTCTGTCAATCCTAAATGTCCATTAACATGGCTGCCAATGCTGACAAACAACGACGAGCCGTCAACGAGAGAATTATCAGGCCACCTATATATATCCCCATACATGGACGTGTCAAGCCAAGTGACTGGATGGCTATTGGCAACCTAACGAGAATCTATCAACAGGCGAGGTGTTCTAGGTTAAGACTTATATTGCTGGTGGTGATAAAAAGGGGAAAAAAACTGGCATCGCGTTTGTTTATTTTTTGCTTTTATGTTCTTGGTTTTATCTCTCTTTCTTGCTCCGTTGTGACACGGTTCCAAACCAATGATATCACGCCCATTATCTCTCCGCGTAAACTATACGATTCTATCTGATATCTTCTGCAATATTCATTAATATTGGATTCACAATGGCCGCATAATGTCAACGGTGACCAGTTGCGTCATGATAATGACGTGAAAGGGAATATATAATATCACTGTAATACTCATTATATCACTAGTCGGGGCACTCAGGCGGGTGCTAATGTTATGACTCTCGATGTAAAAGGAATGCCTGCATCGAGAAGTGTTTGTGGTTGAACAAATGCATTTCCTGGTTAGATGGAACTCTGCATGAACTGTGGTTTAAACATCCAAACAGGGTCTCAGATTCAGTCATGTGTAGCACTATAGCATAGGCGCTATATCGAGGTTACAACATATACTGTTGGAACACTGTTGGTAAAAAGTGAAACAAACCCCAAAAAACAATGAACATGTCAGTTAAACCGAACTAAATCTACAGGATTCTTGTGGCGGTTTGTGTATACCAATCACCGTATAGGTTGGAAGCCCCAGACCAACATACAACTACCATGCAATGTGCATGCAGTATACGTATATACATGTATATGTGCAGATCTTTCTACTTGCATATGTCCATATAATATAATTCTCATAGTATGTTTATATGAATATCAAAATGTATGAATGCATACAGGTTTTATTTATACATGCATATGCAATACATACTATGTACTGATATATGAATATACATATATGAGTATGCACATACATAGTTACGCCTCGTGATTTCCTGGCCAAAGTTCCATCGGTTTGTATGTGTTCGCCATGGTCATTTGTGTCCGTGTTCCGACCTCTCGCCTGTTCCCATACCGAGCATGTGGTCCACTATTACTGCGACTTGTTATTGTTATACTATACTCGTATCATTAGCATTACACCACCCCGAGTGGTCTTATTAAAACAAATCAAACATGTACATGTATGTTATCGTACCAAGCTTATTTTTATACTCTTATTTCTTAGGAAGCTAATATATGTAAATAAGAACGTTCAACCCTGTTTTTATATACAGGTAATAAATAACAAATAAAGTGCATTTTTACACACTAGTTCCTCGTGGTCGAGTTGTTATTGGTTATCTGTGTTGGTTGCAGCGACATATAGAGTATTTCATTGGAAAATTTTCTCAAAGAGCAGTAATCTTTGTTCTGAAAATGGTGTCAGGAGGCGCATTGGCAGACATGTATCACACTGAGATAAATCCTTTACATATACATCGAAGTGCTGACAATAATTGAAGTAATTAGCAAATGCCAGGGTTCTCGGTATTTGGTCTAATTTACCATGCAATTATGTTTTAGAATGTGTCGTTGGGATACCAAATTAACTGGCGCTTTTAATGCAGGGTCACGTAATATATAGAGACATAATTAGTGTGACTAAATTCCATCTGTTCAGAGATATTTTGTTCAGAATTACTCACCGAGTTCGAATTCATGCACACTTCCTGTATCTCTCTATTATTATATACCTAGAAATCATTAAGAATGCCATTCTATATGTATACTCACTAAATAGCAGAATGAGTGGTCACGTGGTACGGAGGGACGTATATGAATATTATTTCGTCACTTGGAGACGAACGGAATTTGTCCTCCTGTTCAGTAAAAGTAAGACGTTCGCCTATAGGTATATAGTAATAGCAAATGCGGTATCTTGCTCGTGTATTCCCATCTGTTTGATTGTGTCTACTTCGTGGTAGCCAGTTCGGGGAATGCTCTATATATGTGAGGTGTGGAACCATGGCAAGGGGCCATGCAGAGCGCACATTGGCTGGTGTGTCGTCAGCACAACTTGTCCCTAGATTGAGCGAAGCGGGGGCGGTCTCTTAAAATAGCCCTCTTCTACACAGCCCAGTCTCGACCGACCCCTCGGCTTGCTCTTTGTGTGCACAACTCTCACAACTTCCACATCCATCTTCGGGGCCACACGCCCCGGCTTCCCACTGTGGCTTCATGGACCAATCTCTTCAAAGGATGATTTGAATAATTTAGACTGTTTTACCTTACTTTACCCGGTGTTTTGAGTCAGGAAGCGGTGAGATTGTAACATGTGCACGGTGTTATCGATGTAAACATACCAGCCGGCTACATTTCGGAGGTGGATGAATAGAAAAGCCAAAGCCTTCCCCACAAGGAGGGGATCAGCACAAGATATACTATGTTCCGCCAAAGATAGCTCATGAAATGTATGTATCACTGAAGTTTGTTTCAAAGTTTTAGAATACCACTCATCACAACAATGCAACTGATCTGAATTGCTCATCCAATAGAAGTTCCATGAAAGGTTTTGGAGATGATTTATCATATAACTGATGGATAATTGTAAAGAGTGCAAACTCTCTGAGAATAGAGTATAATATTGACATATCTAAGTATACAGCTATTTAACAGGTAAGACTTCGCGTCTACCTCTCAGTCGTCAATGGACCTCTGTAACTGTATCTATCTAAACCACCTTTCAGCAGTACACAGAGAAATCCAAGTCAACAAACACCAAGACTCCCCTCTTTTAGAACACTGAACACTTGCATGTCTGTAGTAAACGGTGCCTTATAACCACAGGCCTTTGGATCTCTACCTCCTGCTATTCAAGGTTGGTTCTCTATCCTCAGTGAAATTTTCGAACTGTTTCACCTGTAGGGAAACAATCATTGATTCGTGCAAATCACACAAGCTCGGCTCAACTGATTAGGCCCACCCACATCCCTCACTCAACAGAAGTGCGGGTAGTATAGCGTAAGCCGTAGACGTTGATTCGAGCCCGGGACACGTGTTTATGTACTACCTGCTTATCTACTTATCCGCCAATCTAAACTGTAAACACATAGACAGCCGACTGCCGACTGGGAGGAGCCCAGCTGCCTCTTGCTGGACGCAATGGCCTGTTGATGGGCCGTCTGGCGGGTGAAGTGTGGTAGTATATATGACCTGCTTCCAATCAGCACAACACCACCAAGGAGAAGTGCCAAAATAACAACACATTACCCAAAACACTTTTACAGGTAACACTTGACATCGATTCATGTGGTTGTTTTGCGTCTGAAGCATTGCGTGAATGGTAAGACCCAGTGGATGGTAAATAGATAGAAAAGCAAGAAGTAATATAGTCGTATCGTCAGATGTGGCTCGCTATAGAAGACATCAGGATAAAAAAAAGTTATTGAATGAGATGTGGTACAAGTGGGCTCTCTCACTTTTTCATATATGAACATCCTGGATCTTGAAACATCAGCAGGTAACATTGCAATCAGAGATAACATTTTATCTAATTTACACAAGGCTATCATCTTTTCATGTACAAATGTAATATCATATAATTAGCTAATTATTACAATTAACTGTATGATAAGAATGATGGATCCATGCGTTTTCCTTTTGCTATATCATATGTTATTTCATGTGCCGCGTATAGATATATTTGCTGTTAAATTGTTATCTTATTCCCATATGCTGATATAGTCTTCCCTTGTGCGTATGTAGCTTATCAATTTACATCTTAGCGAGATAAGTAGTAGCCATGGGTGTAGCAAGTCGCAGTTTTGATACTAAATAAGCAAATTCTGTGTTATTCAAATGAACCTGTCATGTCTAAACACCTAGCAATGTCTTTAGTCAACTGTCATGAGATTCTCTACCTCCCCAAACCAACCTTGTCACTCGCTGCTTTTACAACTAAGTGGAATTTGGCCTTTGTTATCGTAACCCCCTTGAGTGATATGTGTTGTCAATGGTTCCTTTGGTAACTAAAATGTACCCTCTGCTTAGTACGAGGAACCTTTTGGATGGCATTTCTCACACATTACAATTCAAAAGATGAAACTGTATAAAGAAAGGATAATATCTTCATCACACGAACAATACTGTATTGAATTGGACAGTAGGGGTACATTTTGCTCCCGCTTTCTTTTTAAGTTGAATAACGCCAGCTTGGGCGTATTAGGGCTGCAGGGCGTATGTAATCATCGTATTGTTTCGGCGAAAGTGCCCATTATCGTAGGCGGCGCAATCTGGGCGGCTTCCTTTCCTCCTGTATGGAGACGTATTCTTTGATCACGACACGGGGGGAGGGGGTCCCGGGGATTGGGGCCCCTTCCTACCGGCACGGGCCTGTGATCGCGCCACTTAGCCATAAGATAGGCTTCAAGGAGACAAACATTTCCTTGAACGATGGCAATGGCTATTGATCCACCAAAATGGACTGCCTCCTGCCAGCGTTTTTGTCGAGCCGAAATAGCCCGTCTAATTGTATTCCCTGCCTTGGTGCATGCAAAAAACGAAAACATTAATCCCGAGTCTTGTGCTTTCATGGCGTTGGTCGCTGGCGCTTCAAACTTCGTGCTTTGAAACAATACGTTATCAGAAGTTTGCTATGATGCTGTTTCGCTTCCATCTTTTTTCTATAGTGCAGTAAACCTTAGCGTGTCTGACCGGCATTATGCCCTTCTCATAATGGATGGCCGTTTTGGTATTAGAGAACCTGGCACGAAGGGTATTACATTCAGCCTGGACATGTTTGTCATTCAGGCTGCGTATCATTATCTGTCCTTGTCCACAGGCAGTCTTAACCCCTGTCTTAACAACGAACGGAGATGCCGTCTTTTAATCCTGATCATGGGGGAATGGTGAGGCCAGCGTTTTTTCGCCCCTGTCATTGATCCTCCCAACAGTGGAGGCAGCAGGGTGAAACTCTTCTAAAAGCAGAGGAAGACTCTGACAACTACTTTATATTTTGCTGGTAGCTTCTGGCGAATCAATTGAAATGGAGGGATGGGTGCCGGCTGAAGGTCCAAAGACAACGTGGAGACCGGGCCAGCAGTAAACTGCTTGCCCGGAATTCAATATCGCCCCTGCCTTGCCCGAGGCGCCGGGGGTCGGCCTCACGCCACCTACCCCCGAGCACCTCATGGCAGCTCGTTCTGACCAACCTTGAGTAGTTCCGGCCAGATCACAGAAGATCAGAATCCCCAAGAATAGTCTTGGATAAGTCCATACTCGATTGAATTATGAGGGCGATGAATATGTACACGGAAACGGAATTGCATTCACTGGCCACTGCCTTATGGGGTTGCATAGATCGAACTACCCACTGGAATCACACACATTTATATAAATATATATATATATATATATATATATATATATATATATATATATATATATATATATATATATATATATATATTATAGAGGAAACCCATGAAAGTTTAGGGTCTGAGCTCGTATCCCATCGAGTTTGAATCACGTAGTAATTCACAAGGCGAAGCCGCGTGAATTGCTATGTGATTCACATGAGATGGGATCGAGCTCTGACCCTAAACTTGAATGGGTTTCTGAATTTATCTCACCCTTAATATTGACTAATGGGCTAACATTTGTGACATCATCCCCCATTGGATATATTTCCTAAATATCTAATGGGTGTTACATACGAGTTTCCAATGTTAAGTCTATGGAGAAAAAAATATCTGGAGTGAGATAAATATATATATATGTATATATGTATGTATTTAAAATTTCACTTAAATGTCTCGATCAAGTCTTAGAGAGATGCCAGTGTTAATAGGTTGTATTCGTAGGGGTTAGTAGGTCAAACGAGATACTGGCCTGATTTTCCTCGGAGCTGCCCGGATGTATCGTGAGCTCATTGGGATCACTCACCGGCAGGTCATAGCAAAACCAACAAACACCAATGGCTTCCCCCATAACCACCACTACTGTGGCTACTGCCATGGGAAGGCTGTGGATGTGGAGCAGCTTTGAATTGCTCGGAGCAGCTCCGGTGTGTATAATCAGGGGGCGCGGTGTCTCCAGCGGGCCGTGGGGAACGATCGCAATAAGGGCCGGGGCTCGTGATATTAGCAGCAGAATGCCTGTGTCAACGTCCCATTAGACGTCAGGTAAGACGGGCCCACGCTGAAGGCCCCGCCGGCCCACCACTAATCCTGGCCGTCACCTCCGGGGGGATATTGGTGGCTGGTTTTAGCGGCTCCCGCGGCCCTCTCACCGCACACCGCTTTTACATATTGCCTCCTTTGAACGGCTGACGTTTACTTCGCGTTCTAGTAGCGGCGCATTTATTCTCTGTTAGCTGCTCACTAAAGTGGTTTAGTGCCCTCCACTGTGGTGTCCGAAACGGCGCAGCCCTTTAAGATGTAGGCCTTTGTGTGAGGGTTCTACCTGGCATTATCCGCATGTTCATATGGGAGGGTGAATATGTACTAATGTAAATGGGAATGAGATTACAGGTAGAATTATATGTATTCACCACCCACGGAAGTACCACCACTACTCTTAAAGGTGTGACATGCATAAGGTGTGAACAGTCGATACTCCTGAATGGAGTCCTCTATTATTACATTATAATTCCCGGGAGCCAGAAAGGATATGCTGCGGATATCATTACTTTCTGATATTTTACGAAGAGAAACTTTAATTAAATTCAAAAAAAAAATCAAGAATCACGATATAGCGGAAGTTTTATGTAACTGATACATCAATCAAGTAGCGGTAAAATGAAAGTAGAATTCTAGTGGACAAATAACCTTTTTTATTCTAAATTGAACCAGTATCCAGCTGTTCACCAATGTAGGAGAAACGTCAACTTCGACTCCGCGCAAGGAATTTATACTTTAATCACATCTGTCTCCCGATATAAAACAATGACGTATGAAGAAAGAAATGATTCATTTTCAGCTGTCCAATCCTCGGTGAAATAAATAATATTCCTGCAGAGCCGTTGGAAGTCAGAGAGGGGCATCCCGGGCGCTCCTCCCGGTTTTTATTGGGTAAACGATGATGGAGCGGCATCATAAAGCTCCGCCATGAAGAGAGCATCAGAGGAATGCTATGGCAGTGATGATTTAAATTCAAAAAAGTAATTTTCCTTTTTATTGACGTGGGGCCACAAGACCGCCATTTCTTTGACAAAAGAAGACGGGAGGCGGTTTTATGCCCACAGACCATGGCGTTTGGGGCTGTTTCTTTGCCTCTTGTTGACCTCTTGGAGACAGATACATTGGCTAGCAGCTGGTGGGTCTCCCACGACCACCCCAAGCTGACGGTGTCTCCTCATGTTCCCACCCCTCCTGCCTAATCCCTCACTCCACACTGCCCAGGCCCCATTCTCCATTACCAATCCTCCATCTCCCTGTCCACCATTCCCATTCCCATAGAGTACAATCACTCACTATTTCTGGGCTTACTTTATCTATTTTTGTCATCGGTAATGCTTATTCCATAACGATGCCGAGATGCCTTACTCGGTGAGTTAAGACCATCAACCTCACCACTCACCCTGGATAACTGGTGTGGTCAGCTGCAATCCAAATCCTACGCACAAACCTATCCGCAACTCCCACTGAACAAATACCAGCCTCGGACAATGATAACTCAGCAGTTTCTCCAACCCTCACAGTCCACCCATCGCCACATGCATTTACAAGGTGAAATATTCATAAGTGCACCATGCAACCTAGATACAAGTCCTGAGACAAAATCCACAATCATCCACATATCACACTCCTTGACTGAAACACTTCCGGAAAGTGACTTGTACGTCTATATACACTGAATGGAACCTCATCGGAGCCCTGGCATTAACATCACTCTCAGACTCAATCTTCATTTAAGGGCCTATTTTTCAACCCGACCTCCACAATCTTCATTACCGATAAATTATCCCCCATTTTCACGCCTTTCAATACCAACACACCATGATCCAGCTCTACCATGGCTTATACGACACGCAGATTCTAAAACTGTGAGACACCCTTTAAGAGGGGATTCACAAGAAGAGATTTATGTACCTGAGAAAATTCTCATGGAAAAGTGCTTTTATCAGTCTCAAGGAAAATTGGCGAATTTGATTCACATGGGGGGACACACCTAATACATAATCTGAGACACAGTCACAGTGAAATCTCACCCTGTGACTCAATTACCCTTGATGTGAAGGGTGTTATACACATGCAAACATGCATACTGGCCTCCCATTAGCTAGGGCACGTCCATTTGTCTCACCAAAATTACACTCTAAATTATAAAGTGGGATTCACACGGTGGGATTCATGTACCTCACAGGGTTCAAAGTCTAATGCGATTCTGTTCCTTCCTAGGGGGAAATGTTTTAAACAATAACAGGGGGGGGGGGGGGACATGTATCAGGGAAATAGAACCCTATAATTCAGACGAAGAAATTGTGTTCGAGTACAGAATCTCAGCAGGATTTGTCTCACAAAAACACCCTGTGAGGTATATGAATCCCACTTTAATCTGTTCAAAGTCAAAATCTCATGAGATTCTGTTCCTTTTTAGGGGTGACTGTCGTCGACAATTCCAAGGAAGAAAATTGTCTCAGAAAAATGATAGCCTGTCATTCAGACGAGGAGATAGTTTTCCAGTACCGAATCTCAACAGGATTTGTCTAAGACAAACCCTCTGTGAGGTACATGAATCCCACCGTGTGAATCCCACTTTAGGACCAACCTACCACACCCTACCCTCAACTGAAATGAACTCTTCACACACACTCATTCTCACCTCCCTACGCTAAAATGTCTTGTTGTAACTATCATCGCCCACGAAATGAACTCTAGTTCACTACCTGCACTTACATCTTTTTCAGTTAACCTCGAACCTGTACATAACCGTGCAATTCGGCTAGAATCCAGAAAGTTTCATCCTATTTCAACAAGTCTTATATCCTTTTCCTACATCTTTCATTCTCTATGCGCATCCATATAACAAAATATTCTCAGTTCAAAGGAGGACCTTACCCACCTCCATCTTTTGAAACAAACGGGGACTTTTATCTAGACACCACTTTTGTACGTCTATAAAAGCCAACACGGGTACATCGTTTCACCTGTATACTACTGTGTGACCGGGGGCGGTGAGCTGTGTGATTTGTAGTCCTCTACTTAACAGAATGTTTGCTAATGGAGCGGCAAAATGCCGGGTGATGCGAATAAGATAGTGAGCAGTTCGATGAGTGGTTCAATGAGTAATGCTGAGGAGGTTAGGGTGCAGTTGGCGGGAAGAAGCCTATATCGATGAACAATGGACATGTGTTCTCTTAAAGAATCACGAATGAACTGCATACAAAGAATCTATTTTTAAGTTAAACATCACATGAAACCTTGAATACCTGTATCCTGACTATAGATGTCACTCAGAGTAGCCTGCTGACATCAGATACGTGTTTAAATTCAAACCAGATGCGAAGAACAGAACTTTCAAGTTATAACTGTTCTTCGAATTACAGTCAAGCATGTTTCAGTACAATACTCGGCAGCAATTTCACTCGAAAAGTAACAATACACAAATGGCAGGTGTGGGGTTTTCATTTATCCTTACTAAGCATAATTCGTTTGTAAAAACTTTTCAAATTGGCTGCTAAAGCATATAAACTTGGATATTGAAATAGTTGCCTAAATATTGGACAAACTACACAGAGGCCAGTTCTTGCTACTCATTGGTAGTGTTTGTTTTGAAGTACTCTTACATCTAGATAAATAATTTCTTTCTTTTGCATATTGTTTTATGAATCCCCATTCAATTAAAATCATGAAAGTTCTATTCCATGCATCTGGTGAGGCGGTATACACAAAAATATATGAGAACGGAGAGAAACTCATTGAGTAAAGTTACCAGTTAATGACAAATGCACCGGTTTCAAAATCGCCGGTGTGAGCCTTGGAGCTTCTTCTGAAGGCATGCAGAGGTATTACCACCTGATATTACTAAACGATTGGCGTGAGAGGCTGAGCACATGGGACAACGGGTTTCTTGTCGCGGTAACTGGTAACAGTGATGTGGATCACACGCTGCGCGAGTGAAAGGGAGCCGCTCCCAATATGGACCAGTGCAGTGAGCTGCTCGCAGATACTCGGGGGTAGAGCAGCTTCCTGTCACGCTATGCAGCAGGTGCGGGCATCGGATTCAGGAGTAGCGGTGTTGTCCAACCCCACCTTAATGCCACAGCACTCTCAGTCTGGCTCGTGCCTGCAGGACAGTACCTGGGCAACTGGCACATAGATGTGTGTATACATTCCCTGGTGTCATTCTCACTTCTGCCCTACATGACCCCGAGGACGCAGGGTCAACGCATGCGATCCAGTTATATTCGCCCTTTTGTAAACCATGTCCCTCGTGATGCCCACAAGAGTACTCTATCTGAGAGAGCAAGCTACAATCTGACTAAGTTATTTTTGCGCTGCCCTAGAAATACATGTATGTTGATTAGTTTTGATCTGTACAGATTCCAGCCAACCACACGCAATTTAGGAGCTTCATACAAAACTTAGCTATTTTCTCGTGGCTTGATTATTGAACAGAATGCGATGAAGCCATATTACACAATAACGTCTTATTCAGCTTTGATTTGATTCTTGTAACAGTCTAATTCTGATGGCCCATGCTGTTTTTCTAAAAATATTTTCTCCAAATGCTTTTGTATTAATAGTTTAATAAATCAAGCAATGAAATCAGCTAATTATTATAATTCTTACCGAAGAATTTACAATACTAGAATACAAGTTAAGGGAATGGTATGGTCTGGCAATTATAGGAATCCATTGGAAGTCTGCTCGTACCGACGCAGGTTGAATCAATGAGCGCTGCATTCCAATACGATTGGGAATGGTGGGTGTGCAGGGGCCATGCATCGACCAATGGAAGCCTGCTGAAGGAGGAACAAAACCAGGGACAAGGAAAACTCCTTTTTTACAGAATCATTCCGACAGAGATTAAAAATTTGGATACTTCGTCATTGCTGCCTTGAAACAATGGATTTTGCAAGAATTAAAAAAGCTCTCCAACTCATCCAATCCTCAGGAATGAAGTTAAAACATTATTTTGCCTCTTGTTGTTCCAAGAAAGAACCAATCATCTGACGTTGGACATTTTCTTCTTCCGCCAATGCTTGTCTCTTCTTTAGAGTGTAATTATTTAATGCCGTCACTTATGTTTTTATGAAACCACACTGCCACAAATCAATGTGCCAATACATTTTGATCTTTATCGTTGACACTGGAAATTAACCAATTTATGTCAGGATTTCCTTTTTTATGGTTTTAATGGGCCAGTACACTTTGTTTTTTTAATCTATTCAAGAGGAATATTGCCTGGGGGTATTCATAAAACCAAATAATTCATTAATGTCTGAGGTTGGCCACCGGCACCTTTTATGATATTAGAGCTCGGTGGTATTTCTTATTTAAGAAAACCATCATGAAGGTTCCACTCTGATTAAGCCATTTGTCCAGATGTATTCCACTTCACATCACGACAGCTCGACAATTGTTGGTTCGACTTTTTCCAGTCAGTGAGAAATGCGAATAATCATATGTAATTAAAGTCGACAATTTTGGACGATTCCGCGATTTTTATTGAAATTGTACTTGACAAACGAAACTGTGCCCTTCTATGAGCAGCGGTGTGTTTTTTTGCAGTACAGATGTAAACATGAAATTATCCTCCATGGGATCAGCCTACCGTCTTTGTCAGCTGGGCGCAGTCAGTATTGGCTTTATTCTGGCATTGCTCCATCTAAGCATGTTAGACACAGTCGAGAAGAGTTATAGGGGCCGCTGTGGTCATTGATGCTGATGCTAGTCTGATTAATTCTAATCCTCATATGTGGCGATAATCGGGAGCATCACACATCTGCTGCCCACCCATGATAAAAAAAAAAGGCAATTACACCACCTTCTATATGTTAGGACTGGCGATATTAGGGCAACTGACACGAAAGACGCTTTATACAGGCGACATTATTGTGCCTTTATTGACTACGGCAGGAATTATTTCAAGAGATAATGAACTCACTAAAACATTCATTTCCTCGTTGATTGTACGGATGTGAATTTTACTAACGATTTGAACAATAGTGATTCACACTTTTGTCACCCTTTCCATATTTTTATCTGAAGGTGTTATTACGTACATATGAATCATATTAACACTTTCTACAAAGAAATATTGCCGATGTATACTTCCAATACCACACTTTATATGTGGGTCACGTAACAACACTATAGGCTAGCCCGACCTTACAGCACTTGCCATTATCGGTTGCCTATAAACTGGATCCTCGATCAAGACGCCATTTATAGAGTCCATGGAAATTGTATTGTATCTTTTCTTCATAAAGCAGTCGCCCATTGGTGAGGCCACAGTGACTATGACGAGACCTGGTTAGGGAATCAGCCCGCACCTTACACTAACGTCATGTGGCAAGCCTGTAGCCAAGGGGTGGTGATTGTCTAGCTGGTACAGGCAGCCACCCTGGAGGGAGGGGCTGTTTGATATGCACGCTACGGTAACCTGAGCGGGACACGTAGTGGCGGACACTCGGCCGGGGCGCTCTGGTCATAGCTAGGGTTTCTAACAGAAGGAGTCAGCCAGAAATGACGGTCACTGAAGATCAAGACCTGGAATTAAAGGAATCTGTAAGGGGGCGCTCCTCTAGGGCCAACTGCCGTGGTCACATAACCGGTGAAATAGACAGGCCTCAGCTGCTGCTAGTTTGTATCGCCATACATTTGCGTTGGACAAGAGGAAACTGCAAAAACAACAAAAGTTGCAATAATTCTAAAATGGTAATTGGAAGCGATCTAAGCTCGATCTCATTAGCCTAAAAAAAGATTTAAGAATTTTCTATTCATAATACAGAGGCTTGGACCTCCCAAACCTTTCAACCGTTTGGTGGAATGTGAGTTAAGGGTTTGGAACTAGTCCTTGTTAACAGAATTCTCAGCTGATGGAATTTTCCCAAGACATCATTTTAAATTTGCCTGTGGGAATCCGCCCATAAAACCCACTAAGTGGGCAGCAAATGGTCGCAACGGAGAACTATGAAGCTGTAAATTGATTTCGGAAATCCTGAAATTACGAATCAATTCAATATGTTAATTAACAACTTGGTTGAAAATTGCTGAATCAAGCTAATCCATTAGTTAATAAGCCCACTCTAAGAAGACTTATTGCGTTGGGAATTCTAAAACCATCGGAAATTCCCTCGTGGAAACCATGTTAACAAATAGGTTTTATGGTCGGCAGGAGGCAACATAAAAGATTTGACCACATGATACAGTTAGCAGCGTGTACCATAATATTGTTAAAGATCCAATTCCTGTTATTGCTGAAACCTAAGACTATTCTGTTTCTCAGTCAACGTTACAGAAGCAGGCCTCGAGCTACAACAACATAGAGAACACCTGGACGAATTGGGCGTCTTCCAGGGATTGACTTATCATTTTGAGATTGTTGGTATACTACGACGTGAGTTGAGATAAGAGGGTAAATCAATAAACAAGTTTGAAAATTCATGTAGGTTGTTAATTTCACCACGATTTTATGTATGCAAATATGTCATATAATTACAGATGTTCTGAAAATAGCATTTACTGGCGGAGCCTATACAACTTTATACCAATGAATAGTCTCTTTTCAGTACTTATTCCCAACGTATAGATGGGAAAGAAGTGTGGTAGGAGTATCAGTCAGTAATCATGCTGGCTGGTAACTGATAAAACGTTTGCAACAACATAACCCATCAAGATCACATTGTTCCGCAAAGGTATTGGTTGTTTCATCGAAAAGATGATCGGTGTTGAATGCAGGTGGTAGACGATGTAATCACATCATACATTAACATAAGATGGGACAGCAGCAGATTAAAGCGGTGTCTAAGTGTCCAAGGTAAGAATCTATGTTAGGGACAGCCTATTTAATGCATGCGTTGACTATAGTGATATGAAGCTGAAGTGATAGGCGTGGCGAGTGATGCAGGGAAGGTGGTTATAGTAAGAATATCATATGTGCACATGCTTCGTGCAGATGTATGATTAGTGTAGGACCATGATGGAGAATGTGCGGGCTGTCATGTGGGATATTATGCGTAGGTGTGGTAAATCAGGTGAACTATTATTTTTACGGAGGGTGTAGATGCCCTTTGAGGAACAGTGAATGTGCATGATTTGTCGGTTGTGATACAAGTATTGCGGTAAATCATGACAAGGATTTTCTATCTCCTTATCATAATTAGGGTGAGAATGCTGAATATCTTCCTTTTGCTTGATGACTTAATACTATGCTTCTGAATTGATATTTTTATACAGGTGATATGATGGTAACTGTGTGCATGATAAATGTCACTGGTTTGATGTAATAATGTCACTGATAATAACGAGAACACTGGATGGCAAAGTACATACATTAGAAATCTTTTAAGGGAGATCAAAGTAAGAACACTCAGTGAGGTTGTCTGTGCAGTTTGACAGCATGTATAGTTGTAGGGCTGGTATGATGCATGGATATTGAGGAGAAGGGTAGATAGATGGTGGGGGATGGGGCAAGGAAGTCACTACACGGGGATCCAAATGCCATGTCGGTATGTGTAAAGCCAGTTTGAGAACAGAAACACTCTGTAATTTCGTACATTTCTTTGTTGAGGTGATCGCCTTTAGAACGGATTCATTATTGATAGGCAAATGACATAGCGAGTGAAAGAAGTTGCATCTTTGTCCTTAAAGGAAATTATATTTCTGAAAAAATACTCCGGTGGGGATGTTCATGTCGTAGGAAGTTTTATCAAGGAGACGTGGGTGTATTTATAAAATGTGAGGAATGTGTAGAGAGTATGCACCTTGGCTCTTACAAGAGAGTGAAGGGTCTCATTATGGAGGGAGGTATGAGCCAATGTTTTGAATTTGTGAAGAGCCAGATGTCAGGCGTAGGGAGGTAACTATAGGAAGCCCAGTCTGTCGAGATGTCGGTATGGAAGCATTGTGATAACCAGGCATAGTAGTGAGCTGTCTGAGCGCTGTGGGTCTGTGAGTGAGTGTTGCTGCTATGATGAGTGTGAGCAATGTCCTAGAAAAAAAACGCTGCCTAGCGGTGGGTGGTGACACGGTAAATATAGTCTAGTGAGCGGCGCCAGGCCTGCCCAGTGCACATTTCCCAGTGCACAGTGCTCAGTGCACCGCTTCTGTATCTAGCATCAACAATAAATACCACGTCCAGCTGTTTGTTTGGACGTGAGCTGCTCTCCCTGAGCTGCGTCCCGCCCGCTGAGTCTTGAAGGAGCTGCTCTACTTGAGTCACACTGAGCGGCTCACATCGTCAGATCTCTACTCCCCAAACAGCACAGTAGTAATGGAAGCTCGTCATACTATTAGATATGGTGGATATTGGATACCCTAAGGACAGAAGACAATACAGCCAGGCCAGAGTGTGGAGTTATACCTATTCGGAGGTACAGATTGATTTATAATTATTATATAGATTCCATGGGTGATTGAGGGAGAAAGAGAGCGTAGTGGACATGGGAGCAGTCTAATAGCCAGACGTGCATTGTATATTATATGTTAGATCAGTTTATATGGAATTAATGCGTAACTGGTTGATAACTGTAAGAACAGTCGAATGAAATGTGCTAGTATTGATTAAGCGCGGAAGGTGTAACTACAGAGTGAACGGACCAAGCATGTGACAATGGCCAATCGCTGACGGCCTTGAGAAAAGACTGGAAGAAGTTAGAGCAGACTTCGGTTGATAGGTGTGCTGCCGTGATGCGAAGGAAGTGAGAGGCATGAAGAATCTATCCTGACGGATGCCTGGCACGAAATCGTAGTATAGACATCACAGTGGAGCGACAGAGACATTACAATGGACTGGTGGGCTAGCTTCTGGAAGCCAGTCAACATTAGAATGTGTTGAGGCTGTTTTACAAGGGCGGAAGACATCAATATATGATATAATGTTCTAAAATATGAATATTCATAAGTGTATTCAGAATAAAGTTACACGAATTGATTATATTCAAATTAAATCGATCCATGTGATATTCTTTCTCGTGTTCCGCGCGATGGTTTATCTTCTTTCCACTAGCAATACGTGCATATTTTACTGACAGGTGGATTCAGACATTTATCCTAATCATTCGAACAAAATACACCCATGTTTTCTTCGTCTAACGTATCAGCTAGGATCCAGGCTTGTTATAACCGTCGTATTTTGGGGAATGGAAAGTGCGTCGGAGACATATATGGTGTTATGTAATATCTCTAGGAATATTCCCTTCACAGAATATACCTTTATATCATAAAATGTCACAGACAAGACCAATCCATGGATATCGAGATAATATTTTACATTTACCATACGCTAGCAGGACAGGGCCCAACCATCGACATTGTCCTGGATTTCAGATTAAAGACTTTGACTAAGAAAAAAATGAACTGGTGCTGAAAGAACGCATTCACTGCCAAGAGAGTAGTTTACATGTTCACATATTGCGGGAATACATCATATTCGGAACTCGTTCAATGTCTAAGCCATATCAACGATTGTATCTAATAAAGGTTAGCTTTTGTGGTGATTGGGGTTGCAGGGACCTGGGTGTGTCTCAATCACCCGTACACTGAACAGGCGCCCATCCATCATCTGCTGTCGCCATGCGGCCAGCGAGCACCAAATACTCGGCGTATGCACCATGCTCGGACACAATGCCCATTGTGGACACTATCAAATGCACTTGAAGATTAAATCAAATACGGGGCCCGTGGCTTCCCAACGCGGGCAGTGGGCCCTCAGGCTCCGGCCTATTGTCTTGACCTGCATCCCCTCCGCCTGCTCCCTTCTTCCACTCAACAGCCAGTCGTTGATCCGGACCACCGGCTCATTTTAACCCACCCAGACTGGGACAAATCTTCTTCGTCAATATTGTGTTCTACTGGCCACGGGGACTATTTTCCTTTTTTACATTCACATATTGCCTTTTTTGAAAAAAAAACAAAACATGGCGGCGTTCGTTCGGAGGGAGACTTGAGTTAATGTCGGCCGGCAGGACCCAGAAGTCAATGAAAGCATTGTGAGCAGTTTCAAAGAAACCATTACCGCTATTTTGAGCTGAATTGAGCAGCACTCCAACGGCCCTGACCAATTCTTTGTAGATTCACAACGCCTCAATATGCAATTTCGCGAGTAGACGGCTAGGTGTTTACAGTCAGTAGCCACCCTGGGCATTCTGCAGCAATGGCTAACAGGGGAATGGGGTAGCACTGAGCAGTTCCTTACCACTCAGCTTCACACGCGTCACTAACAGTCCTGCTCATAGCCGAGTCCGCGGACTATGCTCCTGGTCACAGTTAGTAGTCCCTGTTCGGAACCGTTCCCCTCCAGGCCAGTCTAGATACAATCTGGTAGGTAGGGACAGAAGCGTTGATACGAGTCAAAAGGGTAGACTCCAGTGTCCCTTTAGTGTCATAACGTGCAAATATTTGTGCGGCCGTGCGCGGCTGCGGCTGCCCGGCTCGCTTGCCTATTAGTCGCATCGATTAATCCTGGCCTCTCCGTCGCCCTCCAGGACCAGAAGGCGTCTCAAACGTCGGCCCGCCTCTACGGCCGAACTCAGCGTTGTTCAGCGCTATGGACACTGCCCACCATTGCCAGCGCTGCTGTGGTAGAAATAGAAGGGGTACAGGAAGGGTGGAAGGTAGGAGGAGGGGGAGGTCAGTGGCAGCTTGGCCTACTGTGTGGGCGCTAAAGGACTTTTCCAGAACGCGCCTGCGCACTGGCGTGTAATCTGCACCGGCGCGCAACGGCACCGACCAGTGGCGCCCCCTATATACAGTACATGAGTTCTCACTCGGAACTGCCCCAAACCAATGGTGGCGCCCCTGTAAGCAAAGGTGTCCGATAATGGTCAATTTCTGGTTTGACGCCCGTCATCTATAAATTCGACTAGGACGAAAAGGTGAGTTTCTTTATTCGCATTTTTAAATGCGGAAGGTGGTGGATAGGAAAGGTTTCTTTGTGGTAAATAATAAGGGGAGGAAGACCAGTCTGCCGCATGACTCAGTGATATGGGAATGGGATCGAGTAAAGGTGGCGGTTAAAAGCCCTGGATATGGTAGAAACACTAAATACTTTAATACTCAACTCAACCAAGCAGTAATCATTATTGATATGCCCTCTTTTCTGCAGGATAGGTCTATTTAATGGCGGGGCTTATGAAACGTTTAATCGCCCTAATCTGCTGAGCCATATTTAACGGCTCTTTCTGTCAAGCTGTAAAACAAATCGCTTCTTTCCACCCGCATGTCTCACCCTGCTTTGCATTATGGATCAGACGAGTTCTATGCCTGCTGCGCCCTACTTGCCAGCCAGAAATCCGCCATTATGGCACCTGCTTCAGTCTTTGATGTGGGCCCTCTAAAGTTGACCTGAGGATGAGAAGGTCGGAGACAATCGAAACGGGGTAGGACATAATATGGGAAGTAAAGGGGGTCTATAAGGGAAGGTGTGCACATGACATGCGGAGGAAAGACATGGTATGCATATATTTTCCGAGGAGATACAGGGGCCGGTAGAAGCAGTACATGGAGACATAAACAGAGACACTTGGTGAAAAGGCACGTGCTCATATACAGTGAAAGGTCCACAATGAGGACAACAAGGAATACCCCGATTGACATGCGCACAGAACCCATTACGTACCGGCCAATACCTGACGTGTCCCGGATGCTGAACACTGAGCGTCCGGGAACCAGTGCCAGCCTACTGTGTCATGCGCAGAAAGAGTGCGCATCGACAGGTACTTCCGGTTTGGGGCCTTTATGTGCAGGCGACAGCTACAGACTTCCTGTTGAAGATTGTGGGGTAGTCATGTGACAGGAGCATCTGTGCGGGTGCATCGTTACCACACGCAGTACACAATCGACCTGGAGGAATAAATGCAGCACAGGAGTTGCACTCGGGAATACTATTCTGTGCCTGATATTCCACTCGTCAATACTTCAACCCTACATTTCCCAATGTTTAGTTACTTTCTAGAACCTGAATCTGATCGTGTTTGAAATCAATTCATAAATCGGAATGCCCTTGCCAATGTATGTAACAAAGCCGCTTACATTTTCCACTATTGCATATGTGCACATACAATCAATATTCTATGGATTATTGGAAATACCTCTTGATCGTTTTAGAACATCTTATACAAAGTTGGTTCTCTAATACGAGGCCGTAGAGTCAGAGCAAAATCAGCCTAATTCGAATTTACCCAACAGACCTCAACACAACCGTACATCTCAATTTGTCAATATAAGATAAAACAGATATATACATATATACGTAAATAATTTACATAAATACATAGCTTTCAGATAATGCATCTCAGAAATATATCCTCATATTACTTATTTTCCGGACGAGTATTGATAAATACATAGGCCTACACGAAATAAAAAGAGATTTATGATGGTCATGAAGTCGTATAATAGGGCAGAAATAAGTAAATGAAGATGTCTAGAGGCAAAATGTTTTGGCTTGATGCCACGCGCACAGCACGCAAACTAATTTACTCTTTTTAAAAGACAGACTTAACTACGTCTTACCGTAGCATTTAACACCCGCCGTTTCTTGTGAGGAGAAGATCCCTAAGCTTGCTTTCCAATCAGCAATCCAATTAATTACCGGATGACATAATGCGAGCCTGAGGTATCAAAGGGGAACCACCTCTATCTCAAACTGGGCCGATTATTCCAGCTTCCCCAATCGATATCATTCAATTACAAGGGAGAGTTGTTGATAGGTGAGTAGTGCAAATCCTTGCTACTAGCGTATGTGAAGTGCGCAAGGATACTGTATTTTGGGAGATATACTTTTCTACTTGTCGCAAAATAATTTAGGCTTCCCTTTTTCCAATTATTATGCACTGAAGTTGGCAAAGGACGGAAGCATTTGGAAGTGTTTAAAAAACGCATGATGTTAATGCTCATGAAGTCTAGGTTGTTCCGACGGTGTCCCATACGGGTCACAGTGAGGACACTGCCGGGGGAGGAAGGGCAGCGGCTTAGTCCTGACCATCCAGTAAAACCAGGGTAAAGGGGGAAAGAGGAGGTTAAAGAAGGAGACAGAGATGGGAGATAAAGTGAGAGAGAGCTAGCGCCGCTGGGGGTGAAGATAGATGAGGTCTGGTTCAAACTCATGAATCTCCAATACAACTTCATGCACTCTACGGCCGATCCCATTATCATTCGCCGTCGTGTGGAAATCTGAGCAGAATTATGATCTTTTTTAAAAGGAATTTTTAGGAATTGGCCACCATAACCTGTCCTATGATGTGGAACAGACGCATTACTTGGTAAATTCGCCATACATTTGCTTGGGCTTCTCCACGTTTAGACCAACACTGGGCACCGTATGTACTGGAATCAAATCTTTTTTTTTTTTATTGCATAATTTAGTATTGACATAGGATTCCACGCTGTTGACTACCTCTTCTCTCCACTTAAATGGTTGAAAATAGGGATACCGATATATGATATGGTTATTTATGATAGTCTAAAGACATTAGGACCGGGTCAGAGAATAACAAATGCCTGTAACGCAGTGGCTTGTGGATCCAGTAGAGTGGAACTCAAGAAGGAAAATCCCGTTAGTCCGTCTGCATGTCCCGATGGCTACTAAACATATCCATAGCGGTCGGAGGAATATATTAATGTATGTGTGTTGGGGAGGGGGGTTATACTGACCTACATCCGTCTCAAGGACACTACCCCTTACAGTCACAGTCATAGGAAGAAGCCCTCAACCCGACTGCGGATAACACCCATCTGTCTTGCCAGGACAGTACCACGATGATGCCACAGCTAGAGGATAGAGGGACCGATGACCTACATCTATCAGCAAGACACCAGTGGGGATGGCCAGCGTGTGGGCGGTGACGAGGGATTGCATGGTCCTCAATGCTTTTGTTACTGGGGGCTGGAGGTTAGTGGTTATGGAGCCGGAACCCTGCTTCAATCGTTACGAGTTCAACATAATTCTGGTGCTATCGCCAGCTCACTGAGGTAATGCATGCTTGATATGAATAGAAAAGGCAGACTTTATAAAGTGATCACGAGCTGAATCGCACCTTTAAAGGAACTGGAGTAAGTATCTTCTTTTTTTCTTCTTTTGGTAGGTATGCTAAGGTCGTTCCTGGTTGTCATGATTACCCGGAACGTATCAACATCAATGATCATTGTTCATAATGGCCAGCTACATAGTACGTACGCAGTGGGGTGGGGGGGGGGGGCTGGTGTACATAGCGGACCCATCTCCTGTAAGGGAGAAGGGTGGTCATTGTCGCCCCCTGGAGGAAACGCACCCCACAGAAATACTACATCCACTACACCTACACATACCATACACACGCGCACACCCAGCCTTCACCTCACCATCAGCCACCATCAACCACACACACCATTTATTTATTTCCCACCCACCATCCCTTTCCTTAATACTTATCTTACTACCTGCAGCTACTTTTGTAGTTTTCCTTTTAACACAGTTCATTTCTTACCAAATGTATTATATATTTTATTATCTAATTAATACAATCTATTATCCCAGCCTGCCTTACATTGTCGTTTGTCATCGGGGAGAACATAACGTGATATGAAATAAATACAGTTCGATAACATTTGCCAGAGCATGCGGGTAACTAATACAAAAGCATAAGAATATGTACTAATATCAATGGTAATTGTTATGCCTTTCACATTCATGGAACTCTACCCATCATTTCAGGCTCAATGTGTTATTACCCCTTTCAGCATGACCTGGTGCCAGTCATCCGTGGAGTCCGAGGGGTATTTAAGCCTTTTCCCATCTCTGACCGCCTGACACCGCGATCGGCGGTGGGCATCTAGCCTTCAAAATGGTTCCTGGTCATGGAAGGTGAATAAGTGACGCTGCCCCGAATGCTATACATGGGAAGGTACAGCGGCGTGTGCACGTTGGCATGTGCGCCTATAGTTTAGTTTGGGTGTGTGAAACTTGACTGGAGTATGTGAATGTAGAATAGAGGGAAACTATGTTCCGGTGAAAGGAAGTCAAAGTTACGAGGTAAGGCTTGGAAAAATTACTGCCCAAGGCCTTGGCCGCGGGCAGTAATTTTTCCAAGCCTTACCGAGTAATTTTGACTTCCTTTCACTGGTACTATATACCTTCAAATGTGGTTTAATAACGATAATTAGCGTTATTTGCTCATCTACCATCAAACCTGAAGCCAGATCCAACCTTATCGAGTAACTTGACACTTTATGTTTACTCCCCACTGCGCTTTTCATATGAATTTTGTAAGAGACAATCTGATTGGTCTAAATGTCAACCTTGGGTAGTATACGGCAACCTTGGGTAGTATACGGCAACCTTGGGTAGTATCCATAAGTTACTCCACCCCCCAGAACGTGGTGTAAGCATAGAGTGTACAGCCATAGGTATATTAGGAATAAGATATTTTGGTCGGGCCAGGATCATCTTTGCCTGGATGTTTGATCAGTTTATTCTAAGTGTCTGAACGTTAGTCAGGACATTCCATCATAGACTGAAGTTGATGGTATCTTGAACTGAGCGTTTGTATCGTAGATTGGATGAGCGAACTTTCTCCAGGACATGTTAACCCTGCTTTGGTTTGCGAAGGTATGGACCTTTAATTTGCATGCTCAACCTGGTCTTTATGGGTAAAAACTGGTCTGCTTGTGTACTCCTTATCCAAGGGTGTTCACCTTTGTATAGGTTCTTAATTCATATTCAAATATGTGAAAATGCTCTGGGACATGGCTCGTGTGAATCCTTGCCTATGTGCATGAACTCTACGTACGGTCAACCTTCAAATATTACACAATATTGACTGCTTTCAGGTACAGGCGACCGTATGCTACGAGGAGGTGACGCATAGTGATATCCAGGCGAGTCAACTCAAAGAAGCATACAACCTCTTTTATCGGAAACCAATCTATATTGTTTTTACTATAGACCTTTTCCTGACAAGTGGCATACCGATATTAGTTCATATAGGTAGGCAATATTTTTTCATACGCATTATTTTTCCGTATTTTTTTTTCAAATACTTTATTTTACTTGGGATGTCCATCAGCGGCGAGCTGGTTTGATCGAACCTCCCAACATGGAGGGTTTCACAGCAAGTTTCATCTTCTTTTAACAAACAGGTAGTGACCATGTATTGGCCATATTAGATACAGATCACTTTCATAGATTAAGATAATCCAAGTCATAGTTTTGTTAATATATTAATAGAAAGTAAATAAAGTAATACATATAAATAGCTGTAAGAGAATCTTTGATTAGCAAACCATTGTGTATGCGTCGGCTTTTGAATCCCGAAGCACACAATATACCACCATATATACACGTTACTAGATACGTTATTTGCAGCGTAACTATATGGTTAGGACATATGCTATGGGCTCATTATACAGCCACGCGGCTAGCACTACAAGAGGACGTAGATGCCGAGGCTGACAAGTGGGCCTGGCCTTATTGTACGTGCTCAGGCTCTATGCATGACTTGTTCATAGTGACAGTTATGACGGCGAGCAAACTCGGCCTGGTACATGATGTATGCTCTGAGCAGCTCGTGACAAGTGTCACAGAGTGTTTCCTGCAATTAGGTGAACGCCAAGGTGTATTGCCTTTTCCCATTGAGTGATGTGATGCGACTTTGTCATTTTCTATCAGGCCAATGGATAGTCACTAGAAGGGTGGCATCATGATAGAAGGATAGCAATCATTAGCAAGTGTTGGGCTATACCAACAACCCGTTTCCCTGTCAGTAAATACATGTCCATCTTATCATATACTATCGTAAAACTGGATGAGTTTTAATCTTGACCACCGTATGCCACGACTGGGGTTTGGCAAAGTGACTTCATGAGGCGAAGCCGAGTGAAGTCCGGAGCCAAAACTCCAGGAGTGGAATGCGATGGCCAAGATTAAAACGAATCAGGTTTTGATTTTATCCTACCCTGTCTCCTCGATTTTGTAATATTACATGATAATAATTCCGTATGCCAGTCGGCGTGGCCTACGGAAACTCAATGTCAAGCCTATGAGATTTTATATTAGGGGTAGGATAAACGGCCAAACGTCAGTTTATTCACAAACTCACATTGCAGCCAAACATCATTTAAACTTCATGCCCCGCCGTGGGTGAGAAGAAGCAGAAGAAGAAGAAGAAGAAGAAGAAGAAGAAGAAGAAGAAGAAGAAGAAGAAGAAGAAGAAGAAGAAGAAGAAGAAGAAGAAGAAGAAGAAGAAGAAGAAGAAGAAGAAGAAGAAGAAGAAGAAGAAGGAGGAGGAGGAGGAGGAGGAAGTGTTGAGGTTGCTTGGAACAGTGGGTATGCGTTGGTATGGATAGAAGGTGCTCGATGGATTTAGTTATTTTGTTAAAACCAGAGTAGGTGGGGCAGGAATGACACGGACTGTCACATACGTTCCAATGGTAACCAAAAGTCAATTTATAAATACACATTCATATTCAAAACTTTGCTATAGTGGGACAAAAAGTAGAAAACGTCGCCGATTTATCTGGGCAAATACTCATAGCGTTAATGAGTAAAAGCCATAAATGGAAGTAGGTTCGATAAATTTCTTACTGAAGTGTTTTCCTAGTGGGCTTTGAGGGGGATGCCAGTGAGTGCGATAGGCTTATAACCCGGCTTATTAAAGTTCAGATAGTCAATACGTGCGAGCCAATCCTGGTCTAAACTCCCTCACCGTTCCTTCACCCATAAAATACCCATTACCGTGTCATGCACAATTGATTTAATTGAAGTTTGGAATCGATCTGCGTGCTATCTTTAAAGCATAACGTCTGAGTAATCGCCTCGGGTTTGGTGCTCATAAGAAAGTCGAGGCTGTGCTGAATAATGTCTGATTGCCCTCGACGTGCGGCGGCCGGCGCTCACATGGTGAGAGTGCTTTAGTTAATATAACAAAGTCGTTCTTCACCTGACTCAACCGTTTCTTCAGCGACACTCAGTGCATCTCGGCTAGCATTAACTAGCTACGGCGAATTACGCCGTGCGTCCACCGCCGCCGTCATCGCTCGCCCCCGATGGTTTCAGCCGGTATTAAGCTCCCTCCAACGCGAGCATTTATTGAGGTTATTCGAGACAGTATCGGAGCAGCTCATGAAATGATTACCCCTGATGTCGCCAATTATTCTTGTGCGATCCCACCCTTCTTTTTAAGTACATATTTTTTCAATTTATTTTTGGGCATCTATTTCTGGTGAGTACAGGGAGGCTTTTAGTAATTCAAGGCGGATAACGACCAAAGCCGACAAGTTAAAAGCTTATTTGAAATGCCATGGTCGGCAGCAGCTCGCGGCGCTCTCTGCACGGAAGGAGCTGCTCGACTCACCTGCCAAGGCGGCTTCTGGGGAGATTGATCGCAGCTGCCAGGACCTCCGCGCAGTTTTGTGATATTCCTCGTTGGCTGAATTAGTTAGGTCGCGCGCTACAGCAGAACAGAGGTGGGAGGGGATGGGAGGACGACGAGGTGGTGGTGTTTGTGGTGTGGTTGGGGCATCTGGGGCTTGCAACCACATGCTTATTAACTAATGGTTAGCTCTAGCAGCTATTTACACATGACTCAATGTTCGCGGTGACGCCTTATTTCCTCATGCGGTAGCTCACCTCTATAGGTGCTCTGTGTGTTTTATGTTATTTCATTAGCAGAGAGCTCCTTTCAAGCGGGTACAATTCACCTAGAAAGCCTTCCATGAAGACAACCTAGGACCCTACGAATAAAAAAACCCAGATATCGAGTTGACTGCGGGGTGCGTTCAAGGAAGGGATGAAAAGGAACGTTCCACTTTGAGGCTAGGAGACTAGGAGCGATTAGAAATCTTGCTGACTCGGCAGTTTTCCTTGGCCCACTGACACGAATATAGCAGTGGGGAAATTAACTACCGTAAAACTTTGCGGGAAAAGGTAAAATGGCCACGTGTGGCTACTGTGAGCCCACAAGTGATCATATAAGTTGGAATTTCTTTACCTTTATAAGGCCGGATAATCTAATCGGTAAATGCACTCTTTATTTATTACCGCATTTATTGTATCGCCGCCCTGCCCCCAACCCCTTGAAACCTGTCCATCCATGTCTCCACTCCAACACCCTACCGACCACTTCCCGACATATCACCTCAGCGCAATGCCCTCAGGACAGCAGTATATATATGAAAACCCTGATGTTCATTGATCTTATGCTAAAACTAATCCAATTCGGTCGGTCTCCTCCCAAAACTAGCCTGAGGCAGATTAAAATAGAATGACGCCAGAGCCCATTTTTCATGTTGTCTATAGTGAAAAACGGAAAGATTGATTCTATAACACGAATTAGTCGCTGCTAGACTGGGCGCCTAATGAAGCTTACGGTCCGACATCTTTGCAGTGCATCATAACAGAAACATGTCTTGGAGGTCCCCAGCTAAGAACCCACTAGTCTGGCGGGCTTTTCCTGTCATCGCATATGAGTATGATACCTATTAGAGATCACAGCAAGCCTGGATTCTAATTAAGCATTCATTAGTCATGTCCACTGGCTAATATTGCCTCTCTTAGCTCCTCTTCGCCAGTTAAGTAAATCTACTTCGGGACGACTCCTTACAAAGGTGGAATAAAGGAGTGCTATGGTTTTTAGTTTTTATAAATATTTCTCTTCCAGTATATTGACACACGCTGTGAGCATTGAACACATTACCACAAAAGGAACAATCGCTGAATACTCTCGCCTCATCTCGCCATAAATGGCCCAAAGCCCAAGGCGCTTTCTGCATGTTTTTACTGCGTTTTTCCCCGATCTTCTTTCTCTTTGCTCCGAGCCTCCATCATCCTCCTTAAAAAAGACAATCAGTTCTGAGATTGATTTCTCTGTTTGGTCTATCATTGGCTTGTTGTTCTTAGCCTAACCTCTTAACGTCTGCTTTCGGAGAATCACTGTCCAATTCACTTATCATGCACTCAGTGTGAATAAAAATAACTGAGAATCTGGATGTCAGCTTTATTAGGCCCGGCGTCCACTGAGCTAAAAAACCGTCTACAATAGGCTTTATGATTGCCCTGCCAGAGAGGGTTAAACAGAGTAAAAGAAGCAAATCTATCAAAGCTGATTTACCGTGTAAGCAGACTACATTTAACCAACCGAAAATAGGAAACCAAGTTACTCATATTCAGCGCGGGCATCACAATAAGGTCTTTATAAGGCCCATTTCCATTGGTCGACGTCAACGGTGTAGATTTTCTAAGTTCTCCTAAAAGCCTACCTCCTTTTTGCGTCTGCAATGCTAATGGATTACTCTTCTGAGCCCCGTATGAAGTATGTAGATTGGTGATAGTCAATGAGAATGGGCTTTTAGGAGAACTAAAAAAATCTACACCTTTTCCCTCGGCCAATGGAAACGGGCCTTAAGATAAAGGCAAGGGGTTTTAAGGGCCCTCCGCATGAACACTGTCATACTATGGTCATTTACGAGTAATCAATTCCACTGCCGATGAGGATAAAAGTGCCTTAGACTTATTTAATTAGGCTAATCATTTTGCTTCAATGAGGGGGGATCTATAACAAAGAATTTAATGCAATGTTACTATGTAGCCCTATGAATTGGCTGGCCTTAAATAGCTATGGAAGAAGGAGACGACACAGAAAAGGAAGAAGAGGCGCTTCAATTGGGCCATGAAGAGAGCTTATTTACATTTTTAGTGCTCTCCTCCGCTGTCTCTGTCCGCATCCTCAAAACATAAAAGCCTAGACAAATTCTACACGCAATGGTGCAACCTTATTTCGAAAATCTTGTCATCCCCCGATATATGCCCATGTCTTTTTGCCCTTTAGCCTACCCTGCATACTGTATATAATGTTTTCATTTGTTTGAACAAAAAGGGGAAAAAAAGAAAGGAGGTAACATTCACTCATTACCTAATATACCTGTACACACCACTTCATCATTGTGTTGACAATTCCACAATTGAAACGATTCTCTGAAACGAAGGTTCCATCGAATATTAGAAAATATCCAACTCGTTTCCATACCCCAAGCATGTATTCTTTGTTTAGACCACACCTAATATTGCAATGATTATCCTTGGAATGGGAACCGCAACAAGGAGATAGAATTACCCGATCCGCAGAAAAGCACAATATTAGCCTCCCCCGACCCACTAGTCCTGGATAAATTTCTAAAATCAACACTGCATGTCGGAATTTCAATATGGAACATCTTCTCACAAATTACAGGAATCTTTCATAAGCAAATCAAGCAAATCATTTCGACAAGAATTGAAAAGTCAAATTAAAAAGATTCGATCGTTTCCGAATAACTAACTGCTACATACTTTATGGGGTAATCCCGAACAGCAAAATGCTTATTTGTATCCACCAATTTACTTTTGCACTTTTAGTTAACCTCATAACGAATCTGACTAACTGTATTTACCTTCAATTGTTTGTAAAACAACAAGAAGAAAAAGACCTCTGGTTGTGTGGAAGAGCAACGATTATTGTTGAACATAATTAGATCAATAAAGAAAAGAAAAACTCAAATGATGCTGAAGAAAGATATATACACATCAGACTAACGGACCTCGTGAGTCCGGGTGAACAGTGTGTGCCAATAAACCAGGGATACTATAGTAGTTCCATTCACTGAATAGGGTTCATTATGGATCGTTTTTGACATGGTATAAAATATGCCCTTTATTTAATTCCACAAACCCACAATTACATATCACTCGCCATATGTATTGTTCTCTGTCCCACCCCCACCCTCACCGCTCTTTTATACATTCTCCCTCTATTCCCTGCCACCTGCCAAACCCTTTCTAACACTTTCAACCTACCTCAAATTATTTCACTATAACCTTATTCCACTTTAAAGTCGGTTCAACACAACTCATACCCCGTGTAATCCCATTGGCTGCAGTGTGCTTGTACCAAGATCTGCCGGTTTAGCCATTTCTGACATGGTGCCGCTTTAACCCCCGCACAATGATCACCATGACCCCCCTCCCCTCCCCCTGCACCCATTCCCTGCCTGACCCTGCCTTTCTAGGAAGCGGCCCCACTCCTGTCAGCTCTAACTCCGATTCGGAGGTAGCCACGCGACTCTTCTGGAGGGGTCGAGTCGACATTAATCGTAGCCTTAATCATACGAATGGCCGCCTGAGAGCAGGTTAGAGGCAGCTCAGCCAACAGTGAGCAGCTCCCAGTCTATTGCCTGGATGACTCGTCCATCTATTGAGCTGCTCCGCTGCCTGTGATTATTATGAAGATGGTAAGCACCTTTACTGTAATAATGTAAGCACTACGTGCGTGCAGACCTCAATGAAGTGTCACTGGCACTAAGGGCTGGAATCCAGTCGGAAAATCATGTGAAATTTCGTATTGTCAATAAAGATCTGGAACCCATTCGTGAAATAATCCATTAGAATATATTATACAAGAATGAGCTTAGGTTCTTTTGGCATGACCAACCGTGCCCGTTTCTCGTTAATGTATTACGATAGATTGAATTGGAAAAAATGACGCGCATGTCAATTATATGCATGTATAATGCCAATCTAAGTGATACAGATTTATATTTTACCTAGGGATTTTAGAATGATGAATGATACGTAAGGCCAACGCAATGAAGATTTCCCAGCGAACATGGCAACCTGGCGATGTTGATTCATGTCAAACATACTGGGTATCCACGATATACACCGGACACGCCATTGAGGAGGCAAGATAGAGTGTTGTCACAGAGGATGATGACGTCATATTCTGATGACACATTAATGACGCCGATGTAAAGTGGGACACAGCAAGAGGCGCGTTTCCCGCCATTATTAGTTCCCACGTACAGCAGTCGAGGGCGCGACGGTGTAGACGTGATTTCATTATCCACTCTTTCTGATTAGTCGAAGGTGTCTAGCGGCCACAGGATAAATGCTTGATATGGATGATCATACGTCGCCATCACGTGACAGAGACTTGTGTGATCAAATAAGACCTACTGGGCTTTTGATCAACATGCACAATTCATATAACCAGGAAGATTATATGACATCTGCCTATTCTACTCACATAGTCCTGCTTAATTCTGTCTCATACACACAGTGAGGTCTTTGACCGAGTTTCGTGAATACAAATCAACCTCATCGAGTTTTGCATCGTTCTATATTAATTATACGCCCGAAATCGATAACATTTTCCAATAAATTGGTGTAGTAACCACATTGAAGCGATTTATCAACGTGTCCCGTATATCAGTGTCTGGAACACCTAACATTATGGTATTTGTGTAGAACTGGATCGAGAATCGTACAGATAAACGATACTCCACAAATTTGGATGCGCAGTCATCATCATCGAGGCGAAGCTGAGTGACACTGACTGCGCATCCAAACGGGTGGAGTATTGTTTGTTTTATGCTTTGAGTGTGTTTCTAGATTTATCTCACCCCTTCCGAGGACATTAAAGCTGATATAAGGCAAGTAGACTCTGTTAACGAATCCAAGCGAGTAATGCCCCAGTCACACTGGCGGAAATTTTGGCGTTTCTTCTACGTATTTGAAATAGTGGGGACCACATATTAGCTACGGATTTGGAACGTATCTGTTTGCTTTGCTTTAACGTTTTAGCACGCTTCTCAACGTTCATCAACGCTCATCTACGCTTCTGTACGTATTGTGGCGTTTTTCCGCGCATTCTGACTTTCCTTTACGTATCTCCGTGTTTTGCGGCGTATTTTGAGATTTGAAGTTGCGTAGAAGAACGTAGACGTGCGTACACGGGAAAACGCCGTTTTTTACGCCAGTGTGATTGGGGCATAAGCCTTACCGCCTGTGACCGGTTTCTGGTTCGCCTTGTGGCTGTGGTCGCTAAGACAGCTCTGCTTGTTCTTTAAGTCATAGTGCTATTTTCAGGACAAGATTAAAGGCACTGCTGAGGGTGCACAGGTGTATATACACAATATTGACTGGGGTCAGATACAAGTGGCCGTATGGCCAGGAGTTGATGCATAGTAATATCCGAGCGTATGCGAGGATGTTTCGTAGAGTCAACTCTGAGGAGCATACAATCGCTTTTATCTAAAACCAGTCTATAATGTATTTTATTATCCACCTTTTCTGGACAAGTGGCATGTCGATATCAGTTCGTTTTAGTTATTAACTATTTTTCCATACATACTATTTTTCC